>CM059562.1:32579042-33779042 GCA_030386875.1 Morinoia aosen
TCTCATCGGCACTTGTATTTTGTTTGTATTGTAGGACAGGCTGGTGCGCGTGGTGCAGTACTGCCTCGATACGCTAGCGTCTGTGACCCACCGGGGGTCACTAGCTGAATTTTTTCATCTACTTGATAAAAATTGAATAAAGTATCTTCCAGTTGAACTTCCGTCGAGTTTCATGTTTAAAAGTGTCACCGAGCGTAATTAGCGTGTAGAGTGGCGCGTTGGACACGGCCGCATCAGAGGCCGCAGGGTGCTGCGGGCCCCGTGGTCCGCTCCTCCGTATGCGTGGCAGACGAGCCGTGGCGTGTGCGCTCCGAGGGTGGGGACGTCGCCGTGACGTCTGGTTGTTTTGAAAAATGCGTTTGCTTAAAAATGTATATTATATTATAACTATGAGGTATTTAATTCGTAAAACCAAACAGATGCACATTGAATTGTTGTATATAATATTTATTCAGTACCTTATTTTTATTGCGTAACGATTGGTTGATAATTTTTGTGCGATATTAACTACATGTTGAAATAATAATTCAGCATAAGCATACTGTATTGCAGCGTGATAAAAATTGTGCTACTCGCGTACCCATAAATTTCATTTAACGTAATCTGATTGGTTCTTAGTATCGACCAACCGTTTAGTAATGTAATTTTTGTTTGCTCTTGATTTCCAGTGAGCGAACGATAATTTTTTTACATTTTCCTACCACTGCCCGGCTGTCAGCTGTCCTAAGTTTGTCAGAATATAAAGTTTATTCAGAGCTTAAGTCTCGCAGTCTTGGCTCGATGTAAGCATCTTTGTCGTTGTCATTTGGAGCAACATGAATTGGAGGAGATATTACGTTAGGGGTCTATTAAGTTGAGGCTTTGTGTTCTTACTTATTAGTTCTCAAGTCAAACTTTACTATAGTCCAATTCTGATTAATTGCTTGTATTACTAACGATTGCTTATAAACATCATTTACAGCCTACTTAATGTTTGCGATGTTGCTTCTCCTGTATTTTTCCTTCCTGAAGACCATCACTCAGCCTGGACGCCATCAGCCGTCAAGTGAGAGGACTTTTACCTTTCGCGATGACATAAAACATTTACACAGGAAGTGCAGACCTGGCGATAACACCGAGCCCTCCCTCATTAGTTGCTCCCTGTGCCGTCTCTGCTGGAGGGCGGACCAGCTGTCAACACGTAGCCAGGTGTCGCGAGACGTGTCTCGTTGCAGCACTTGCGCGCTGGGGACAAATCGGCGTGTGTGGTCGCTTCACTCTATGCCCCAGAGCCGTAGTGTTTACTCATTATTTTTACTAGAAAGCCTGATTAGCGGACTACGTTCATTTTACAAAACCATAATCAAGAAAAAGCCTGATTTTTTCTATCTAATGTTTCATAATACAGGGGTACACTCATCGTACCCTTACTTACTAAGTACTTAATAAAATGCGCGGAACTGTGCTAATTCAATTTTTCACATGGATTGCTTGCAGTAATTTTGGACTGCATTACTTGTCTACAAATTTTTCGATACTAGGATTTTGGTAGTATTTTATTCGCATATTTCCTGGCTGAAGAACCTACCGCCAGGATGTCCTAAGCTTTATGCAGCTCACGAGCCGGGCTAGGAATACCATGGGTGGTTGGCACCCTGGCTGGCTCCAGTCGTGTCTCTGTGTGATGGCTGGCTCCAGTCGTGTCTCTGTGTGTTAATGTGCATGAAGAGTACAGAGTTTTGTTTGTCTCGCTGGTTTTGTATGCTTAAAGTACGGGTGTCTGCGTGCGGGTAAGCTGGGGTAGAGCCGTGCTGCAAAGATGCCTAGCTCCATGCGATGCTGCCTGGGCCAAGCCTCCCGTCACCGTCACATGCAGTCGCTGCAGACGGTGTGCAGGCGGCTACGCATCCTTGCGGCGCTGTGCTGCATCTGCTCCTGCTGCTGCAGTATTCGAGAAAGAAAAGGTTTATTTCCAATAAATTTGATGCATGAAGTATATGTATAATATTGCTTTTAAAATGTCGACATTAAAATCCTTAGTTTAGATACGCACTTGGGTATCTTAATACCCAAGATAATTGTGGAAACAAATGATTGAGAGAAAATAAAGAAAAAATGCAATATCTTTGTTATTTCAATCTAAGTTTGATAATGCATGTAAATACGAGCAATAAAAACAAGAAATAACGTAACACCAGGGGTGCATTGATAAAAACGCTCTTGTTAGAGCACTCTTTCATTGAAATACGAGCGTAGGAACTTGCGATATCAGAGATTGTTGAAAGTAAAATGAGCGGATTTAATTAACTCCTTTTTAAATTACGAAGTCGACTTTCAGAACTATATTTTTGTTCTTACGTATCAACTAGTGTGTCAAATAACTATCTCAAAATGAATATTCTGGAATATATAACCACATCACATATTTCTGGTATTTCCTGCGCACTAAAGAGTTCACCGGAGTCAGAAACGTGAAAAGGAATTGTTGTACATCTCAAACTAAAACATTTACCACATAATTTGAGTAATTCGTGAAATTAGCTACGTAAATAATGCTGCCATAATTTACTGACGAGTGCCAGAAACAATAAATTGCCACACGAGGCCAACAATAACTTCGTATACCATGAATAAGAAAAAACACTTAATATCCTATAAAGTTTATTCATAAAATGTATTCAGATACAAGTACCGCTGACGTGCTCAAACCTCAGGTTGCGCTGGCTCGCACTGCAATTGTAACCTACAGAATGCATAATTTGTACATAATGTTCCAATTTTCTACTACTTTACTCACGAAGAAGCTGTGGTTGTGTACAAACGACCGCTTGCAAGACTATCGTCGAATTTTTTTAAATATGAATGTAGCTTACATACATGCTCGTTGTATGTACTTATTGTATTTTATCCATCTATGTTGGCATGTGTGAAAGAATAAATTCAAGCTCTGAAGTAAAATCACATTTATTCCAGTGAGAAGCTGCTTTATAGGTGATGTCAGACTTAGAAAAAGTTGATTAATTTATTATAGATACATTTTTTGGTTCACTCATCTCTTGTTTCTGTTCATTTTTGTGTATGCCTAATGCTCGTCAGCGGTGTCTGATGTTCGCCATTGCTTCACGCAGTCGTGGACGCGGTACAATTAGCGCGCGGAGCGTGACCGAGCCAATGGAGACATACCTAACACGTCCGCTTCCGTCCTTCACGCTGCCGAGAAGACGGAGTCCGTCCGGGAAAAGTTCAGAGAGATAGCGAAGATTTCTCATATCTCTTTTCTCAGGTCTTCTGGCGGAAATTTGAGATGTATGTCAGACAAGTTGAAAAAATGAGTAAGGAAGAAATGGAGATAACGTGGAGAATTCTGTTGCTTGTAGGGAGAGGAAAGTGCACGTAAATGTGAATATGGGGCAAAAACAAAAAATCTTGTGCAACGGTCATGAGCCGAATGAGAACAAATAGTTAATTCTCTGAGTGGCAATTAGAACGCAGGATTTTACGTGTCCTACACTCGACCCTCTTTCAGCGGAAAAACTTGAAAATATAGAGTTGGAGGGCAAAGAATGTGAAAACGGTGTGAATGGTTAAAATATACCTGGTTTTCCAATTCATTAAAAGGTTAAAAGTTGGGTTTTCTAGATGTTTTTAGTATCGTAGCCACCGTCCCTCCCATGTGAACGTCTTGAGTAATAACAGCGCAATAAAGCTCTCAGTCACGTGTGTTCGAGTTCAGTTTCCGAGGTGCGCGAGTCGAAACGCCGTGTCCGGACTGTCCATTTTTCCGGTCGCAGCAGCTGAGCGCGGCTCGTAACCCAATTTTTGTGTCGCCTCGTCCGCCATCTGTTCGTGTGGCCCATGGTCCGCTTCCGGTGAAGCCTGCGCCCTCCATCGCTGGCCGGCGCCCTGTAGCTCCGAACAAGACATGCGGACCCAATTCTCCAGGTTGCCTAACGGAATGCTCTGTGTAGGGTTCGTTTTATGACATGAAAAAGGATCTCTTTATCACAATACATCTTTCGTGTGTAATATTGATCAGTTGTAATGCAGTCTTGAATATTAATGCATGCAAATAGATACGTAGCTACTTAGGAGTCGGCAATGCCTAGTACGGGGTTTTGTTTAACATTTTATATACCAAAAGTAGAATAGTTTGAGGAAGATTTTTGGGGATAATTGTGAATATCAATGGAATTGCCCAAGCGTAGGTCTTTTTTGCTCAAGAAAGTGCTTCTTCATTTTAAACTGAAAAGTTATGCTTCTTTGAAAATCTTTGCATGGGTAGGAAAATTTTTGATACCAACAATGGAGTTTTTGTAATAAAAAATTTCAATTCAGTTTTTACCTAAACTTATCAGCTAAAGAATTAAGGCGTGAAAAAACTTACTGAAGTAATATAAAAAAGTTTTCGTGTTGCGCGTACCAAGTAGCTTGAACTTAGTGAAAACTTAGAGCAAATTGCACGTACAAGGCTTTTTGAATGTTTAATGAAGTAGTATTGATTGCCCTAATTCTTTATTTCAAAATTTCTCCCGATTAGTTAACTTGCTCGGAATTTCTCTGGTGTTCTAAGCTGGAAGCACTAACCATATTGGCACTGGAGTTACCGTTAGTGCACAAAGGGTTGAACACTGTTTAGATTAGAAGATAGAAAGGCGTAATCTTTTATTTTCCCCCTACCGAGGTACAACTATTGTATCTGAGGTTTAGCATTTTCAGGAGGAAAATATGGTGTGCCAAACTGAGAGTTAGGTAGGCCATCTTTCTGTTGAACTAGAATAGTTTTCGTTTTGTTACCTTTTTTCGATTTAATTGCTGTCATGTTTTTCAGCGCTTACTATTTCGTAACATCTTTCTCTACTTACTGCTTATACTGTTAGTGTTTCATAAATTTTATCTTTTTCTTACCGTTTATTGTGTGGGAACACGCCTTGTGCATAGATTCCGCGTTCCCTAAATTCCATACTACGTAAATGGTGTCTTCATCCTACCTCTTTTTCGAATCCATTTGTTGTAGCTAGGGAGACTTGAACTATAAGTTAAAATTTAATGTTATCTCATCGTTCTTCCATTTATCTCGTGAAGAAGCTGTGGTTGTGCGTAAACGACCACTTGCAGGGCTATCGTAACTATAGTATACGTTTGTATGTTAGTATGGTCTTGTGCATGGAAGAATGAATATATTCAAGCTCTGAACTAAATTCCCATTTAATCCAGCGAGAACAAACGGTAAATTTCTTGACAAGGAAGAAGCAAAAGTGATTTGAAGGTATATCTCATATAGAAAAGAGTGAAATGAAAGTGAGCATTTTTTACTGTTAAATATGTTTACCAGAGGAACTGGAAGCACCTTAAATTATGAACACTATTGTACGTTGATTTGACATATACGCGCGTATATTTCAAGAACGTAACTTAGCAAGATGCGGGTGTGTAGAGCCTCGGAGCAGTTGTTGGAATGAATGTTCATGTGGCGCGGCGCCGGCACGCTCTAATGTGGAGCATCGCCTTATTATTTCGGTTGCAGTCCGTGCCTGGCGCAGATATTGTGGTTGTGATGGTAAATAGCGCTGTCAGTCAGGGGCTGAATGGCGTCCCTCACCCTCATCGGCACCAAGCACAGACTCTTCTTGTGCCTCGTGACCAAGGCCGAGCGTTGGAGGGGAGAAGTTGGGTGCCTGCTTTAAGGTTCATAAACTAGATATTGCAACCGTGAAGGTTGTCTGAAACATATTTATTTATTTTATGGAATTGTTTTTGTTGGAAACCTTTTATTTTGTTTGAGACAGCTTAATTTTGTTTGAGACAGCTTAATTTTGTTTGAAAAATCTTTTTTTTAACTGATACATCTTTGTTTTGACTAAAACATCTTTGTTTTGACTGGAACATCTCTGTTTTGGCTCCCCTCAGGGGGATACAACTTTTGTATCTATGGGAATTAGCGCTCCCAGGGGAACCATGTGAGGGCCCGAGCTAAAGGTTAGATAGGCTTCCTTTTTGTTGTAATAAAATAGGTTTTTGTTTTGTTACGGACCATCTTTTTTCGGTTTACTGCTGTCCTGTTTTTCAGTACCTACTACTTTCTTCTTCAACTTTTTTCTTGTTTCATGAACTTCTTTCCTAGCTTACTGTTTCTGTGCACCTTGTGCATAAATTCCGCGTTCCCTCAACTCCATACTAAATGGTGCCTTCCTCTTTCCTCTCTTGGAAAATCTTTGTCGTGGTTAAGGGAGGCTAAAACTTTCTTATATAATGATAATAATAATAATAATAATAATCTGGAAAAACAATCAAGTATTCTGTAAAGTTTATCCCGAACACCCTTTATGTGTTCGGGATAAACATCTTTGTTTTGGCTGAAACATCTTTGTTTTGGCTGAAACATCTTTGTTTTGGCTGAAACATCTTTGTTTTGGCTGAAACATCTTTGTTTTGGCTGAAACATCTTTGTATTGACTGAAACATCTTAGTTTTGACTGAAACATCTTAGTTTTGACTGAAACATCTTAGTTTTGACTGAAACATCTTAGTTTTGACTGAAACATCTTAGTTTTGACTGAAACATCTTTGTTTTGACTGAAACATCTTTGTTTTGACTGAAACATCTTTGTTTTGACTGAAACATCTTTGTTTTGGCTTGTCACGAGATATGGTCCCGCCTCCTTACTAAATTACTTTAGCAAGAAAATCAGGTTCTCGGAATTGAGGACTTGGCAAACCTCCACAAACGACACAATACTCAAGAAACGCAAGAAAATACACAAGAACACAGTTATTAAGGGAAACAATCAACAGATGCCTATACTAAAATTAGGGCTGTATTCACCAATGATTAGAGACCCGCCTTACATCAGCTCGTTTGTGTGCGCTCTCTGCCTCGATGAAATGTGACGCTAGCGTTAACAGGGGTTTTAAACGCCAGTGAAATGCTAAAAATTTTTATCGTTAAACACCCTACTACAAAACATTAACCGTAAATTACTGGGGCTGTAAGTTACACAAATTGACAATGGCTGCTCTACCTAATTGACCGGTCAATTTCTTTAGGTAAACTACACACCGAACACATATAAAGAAATGATGCCTAACTGTCGGGGTGGCGCACTCCAACGGCACAATGGATGTTATCAGCCTCGGATCACAAATTCATTCGCCCAAGAGCAGCTTCAGTTCAAATCCCTGTTTCATACAGAGTGCAGATAATGTCTTTCGACGTTTTTATGCAGAGACCGCACTTGCAAACGAAAAGGAAAAAACCGCCCTCCTGTGGACAACAAAATTTACCGATTACTTTGATTCTACAATTTTCTCACATATATATATACATATTCGACATTTAATTCAACTGCACCAATTTTCTTTTTACGTTATATGAACCTATTGTTTCCAACGGTATCTATCGTAACAAAAGAACGAGTCTCACCCTTCGCGGCGAAGCAACTAAGAATTTTCTTTCTAAACGACCTCCACGGTACGGGACCTTCTTCCCTCTGCAAAAGTAGATGTGAAATTTTAATCTATTGATTCAAAAAGGATATCATAACAAGTTTCACTTCTCACTTATTTTTCAACGTATGACATTTTAAGTTCACACCTAGTCACGACGCAGAGTATAACATTTTAAGTTAACACCTAGCCACGACGCACCTCATCGAAAGGCTCGCAAAAACTTACTTAATCTTGTTCTCCGCGCTACCCAGAGTGTTCTTTTTGGGCTACCCTCTTTCCAATCATGACCAATAGTACTTCTCCTGCACTTCCAAACACACGCCTACTTCATTCCATTGGCGGTTTTGACGCTCGCCAGCTCCTCATTCGCTGTGACAAGAACGCGACTTATTCCCGCCCTCTTTTATGAGTCAATCTTGAAGTTAGAAATCGTTGCTATATGGTTACTCTGCGTCTTAAGTACAGCAATCTGTCACTGTCAGCCCCTTGAGTGTTCGGCGAACGAAGCCTCCCACGCCTCTACCCTGGACTGGGCCTATGGTCAGCAATAAATTTTTGCGTGCGGTTACACACTGCCCCTCTGTTCTCTCGAGGTCTGCTTTCAAAGCAAACTTTAGCCCTAGACTCGACTGCACACTTCGCTCACACAATACATAAACTTATGTTGAATATAAACATTCAGGCCTACAACACACATGTTGGAGCGACCCATCTGTACCGCTGGAATGCGCCTGAACACAATTTATAAACTCACAATTTAGTTCAGACAAAGACTGTGTTAAATATGCACAACTTATCCCAAAAATTTAAACATAAAAGTATATCCCAATGGAACATAAAAGTATATCCCAACAGGCTGAAACATCTTTGTTTTGGCTGAAACATCTTTGTTTTGGCTGAAACATCTTTGTTTTGACTGAAACATCTTTGATTTGGCTAAAACATCTTTGTTTTGACTTAACCCACTACCAGGAGGAAAATGTGAGGTACAGAGCTGAGAGGTAAGTAGGCCTTCTATTCTCTAAAAAAGTTATTGTTTTATTTAGGACCATCTTTTCAGTTCACTTCTGTCCTGTTTTTCAGCACCTCTGACTTTCTACTTCAACTGTTAGCTTGTTTCGTAGCCTTTTATCCTCCTCAGGGGGATACAATTATTGTATCTATGGGAACTAGCGCTCCCAGGGGGACAATGTGAGGGCCCGAGCTAAAGGTTAGGTAGGCTTTCTTTTGTTGAAATAGAATAGGTTTTGTTGTGTTACGGACCATCTTTTTTTCGGTTCACTGCTGTCCTGTTTTTCAGCACCTACTACTTTCTTCTTCAACTTTTTCTTGCTTCATGAACTTCTTTCATAGCTTTCTGTTTCTGTGCCCTTTCTGCATAGATTCCACGTTCCCTTAACTTCATACTAAATGGTGCCTTCTTCCTTCCTCTCTTTACATCTCATTGTTGAGGATAGGGAGGCTTAAACTAACTAATAAACTAACTTCGTAGCCTTTCTTCGTAACTTATCGTATCTGTTTGCAGGAGATCCCCCTCAGGTCCGATCTCCAGCACCAGCGTTGCCTCACACACATTTGTTACGTTATTCCCCTCAGGGGGATACAACTATTGTATTTATGGGAATTAGCGCTCTCAGGGGGCCTTCTATTCTCTAAAAAAGTTAGTGTTTTATTTAGGACCATCTTTTCAGTTCACTTCTGTCCTGTTTTTCAGCACCTCTGACTTTCTACTTCAACTGTTAGCTTGTTTCGTAGCCTTTCTTCGTAACTTATCGTATCTATTTGCAGGAGATCCCCCTCAGGTCCGATCTCCAGCATCAGCGTTGCCTCACACACGTTATTTGTTACGTTATTCCCCTCAGGGGGATACAACTATTGTATTTATGGGAATTAGCGCTCTCAGGGGGCCAATGTGAGGGCCCGAGCTAAAGGTTAGGCAGGCTTTATTTTTGTTAAAATAACATAGGTTTTTGTTTTGTTAAGGACCAACTTTTTTCGGTTCACTGCTGTCGTGTTTTTTCAGCACCTACTACTTTCTTCTTCAACTTCAATCTTGTTTCATGAAGTTCTTTCTCATCTTACTGTTTCTATGCCCTATCTGCATAAATTCCACGTTCCCTTAACTCCATACTAAATGGTGCCTTCATCCTTCCTCTCTTTGGATCTCATTTGTTGAGGATAGGCAGGCTTGAACTAACTAATTATCTAATAATCTGTGCAGGAGATCTTGTGAGGGAGCCCACCTGTCACGGCACCTCTAGCCCTCCTTACTGGTGTACAGAGAGTCAGGTATCGGAGAGGGGATTTAAACCCTCGATAGAGAAAGAATAAACTGGAAAAATTAAAGTTGAAAGATACACAGAAAGAGAGAAATAAAAAACGAAGAACTTCCTACACTGCATTTGCTTGAACAACTGAGGATAATAATGACTAACCGAAAGATTGAATTATTTGATTCATAGGAAGCACATGAGTTGACAGGGTGTATCATTGTGAATGAGCGCACAACATAAAATGGCTTAAAAATCAATATGAGATCCCAGAAACAATCTCTTATCACAAAGGCAAGCGCTCTGGCAATTGGAAATCCAATTTTAGCTCACCACTTTATCATTTAAACACAAGGCACACCTTGAAGGAAGAGCAAAAACCATACACTCTGCATTCTGAATTTTTCACACACAATAATTAAGCCCTAACCGACCGAATTTTTCTTGCGTAACCTCCTCAGAGGGATACACATATTGTATCCATGAGAATTAGCGCTCTCAGGGGGAATATGTGAGGTCTCGACCTAAAGGTTAGGTAGGACTTCCCTTTTGTTGAAATAGAACAGGTTTTGTTTCGTTTCGGGTCATCTTTTTTGGTTCACTGCTGCCCTGTATTAAAGCCTATTAATTCTGTCTTCTCTTCTTTTTTCTTTAATTTCCTTCTTAAGTTATTTTTTCTACATGTAAAAGGTGTTGTTTTGGAACATACCTTGTGCCCAGATTATGTGTTTCCCTAACTCCATATACCATATGGTGTCTTCATCATTCCTCTTAATTTTGAACACTTTTATTGTGGTAGGAGATGCCATAATTAACACGTTCACTATGGTAGCTATTTTAGTAGTCTTTCCTCGCTGACGGTTGCAATTGTCCACCACTGCATCAATTTGGCTCGAGCAACAGTTACGGCAGTAGGTGACTAAATTGTGTAACTCTAAGTAGCATGTAGGTACAATAAAATGCGTAAGAAAAATATTGTACAAATCGTCACCCACATAAAAATTTATTGTTGACACACGTATTGGGCCAAATATGTACCACGCCTCCGTGGAGCATGTGTAACCCAATACGTGTGTGCTGCTGTGAGATATGACTTCGTCGTGTGTTGGTGCAACTTAGGTACACGTATCTTTGATGCGTGCGCGCTTATATTCCAGATGCATACTCAGTATTTCATTTTAGCATTGATATTACGATTCAAATTTACATTATATCTGGCTTGATTGTATCATAAATTAATCATAAATACGTATATTTTCATTTTTCAGCTATGGACGCAGCAATCTTTTATGAAAATAAAAGTAGTGTAGTAGTTGAAAATGATTCTTATTGCAGTGAATACTTCCCTGATGAATACAGCACATGTTCAGACGAATAATTATCGATAGGAGAAGCAGAGAACTTGTCGGTCAATGAAAGTTTTCAAAATTAAAATGAACCATGAAGACACAAGAGTTGCAAATCATTGGAAGTCTAAATCTGCATCACCGCAATTGTTTCTATTCACTCAATTTCACTGGCAAAAAAGAAATGTGCGTAGAGCCAATAATAGAGTTGGAAAATTGGAAAAATTTGCCAATTGATGAATAGAACTTATTCTTATCCAATGATGTGATTTTCGACTTATAAAGGAAGAGTATAAAGGAAGGGTATAAAGTTTTCCTTTGACAGAATAGTTCTTTTTTTGGGTAAAAATGGCTGTTTTTATTGTAATTATTGATTCTTAATTAGTATTAAAAGTTTCTCCTGGAACGGAGCGTAATTTCTTCTATTACAAATGGATGTGTTTTCATTGTGGTTTTCGTTGTATACCAAAACCTTTTTTTTCGATATGGGATCTAATTATAACTATTTATACATTATTTCAGCCTTTTCCAAGTGCATACGTGATGATAATTACATTAGTTTAATAAGATACGAAGGTGTAATGTTATTTTAGAACTTATGAAAAAATGAGCAGTGATACACATATGTACCAACACGTATATCAGTAATGCACCTGTTGGTACATATATGTACCAACACGTAGTGAACGTGTTAACTTTTCCAAATTAGTTTATTTGATTTGGTGATATTTCTTACTATTCGATTTTCAGCCAAGTCGTTAAAAATAGAGTAGACGGTAAATTTTTAGTTTCTGTTAACGGAAAAAAATCCTGAAAATGAGGAATAGACATTATCAAAAATCGGCGTCTGAAAAATGAACATGGATCGACGGTAAAATGATATAAAAAAGTCTACACAAATTTTGGACTGAGCATATCACTAGCACAGTCGCTCCTTCACTGATTTTCGCCTCCCACGAGTGCGGTCTTGGAACCGAACACCTGCGACAGACGAGGGGCCACTGGAGATGTTTCCTGTTTCCTCTCGCAGATTTGGTGAGCTGCAATTACATACTGGTCGTGCTTTTCAAAAGAATGCAGCTATTGTATCTGTTGGAAAATAGCACTCTCATGGGGAAGGTGTGAGCTGATGGTTATAGTTATTCGTTTCTTACCTTGAAATATAATAGTTTTTGTTTGTTTGGTGGGGAACTATCTTTTTTCGATTCACTGTTTCACTGTTTTTTGCAGGAAGTGTTTTTTTAAGGGTTCAAACCAAAAGGCATTTCAACGAGTCATCAGAAATGCCACGATGAACCTGTCGATGACTCGTTGAAATGCCTTTTGGTTTGGAACTTTACGAGGATTTTTTGGGTATATCTTTGTTCCAAAAGCCCTCTTCACTGCTGCAGTGTACTTGAATTCTCCAAACTTCAGAATGATGATCTTGGATTTTTCGGCAGGGAAATGAGAATCTTTTCTGAAGCTGAACTTCTGGGGTGTAGGAGCAGCCAGTTTCAAAGTTGAGAGTTGTATTACCCCTCAGGGGGATACAACTATTGTAACTATGGAAATTAGCGCTCCCTGGGGAAAGATGTGAGGGCTGAGCTTGAGAGTTAGGTAGGCCTTCTTTTTGTTGAAATAAAAATGTTTTTTTTTTGTTATGTTAAGGACCAACATTTTTGGTTCACTACTGTCCTGTTTTTCAGCACCTCTGACTTTCTTCTTCAACTTTTATCTTATTTCATGAACTTCTTTCCCATCTTACTTTTTCTATGTCCTTTCTGCACAGATTCCTCATTTTCTTATCTCCATACTAAATGGTGCCTTCCTCCTTCCTCTCTTCGATACGCTCTATTTTTGCAGCGGTTAGGGAGGCTTAAACTAACTTATAATCTTATAATCTCAGAGTTGTATTTAGTGATGTACCGATACCATTTTTTTGGCCGATACCGATACCGATACCGATACCCATTTTTTGGCCGATACCGATACCGATACTCCGATACTTGAAAATACCGATACTTTGACCGATACTACTACCGATACCGATACTTTTACAATCATCTAACCTAATAATACATATTTCGTTGTATGTTTGTTTATGTATTTGTTCGGTGTCCGCTTCTTAAGAAACATAAGATGTCTGAGTTTGCGGTATCATAGATACCGAATTCCTCAGTGTAACATTCAAAGATCGTCTGTACATGCATTGATATGTTTGAAATTTTATCAGGATAGGTTATTAGTATTGGATAGGTTGTTGTGATCGCCGTAATTTGCCCATTTTTCCTAACCATGTCGCTTTTGTGCAGCTTTCAGGCCATATTGAATAATTAAAAGACTTTAAATTAAATATGGTAATTTTGAGAATAGCTGTGCCCGAAGTAATCGTTTTTGAGTAATGGTGATTTGTCACTGGAGGGGAACTCTGAGTCAAGAGAGCTTTGTGTGTTCTTGTACATATGTGCTCGGCATTAACATTTTAACCTACCCGACTTTCCGTTCTACGTATTGGCAACAGCTGGTGGACAACGCATTAGTGGTGTAGGGCCTACAACCGCAGTTGCTACCATGTAATGACGATCGCTAGACCTTCGCGTCGCGAACGTGCTTTGTGGCGGTGCGAGTTACGACATAGAATTAGGATTGCATAGGTTAGATAATGTTGACGGAATTTTTCCATGGGTCCATCTAGCTTAACGATGACATTTTCCTTGGCATTTCCATGGGTCATGCTGCTACCTAATAATACCCTTGCCCTTGGTTTATTTTTTTGGTGTCTGTTTCTTCCATTTCTGTCACGCTCATTAGGATTGTTATAATGACCGTATCTGTGATACGAGTTTCACCAGTGCGCAAGTACAAGAATATTTTTCATCACGGGTCGGGTACTGTTAGGATGGATATACTGTTTTGTTTGTCATCTACATCTTGAAAATTCGTTCATGAAAGGTATTGAATCCCGTCTTTGGCGGGCCGTGCACACTTGTATTAAAATAAAACCATTATAAGCCCTACATGGGGGTTATAATGAAATTATTTGCTAATATATCTAATAATATAAAAATATTTACAATAAAGCTTCCGATTATGCTAAATAAAATGCTTTTGCTATGTTAACTATATTGTCGAGAAAAATAACAAAATGAAATTCATTCAATAGATATGTGTTTCTAATCGTATTGCAACGTAATGTAGGCAAGCTATAATAGCAACTGGCTCCAAAAGTGGACCAAAACAATAATTTCTCTAAAAAAGGGTTGTCATTTTCGTGTTATTCACACCAAATACGAGTACATACTTTGGCGAAAAAAAAATAGTAAAATTCGATAAGCCCCGAAACCGAAAATATCTGCAAACACTCCACCATCTATAAGATGAGGCATTTAATAACGAAAATTTCAAGGAACTTGATCATATATATTAGGAATACGTTTCGGAGTCCAGATCCATCATCAGTTCGTAAATGTACAAATCATTATGTCTGCAATAGAAGAAAAAACAAAATGTTGGAAACAGTCATTAAAGGAAATCAAGAAAATAAAAATAAAATTAAAACATGTCCCAGAAAAACTAAAATCGACAAGACTATTATTTAGTTACAATTTGTAATGGGTAGGAACTATCAGAATTGTTGAGGGCCGGTTTTCGTTTAAAAATATGTAACGATTCTAAAATTCTGAGTTCACATGCAGTTGAAGCCGAATATAAGATTTTGAAGTCCGCAGAGGATATTGGTTCGTTGTATTTTACTGCGTGATTACGTACTGCGGAGTGCGAAGAGTAAGCTAATTAGTTCCCCGCGCGGAAGCTTCGACCCCGATGTTCGCCCATTCTGTTATAAAAATATCGTGACGTCATGCCGACGTACGATGATGTGCACTGCACACAACTGTACAACTGTTAAGAATAAATCAGAGAGGCTCGCATCTCCATCGGAAGCGTATCCTTGTACCGGAAAATAGAAGCAACCTTAAAATTATACAATTCCGGTACAAGACAAGGATACGCTTTTGATAGAGAAGCGAGCCTTCTGATTTATTCTTACAGTTGTACAGTGGTATGCAGTGCACATCATCGTACGTCGGCATGACGGCACAAAATTTTTATATCAGAATAGCCGAACATCGGAGTTGAAGCTTCCGCACGGGGAACCAATTCGCACGTAATCACGCAGTTAAATGCAACGTACCGGATATCCTCTGCGGACTTCAAAATCTTAGATTCGGCTTAAACTACATGTGACCTCGGAATTTTAGAGTCGCTACATATTTTTAAACGAAAACCGGCCCTCAACAATTCTGACAGTTCCTACCCATTGCAAATTGTAAGTAGATCTTGTCGATTTTATTTTCTCTGGGACATGTTTTGATTTATGTTTTGTTTTCGTGATTTCCTTTAATGACTGTACCCAACATTTACTTTTATTGTAGTCATAATGAATTTTACTTTCACGAACTGATGATGGATCTGGACTCCGAAACGTATTCCTAGTAAATATGATTAAGTTCCTTGGAATTTTCCTCGTTTTTAAATTCCTCATCAAGTTGAGATTAAAGCAATCAACTGACCCGTTCAGATGTATTCAACTATAAGATTGTTCGTGGATTTTTCAAACATCTTCTTAACATAGAAGAAAATACAAGATTCGTTATGAACGGCGATATACTTGCTAAATTAAAATAAATTCTTAGCTTCGGAATATTTGACGATTTACAAGCTAAATTAAAATATAATTTTCAGCTACTTCTCTACTAAATTCACAAAAACTTTCAAACGCACCTTCAACTTCATTAAATTGGTTTGGTTTTTGTTAGCCTGTCACATACTTTAAGAAATGGATATTAGGTCAAACTAAATAGGTTTTAGTCGTAAAAGTATAATAATTTTATGTCGCTACAGGGTTTAGCTATTCATTTTACATAGCTTTCAGTTATGAGCGTGACTCATCGGGAATTCAAAGTAGTGAATTCAGTTAGCGGGCCTGATTAAATGCTATAATTCAACTGTTAGCTAACTAATTTACTAGGTATGAATAGGTTCTTTATTTGATTACAAATACGCACAGCCCGTCAAAAATGACGGGATTCACTAACTTTCTTTAAAAAATTTTCCAAATGTGGTGCCCAACGAATGTATCCATCCTAACAGCACCCGTAATGAAAAATATTCTTGTACTTGCGCGCTGGTGAAACTCGTATCACAGATACGGTCACTATAACTCTCCTTATGAGCGTGACAAAAAAATGGAAGAAGCGGAATCCAAATAAACCAAAGGTATTATTAGATAGTAGCAGGACCCGTGGAAATTCATGGAAAATGTCATCGTTAAGCTAGGTGGACCCGAGAAAATATTCAGTCAGTATTACCTAACCTGTGCTAACCTAGCCTATCCTAATCTAAGCTAACCTAACCTATTCTAACAAAACCTATCCTGATAAAATGTCAAATATTTAAATGCATGGAAACGCCATCTTTTAATGTTACACTGAGGAATTCGGTATCCATGATACCGCAAACTCACACAACCTATGTTTATTAACAAGCGGACACCAAATCGTAAATAAACACACAACGGGTATTGTTAGGTTACATACTTTTACCTTCATGATTTATGACCTTAATTTTAATGATAAAATACATATTATTGAAAAGTATCGGTAAAGTATCGGCCGGATTTTGCCGATACCGATACCGATACCGATACCACTAAAAATGGCCGATACTGCCGATACCGATACCGATACATCGGTACATCACTAGTTGTATTAAATGACGCAAAAACAACATATTCCATGCATCCGGTATCATATCTACGGAATAATAAAACCTCCCTATGTGGAAAGCTGGAAAGACGTTGGCAATGTTAGTTTTTTAGTTCATTAGATTTTGTATTATTCAAAATTGTCACTCATTGTCACTGATCACCCTGTATAACGCTGTCTAGTGCTTTCGTTGTCGAAACCGAGTACCGCAAGTCACATCTGGACGCATCTTGGAGCCCTGCCCCAGACCCACTTTTGTGTGAACGTCATTGCTGAACGTCATTTTCAGCCACTGCCCTGGTGTCCGATATGTGTATGTCATGCCGAAATCGAGCCATTTATTTTCTGTCCCTGTGAGTTAGAGCTTCTTCGCGAAGCGTCGTGTGCACGGGTATATTCAGATTGCCTTCATTGTGACGTTTTTCAAAGTGTTTCATTTTCTCCTCAAGAGCTTAAGCTTTTATGGCTGGATTTGATGTCAATGTTCATTTTGGGATTCCCTTGAGTGAACAAAAATCTTGTGGAAGGCCCGGAAGTTTGACTATATTGGTTGTGCGAATGGGAGCGGCTGTTTTTTTAGTTTGTAAGAGACATTCCGAGTACAGGTTTGTATTCAGTTTGTGGCTACACATATCACCGATATCTCTTGCTGTAAGAGGGCAAAGGCCCAGTTATTTTTGGTCGTAGAAAATTTCGTATGAATTACTCAGACCTCTGAAAGGTGATGTATTATGTACAATATTATATAGCATGTATTATATTTATTAAAAAACCTGAAGTTAGGTATTGGTCTAAGCATTTAGGTAATCCTTATCAGGCAGCTCATTGCAGCGTAGTAAGTGGTAGAATTGCAGAGCTGAGCAAGCCCCAGCCCGTGACACAATCGTTAGCTTCTCTTATTCCTGCATGGCGTTAGCGCTAATGCAATACCTGTATAACATCTTGTTTGGAAATTTTTCGTGTAAAAAGTGTTATTTCTTGGCTCTCACTGTAGGAGCAAACGGTGTGGGTCCCTTATGACACGGTGGTCCCACGTACCTCTTAGAGAGAGTACGTTTACGAGATCATTAGGGTAGCGTGTCTCGAGGCAGAGCTACGTAATTCAAGTATGCTGGTGGCGGCCGCTATCATGCGGACCGACTGCCATCACTCGCTTGAGATCATCACTTCAGTGCGTACTCGCGCTTCATTGCCGTGCGAATACTCCCCATTGGCGATTCGAAAGTGAACTACTCGTATCATTATTCTTCATTTTACAGAAGAGAATGTAAAAAGTATCGAGTACTTTTGGGAGCTCAGGTAGCCACGTTTTGTAAATTTGAGTTTGCATCGGTGTAGTTCAGCATGTTCATGCCCTCACTGATGATATCGGGGATCCATGCTCACTTGAAGCAGTGATGGGGTCATGGGTGAGCGGTCGGAACAGCACCGAGGTTGCCGGGACCGTACAGCGGACGATCGTCGGATGGCCGCGGGCGCGGAAGCGGAGAACCCACGCATACCCCGACACCGTTCCCTCTCCGCTCATTCTGTCCAGGCGGAGCGGGAGTATCTATGCCCATCACCGAGTGAGAAGAAAGAGCTACCGTTACAACTCATTCATTATCGTGCGTTTGATGAATACTGGCATTTTTTTGCTGCAAAGCTTACCATAGTAACTTTTATGTATAAAAACAAATTGTTATGAACAACAATTTTCAGAAAAATACAGTTGAAAACGAAATAAGGTCTGGCAATCTACCACCATTCTGAAATAACTTCATCAAACTTTTCTTTGAATGTACACAGACATGGAAAAAGCATACTCGGTAATCAGATGTCGCTTCGAGTCCCAGCGCTCTGCATTCGAAAGCCTGGTTTTCCGAAGTGTTCCCATCACCCTCTCACCCTTTACCAGCCAAAAACCCGCTTAAGTCGGAGTGAAAGTCGGTATTTTTTTCAACGATGCGCTGATGGTGCGAGACGGGCTTCCATGCAAAGGTTGGATCGCCTGTTCTGCTCCGGCGGATGTACGTGATGCTTTAGGACCGGCGCTGCGTTCTCCTCATCGCCCCTAACAACATCAGCGGAGCAGCGCTCGTTTCTTTCACCGGGCGCTAAATTGCCGCAACTTTCATGTGCTCAAGTGGCGCGTAATTTCCACCGTCGAGTGTTTACTGACAACTGCGAGTAGAGCTGCACTGACACCATTGGTCTTGTTAACTGACGAGTGATCAGTACTATATTTCAGAATTGGTTACCTTTATTAACATTCACCATTTACTGATTTGGAATTTTAAACATATGCGCGGATATGTTTGGGGGCTTTTATGACTTTCTAGCTTTCTGTAACTTTTTGTTTGCCTTTTTATTGCGTATTATACCTTTGTAAATCTTAGTGCAACTTTGGATACGTTAGCATGACTCGATTTAACTTTGTGCTGAATTGTACGAGCTCGTATAATTTTGTATACGCTCTATGCATGTGTAAAATTGTAACTTCATGGTTCACGACTTACGATGATTATGCACAACTTCACTAACTTTTGCATGCACCGTTGGTTAAAAAAAGTACCGGGCAAATATTTTGTCATAGATTGCCAAAGGGTTTTTGAAAGCATTTCATTTATCTTCTTCCGTAGTTTCATATGACTTATATTAAATGTGTGCAGAGCAGTCGTCTTCAGTCATTTCATGCTTACCTTGTTCCGACTGCGCTGATGGTGCTTACGTGAACAAGTTTCGAAACATCACCTCGAATCGAAAATAACGGGCTCCTGGTAATTTTGTTCACCCTTTGAGGAAGTCGAGGTAGATCACGTAATGTTGTACCCCCCCCCTCTTCAGGTTAAGCGCGCCTTGTTTCCTCTCCGTAGCACCAGAAGTCCCGCATCACAGTTTCGACGAGATGGGTTCTGGTTCGATCCTAGTCTGGTGCCTGGGGTGCTTTTGTCCGTGTATGAGCAACTTGACTTGCGATTATAGCAATTGAAAAGACGGAGCGAAGTGATTAGTATGAGAACTTTTCTTCTCATTGAACTTGCACGTAACTCGTCTACTCAATCCATGTAACTGCACGATTGTAGTAATGAAGCGATATTGAGAGAATTCTTCTGTGGGTTTGTGTGGTGCAGCTGGTAGCTCTGAGTATTTTTTAGACTTTTATTCGTGTTGAAACGGGTAGTTGATGATACAATGGGTTTAGAATTGTGGTTCAATGAGACCGTATTGGTGTAGTAGCATTGTGAGCTAAAAATTATTCACACTATAAATTATCAGCCGAGTTTGACTTGATTTTCGAACTTTTGACACGTAAAGTTTTCAGTAGAATCATCATGGTCACCCCTCTGGGGGATACAGGTATTGTATCTATGGGAATTAGCGCTCCCAGGGGGACTATGTGAGGGCCTGAGCTAAAGGTTAGGTAGGCTTCCTTTTTGTTAAAATAACATAGGTTTTTGTTTTGTTACGGACCATCTTTTTTCGGTTCACTGCTGTCCTGTTTTTCAGCACCTACTACTTTTTTCTTCAACTTTTTCTTATTTCATTAACTTCCTTTTTAGCTTTCTGTTTTTGTGCCCTTTCTGCATAGATTCCGCGTTTCCTTAACTCCATACTAAATGGTGCCTTCTTCCTTCCTCTCTTTGGATAGCCTTTGTTGCGGATAGGGAGGCTTAAACTAACTAATAATCTAATCTAATCTAATCCATGCGTCTTCGTGAACGAGCACATCGCTTCTTGAAAGGGCGCGTTGCTTCTTGAAAGGGCGCGTTGCTTCTTGAAAGGGCGCGTTGCTTCTTGAAAGGGCGCGTTGCTTCTTGAAAGGGCGCGTTGCTTCTTGAAAGGGCGCGTTGCTTCTTGAAAGGGCGCGTTGCTTCTTGAAAGGGCGCGTTGCTTCTTGAAAGGGCGCGTTGCTTCTTGAAAGGGCGCATCGATCCTTCAAGGGGCGCATCGCTTCTTGAAGAGGCGCATCGCTTCTTGGAGGGGCGCATCGCTTCTTGAAGGGGCATCGCTTCTTGAAGGGGCGCATCGCTTCTTGAAGGGGCGCATTGCTTCTTGAAGGGGCGCATCGCTTCTTGAAGGGGCGCATCGCTTCTTGAAGGGGCGCATCGCTTCTTGAAGGGGCGCATCGCTTCTTGAAGGGGCGCGTTGCTTCTTGAATGGGCGCATCGCTTCTTGAAGGGGCGCGTTGCTTCTTGAATGGGCGCATCGCTTCTTGAAAGGGCGCGTTGCTTCTTGAAGGGGCGCGTTGCTTCTTGAAGGGGCGCGTCGCTTCTTGAAGGGGCGCATCGCTTCTTGAAGAGGCGCATCGCTTCTTGAAAGGGCGCGTTGCTTCTTGAAGGGGCGCGTTGCTTCTTGAAGGGGCGCGTTGCTTCTTAAAGGGGCGCGTTGCTTCTTGAAGGGGCACGTCGCTTCTTGAAGGGGCGCATCGCTTCTAGAAGAGGCGCATCGCTTCTTGAAGGGGCGCATCGCTTCTTGAAGGGGCGCATCGCTTCTTGAAGGGGCGCATCGCTTCTTGAAGGGGCGCATCGCTTCTTGAAGGGGCGCATCGCTTCTTGAAGGGGCGCATCGCTTCTTGAGGGGGCACATCGCTTCTTGAAGGGGCGCGTTGTTTCTTGAAGGGGCGCTTTGTTTCTTGAAGGGTCGCGTTGCTTCTTGAAGGGTCGCGTTGCTTCTTGAAGGGGCGCGTTGCTTCTTGAAGGGGCGCGTTGCTTCTTGAAAAGGCGCGCCGCTTCTGAAGTGTACAGCAGAGAAGACTGTCCTGAATATTTGGGACCTGCTCCTACTCAGGAGTTAGTAAGATTCGGACTTTTCTCGTCTGAAATGGAGGTGGATACCTACGCGTTGTGTCTGACCTAGTCAATATAGCTGGGAGCTTAGGTCTTCGTCTGGCTCTCGTGCATAACGTATAACTATATACAGTGCTTGCTGCGTTTGTGTTACTCTCCGTGTCTGAGCCCACCAGCCTTTCTCCCTTACTATCCACTTTACGTATGAATGGGCGGCTTGTGCATCTCAATCGTAAACTTCTGCTTTGTTTCAATTATTTCCTTACAAATCAGTCAAAAATTTACCGTTTGCTCAAGAACTTTCTCCCTTTTTTGAAAATCTTCAGAAAAATTGCAGATGTCAGACCCTGCGGGAGTTAATCAAGTCCACACAGTCTTCTTATTGCGATCAATGCCTCTAGATTTCACTGACTTGCTAGATGTCTGAGGTGTTTGCTGTGTAAGAGAAACTAACCCTTTCTATGCTATATTTTAACTGCGGCGACTCCACGTGCTGATATATTATTTTACAGTGTGAACTTGAAGGTTAGTTTATAGTTAAAAAAAATTAGCTAATATTTTGTTACTGGAACTGAGGTTGTTATTCTTGTTAGAGAAAGGGAAAAACCTTCAGGAAGAAAAATTTATTTAGGACATTTACTCCTTGGTGCGATACAACTATTGTATTTGAGAATAATGCGCTCCTATCAGCAATATGTGAGGTCCCGAGCTGAAGGTTAGGTACTCTTTCCTTTAGTTGAAAAAGAATAGGATTTTTGTTAAGCTACGATTCATTTTCTTTCTGTTCACTTCCCCCTCTCTGAGCGTGGGATAGGCACTTGGTTCAGGTTAGTTAGGTTAGTCTACCCTGTGCTAAAGGGAATGTCTCGCCCTGGGGAGACACTGTTATCTCAGCTATAAAGAGGCCTTCAGGACTTCAATTTTTCATGTACACTTTGTTTCCTTCTGTTTTCATGCCTTCTTCGATGTCTCTTCAATGCCTTTTTTCCTCTCCCTTCACCACTTCTTATTTCCATGCACAGGATATCCTGCGTGGAAACTCTTCTTGTGTGTAGACTACCCGTTTTCGACCGTGCAAACTGAATGGTTCTTCCATTTCTTTCTTTTGAGGTCGTCTTGGTTTTGACTAGGGAGGCTAAAAAACTAACAGAATAATTACAATTTCAGGTGTCGAATCTACAGTAATGTGGTCCTGCTAGGAAATCGTGGTTTGAGTTCCTGCCGTTGAAATTCATTACTTATTCTTTTATATACTTGTGCTCGAGTTGCACTTGAAATTTTTTGGGGGTTTATCTCTTGTCTCAAACGGCTTACCCATAACCTAACGTGTCATATTTGGTGAACTCTCAATGAAATCTTTCGGAGTGTATCGGAAATTAAAAAATTACAACGTGGTTTCAGGCGCCATCCAATGCTTCATGCTGCAGTGTAACAGAAAGTGCTTGAATGCACATTTTGGTTCTTCGAAATGTTCTAGTAAAGTTTGATTTCACGTCCACGTGGTCGTTAAATAGGACGATTGCAATATGTTTAGGAGACCAAATAAGTACACTATCTTCAAATTGAAATAACTTTTTCGTTCAGCGTAAGAAGTGGAAAATCCGCCATCGGAAAGCTGAGATTTTACTGGTTCACCTAGTGTCATCTTGATCTTTCATAGTCTTCACCATCCCAAAGTTCACTTCTTCCTGTTTGAAGTCGTCCAGAACTCCAGATCGTCCTCTGTACCAGTTATGCAGAGTTCCTTATGCTGTTCACTTCTCGAGAATCTTGCTAATAGTTACTCGAGTCAGTGTGCAGCCATAAACCCTGTGGAACCTCGTTATTGTTTCAACCTTGAAGTTTGTGCGTATAATTTCTTCCTAGAGAAACTTGCGTTGTTAAAGAGTTAGTGGCCCATTTTAAAGTGTGAGAGTGAGAATGTTGGAAAACGGAGCAATAAATGCTACATGATGGCTGCATTTTGGTGAAAATGGCTGGTGAGGAGGATTTATACTCACAATTGAAATTTTTTCAGCTTTCCGATGGTGGGTGTATATATTTCCTTCGCTCAATAGAAAATGAGCTATTGCGATTTTAAGACTGTACAATTTTTGGCAGTCTGTGTATTCATCCTAGCAGACGTGCACGTGAACATTTAATAGGATGCTTGTGCATTATTTATTAAATCAGCAAATGAAAAATTGAATGAGAATTATGAGGGAATATGCGTACACGGCCCGTCAAAAAACTGGATTCGTTTTTTCCCTTAGATTAATTTTCCAGATGTGGATAACAAACAAATACTGTTTAAACCTCCTAATAGTACTCGCTATTGAATTATTCTTCTACTTACGTATGTCATTAAGCATCCTTAAGAGCGTGACAGAGACGGACCAGCCAACACCTGTGTATGATTATACATAAAGTGAATATTCGGATTTTGTTTACTGAACAGTTTAATTAACAGAAGGAGAATTTTTTCTTGAAGTATTTATTGAATATTTCAGGAATGGATAACCAAGGACGCCGTTTGATCCTTTTAAAAAATATCATGGAAGTAAAAGAATTGGATGGTGAAGGCAATGCTTCATATTATTGAGGACTCATGGCTTTATCAATGTTTGCATGAGCACATGTGACGAAGATACGATTCTAGAGGAACGCCAAGACAAGAACTTTTAGCCTTGCTTCAGAACGAGGGACGAAATACGGATTACTCATAACCTAAAATTAAAACCGCGATTATAACTTTGAAGTTTCGCTGAATTTTTAGGTGAAGCGTTTTCTAGAGGTTGGTTGGATGAAAAAATTGAAACTGTCATTAAAACGAGTTCTTGCGCACTTTTGATTGTAAGCACGCTGCAACCACATTGAGCATGAATGTAAATATTATTAGTGATTAGATAAAACTTTATTTTAGTATGAATACCGAACTGGAAAATAATAAGCGGTGAGAACTGCAACGTTGGAATGAAGCAAAATTTTGGACAAAAAAATATCGTTTACGATGGACTATGGACGGCACGTTTGTCTTTGGTTTAGTGGTTGCTAGTTTCCTTTTACCAGTAGAATATCAAAATTAAGAAACCTTGTTACCTGCTTTTAAAGAGTACTGTTATAGTAGTGTGCTACTATTTTGAATCCTTATTTTGTTAGTTGCGTCTTGTTTGTTGGTAGTTGCGTTCTGTATACTCTGGAAAGTGACATCCACGTGCGACCTGTTACGCGTAATAGCGAGAGCATGTGGAGGGTTGCCGAGGATAGGTTAGGAGAGTTAGTTTTTGAAGCTTGTAGAGGTCGGTTGGCTACCTTTGTACTCCTCCGTGTATACTTTCATCGGTGACTACGTTGTGCGCGATATGGTGAGTCTGAGCAAGGACAAGTAATAAAGGCTAAAGTCCGGTGCTAGAAGACTCCGCCATAAGATAGTCGCCAAATGTATGAAGCAGGATTGTATAGTTTCATGTAGCACAGTCATGCCGACCGGTTTTATCGTAAGTGGTATGTTTTAAAGTGTAATATCCTGAATGTGGATACCAATAAACGCAAGTTTCGCATTTTGTTGTTTCCCATGAAAGCCGGATAGAGAATAGCGCCACAAGTTTGGGTCTAGAGGTAATAGGAGGCTGGTGCGAATTCAGAAGAGAAGTTCGGTCGTAATTTGCGTTCAGGTGTATTTTGGTAAACCCCTTTGTTGGCGACTGTACCGAAGCCTGGGACGGCTCCGGAGCTTGTTGGCGGATTCGAGCCTTGGATGCTCTGGAGATAGGTTGATAGGTTGGCGGTTCTTGGAGGGCATGGAAAATAAGGTAGCAGCGCTACGACCCGTGCTTTGCGTTGGTTAGGCTGGTGAAGTGGTGGTCGCGCAGCCCAGTGTATATAAATTCCGCGACCCCGCGGCATCAGGACTACCACACTGTCATCATTCAACAATTTTAGTGACTGTTGGGAAGCGCACAATTACTAAGAATTTGCTGGATGTAAGCAATTGCAAGTTAATCGTAAATACAATTTAGGAAAGTTTGTCAGGTTTAGTTCTCGCTTATAACATCCAGGAGAAGTAGAGAGGTGTTGGATCATCACTGCTAAACATGGGAACCGAAGTGAATCCTTTGTCATCGGCATTGAGCGAGGTTTTTCTAGTGACTGAAAACAAGGGAAAAGAAACATCATGCTTTTTTATTTGCTCTTGGTAAATTTAAAGAGGAATCAATTTGTTAATCCTAATTTTCAAATATTTAGAGATAGCGGGCAAAAATATTCGTGTGTAAAAAGTTTGTGAAACAAATTATTGTAAACAAAAAAATTGCCTCTTATCGTGAAAGTTTTACCTTAATTTGATAAATAATTATGAATGGTAGTCTGTCTAACGAATTATTGTACTATGTATATCCTTCTTAGGGATACACCCATTTCATCTATGGGAATTACCCCTCCAACGAGGAATACATGAGGTTCCTATGTTAAAGTTAGGTAGACTTCTTCGTTGAAGTTAAGTAGGTTTTTGTTATGTTACTTCCTGTGTTTTTCCGGCTCACTACTGTCCTGTTTTTGAGCACCCATGTACAACTTTCTTCTTGAACTTTTATCTAGTTATATGAATTTTTTTCGGACTGTTTCTGTGCACTTTGTGTATAGATTCCGCATTCCCTCAAGTCCATACTAAGTGGTGTCTTCCTCCTTCCTCTCTTTGGAACACCTGTATTTCTGTTAAAATAGGCGTAAACTAACTTCAAATCTAATTTTGTTCTGTAGAAATAAATCAATATAATGTTGAAGCATGTATTTATAATTGAAAATTTGGAATTATTCTAGAAATCGTTTACATGGACATGAGGGTTTTACGAATATTCCGAATGTTCATTTTTGAAGTATGCACTGCAGTGCTCCGATCTTTCAAAAGTTATCGTCTCTCCCTTCGCTCCGTCGTCTTGTAGTGCTTTTAGTCTTCTATCGGGGAACTTCACGTGAATTCTTATAACCTTGCATCATTCGCCATTTAGGTTTTTAAAGAAGTTTCGAGCACGCCAAAAAAGTGTCAAAATCAATTATTAAAAGTTTGTTCTTGGTGCTCAGATACTTTTTTCAATGTGTTGAATAAAGGTTTCAGTAATTTTGTTCCGTAAAAAAGACGTTTTTAATGTTAAGTGATGTGTGTCAACCTAAATTTTCTTCAGCGATTTGTATCTATGGGAATCAGCACTCCAAGGGGGAAAATGTGAGAAGAGCCCGAGCTGAGAGGTAGGCCTTCTTTTTGTTAAAATAATATGTTTATTGTTATATTAAGGACCACCTTATTTCGGTTCACTACTGTCCTGTTTTTCAGCACCTCTGACTTTCTTCTTCAACTTTTATCTTATTTCATGAACTTCTTTCTTATCTTACTGTCTCTATGCCCTTTCTGCATAGATTCCTCATTTACTTATCTCCATACTAAATGGTGCCTTCCTTCTTCCTCTCTTCGAGACGTTCTTTTTTTGTAGCGGTTAGGGAGGCTTAAACTAACTTATAATCATTATAATCATTTTCGGTTCACTGTTGTCCTGTTCTTCAACACCTCCCACCTATACTTTCTTTTTCAACTTGAATCTTGTTCCATAAACTTCATCCTCAACTTCCTGCTTCTGTGCCCCTTCCGCATAGTTTCCGCGTTTCTTTATCATTTAATCGCGTTTAACAAATGGTGTTCTCCTCCTTCCTCTCTTCGAAACGCTTTTTAGCGATTATTGAGGCTTAAATTTAATCTAAATCTTATGCGATTTATTGAAACAGTCCAAATAGTAAATTTCACTTCACTGTACAGTGTTTATCCATGGGAATTAACGCACCCAGGGGGAAAATGTGAGGTTTTGAGCTGAGAGTTAGGTAATGGGTAGACCATCTTTTGATTGAAATAAAATGTTTTTGTTTTGTTAATGACCATCTTTTTTCGGGTCACTGCTATCTTGTTTTTCAGCACCTTTGACTTTCTTCTTCAACCTTTACCTCGATTCATAACCTTTCTTCTTATCTTACTGTTTCTGGATCCTTTGCGGAAACACCCTTTATGCATAGCTTCCACATTCCTTTAACTCCATACTAGATGGTGCCTCCATCCTTCTTTTTGAACATCGTTTTTGTGGTTTGGGCGGCTAAAGCTTTCTTGTCAATGAATGTACAGGGTCTTCGGGATAAATATGACCGTCTCATCTGGAAAAAGAAAAAGTGTTTGATAACTACAAAATTTAATAGATTTAAAAGAAATTCAAAGACAAGGAAATTACACAATTGTCAAATAGTATTGCTCAAAATACCCGCCATGAGCGTCTATTACCACCTAAGTCCGGCTCCAGAACCTAAAGCAAGCTGTTCTTAATTTCCCAGGGAAGGGTCTCGAAAACAGCGCCAATTTTGTCGATTAACTGAGCATTTGTTGTACAGGCATGGCGATTAGTGTCTTTCTCGACAGCGCCCCATACACAATAGTTCATCGTGTTGAGCCTTTGAGGGGAGTTCAGTGGTCAAACATTGGGACTGGGGTAGCAGTAACAATGCGCTGACAACTATTTTTTTTATTTTTTCGCTGAAGATTAAGTGGGGGCCTTATCCTGCTGCCGTACATATAGCCTATTATTGGCCACCCTCGTAGTCATCTGAATTCAACCTAAGACCCTCTGTAAAAAAAATACAGAGGCATCACATCACTTTCGGAGGACACATCCAAAAACCATGACAGTTTGAGGGAATTTAGTCTGCATGACTCGGAGTTTTCCCTAGTGTTCATGGAGCATTGAGCACCGACCATTATCTCCCAATTTTGATGGCTGGCGAAAATCATCATGATTTGAGTTATTCTCTTCCTTGATTCAGGTGGGTTCCAGTTATCCATTCTCGTTGTCTTCACGTATATGGATGAAGAAGGGTTTGAACTTTTAAAGGAAGCGTAGTGTGCTTGAACACCTTTAACACATCTGGAAAAACAACCCCTCAGAGGGATACAACTATTGTATCTATGGGAATTAGCGCTCCCAGGGACACCATGTGAGGGCCCGAGCTAAAGGTTAGGTAGGCTTCCTTTTTGTTGTAATAAAATAGGTTTTGTTTTGTTACGGACCATCTTTTTTCGGTTCACTGCTGTCCTGTTTTTCAGCACCTACTACTTTCTTCTTCAACTTTTTTCTTGTTTCATGAACTTCTTTCCTAGCTTACTGTTTCTGTGCACTTTGTGCATAGATTCCGCGTTCCCTCAACTCCATACTAAATGGGGCCTTCCTCTTTCCTCTCTTGGAGCATCTTTGTCGTGGTTAAGGGAGGCTAAAACTTTCTTATATAATAATAATAATAATAATAATAATAATAATCTGGAAAAACAATCAAGTATTCTGTAAAGTTTATCCCGAACACCCTTTATGTCCAGAGCATTATTATAGGTGCCTCAAGTACATCTTCGACTAGAATTAAGAGCAGGCGCTGGGTCGTTCATTCAATATTTCGCGAGACCTATCGAGTTGTCTTCCCATACACTAAAGCTGCTCTATTAGATCTGAGCTCCGAACACGATAGAAACTTCTTCTTTCGCTGTTTTGGCCATTAATTCCGGCGCCTACTTTCAATCCAGGAATCAATTATTTCTCATCCGTGGAATTTTTTTTATTTTCGCTCTTTGTTCTCTGTTCAGTTTTTCTTCTGTTCATTATTTTGATGGGCTGCATCTTAGACTCTCGATCCTCGTCTCCCATCTCCCGGAAATGCTTCACGCCTGTGCGACGTCTGGCTCTTGTTCGTCCTCCCTCCTCATTTTCTGACTCGTGAAAAACTGCTTTATTCTTCCCTTGCAGCAGCTGCTTTTGCTGTCTTCTGGGATCCGTGCGTCCTCAAGTGTTCGTTGGAGCTAGAACCGCTCTGTCGCAGGTGAACGAGCAGTGCACGCTGCCGTGTAGATAAGTTTATACGACACGAGTAAATATACAGCACACTTTTGTTGACAGTAAAAGTTACCACAACGCTGTTATACTGCCTGAAAGAATTTTACGAGGCAGCAGTCTCAATCTACTTCCGTTCAAGTTGAGATTTTTACAGGCAAGTTATTTCGAAATGTATACAACACTTTATTGGAGATGAAAGTGATACCTGACGTGTAACTCACAAAATTTTTTGCGTCTTAAAGTAAGAACTCGGAAACGAAAAATTCAGCGAATAGGTAAACTATTAAATAAGAATGATAGCTGATTTTAAAAATTTTTGCCCGATGTGACGACTGCTTGTCCCCTTAGTGGGATAAATGTATCTGAGAATTTACGCTCCATTGGGGAAGATGTGAGGTCCCTAGCTGAAGGTAAGGCAAGCCTTCCTATTGTTAAAATGTAATCGATTTTTTTTGTTTAGTCACTCCCATCTTTTCTTGGTTCTCTGCGTTCCTATTCCCCTCAGGAGGCACAGGAGAAGCAATTGGTTTAGGGCAGTCAAATGTGTGTCTATCCTGTGCTGTAGCGACGGGTGCCCTCTGGTACCCTGTCAAATTACCTCAGCTGATGGCCCTCTGGGTTTCTGACGTTCATGCTCACTTGCCTTATTTCAGTTTTAATACCTTTTCGTTTTCTCTTCTTTGCCCTTTTTTCTCTTCCTTCCTAAATTGTTGTTTCTATGTTGATTGCATTCTGTCAGGAAACGCACCATTTGCATCGATGTTTTTGTGTTCAACAGTTCGTTCCACAGAGATCGCCTTTGTTGTGCTGGAGTCATTATAATTATAATGGTAGGTCTAAGAACGTCTGATGAGCAGCTACGTCAGTTCATATATATATTGTACGCAATGGCTAAAAAATATTAATTCAAAGCAAAATCGAAAGACATTTCTTTTCCACAGTGACAACGCAAGCTCTCACACTTGCGGTAAACGCGTCAAATGTTATGGGATAATTGTTACCTCCACCCTACCAATTTTCCAGATCTTGCCTCTTCCGACTTTCATTTATTTCGGTAGTTTCAAAATTCCTTAAATGGTGAGACATTCAGTTCCAATGGAAATTTTAAAATTCATTTTGATCACCGTCTTACTGCTTGAGACCACTAATTTTTCAAGTAAGAAATATTCACTCCAATAAAAAATGGCAATGTGATGGTTCACAGAAGAAATATCCCATTTAGTTGAGGGCTTAAATTACGATTATTACAATGGTCACAGGAAAAAAACGACTACATGGCAATCTAATAAATTGAATTGTGATTAGACTCCACAGGCCACTTGGCCGTCCGCTGAGCGCAGCGAGACCTGACGCCGCCTCACAGCCGCCCGGCGCCCGCGAAGGTGACGCGTTTTGGTTCCGTGAAGAAATGCGTGCGCCGCCGCCGCCGACCGCAGCTGCAGGGAGGAGGGGCAGAGAAGGGCGGCAATTAACGCTGCGTGTCAGCGAGGGCCGCGCCGGGGCTGTGTTGCGCACCTGCCTCAGTGTAGGGGGTGGGAGGAAGGTGGGCTGGGGAATATTGCAAAGCTTCGTTGGTATTTCCGCTCATGTTAAATTCTGACTTTAGTATGGATAGTTCCAAAGATGATTGTTTATAGATATTTTTTCCTGTCCGAGATTGCATGGATTGCACCCTAGTGTGCTGCAGTATTATAGACTCGTAAGTCCGCAACGACTTCCGCTCCCGTGTCTACAATTATATTGTTTCTTACATTGCAGCTCTGTGTATCATTTATTGCTTGTCGATGCAGGTATCATTTGTTTCACTATTTCCCATAGTCCCTGATCATTTCAGTTTGAAACATAAATTATTATTTTAAGTAAGAATTAACGAAAATTTGGAATTAATTTCTATTGAAAACAAAACAGCCCGACGAATCGTCAGTTCAACATTTACTTCCACAAACCCCTCTTTAGACTTCATGCATGAGACTCTCTGGAATAATTATAGTGACGAGATTCTCTCGCGCGCTGAAAGTTCCGCTGCTCAGTCGGTATGAAAACATGATTAAACACAGTCTGTTTGTTATTTCATGGTTCTTGAATTTTTGCAAAGCGTTGATGTACGAGTAACTGTCAAGGGGGTTAGTGTTCAAAGCTGCCTCGACACCCATAGAACGGGGAAAATTTCAAGCAGCAATTTGAACCGTTTAGGCTGTAATTCAAACAATTCAGTTCTTACCAGTGGTATGTCAGTTACACCAATTATTTTCTTCTAAGGATGCGTCAGTAGTATCATTGCTCCAGGCTGTGTATTCCAATATGCATATTTAAATGTACTTTTTGTGAACTCGACTTCGTTGAGTGGCTATTTTCGACGTTCTATGCTAACTTAAATCCAAGCTGTTCAGTAAGTTAAGTCCAGTACTTTTACCCGAAACGTACACTGGACTGGGGAAATGATAGATTTGTTTCAGAAAAAGGCGCACAAGGATTAAGTTGACATTTTTCTAAAAAGCCTATTCGCAAATACGCTTTGCACTGATTCGTTTCAAAATAATAATTTTGAAGATAGTGATTGGCATATAATTTAAGGCTATTAGGAATATTATTAAGGATTTATAAATATTACGTAAGGGGATATAACGTATCTATATGAATTGGCTCTCCTAGAGAGATGATGCGAGGTCCCGCGTCGCTATTTTTCATTTTTTCTGCTTTCGCGCATTTAGTAAATGTGTTGACCTTTCTTACCCGCATGCTATTCCTATAGTATGTAATTTGTGTAAGCATTTTGCAGTATTAAGATACTGCAATTTTATTATATCAGAAATTATTTTATTGAAGATACACTGGTGTAACCCTGATTAAAGAAATGTTTACGTGAGAGCAGGCGCCAAATGTATCAACTCTTACTTGTAACACTCGCATGTCTCGAGGATGCGCTACCGCGGGTACAAAGTCCCTATCATCGTTCCACATGTGCTTCACAGCGAGCATGTGGGACATTTCCGAACAGTTCAAGTTGTCATAGCTGTGTAGCTGGCAGCTCAAGTTTTTCTTGATCGACTGGAGCATGTTACGCGTTACAGCTCACTGTGTATTCGAGTCGACATAGACAACCTTGGGCTGCCAGTTGTACAACTTCGATGACGCGAAGTATTCGAAAATCCAGCCTCTATGAGCTCTTTAACTGCTGCTGTGCCCGAGACCTTGGCTTAGCTGTGCTGAGGTGCCGACGCAGGCCGGCAGCGCCGTTACGTCGTCACCTGAGCGTGATGCTTGCTGCGCACTTTTGGCTGTGTCGTCACGGTCGCTCTGTGTCAGTTCGCTCATCGGTCTCTTATTCTGCGATCGCTCGATTGACCGTGCAGCCGATCTGTCTGCCGCGCATGGCTTGCGCATTGAACTTTTGCGTAACATCGTCTGGTGGTGAATGAGAGGGTTGCTCCGTGACGATGCTTGGTGGTGACCGGTATTTCTGTGCGTCCTGGCGACGCCTAGATGAATGATGATGTTGCGTCCTGAAGACGTCCGGAGGAATTGTTTTATTTCGCTTCAAAATTTCGCTACACGGGCTCATCAGCCTACTCTTGATGATGCAGCTACCAATATTAGAATTGTTGTCGTGTTGTTTTCAAGCTTCCAAGTCGTCGAGAGCAAATGGGGCCGAGAGACAGGCACCGCCGCCGTAACCCTTGTGATCCTGCACTAGGTTAGCTCTAGTTTTGTTGCGTCACGACGCTATTTGTCGAGTCGCATTTTGCCACCTAATTATACTGCTGTCGGAACCCGCATTTGATCGTAAAAAATGCTGTTGGCTTTTTCCTTGGCCGAGGTATTTACTCTTAATTCGGAACATCAAGACAATGAGTTGCAATGAAATGTAGTTTTTAGACGTTAGCTTTAACGCTCGACCCAATTATTGATGTTGTACCACGCCCGGAAAAAGTTTTCACGTCTGTTGGTTGTGCAGTATTAATAAACTCCCGGGATAATTAAACGGTATGTGTCTTGAATATAATAACTCATTTGCGTGAATAGTTATATTTGTGCTCAAGATGGAAGTGTTCTAACCTAAATCCCTAAATCTGTATTTAACGGGTGGAAGTAAGTTGAACACGTGCATACTTTCATAAATTTTTTTTTTTGATACCATGAGAATTCGCGGGCTGAGAATTCAGTTCATTGAAACTTTCGTTATGTGTCGATATCATTTTGCTAAAGCTATACGCACCAACATTTTTTGTTTGTACCAGGCTATGCGAATTTCAATGCTAACATTAAAATATTTAGGTAAGAATAAGGTTAAGATACTCAACAAATATATATCTTGATGAATTAACACTCCCAGGTGGAAAACGTGAGGTCGTAAGCTGAGAGTTAGGTAGGTCTTCATATTGTTTTGGAAGAATAGTTTTTGTGTGTCGTTGAAGATTATCTTTTTATCGGTTTACTGTAGTCCAGTTTTCCAGTACCTTAGAGTTTTTCTTCAATTCTCATTTTATTTCATAACCTTCCTTTTCATCTGACTTTTTATGCGCAGAGGATCTTGTGCGGGAACACGGTTTGTGTTTAGATTCTCCGTTCCCTTAATTAACTCCATACTAAATGGTACCCTTCATCCTTCCTCTCTACGGAACACATTTATTGTGATTAGGGAGGCTAAAACGATCATCTCTTACCTAACTTAGTAGGAAAAAGTATTTACAAATAAAAAACCTGACGTTTATAAAATAAAAATGTAATTTTGATAGTTTATGCATGTCTTTAAAATTGTACAAGGTCCTCACGTCTTACTTCATTCCTATAAATTAACAAGGGCTCTAAGGTTTTTCTCTCCACTACAGTTTTTTTAACGCATTGCTGAGTTCTGTCGCCCAACTGTCTCCTATTTTGGTTACTAAACCTTTAAAAGATGCAGCAAAGATTTTGATGGGATTCAATTTAGAAACTCAGGTGGCCAATAGAGAATATTGATATTATGAGGGTTAAACCACGTTTTTGAATGCTCAGCTCCGTTGAATACGTATTGAAGCATTGTCCTGTTGGAGATACCCTTGTCTTAATCGAGCACAGTTAAAAGGATGACTGCATAGTTTTTAATACTTTGGTGTGCCTCATTCCGTTTATCTCCTATGACCGTACCAGAGGATCTATTGCATCCATCCAGACTATTCAAATCTAACACCTTTTTATCTGAGGTAATCGCATTCTTTTGGAATACATCGACGATGACCTTTTGTTGTTCTTGTAGGTAATATTCTTTGAGTTGTGTTAAGCTTGACGGACTTTTTTTGGTGTAACATTCAAGTTTAGTGAAATCGATTCTTTTTTATCTTTAATCACCCTTCGAAGCCTTTAAATAGCCTGCGGAGGCTGTTGCGGGCAATTTTGGTGGACGGCCTCGACGTCTACTAGCTGTAGCCGAACTCCTTAATATTTTGCAATAATTTTCTAACAACTGTCCTGGTTCTTTAACTTTCTTAGCAATCAGAGTAATTTATTTCTGAATTCTCCGAATGCGAGAGTGTTGCCCTTTCCAGTTCTGAAAGTCGTATGTTCTTTCCCATAGTGCAATAATTTTAAACAAACGCTACATTCCTCGTTTAATGAGTTCTTTTACTGATGAGTTACGTGGGTGAGATTCTTCTATCTCTGTTGAGCCTTTTTCTCCTGAAATCATTCATTGTGTGTCGTGCCGCTGCTCTCTGACCGCACTTTGGCAGCGAACTGATTTGTATCAATGAAAATGCACTCGTAGAGATGGAAAAAATCGTGCAGTTTTAATAGTGTATCGACCTTACTCAGTTGTTTTCTGTCGATCAGAGGATACTTTTGTTTTAGGACAAATTTGTGAAACACTATAGGTTGATTAATTGAGCAACACTGAATTGTTTTAAGAGCAATGATTGTCCCCAATCTGTTACGAGCGTAATAAATGAAGACTATTTGAACAGGCTTTTGAGTATTTGGATAAAGAACACATAACCTGGATCGAATATAATTGTAACGCTACTCGTGTTGTCTGCTTAGCAACCATTTAGAATAAGCCTGAACATGGAGAAAATTGTGCGTTGGAAACAAGACTTCGGAGTCGTTTCTCTTAACACGATTATGGAAGGCGTAACAACCGTAAGTAGCATCGTGAATGTTCTAAAATAAATGATGCGAGGGCTATACGTCATGATCGAATGAAAATGGCGGAAGCAACTTTTGCCTGGAAACAGCGCGACTGAACTGATTAGTACTCAAGGAATGGTATTTGATCCGATGATTCAAGGGTCACCCTCTTTTAGAGGGATAGGAGAGCTAATTTTACGAGAACCCCTATGGAGCTGTGAGTTGCACCGTTCCCGCCGAGCTGCATCTGGAATCCACGTAACTCTTTTGGATTGGGTGGGATCTGCGACTCATGACGCTAAAAATGACCACGTGGAAGATCTTCATGACTTAACACACCAACACCCACCAATAGAGTTGGGTTTTTAATGTCTAAGAAATGTTCAGGGGCGACACTGCTTTTATGCACTGAACCAAAGTTGTCCGAAGTTCGAGATATGAGAGATCTTTTTATTACAATAGTTAGCCACTCCTAATGTGAACCCAATGAAAAATTTATGGAGAAGATTTGAAGGAATTTATGTACCGCATTGCCCCTCAGGGGGATACAACTACTGTATCTATGGGAATTAGCGCTCCCAGGGGAAAAATGTGAGGGCCCGACCTGAGTTAGGTAGGCCTTTATTTTGTTGAAAGAAAAGTTTTTTATGTTCTGTTTAAGGACCACCTTTTTCGGTTCACTGCTGTCCTGTTTTTCAGCATCTCTCACTTTCTTCTTCAACTTTTATCTTATTTCATGAACTTATTTCTCATCTTACTGTTTCTATGCCCCTTCAGCATAGATTCCTCATTTTCTTATCTCCATACTAAATGGTGCCTTCTTCCTTCCTCTCTTCGATACGCTCTATTTTTGTAGCGGTTAGGGAGGCTTGTACTAATCTAATCTAATCTAATCGTTGCCTCTGCCTTCAACGGGAGACAATTTCACCGAAAAAATACGGCAACTGTCTAAATTAGAGCGACACAATATTCATATACAAAGTTAGATACGCAAGCTGTTTTTCGACATTAAAATGAACAAATTTCTTATTGACATTTTTTGGTGTGGCAGTGTATGATATTGGTAATTGCAGTTTTTTCGCTCTTTACTCGTTGTAGTGGTCACGTCAGCACCTTTGTGCAAAGTCCCATGGTGGCGGCAACGCGCAAATTATTGGCGTGTGAAAGCCTTGCGCTGTCGTTGCTCAGACCCCGTATCGCTGCTCGTTGCCTCGGGCGGCGCTCCTCGCTCTGGCGAGCGGCTGCACGGCATCGCTGCTACAACTTTGTGCGTCTGCCGAGTCAGCATTAGTTGGATAGTGTTGGCGGCCGTCGAGCGACCGCTCTGTCATTATTGTGAAGGCCTTGTGCGATCTGTGCTCTATGAAAGAATGGAAAACACGGAGGAAGTGCCTGATTGCCTGATATTCATTTCTTTCGACGTAAGAACGTTTTGTGCCCGCTATGTAGGGAATTAGTTTGCTAATCTAGTACCCAGGGGGACTATGCAAGGGCCTGAGCTAAAGATTAGGTAGGCTTTATTTTTGTTGAAATAGAATAGGTTTTTATTTTGTTACGGACCAACTTTTTTCGGTTCACTGCTGTCCTGTTTTTCAGCACCTCCTACTTTCTTCTTCAACTTTGATCTTGTTTCATGAACTTCTTTCTCATCTTACTGTTTCTGTGCCCTTTCTGCATAGATTCCACGTTCCCTTAATTCCATACTAAATGGTGCCTTCTTCTTTCCTTTCTTTGGATCGCCTTTGTTGCGGATAGGGAGGCTTAAACTAACTAATAATCTAATCTAATCTGCTAATCTAGTATTTGTTAGGCTTTTAACCTGAATTTCCTCTTATGTCCCTCAAGTTTTGTCGTATCAGAGCTTTTTTTGTGTACGTATATGGGTATTTATTTTTTATCAGTTACTATTTTACTTCAATATTGCCTCTTCAGTCATTTCATATACAGTAGTTCTCGATATAATTCTCGTCTGCAGGTGAACTATTTTTGTGTTCGCCGTTATTTTGTTTCCGTGCTTCCTTTGTAACTTGTTTTTTTTGCTGCTGAGGAAAATACCGTAACCTGAGATGAGGTGAATGCAAGAAAATGGTGAGAGTTGAACTTGATTGTTGCCTTCTCGCTGCACATTTTACCAGTGTTCTTCTTTGAGGGGCGAATGATACCGTGGGAAATTTGTTCTTTTGAAGCCAAGTGCCGCTGCTGGCCGTGACGCTCTTCTTTCGGCTCTAAGGGCCTCGGTGCTGTTGCAAGACCCGACGCTATAGTCTCATTGAGCCATCTCACGCCACTGAGAATTAAAAAGTAATTCCTATCTGTGAACTTTAAAACGAAGTCTGAGTGTTTTATGTCCCAAGTCGTAACGAGAGAGAGGAAATTGAGCAAAGGCATCTTTTTCTTGCTTTATTCTGATGTTGCTGCTCAGTTGTCGCTCATGCACAACTATGCACTCTCTGTCGCTCATGCACAACTATCTCGAAGAAGTTATTGTATGTAGCTAGTCAACTCTAGGTTTGTTCAATGATTTGCTCTACGTATATCTATCCCTGCCAAGATATTTAATTTTTCCTACAAACGGTAAACAAATTTCATTTCTCAGTCAACACCTTACAAAATCTCAGAATGTACGAGTCAGTGGCTTTCGTTCCTCTTCCCTGTTGCGTCGTTCTCAAAACAGACGGGCGTGGCAGAGCCTAGCTGCCAGGGTTTCGTGCGTTTTCTACCGAAGCTAGTCGTGGGTGGCGGCAAAATTAGTGCAAATTAGCCTAGTGTTTTTTTTCTTGGTCTTCGGAGAAAGTGAACACGAAATTCTAATTTTCGCTCGGCGCAACCTCGCCTCCGCACTCAAGTCAGACGTCCCTGCGCTCAGAGTCCCTCAGGGTTGGGGCGAGCAAAATTCTAGCTCGGCAATGAGCGCAGTCGGCGCAGACCCTTCGAGGTGCATTTACTCGCTGGGGCTGTTGTGATCGGGAGTGGAGTGGGTTTTTTTCTGGTGGTCGTTTTTGTGATGTTCTATGCGTTGTAAAAAATTCCGTATTTCTATGTAAAGTAAAATTGTTCTCCGTTCTGCTTTTGAGAGTTTCACTCACAGCAGTAGATGCGCCGACTCTTCTGGCGCCGACTTTTCTGGCCGTTTCAAAACGATGTCACTGGTTTTACATCGTTGATTGATGAGCTGAGAGGTGTGGATGGTTCTATTGTGTAAAAATATCATTGTTGCGTAGGATATTTATCAAAACACTTTTCCATCATATGGATGCATGAAGCAGAATTTTATTCGCCGTCCATCACCACCAAGTCAGGTTTTCCAGTCGCAGAAATGCTGCCCGAATCATCAAACATCTTCCGCTAGTTGGTCGGTTCTCTCTTAAAAACGGTTCTCTTTCTTATCTTGAGCCATGCCAATAATGCTGATGGCCGGGATGTCAACCCAAATTAATTATTTTCCAGAGAACACTTTTCTTTTGCTTTATTTTCCTATTTACTTCGTCTTTTGGCCAGAGGTTGTTTTTCTTTCACTGTATCTGAAGAGAGATGAATCATCGAAAAGTTAATGGGCCTATTACTTGAAAAGTTCCATTTGAAGCAAGAGAGACAATTTGAGAACGTTTGAGTTCTCTTGAAAAGAATTTCACCTTTTGAAGCCTATCGAAAAAATCGAAGTATCCGTACAGCTGCAATTTTGTTTTGTGGACATATCAATCAGACTTTCTGAATATTTCTCACAGCTATTCTCAACATTAAGTGCTGTCTAGCTAGGGGATTTGCGGGTATTCTCTGTTTGGTAGGCAGAAAATTAAACTTCCATTTTAATTAAGAGCAGAATTTCTTTGCTCTGTGCGGAGAGTATTTTTAATGCTAAATTATCTAGGGAATGGAAATCAATTTTTTGAATGAAATGATTAATTAGGAGCATGCGCACTTACTCTTAATCTCTCAATCTGAAGTAACTCGAAATCTATGGGCTTTAATTTACTCGGACTCCGATCTTGGGCTTTGAAAATATCAATTTGTTTATAATTTTTTATTACTAGTTCTTGCAAAACGTTTGTGTGCATATATTCATTATCTTAACATTTAAGTTTGCCTTGCTTTTTTCCGGTCAGGGGAAATAAACTATCGCTTATGTGGGAATTAGCGTTCCCAGGGCGGAAATGGGAGGTCCCGAGCTGATGGCTAGGTAGGCCTTCTTTTTGTTGAAATAAAAGATTTTTTTTTGTTACGGGGCATCTTGATTTACAGCACTTTTTTTTCATTTTGATTTTTTATCTTGCTTCAAATCTTCATTACTTCAAGTTTCTGTGTCCAGGGGATCTTGTATGGAAACGCACCTTGTGCATGTATTCCCAGTTCCTTTGCTTCCATACTAAAAAAATAGTGTTTCGCGCCATTCTCTCTGTGGTATACTTTAGTCGTTTCCAGGTGGGTTTAAATTAATTTTTCTAATCTAATTTAGTTATTACGTTCTTCTACAGTAAACTTCCTAAATTTCCGTTTCTATGCGCAGAGGATCTCGTGTGCGAAAACACCTAGTGCTTTGATTCCCTTTTCTTTTAACTCCTTTGTTACGAAATAGTGCCTATATCCTTCCTTAATTTGGAACACTTTTAATGTTGTTAGGGAAGCTAAAATAACTTAGAATCTAATCTAATTTTCCTTGCAACTGCTCAGGGGAATGTGTGCATCTGTGAAGTTGTCAACAAATGAGTGAGGTATTTCTCAGGCGGAGGCAACTATTTCATCTATTAGAATTAGCTCTCTCAGGATAGAAATGTGAGGTCTCGAGCTCAGAGTTAGGTAGGGCTTCTTTTTGTTGCGCCTTTACTGCGTTTAGCGGGACTTAAATTAACATATCTAAAGGGCCTTTCACACGATCAGTTTTTTCGTCAGTCAACACTGACACTCCAGAGTGTGGTCAAAACACTCGCGTTCACACGTACGTTCGCGTGACTGAAGTGGCGCGTCACTGGCAAGCTTGGCAGTGCTTCACTATGCATAGTCGATAAAGATTCGTCGTAGTCAAAGCAAGCATACTCATCGGCTTTGCGGTCATAGAGAAGAAAAACACCATAAATAGATAGTGGGTAAAAGAATGGCCAGCTAAACATCCAGAAAAGGGCAGTTATAACCGGATTTGTAGTAAGTTAGGGCTAAATATCAAAATTTCGCTCACTAATTATTTGTCGCATTCGTTCCTTTTCTCAGCATTTGTAAAATTTAGTCACACCAAATCTAACAAATACTACAACTGCCACAAATGTAATAATCTACTTCATAATAACTTCAAGCGCAGGTAATATTTTCCGCTCGTTCTATACAGTTTTGCGTGTACCAGCGTGTAATAGTACAGCTCGTAAATTGAATTTTGTTCTTGAAGAACTATGTTCGGTCATTTCCTAGCGACACAGTGACTAGGATATAGAAATAACAATTGAAATCTAGCGCACATTCATTAGAACTGTATGATAGAATTCACGCGTAAATCTGGCATCCGCAAGCAAATATTATAAAATATAATAAGCCTCTCAAATTACTGCGTGATAATATCTAATAATGCATGTGAATGTGACAGCGGTACGGGTAAACTAATAAATGTTTAAATTTATTTTAGGAAACATTTTCATGCTGAAATTTAATGTTAAGAAGAATTCATGGAAAACGTTTTTTATTTTATTTGAAAATGCCGGACAAATTGTTGAAATCGCACTTCGGTTAAATATTTTATATTTTCATTCTAATAAAAAAAATAATATGCCTTTGCAGTATTTCATGAGTGAATATTAAATAAGATTGGAAATCCACTGTAAATGGCGCTGACACAACAGGACGAATGCATTATGATATGCATGTAATAAAATAAACTATTGTTCTCCGCACCTTTGAATCCAGATGTTATCCTCTGCTAAATAACAGATTTTTGGAAGCAAAGGCTCTAAATTCTTTCCTAAACTATTTTTGAAGCGTACTAATTTGTCCTTCAACCTATTCTCATGTAAACTAATATTGTGTTGATTCATTGCTTCAATAACATATTTGAGCAACTTGCTTCTCATATCTCTGCTCTTGTATTCATTCCTTTGTACTTTCCACAAAGCAGGCTGTTCACGAAAATAGTTAATTTATCATTGAGAGCAGGCTGAGACCATTTGATAGGGAGAGCGATCGCAGCCGTCCTTACTAGACGCCGGGTGGGCGAAAACCGTGGAGGGAGTATATATGGAGGGAGCATAGCCGTCTGTGAAGGGAACCAGTTTTTGAGATTTCTCCCATGTTTGTGGTAACCAATAGCCGTCTCGCAAGTGTGACGTCAGCACGGAAGCCAGTTACCTACTAACTACGTTAGGGTGCGCACATGCTCGCTGATTGCTCTTCCAGCTGTTGAGTTTATCGTAATCATTAATTTGGGATTCTAAGGCTCCGAAAGATAATAAATTGTGTTTCCTCACTCGAGGACACTTAATAATATCAAAATTACTAGCAAAGATACATTAAGAGTAAAAAACTGTAAAGATTACAGGCCCTTGAATATAACAAATTAGAGAGCGACTTGCACGCGCACCTCATCCTTCGATTTGTGGAGCGGTACTAATCTTGCTTTGGCAAATGAACGAGTTGTAGAGGAGGCGAGGAGGAGCCAACTTCAGCCAAGCGTCTGTGGTTGGCTCACGTGGGGGCCTTGCCAATGCCCCAGTCTCCCAACTTTTGCAGCTAATTTGAACCCGATTGGAATCGGCTATGCTCCCTCCATATATCCTAGCTCCATGGCGAAAACTGACACGCAAATAGAAGCATAGCAACAGTCAAACCCGACAGTGGCGAGTGCCGAGTAGAGAGCAAAAGAGAGCACGCATGCCCAAATATGGTGTTGCGGAACCGTGAGTGTCAGTGTTGACTGTCGAAAAAACTGATCGTGTGAAAGCCCCTTAAGCTAATCTAATGGATCAGATTTCCCTTAATTATTTGTATCACTCTTCATGTATTACTCATCGGGGATAGTTGTTTTTTTGTCCATTTTTCTTCACATTAGTGAGTGGGCAGTACTTTCTCAATTTTAGCCTCTTCTTGATACTCAAAACAACCGTTGAAATGCTATTTGGAAATGGTCTTGTTGGTAATAATGAAATATTTTAAAATTCAACTACCAGGAGATTTTTATTGCTGTTTAAGATTTAAAATATATATGCTAGAACAGTGCATTGCACGCGCTGCAGAACAGCTCAACTGTGGCGTGCTGTGCAAACACTGAACCCGCCAGTCGCGAGCTGTGCTGAACGCAAAATATACTTCAGGTCAGGAACTCTGCAGGGCCGCTAAAGTTTGCCTTGTTCTTTCGGTCAAATTTGATCATGAAGAAGTCAGAACTGTTTGATTTCGCCAGAATAAGGCTAATTTAGTAGCTCTAATTCAAAGGCTCCCAAGTTGCTCAGTAATCCGAGGGTCATGCCAGCAATTAACTATTTTGAGTACTGAACATAAATTCAGCCGTTTTAAATTACTGCTGCTGCTGCTTTCTAACTTCTAACTAGTTATTACACGGAATTTGCGGCATTTTACTTTGCTACAATTCAAAAGAAATACCTGATCTTGAAAAATACTCACTCGCTATGGCTTGCAGCGAGTGAGTAGTCACAAATATTTTTTGACTACATCACCTAGTGCTGTTGCGGTACTCGATGGCGGAGGAAGTTTTGAGCTGCAGAATTTCTTTCTACCTCAGTCGCAATCTCGTTTTCTTGTGTTTTCTGCTGCAAATTTGGCCAATCGTCTTATGATCTTCTTTCGCGTCGATTTTTAAAACGATATTTGCATTTTTGAAGTCAATTCAGTGTGTGTTAGTCAAAAGTTCATACAAGGAGGCAGGTGCGTTGACCAATAACGATTCTCTTACTCTAACTGAAATGTGTTTCAGCTCGCTCATACCTCGCTCTTTCTACTCATACGAGTATTATCGTTGTTATAACCACCATCACTAGACTTATTCTAGGATGAGGTAGTGGCCGACGTTAGAGTAAGGAAGGAACTACCACTCGACAGTAAGTCCAAAGAACACACTAGGGAACACATTTTGCAAGAAATACAAGATGTTGAGGCAGAAAAGTCGACCTTCAAGGGGTGAAACATCTTGCTAATTGACCTATGAACCTGAGAGTGACTCTGAATCACTGTTCACCTTACTTTTAGAACATGCGATCTGTTTTGGGAATCCTAATGATCATGAACTACGATTTCTCCTGAAAGATTTTGGCTCCCTCATCACCCTTGATTTCTCCGGAAATCTCTTACATTTGGCTCGTGGGGTTGAAAGAATTGATGAACAATTGAAAGAAAACTGACTGGCCTCAGTAGCAGCTGCACCACATCAGCTGCGGCACCACATCGACAGCTGCACCACCACATCGACAGCTGCACCACCACACCAGCTGCGGCACCACACCAGCTGCGGCACCACACCAGCTGCGGCACCACACCAGCTGCGGCTCCTCACCAGCTGCGGCACCACACCAGCTGCGGCACCACACCAGCTGCGGCACCACAACAGCTGCGGCACCACAACAGCTGCGGCACCACAACAGCTGCGGCACCACAACAGGTGCGGCACCACAACAGGTGCGGCACCACAACAGGTGCGGCACCACAACAGCTGCGGCACCACAACAGCAGCGGCACCACACCAGCTGCGGCACCACGTCAAAAGCTGTAACACAACGCTGCCACGAGACACAACGCCGCCACGACACAACAACGCCGCCACGACACAACAACGCCACCACGAGACAACAACGCCACCACGAGACAACAACGCCACCACGAGACAACAACGCCGCCACGAGACAACAACGCCGCCACGAGACAACAACGCCGCCACGAGACAACAACGCCGCCACGAGACAACAACGCCGCCACGAGACACAACGCCGCCACGAGACACAACGCCGCCACGAGACACAACGCCGCCACGAGACACAACGCCGCCACGAGACACAACGCTGCCACGAGACACAACGCTGCCACGACACAACAACGCTGCCACGACACAACAGCGCCGCCACGAGACACAACGCCGCCACTAGACACAACAGCTAGCACAACACCAGGCCCAGGCACACACAGCGCTACGCAACACGCTGGGCGCATCACACCACAACCTCTTCAATTTTATGCAGATTGTGTAACGTCTTGTGGTGCACAATGACCCGCCCACTCAACAGAATCTCGGCTCTTCATTTCATCCCTTGTTCAACTGCAAATGACGGTCTAGAATTGCAACGAAGATCATCTATTGGAGGTTACTGTAAGTATGATTTTCCGTCATTAAGTACGCTTATAATGCGGGTACGTTCTCATTGAGTTTTGTACGTCAAGAAATGTGGAAAAGGTCTCTTCATGAGAATACAACTTGCGTACCTATGGGAATTAGTGCTCCCAAGATAAGATGAGTTTAGCTGTAGGTTAGGTACGCTTTCATTTTGTCGAAATAAGAAAAGGCTTTTGTTTTGTTTGGATTGTTTTTCTCCTCTGACTTTCATCTTCAATTTTTATCTCAAAAATATCTTTCCCAACTCACTGTTCCTGTCCGCAAAGTGGGAAAATGCCTTGTGCATAGATTCCTCGTTCTTTTGACTGCATAGTAAATGATGCTTTCCACCTTAGCTAATCTTTGTAGAAAACCTTTGTTTCCTTGGTAGAGAGTTCAACAAACGTATCTAATCTAAAGTGGGAAATGTTTTTATGAATGGGTATTGTCCAGAAGCTCATCACGCAGTAATTCATACGTGATGCACGGCTCTTACGTTGAATCTTTAATTTTCCTCACTCAGTATCGTGTATTTGAGCTTTTTATGTTAAGGAATTTTTTTCGCTCTTCACTTCTGCGTCGTAGTATATCTCAACTTGTCTCAGGCTTCAAAAAATGTTAGAAGAGCTGTTTAAGCTGAAGCTGTCTTGTCGTTAGTCGGGTAGTGTACTTCAAGTTATATGATTTTCCTGAGTGCAACTTTACATCAACGATGTTCGCTGTAATTTTACTGATGTTACTATCACGTTACGAACAAAGACAATTCCAAGTACGGCAGTGTGTGCGTGTGGCTGTGTCAGTGTGTTGCAAGACTCGAGAGCAGTTATTAGAGCACCTCAATGTAGGTTTTCAAGAAATCTAAGCCCTGTGTTGACTACGCCTGTGATGTTTAATGCAGGTGCACAACGCTTACTTAGTCGTCTGAAATGCATAAGAAAGACATACTTGAAAAAATATAACATACTCTCCATCCATCTGAGTGCATCATCCGTTTGACACGAAACATCAAGTCTCAGGATGAATAATGAAATACTTACCACTGAAATGCCGTGAGAACTACTCTTCGAGACGATAAAACTTTTGTATTCGTGGGAATTAGCGCTCCCAGAGGGAAAATACGAGGGAGGTCCCGAGCTGAGAGATAGGCGGGCCTTCTTTTTCTTGATAAAGGAAAGTTCATTTAGTCTGTTAACGACCATCCTTTTTTAGGTTTACTGCTGTCCTGTCTCTCAACATCTATTACTTTCTTCAATTTTTATCTTTGATAAACTCCTTTCTTAACATACAATACGTGTACGCTGGGAATCTTGCGTGGCAACGCACCTTAGTATAAATTTCCCGTTCCTTTAATTTCGTACTAAACAGTGCCTTCATTCTTCCTCTGTTAGGAACACCTTTGTGGTTAGGGAAGCTTAAACAAACTAATATATATGTAATCTCTTGAACTTGTAGCATAGCCACGAATATTACTGTCAGAAGGAGATGTTGTATAGGATCCAGTGCTCAGCAGCGAGCATGTGCAGGTGACGCGTTGTCTCAGGTGGCATAACACAAGCCTCGCCGAAACCAATACACTAGTAACCTCACGAGTAACCAACCTCCTGGATTGCTGTTCTTATGTGCAAGGTATAGTTCATGGCAGCACGCCTTGTGAATAGATTGCCCGTTTTCAAACTGAGGTCTATCCTAAATGGTTCCTTCTCTTCACTCTCTCTTTAGAAAGCATTACTTCTTGTTAGCGAGTCTTTTACTACTATGTTAATAGATAAGTATTCTGCTTCTTGCTAGTGTCTGCCATGTTACGGAGGAGTACGATCATTGCTGCAATTGAAAGAAATTATCTTTTAACCCTCTACCGTCAGAAAAGTTTTACTCGTTTAACACTGATTGCAAAAACACGTGTTAGACTGTGATTGGCATCTGGTTGTCGCCGACGACGTTATTATGATAAACTGCCACTTGGCTCTGGAAGTGGAAAAATATACTGGGGTACAAATTCAGCGAATATTACGGCCACTACGAGACATTATTTTAATTATGATATAATTAAGGTCATTCCTGAAAAAGGACCGATCAGTCATTCTTGGGAGTATACAGTTAACTTATAATTATTATTCCTAAGACATACCTGCGTTTAGTTCGTGATGTTGGCGCTGCACATCGCCTGCATAGCGAAACAAGCTCTGCCCCACACACGTGGTCGTGTGAGGTGCATCGTGATGGTCAGCTTCAGTCTAACCTTTACGGAGCACTGGCGGGTGTTTTCGTCTGACCCTGCCAGTGAACTCCATGATCTATTGCTATCGCCTCTTATTCGATGCGGAGAGAAAATGAGTTCTCATGTTGTAGTTCGTTTCTGAGAACACTTTCCCCTGAGTGTGTTGGTGGCCTCCCACTTCATTGTCGGTCTGCGTATGGTTGTTAGACCTCATGTGTCGGTCCTGGCTGAGCGGTTACGGTATTTGCATTGACGAACTTTACTTTACTCTATTCGTTGTCCGCAACTGGGTGTTTTTATTGTTGTTAGCGAGCCTTTAATTTTTTCCTTGTCGTCGATCAATGTGTCAGTGTAGGAAAGCCTTTGCTCGTACTTTCCGTGCTTGTCTTTCATATGTTGGTTTACTCTCTACCTCAACCACGGCGCCGCGCGGTTCCGCCGTGCGTAGAAAGTTGAACGGTCGTGCAGGTGTTGGGGACGCTCGCTCTCGAGCGTGTTCATAATTCCAGAACTTTATGTTCGCTGATAAATGACCACGCTGACCTTTGCCGTCGGAGTTTTCTCCAGCGTCTACTCGATCTCTTTATGAATTCGTTTTTTTTGGGGGGGGGTCGTGCAGTAAAGGCGGAGAGCACAACATTCCGGTGATCTTCTTCATGTTCTGTGCTTTTTTTTAAGCTGGGGTGGCGATAGTCTCAAAGAAATCAGAGAATTTAGGATGTAATGGGTCAGAAATTTACCCCGAGAAGCAGAAGGCTGACGTTCAGCTTCCTGTTTCATTCTGTGCCTTGATGCTTGAGGTTTATCATGTAAATTTACACACCTTCTTTCAGCAATGCTGGAGATGGACAACGGGTGAGGAATTTGCTCTCTCAAGCAGACATAAGCCCGGTAACTATAGCAGCAAGAATCGGTTCATTACGTCGGTGTAGAGAGTGTCCAGGAAGTTTCATTTCAGGTGTGTCCGATCGCTCAACCGGGTCACTCTATTCATTAAGCTTGGCAATTACTACTTGCTTAGGGAGAAGTATGCTGGGACAATTTCATTAACTTACTGAGCAGAACCTGACTGAACGTCTGCCAGTTTCATCGTAACGAAAGGACGGTTCTGGGCTAATCATCGATTGTTCTGCAGCGGCGTGCGCGAGTTTACAGGAGTGCAACCCCGAACTTCGCTAAGGGCAGGGGGAGCAGAATGAAAGTGGTGTTGTGCAAGAGGTAGTCGTGCTCGCATTCCTTTTGTCCGCGTGGGAGCCTCAGATCAAATTCTCCGGAAATGGATGTATGAAGGTTGTAGTCATGAGGCCAAAGAGTTATCTGCATCGTTTCCCATGAACAGTTGGATATCACGCAGTGACTCCTCTTTCAGGCTTGTGAAAATCTTAATTGAACTTAGTGCAGGCATTGGTTTTCATACAACTGGTGGCATGTCATTTTGTGAGGAATCAGTTTGAGCGCACAGAAAGTGCTAAAAACGTAAAAAGGAATTTTTTAACATCAACGATTAAATCACTATTTCCCAGTTTGCTTCCTTTAAATCTGCCAAAATTGGTTTTGCAGGCACGCTTCAGCCAGAATCTCGGTATGAGTTCGTTAGAGGTGATGAATCAAGGTTACGCACTCATGCGTTTGTTCAAATCCACCGCAAAGTAAATAGTGAAAACTACTCGTATCTACTAGATAAGACCTTTTATATGTATAATTCTTGTTAGTTCTGCTGTGGTATGAAATACAAAGAGCAAATTTTGCGTTTCTACACGAATGCTTTCCCGCTTGTTACTTGCGGCGGGCGAACTTTGTAGGTTGCGAGAACACACTAAAAATAGTACCCGTGAAAAAATCATACCTGGCTCCAACATCGAAATGCTGGTCGCCGAAAGGTGGAGCCTCGAGTATTATAAAAATTCACCCCCTAATTCGCGCAAAACCACACTTCCCGAGGTCCCAGCGCTTTCAAACTTGGTGAGCGTGTACAAGGGAAAATTCTAAGACCTACGGACCCCTTTCCAGGCCCCAAGACCCCATAGGAGACCCCCGAGAAATCGAAAACCCACCGAAAATAGGGTCATTTCAAACATGAAGAAAGTTTTCATTGCGCAGTCGGAGGAGCTGAATTGGTCAGAACTGGTAGAGAAAATGTCGGGCTTTATGACGGTGTGGTCGGTAGTTCGAAAAGTATTCGGGAAAATGTTCAATGAATGAAAAACTTTTGGGTAAAAAAACGGTCGTTTTTCAAGTGTGACTTTGGCTGCCAGTTGCGGCGTTTTGGATTGGCGTTCGCCTTCCAGAATTTGATAGAATGTAGATTGTACTTTTTTCTAAAATCTATCAAATTTATGAAGCCACAAGTGCGATACTTTTCTCAAAATGAGTGATTTAAAAATAGTCCTTTTTGTCTGAAAATTCACTTAAACCACAAACATTGGAGAACGCTTCGTTTTACAGGCAAAGTTGTTGAACACTTTTTGCTCGTTTTTTCACGCTACATACAAAATAGCTTTTGTGGAACGATCGCATCAACCGTTCCATATATATATGAAAAAAACATGGTTTTCACGTCATTTCGACTTTTATTACCCCTCTCACGCCCCCTGCTTTACCCTTGAGGGCTTTTAAGTACTCTGTACTGATGCGTTTCGAGGATATCTTTCTATAATGATACGTGTCTCAAAGTCCTAGCTTTTCAAGTTTTTGAGAAAAATGGAAAAAACATCGAAATGAATTTAATCTGGACGCGAAATGTGCCAGTGAAAAGGTCTTTCAATCTCCGCAGATTTTTTACACGGATTATTCCAATGAAGGCATTGAAGTCTCCGCAATGAAAACCATGGGTGACTGCGTTGAGGCACCCCAGCTTGCTCGAGTGTTGTGAGGGCTGTATAAGGATCTTGAACATCATGACGCTTATGTTTTCATGTTTGTCGAGTTTGATCCCATATATTTCGAGTGATTGATAAAGTTCAAAGTTTCAACCAATTTTTGACCCTTTGAGGCAGTGTTGCGTATTTTTTATAGGTGTACAGTGTTGTTATATTTATTAAAAATTGATTTAGACTTGGAACTCAATACTCTAACTCGGTTCTTTCGCTTTTAGATTCGCATAACTTCCATTCGTGACTAGTAAATAATCCTTTTCAAGTGTTTAAACTGGTTTTACATGGAAATTTATAGAGAACAAATGTGTTTGAAATATTTCATTCACCTTAAGGTAGTATTATTTTAATTCTAACAAGTTTTGCAATGGAGAATAAATGATGGTTACGCGTTTTATTTTCGCTGCTTGAAGGTCCATGAATTTCAGACACACATTTTCACAGGTATGGCGACTTTGAATTGCAATATAGTAATGAGGTTTAGTATTTGAGACTTAAATTTTCAGCTTCTTATACTAATTGTATTATAATTATCCAGTTGAAGTAATATAAAGTGACATAAATCGCAAATCAAACGTTGCGTAAAGGCATAAATATTGCTCTTGATGCGTTTTTGACCAGAAATGATGCTCATTCGTTCGAGGTGCTCATTTCAGTTCGACTTTATTTATTTTTTATGACGTATTATATGTTGTCCTCTCTCTCCATCACGTTACAAATCACAAGTTCAATCTAGTGTTTTACCTTAAGGTGTCAGCATCATCGACCTTACTTCGTAGTATGAGTTCAAATACGCAAAGCGAGTAGTTTTCGACGCCAAAAATTCCGCAACTACTTTGCTAGCGTTCTTGAGAACAATTTTATAGCAATCCTATAATATTTCGACATCGCAAATTGTGTCATCGCAAAACAAGGCGTATTCGTAAAACTTCGTAAATGAACTATAATTTAAAGGTGATACACTTTAAATTAGTCATTTGTATAAAGGTATAGTGGCTAAATATTTTTCGTTCGGCACAGCTATTTGTGTAGTGTTTGAAACTTGTTTTATGACGTTAGAGAATTGGAATTGAAAGAGCTCATAGTCCAAGAATTTGACTTCTTATTTTCCAAATTGATAAAGCTCATTGAGGAACAATCTCTCGTTATATTGGTTCGAAGAACACGAAAATGGTTCCTGTCGACATATGCTATATGATTGAACGAGGCATTTCCTACGAAGTGTATAGTTTGAGTGAATATTTGTCTCATAAATTTTTATGGTTGGGATGTAAAATTCTTGGATCTTCACGACCAAGAATCTGTCAAGTGTTGACGAATAATTTGATCTCCAATAACAATAATAATAATAATAATAATTAAAACTCGGTCTTTGAAGGCCTCAAAATCGCTCACATTGCATGTGTGAGTTTCAGGAAGTCATCATTTGAGTGCGTATAGACAACATTACGAGGTTCTAACTGATGATTAATATTTGGTGAATGCGTGTCCCCGACTACAACCAAATCTTGTGCAGGTTTTTTATGTTTGAATGATGTTATGTATTGAATTTGAAATGGTATAACTAATGTATTTGCAATAATAATTTATAAATTCCACTCAGCCTAATTGAAGGTTTCTGTATCGATCCACAATAGAAATATATGATGATTAGAAAGAGGTTGAAATTGTTCACATTCGTGAACTAATAATTGTTGTGGCGAAAATGATGTCTATTAGGAAACATCATTGTTTCTAAGCTATATAGCCGCAGGTGTTCACAGATAAATTTGTTTGAGAAATGTCAGAAATATGTTCGGATATGATGTTGTCGTAATGAATGGGGAATTCCTAAGTTTGATTTCTGATACGAAGAGATTGATTTCGTGTCAATGATGCTTTTATAAAGTTCGTAGTTGTATGTAAGTTGTAAGTGCACTCAAAATTATAGATGAGTGCCAAATGCTCAAATATTGTTGAAAGTTTCCATGAGATTTGCTGCGAATGCGTTCTTTCTTTGTATTAACTGACTTCAACAGAAAAACGCTTTCGCTTGGCGAGAGCGTGAGATCTCGCCAAGCGTTCCCAAAATGGAGAGTTTATTTCTTCGGCGTTCAAGTTAGCGCGCGATAGCGCGTTGTATATATTCGTTGAACGAGTTGTGATGCACAGTTATAAGAGACTTTGATTATTATACGTAGAATTAATTGTGAATGATAACTCTTTTATTGCGGTGTTTCGAACGTAAACATTTATGCTGGAATTTTCAAAAGTAGCTTACCGCAAAATAAAGATGTTATGTATTATTTCGAAATATGCATCGTTGTGACGTCATTTCTTCGTGACATCGAATTTCTGTTGAGTATGTAGGTTGGATATTTGATGAATTGTCGATTAGAACGAATTAAATTAGTCAACTTCGAAACAAAGGAAAAGGTTAGTGATGCGCACCCATTAATAAACCGAAATGTAAGAAATGTTTCGTCACAATATTTCGTGAGGTAAAATTTGGAACAAATTTTCAATGAAACCCTAATCCCCATAATTTAACGAGAAAATATAGCAGGCAGAATGTCTCTGCCGGTGAAATAGTTATGGAACGCATTTTCATTTTGTGACCAATAGAATATCAATTGGTTATAAGTTACAGTTGGATGGAAGGATATTTTAGCGCACATAGAGGTTAGTAATTCGTGAGGAATATAAGGGCAAAGGCGTAAGCAATAAATCAGATAAAATAGGTGCTACCGAAATTGTAAGTATATAGGACAGGGAACCCTGAATTAGTGAAGTGTAGTTGTATGTACGTGAGTTGGAAATGTGTCAAGTAAGTTAATTCACGTCATATTTAGAGCAAGATAGATTAAATTGAGTTAGGTTAGAGTAGGTTACGATAAATTTGATTTCTTTAGGTGAGTTTAGACCATGTTTCGTTAGTTGAGGTTAGGTGACTTTGCCTTGAGTTAGGTTGGGTTAGAGAACATTATATTTCTTCAGGTAGGGTGTGACAGTGTGACACGAAAGCTAATATCAAGACTTGATGAGTTGTAACACATACGTATGGTCTGTGTTATACTATGAATGAGGGTGCCATCGTTTTGGTTAGGTTTTGTTATTCATGTGAATGGTTTGGAGAAATTATTTCGCATCAGTTTGTTATAGTGACAAGGTTAGGTTGATATTACTGTTAGTATATATGCGAATGATATTGCTTTTGGTAAATTAAATTCTTGAGGTGTTTCTAAGTTCGATGTAGAGTTTAGGTTGAAAGACGTGTATATATATATATATATATATATATATATATATATATATATATATTGGTTTGTCTTTTGAGACGATGGTGTGTGAAAGTGGGCTGCTTCTTAATTGTGGTGATTTGTTAAGTTTCGTTAATTGAATTAGGTTTCACGTCAATTGAATTAAAGTGAATTAAGTTTCTTCATCAATGGTGTTGTAGTTGGTGAATGAAATGCTTGTGGTGTTTGAAAGGTAAACATAGAAATTAAAGTAAATAGCATTGATATTGATACATATATTATTTTGTCATTTGAGACGATGGTGCATCTCATTGCGTTGCTGCAGATTTGTGGTGATTTGGCAAGTGTGCACGACACTTGCATGTGCGTGTACATAAGTGTGTGCTTGTGTACATGTTTGAGCGTGTCTGCGTGAGTGTGTGTGTGTGTGTGTGTTTGTGTGTGTTGTGATTATTATGATAGTGGTGCAGAGGAATGTCTGTTTGTGTTGTGCTTAGTGGTGTACAGAGGAACGTCTGTGTGTTCGCCCCTAGCGGGCTGTGCCTGGTTACTTGCGGCGGGCGAACTTTGTAGTAGTGTTGCGAGAAGAGACTAAAAATAGTACCCGTGAAAAAATTTTAAGTGGCACCAAGATCGGAATTGCTTGTCGCCATAAAGGTGGAGCATCGGAGATATAGCAAATCACTCCCTAACTCGAGCCAAAACCGACTTCCCGAGGTGCCAGCGCTTTCAAATTTGGTGAGCGTGTACAAGGGAAAATTCTAAGACCTACGGACCCCTTTCCAGGCCCCAAGACCCCATAGGAGACCCCCGAGAAATCGAAAACCCACCGAAAATAGGGTCATTTCAAACATGAAGATATTTTTCATTGCGCCGTCGGAGGAGCTGAATTGGTCGGAACTGGTAGAGAAAAATTCGGGCTTTACGACGGTGTGATCGTTACGTCGAAAAGTATTCGGGAAAATGTTCAATGAATGAAAAACTTTTGGGTAAAAAAAACGGCCGTTTTTCAAGTGTCACTTTGGCTGCCAGTTGCGGCGTTTTCGATGAGCTTTCGCCTTCCAAAATTTGATAGAATGTAGATTGGAGTTTTTTCTAAAATCTATTAAATTTATGAAGCCACAAGTGCGATACTTTTCTCAAAATGAGTGATTTAAAAATAGTCCTTTTTGTCTGAAAATTCACTTAAACCAAAAACATTGGAGAACGCTTCGTTTTACAGGCAAAGTTGTTGAACACTTTTTGCTCGTTTTTTCACGCTACACACAAAAAAGCTTTTGTGGAACGATCGCATGAACCGTTCCATGTATATATGAAAAAAACATGTTTTTCACGTCATTTCGACTTTTCTTACCCCTCTCACGCCCCCTGCTTTACTCTTGAGGGCTTTTAAATACTCTGTACTGATGCGTCTCAAGGAAATCTTTCTATAATGATACGTGTCTCAAAGTCGTAGCTTTTCAAGTTTTTGAGAAAAATGGAAAAAACATCGACATGAATTTCCCCTGGACGCAAAATGTGCCAGTGAAAAGGTCTTTCAATCTCCGCAGATTTTTGACACGGATTATTCCAATGAAGGCATTGAAGTCTCCGCAATGAAAACCATGGGTGACTGCGTTGAGGCACCCCAGCTTGCTCGAGTTGTGAGGGCTGTATAAGGATCTTGAACATCATGACGGTTATGTTTTATTTTTGTGGAGTTTGATCCGATATCTTTCGATTGTTTGTTAAAGTTCAAAGTTTTACCAATTTTTTTCGAATTGGAGACGCTGTTGATAATTTGTTATAGGTCTACAGTGTTGTTATAGTTATTATAAATTTATTTTGACGTGGAACTCAATACTCGAACTCGGTTCTTTCGCTTATAGATTCGCATAACTTGCAGTCATGACTAGTCAATCATCGTTTTCAAGTGTTGAAACTGGTTTAACTTGGAACTTTATAGAGAATAAATGTGTTTAGACTTTGTGATTCAGCTTATGGTAGTATTATTTCAATTCTAACATGTTTGGCAGAAGAGAAAAAATTATGGTTACGCGTTTTATTTACCCTGCTTCTTGAGTGTCCATGAATGTAAGAGTAATTTGAAGCGGTATGGCCGCTTTGAATGGCAATATAGTAATGAGGTTTAGTAGTTGAGACGTAAATTTGCAGCTTCTTATAATAATTGTACTATAATTATCAAGTTGAAGTAATATAAAGTGACATAAATCGCAAATCAGATGTTGCGTAGAGGCGTAACTATTGCTGTTGATGCGTTTTTGACGAGAAAAGATGCTGATATTCGTTCGAGGTGCTGATTTCAGTTAAGCTTCATTTCTTTTTGATGACCTATTATATGTTGTCGTCACTTCATCACATTACAAATTCAATGTTCAATCTAGTGTTTTACTTTAAAGTGTCAGCATCATCGACGTTACTTCGTAGTATGAGTTCAAATACGCAAAGCGAGTAGTTTTCGACGCCAAAAATCCCGCAACTTCTGTGGTAGAGTTGTTGAGAGCAATTTTATAGCAATCTTATAATATTTTGACATCGCCAATTGTGTCATCGGAAAACAAGCCGAATATAGGTTAAACTTCGTAACTGAACTATAATTCAAAGGTGATACACTTGAAATTAGTCAGCTCTATAGAGATATAGGTTCTAAATATTTTTCGTTCGGCACAGGTCTTTGTGCCTATTTGTGTTGTGTTTGAAACTTGTTTTTTGACGTTAGAAAATTTAAATTGAAAGAGCTCATAGTCCAAGAATTTGACTTCTCATTTTCTAAATTAATAAAGCTCATTGAGGAACGAATCTCTCGATATATTGGTTGAAACAACACGAAAATGGTTCATGTCGACATATGCTTTGATTGAACGAGGCATTTTCTAGGAAGGGTATAGTTTGAGTGAATATTTGTATCATAATTTTTTATGGTTGGCATGTAAAATTGCTGGATCTTCACACGACCAAGAACCTGTCAAGTGTTCACGAAGAATTCGATCTCCAATAATAATAATAATTAAAAGTCGTTGTTTGAAGGCCTCAAAATCGCTCACATTGCATGCGTGAGTTTCAGGAAGTCATCATTTGAGTGAGTATATACAAGATTACGAGGTTCTAACTGATGATTAATATTTGGTGAATATATGTGTCCCCGAAGAAGACAACGAAATTTTGTGCAGGTTTTGTATGTTTGAACGATGTTATTTGTTGAATTTGAAATGGTATAACTGATATATTTGCAAGAATGTTTTATAAATTCCACTCAGCCTAATTTAAGGTTTCTGTATCGATCCATAATAGAAATAGAAGATTAGAGAGAGGTTCAAATTGTTGACATTCCTGAAAGAATTGATTGTTGTGGCGAAAATAATGTCTATTAGGAAATATCAGTGATTCTAAGCTATAGCCGCAGGTGTTGACAGACACATTTGTTTGAGAAATGTCAGAAATGTGTTCGGATATGATGTTGTCGTAATGAATGTGGAATTGCAATTTTTTTTTCTGATATGAAGGAATGAATTTCATGTCAATGATGCTTTAGAAAGTTTTTAGTTGAATGTAAGTTGTAAGTGCACTCAAAGTTGTAGATGAATGCCAAATGCTGAAATATTGTTGAAAGTTTCCAATAGATTTGCTGTGAATGCGTTCTTTCTTTGTATTTACTGACTTCAACACAAGAACGCTTTCGCTTGGCGAGATCTTCAGATCTCGCCGAGCGTTCCCAAAATGGAGAGTTTATTTCCTGGGCCTTTAACTTAGCGCGATAGCGCGGTGTATATATTGGTTGAACGAGTTGTGATGCACAGTTATAAGAGACTTTGATTATTATACCTAGAATTAATTGTGAATGATAACTGTTTTATTGCGGTGTTTCGAACGTAAACATTTATGCTTGAATTTTCAAAAGTAGCTTTCCGCTGAATAAAGATTTTATCTATTATTTCGAAATATGCATCGTTGTGACGTCATTTCTTCGTGACATCGAATTTATGTTGAGTATGTAGGTTGGATATTTGATAAATTGTCGATTAGAACGAATTAAAGTAGTCAACTTCGAAACAAAGGAAAAGGTTAGTGATGCGCACCCATTAATAAACCGAAATGTAATAAATGTTTCGTCACAATATTTCGTGAGGTAAAATTTGGAACAAATTTTCAATGAAACCCTAATCCACATAATTTAACGAGAAAATATAGCAGGCAGAATGTCTGTGCCGGTGAAATAGTTATGGAACGCATTTTCATTTTGTGACCAATAGAATATCAATTGGTTATAAGTTACAGTAGGATGGAAGGATATTTTAGCGCACATAGAGGTTAGGAATTCGTGAGGAATATAAGGGCAAAGGCGTAAGCAATAAATCAGATAAAATAGGTGCTACCGAAATTGTAAGTATATTTTACGGGGAACCCTGAATTAGTAAAGTGTAGTTGTATGTACGTGAGTTGGAATGGTGTCAAGTAAGTTAATTCACGTCATATTTAGAGCAAGATAGATTAAATTGAGTTAGGTTAGAGTAGGTTACGATGAATTAGATTTCTTTATGTGAGTTTAGACCATGTTTCGTTAGTTGAGGTTAGGTGACTTTGCCTTGAGTTAGGTTGGCTTAGAGTACGTTATATTACTTTAGATAGAGTGTGACACGCAAACTGATTTAAAGATTTGATGAGCTGTAACACATACGTATATAGTCAGTGTAATACTACGAATGAGGGTGCCATCGTTTTGGTTAGGCGGTGATCAGCATGGGAATGGTTTGGTGAATTGATTTTTCACCAGTTTGTTGGTTGTAAGACATACGTTTAGTCAGTGTAATACTATGAATGAGGGTATCATCGTTTTGGATAGGCTGTGTGTTTTTCATGTGAATGGTTTAGAGAACTAATTTCGCACCAGTTTGTTAGTGGCAAGTTAGGTTGATATTACTGTTAGTATATATTTATATGTGAATGATATTGCTTTTGCTAAATGAAATTGTTGTGGTGTTTTCAAGTTCGACATAGAGTTTAGAGTGAAAGACATTGGGTATATATAGTGGTTTGTTTTGTGAGACGATGTTGTCTGTAAGTGGGTGGCTTCTGAATTGTGGTGATTTGTTTCGTCAATTCAGCAATGGTATTAGTGTTGAAAAATGAAATGGTTGTGGTGTTTGAAAGTTAAACATAGAAATTGAAGTAAATAGCATTGCATTTTGATACATATATTATTTTGGCATTTGACACGATGGTGTATCTCATTGCGTTGCTTGTGATTTGTGGTGACTTGAAAAGTGTGCATGTGCGTGTACATAAGTGTGTGCGTGTCTATCATTATTATGATAGTGGTGTACAGAGGAATGTCTGTGTTCGCCCCTTGCGGGCTGTGCCTGGTTACTTGCGGCGGGCGAACTTTGTAGTAGTGTTGCGAGAAGAGACTAAAAATAGTACCCGTGAAAAAATTTTAAGTGGCACCAAGATCGGAATTGCTTGTCGCCATAAAGGTGGAGCATCGGAGATATAGCAAATCACTCCCTAACTCGAGCCAAAACCGACTTCCCGAGGTGCCAGCGCTTTCAAATTTGGTGAGCGTGTACAAGGGAAAATTCTAAGACCTACGGACCCCTTTCCAGGCCCCAAGACCCCATAGGAGACCCCCGAGAAATCGAAAACCCACCGAAAATAGGGTCATTTCAAACATGAAGATTTTTTTGATCGCGCCGTCGGAGGAGCTGACTTGGTGGGAAGTGATAGAGAAAAATTCGGGCTTTAAGACGGTGTGATCGTTACTTCGAAAAGTATTAGGGAAAATGTTCAATGAATGAAAAACTTTTGGGTAAAAAAACGGCCGTTTTTCAAGTGTCACTTTGGCTGCCAGTTGCGGCGTTTTCGATGGCCGTTCGCCTCTCAAAATTTGATAGAATGTAGATTGGAGTTTTTTCTAAAATCTATCAAATTTATGAAGCGACAATTGCGATACTTTTCTCAAAATGAGCGATTTAAAAAGAGTCCTTTTTGTCTGAAAATTCACTTAAACCAAACACATTGGAGAACGCTTCGTTTTACAGGCAAAGTTGTTGAACACTTTTTGCTCGTTTTTTCACGCTACATACAAAAAAGCTTTTGTGGAACGATCGCATCAACCGTTACATATATATATGAAAAAAACATGGTTTTCACGTCATTTCGACTTTTATTACCCCTCTCACGCCCCCTGCTTTACCCCTGAGGGCTTTTAAATACTCTGTACTGATGCGTATCGAAGACATCTTTCTATAATGATACCAGTCTCAAAGTCGTAGCTTTTCTATTTTTTGAGATAAATGGAAAAAACATCGAAAGAAATTTCCCCTGGACGCGAAATGTGCCAGTGAAAAGGTCTTTCAATCTCCCCAGATTTTTTACACGGATTATTCCAATGAACGCATTGAAGTCTCCACATCGAGATCATGGGTGACTGCGTTGAGGCGGCCCAGCTTGCTTGAGTTGTGAGGGCTGTATAAACATCTTGAACATCATGACGCTTATGTTTTCATGTTTGTCGAGTTTGATCCCATATATTTCGAGTGATTGGTAAAGTTCAAAGTTTCAACCAATTTTTGACCGTTTGAGGCTGTGTTGCAAATTTTTCATAGGTCTACAGTGTTGTTAAAGTTATTATAAATTTATTTTGACGTGGAAGTCAATACTCTAACTCGGTTCTTTCGCTTTTAGATTCGCATAACTTCCATTCGTGACTAGTAAATAATCCTTTTCAAGTGTTTGAACTGGTTTTACATGGAAATTTATAGAGAACAAATGTGTTTAAAATATTTCATTCACCTTGGGGTAGTATTATTTTAATTCTAACAAGTTTTGCAATGGAGAATAAATGATGGTTACGCGTTTTATTTTCGCTGCTTGAAGGTCCATGAATTTCAGACACACATTTTCACAGGTATGGCGACTTTGAATTGCAATATAGTAATGAGGTTTAGTATTTGAGACTTAAATTTTCAGCTTCTTATAATAATTGTATTATAATTATCCAGTTGAAGTAATATAAAGTGACATAAATCGCAAATCAAACGTTGCGTAAAGGCATAAATATTGCTCTTGATGCGTTTTTGACCAGAAATGATGCTCATTCGTTCGAGGTGCTCATTTCAGTTCGACTTTATTTATTTTTTATGACGTATTATATGTTGTCCTCTCTCTCCATCACGTTACAAATCACAAGTTCAATGTAGTGTTTTACCTTAAGGTGTCAGCATCATCGACCTTACTTCGTAGTATGAGTTCAAATACTCAAAGCGAGTAGTTTTCGACGCCAAAAATTCCGCAACTACTTTGCTAGCGTTCTTGAGAACAATTTTATAGCAATCCTATAATATTTCGACATCGCAAATTGTGTCATCGCAAAACAAGGCGTATTCGTAAAACTTCGTAAATGAACTATAATTTAAAGGTGATACACTTTAAATTAGTCATTTGTATAAAGGTATAGTGGCTAAATATTTTTCGTTCGGCACAGCTATTTGTGTAGCGTTTGAAACTTGTTTTATGACGTTAGAGAATTGGAATTGAAAGAGCTCATAGTCCAAGAATTTGACTTCTTATTTTCTAAATTGATAAAGCTCATTGAGGAACAATCTCTCGTTATATTGGTTCGAAGAACACGAAAATGGTTCCTGTCGACATATGCTATGATTGAACGAGGCATTTCCTACGAAGTGTATAGTTTGAGTGAATATTTGTCTCATAAATTTGTATGGTTGGGATGTAAAATTCTTGGATCTTCACGACCAAGAATCTGTCAAGTGTTGACGAATAATTTGAACTCCAATAATAATAATAATAATAATAATAATAATTAAAACTCGTTCTTTGAAGACCTCAAAATCGCTCACATTGCATGTGTGAGTTTCAGGAAGTCATCATTTGAGTGCGTATAGACAACATTACGAGGTTCTAACTGATGATTAATATTTGGTGAATGCGTGTCCCCGGCTACAACCAAATCTTGTGCAGGTTTTTTATGTTTGAATGATGTTATGTATTGAATTAGAAATGGTATAACTAATGTATTTGCAATAATAATTTATAAATTCCACTCAGCCTAATTGAAGGTTTCTGTATCGATCCACAATAGAAATATATGATGATTAGAAAGAGGTTGAAATTGTTCACATTCGTGAACTAATAATTGTTGTGGCGAAAATGATGTCTATTAGGAAACATCATTGTTTCTAAGCTATAGCCGCAGGTGTTCACAGATAAATTTTTTTGAGAAATGTCAGAAATATGTTCGGATATGATGTTGTCGTAATGAATGGGGAATTCCTAAGTTTGATTTCTGATACGAAGAGATTGATTTCGTGTCAATGATGCTTTTATAAAGTTCGTAGTTGTATGTAAGTTGTAAGTGCACTCAAAATTATAGATGAGTGCCAAATGCTCAAATATTGTTGAAAGTTTCCATGAGATTTGCTGCGAATGCGTTCTTTCTTTGTATGAACTGACTTCAACAGAAAAACGCTTTCGCTTGGCGAGAGCGTGAGATCTCGCCAAGCGTTCCCAAAATGGAGAGTTTATTTCTTCGGCGTTCAAGTTAGCGCGCGATAGCGCGTTGTATATATTCGTTGAACGAGTTGTGATGCACAGTTATAAGAGACTTTGATTATTATACGTAGAATTAATTGTGAATGATAACTCTTTTATTGCGGTGTTTCGAACGTAAACATTTATGCTTGAATTTTCAAAAGTAGCTTACCGCAAAATAAAGATTTTATCTATTATTTCGAAATATGCATCGTTGTGACGTCATTTCTTCGTGACATCGAATTTCTGTTGAGTATGTAGGTTGGATATTTGATGAATTGTCGATTAGAACGAATTAAACTAGTCAACTTCGAAACAAAGGAAAAGGTTATTGATGCGCACCCATTAATAAACCGAAATGTAAGAAATGTTTCGTCACAATATTTCGTGAGGTAAAATTTTGAACAAATTCAATCAAACTGTAATCCATATAATTAAACGAGAAAATATAGCACCCAGAATGTCTCTGCTGGCGAAATAGTGATGGAACGCATTTCATTTTGTGACCAATAGAATGTAAAGTGGTAATTAGTTACAGTTGGATGGAAGGATATTTTAGCGTACATAGAGGTTAGGAATTCGTGAGGAATAAGGGCAAACGCGTAAGAAATGAATAAGATAAAATAGGTGCGACCGAAATTTTAACTATACAACAGGACAGGGCACCCTGAATGAGTAAAGTTAGTTGTAGGTAGGTGAGTTGGGGAATGTGTAAAGTAAGTTAATTGACGTCATATTTAGAGCAAGATAGGTTAACTTGAGTTACGTTAGAGTAGGTTACGATAAATTAGATTTTTTTATGTGAGTTTAGACCATGTTTCGTTAGTTGAGGTTAGGTGACTTTGCCTTGAGTTAGGTTGGGTTAGACTACATTATATTTCTTTAGATAGGGTGTGAGAGTGTGGCACGAAAGCTGATTGAAAGATTTGATGAGTTGTAACACATACGTATAGTCTGTGTAATACTATGAATGAGGGTGCCATCGTTTTAATTAGGCTATGTGTTATTCATGGTTTGGAGAAATTATGTCGGACCAGTTTGTTAGTGACTACGTTAGGTTGATATTACTGTTAGTATATATGTGAATATAAATTTCTTTTGGTAAATGAAATTCTTGACGTGTTTTCAAGTTCGACGTAGAGTTTAGGGTGAAAGACGTTGTATATATATATATATATATATATATATATATATATATATTGGTTTGTGTTTTGAGACGATGGTGTCTCAAAGTGGGTTGCTTCTGAATTGTGGTGATTTGTTAAGTTGCGTAAATTGAATTACGTTTCACCTCAATTGAATTTAAAGTGAATGAAGTTTCTTCATCAATGGTGTTTGAGTTGGTGAAGCATTGAATATCAATATATATTATTTTGCCATTTGAGACGATGGTGTATATCATTGCGTTGCTTCTGATTTGGGGTGCTTTGAAAACTGTGCACGACATATGCATGTGCGAGTATACTGTTTGCGTTTGTGTTTGTGTAAATGTGTGAATGTCTCTCCGTGAGTGTGTGTGCGTGTGTTTGTGTGTGTTGTGATTATTATGATAGTGGTGCAGAGGAATGTCTGCTTGTGTTGTGCTTAGTGGTATACAGAGGAATGTCTGTGTTCGCCCCTAGCGGGCTGTGCCTGGTTGGACATAGTACGTATTAGTGAAGCGTGAACAACGACGCGAAACGATCTTGTCCGTGTTGATTATTTTAATAGAAATGGAAATATATGGGAGATTATTTTCGTGAATGTTTGACAGCGCTATTGATTCTTAAGTCCGCCGTTATGATTGGCACAGGAGATGCCCTCGTTGGGGCTTATTGCATTGTAGCTCGTTATGGGCAATTGTGTGGGGATGTGCATCAGGAGGGGCAGGGCGTGGCGGTGCACAGTGATAATGTTAACAGCAGGGATGGAAAAACCCAACCCACCTGTTTTTTTTTTTGGGTTAATTTTTTTCTTTTTGGTTTTATAATAATAATCATCAGGGTGTCTACTGGGTGCTAAAGGTGCTAAAAGGTGCTGAAAAGTGTTGAAATTGGAGGACAGGCGCTAAAAATTTATGAAAATGTTAAATCGCTTAGATTTTTATATGTATAAGTAAAAATGGAAGGGTTAGGATTGGTACCAGGCCATTCCTAATAGGGGAAGTTTCTGCATTCCCCCATACCTGAGAAGTATTTTTTTATTAGTACAATTGTAGAGTTTTTATTATTTCTTAAGTTGTTTCCTAATGAATGTTTTCTTTTGCTTTTATTACTTACTAAATGCAAATATTTTTGTTTTTTGACTATTTGGTTTTGTATTTCGTGTATAAACATATATTATAACAATGATCTTCATATTTATCGAATTTATATATGGTTATCATTGGAGCTTATTGAAGGAAAAGTGTGCTAAAATTTCATCTTTGAATATGATAAAAGGTGCTAAAAAGTTCTAAAATGGAGGATGGTCATTTTAGTAGACACCTTGTTATTGTTTTTTTGGGGGGTTTTATTGTTTTTTTTTGTAATATCTGATTTTGTTTAAAAAAAAAGTTATTCACATAGCTCCAGTTGCCTCTATTTCAAATTTATGTATATATATAAAAATTGAGTAAATATTATTTAATTACTTTATTTCCAAGATTATGTTGCATTATTATATGAATTATTACATTATGTGAACATTATATGAATTAAGTTTGTCCATCACCATTACCATTAACCAATTACCATATGCATAGAGACATAGCTCTGCAGTCTGCAAAGATATAAGATGTGCAAAGAGAACTGCTATGCTTGTCAATTCATAGTAAGTTGTTTTAGCAGCAGACAGACGCAAGACATGTGAGAGGGAATCACCATGCCGATCATAAGTATCCACCACAAGCAACTTGAAGCAAGACAGCTGCACATCACTCAACAGTCATGCTGTTAACAACTTAACATATGTTTTGTTTGAGCTCCTGTGCTTGGCAGCGCTAGTCAATTCAGTCAACCTTACTGTTACATGTTACAACATGTAGTGACATGCCCAAAAAAATTAAAAAATTTGCCGAAAATTCGTTATTTTGCAGTACACGATAGCAACAAACACTAAAATGATTGAAAGTAAATGCTCTAACAGAGTCCATCGTCAAATTTGTTCCAGTGCAGCTTGGTTGCTCACCATAGGCCGGTCGTTTCTTTACTTCTTAACCCCATAATGGCCGTGGTTGTGTCTTAACCCATTTGACTATATTATTGTTAGACTTATTTCAGGCAAAGCTCTCACAGGAGACAGATATTGAAAAGTGGTTGGCTGAGCACAATCAGGATTTCATCGGTGCGCTTTATTCCTATAAATTGGACTCCAACATCTTCCCAAAACACACATTCAACGAGAATATCACTAAGACAATGACTCCTCGTCGATGGTGGGAAGTTCAAGACATGAAACAGTAGAAAATGAAGATTCCTGAAAAGACACTGGCAGAGGGCTTCTGCAAGTTTATAATCAAACTTCATTCTTGCCCAGCAAGTTCAGAATCCATTGAGAGAATTTTCTCAACATTTAGAATTGTGAGGAATAAATTGAGAAATAGATTAGGATCAGAATGCGCACAGAAATTGGTCTCAGTATATCGCCACCTCACAAATGATCATGATGTGGAGGAAAATGATGAAATGGCAGTGGATGTAGAAAGAGAAACACAGTAGCACTGTAGTAGCAGTGCTACTGTAGAAGACAGGAAAAATTCAGTAGTCTCTGTATTATCAAATAGTCAAACTGCATTTGTTTCTAAATTTTTGTTTTTTACTTTGGAAATGGAATTCATGGAAATATATTAGTCCCTCGAGTTTTTTTTGTGATTAAGGTTTTTCTAATTTGATTTGTATAAGGTTGGTGTTTTGTTTTTCAATGTTACTTGTCATAGTCATGCACATGACTTAGATAAATTTTTTGACTAGATAAATAATTGGCTCATTTTGATCCTATAAGCTTAAAAACAAGTAAAATTTACAAAACAATAAAACCCCAAAAAAACACTTTAATGGGTTTTTTAGTGTATTTTTGTGTTTTTTTATGGTTTATTTATATGCCAATCCTGGTTAACAGTGCCTCTATGATGTGAGCTGCCAGGAGGATACGACTATTGTATCCGTGGGAATTACCGCTCCCACAAAGAAAATGTTGGGTCCGTGCTGAGTGTTAGGCAGGTGTTTTTTTGTAGAAAGAGAAAAGGCTTTTTGGTTTCTTACGACCATCTTTTTCAGTTCACTGCAGTCCAGTTTTCAACACCTTTTTTTCTTGTTTACATTGCATCTAGTTTCATAAATTTCTTTCTTAACTTGATGTTTCTGTGCCCAGGAGATCTTGTGTGAGAAGAACACACCTTTGTGCACAGATTCCCCGTTTCCGGAACTCCATACATAATGATGCTTCATCCATCCTCTCTTTGGACCACCTTCATTGTAGTTAAGGAGGTTCAACTTAGTGATGTACCGATGTATCGGTATCATCGGTCATTTTTACTGGTATCAGTATAATTCGGCCGTATTTTATCATGAAAATGAAGGTCATAAATCGTGAAAGTAAAAGTATCTAACCTAGTAATACTCGCTATGTGTTTATTTATATATTTTTTGGTGTCCGCTTTTTAAGAAACATAGCATGTCTGAGTGTGCGGTATCATGGATACCGAACATCTCAGTGCAACATAGAAAGATAACCCTTACATGCATTGATATGTTTGATATTTTATCAGGATAGCTTCGGTTAGGATAGGTTAGGACAGGAAAGGTTGAGTAATGTTGACGGAATTTTTTTCAGGGGGCCACCTAGCTTAACGATGACATTGTCCATAGAATTTCCATGGGTCCTGCTACTCTCTAAAAATACCCTGGGTTTATTTGTTTGGAGTCCGCTTCTTCCATTTCTCCCTCACGCTCATAAATGTAGCCATAATGACCGTATCTGTGATACGAGTTTCACCAGTACGCATAACGCAAGTACAATAATATTTTTTATACGGGTACAGTTATGACAAATATATTTGTTAGTCACCCACGTCTGGAAAATTTGTTTAAGAAAGGTATTGAATCCCGTCATTTGTGGCGGGCCGTGCACACTAGTAATCAAATAAAGAGCCTATTCATACCTAGTAAATTGGTTAGCTAACTATGTAGCATGAATATTTAAACACAGTAAAACACAGTAGTGACATAAAATTATAATACTTTTACAACTAAAACCTATATAGTTTGACCCAATTTTCATTTCTTAACGTATGTGACAGGCTAACAAAAATCAAACCAAATAAATAAAAATAAAGTTGAAGGCGCATTTCAAAGTTTTTGTAAATTTAATGTAGAAGTAGCTGATAATTCTATCCTGATTTAGCATGTAAATCGCCGTACTTTACGAATCTTGCATTTTTCTTCTATTTTAAGATGTTTGAAAAATTCAAGAACAATCTTATAGTTGGTTGCGTATTTGCGGATCTTTTCGGTTTTGTGGCCTATCGAATTTTAATGTTTTCTTCTCGCCAAATCATGTATTTTGTGTGAAACACACGAAAATGATAACCATTTTGTGGAGAAATTATTCATCAAGCGTTACTAACCTAACCTAACCAAGGGTATAATTTCAAACACCTCACTGTTAATCGTGGTGAAAACTTCGTGGACCCTGCAACAGGTGCACGTACTCAAATGATTGAGAGTGCATAGCTTAGTCTAAAAATGAAAAACAACGTCAGGGAGGCACTCACCGACAAATGATGGACTCGTATCTGTGTGAATTTGCGTGGCGAAAACGTACCGAGAAACTGCAGTATTTTCATAAAATATTAATGGATATCAGCAAACTGCTGGCTTAATAAATAACTTTTCCACAAAATGGTTATCATTTTTGTGTTTTTTACACCAAAATACATACTTTGGCGAAAAGAAAATATTAAAATTTGATAGGTCCCCAAGCCGAAAAGAGCCGTGTTTTCTTCTGCACGCTGTGTGTGTTAGTACATACGTGTGCTACTTGCGTTCACGCTGCTATTTCTGGAACTAAATGCTACATCATATTACTAGTTTACGCCTGTAAATGGAGAAAAATATCATTTTTAATTAATTTAGTCGGATAATAACCTCAGTTGGCAAATTAAGATTGCTAAACAGTGAATACTTGTTAGTTCATGCATGCTGATAACGGTATCATACGAAATAAAGGTGACAGATGACGCAATCGAATAACTTTGTGCGGGAAACGAATCAAACGATATAGTTAAAATTATAAATTTCCAGAAATCTAACAAGAGAGAACTTCATAGTCCAAATATAATAAAATGATCCGTTAGACCATAGCAAGAGCAGTTTTATCATTCCTAATCGAAAACTTTTTTGTCAATATTGTTATATTATTAGATATATTAGTAAATAATTTTATTAAAACATTTATGTAGGGCTTATACTGATTTTATTTTAATATAATTGTAAAAGTATCGGTCAAAGTATAGGTATTTCCAAGTATCGGATTATCGGTATCGGTATTTTCAAGTATCGGTATCGGTATCGGCCAAAAAATGGGTATCGGTATCGGCCAAAAAAATGGTATCGGTACATCACTAGTTCAACTAAATTATAACTGAATCTAATCCATGAAGTATGGTGAACCGCCGTTGGTTGCAGTTGCAACTGCGTTGGGAGCTGCTGGTGCTGTACACGTGGTCGCGTGATCTGTCCAGCGCCTGCACGTGTCCTGCTGGTCACGTGGTAGCGTGATCTGTCCAGCGCCTGCACGTGTCCTGCTGGTCACGTGGTAGCGTGGTCTGTCCAGCGCTTGCACGTGTCATGCTGGTCACGTGGTCGTTTGGTCTGCCCTGCGTTTGCACGTGTCCTGCTGGTCACGTGGTCGTGTGGTCTGCCCTGCGTTTGCACGTGGCCGTGTGGTCTGCCCTGCGTTTGCACGTGTCCTGCTGGTCACGTGGTCGTGTGGTCTGCCCTGCGTTTGCACGTGTCCTGCTGGTCACGTGGGCGTGTGATCTGTCCTGCGTTTGCACGTGTCCTGCTGGTCACGTGGTCGTGTGGTCTGCCCTGCGTTTGCACGTGTCCTGCTGGTCACGTGGCCGTCTGGCGTGCCCTGCGTTTGAACGTGTCCTGCTGGTCACGTGGTCGTGTGGTCTGCCCTGCGTTTGCACGTGTCCTGCTGGTCACGTGGTCGTGTGGTCTGCCATGCGTTTGCACGTGTCCTGCTGGTCACGTGGTCGTGTGGTCTGCCCTGCGTTTGCACGTGTCCTGCTGGTCACGTGGTCGTGTGGTCTGCCCTGCGCCTGCACGTGTCCTGCTGGTCACGTGGCCGTCTAGTCTGCCCTGCGCCTGCACGTGTCCTGCTGGTCACGTGGCCGTCTGGTCTGCCCTGCGCCTGCACGTGTCCTGCTGGTCACGTGGCCGTCTGGTCTGGTCTGGTCTGCCCTGCGCCTGCACGTGTCCTGCTGGTCACGTGGCCGTCTGGTCTGCCCTGCGCCTGCACGTGTCCCGCTGGTCACGTGGTCTGTGTAGCACCAGCGTAGAGGCCGGGTACGGAACCGTGGTAAAAAAGGAGGAGAAAATGAAGCCTTGTGTGTTCGTGTTAAACTGAGAAAGAGGCCTGCTGAACTGTGCCGTGGTGAGCGCTTCTGCCCGTACTGAACAAACACAAGTCAATAGTTTAAAGGCTCAATTTGTAGCTCGTCGAGTTAGCAGCCTCGTTAATTAAAAAGCAGTGGTCTGGTTCTGTGCTAAGAAAATTCATCAGTCACTGTTGGCTGTGGGCCCATTTATCTTTTTTTCTTCTGATTCCTTCGGGAACGCTTTCATCTTTGATCTATTGCAAAAGTAGTATCCATAGTTCATTTCTTTCAATCTATTTTAATTTTACTATTTGAAATAAGTATTCTTATTTAGCTAACGTTTTAATTGTAAAGTTAGTTTCGCTAAGTAAACACAAAATCCATTTTTGAGACGTGTTCCATGCTACTTTCGGACATAAAAATTGCTCGTCCACTGTGCCTATGCGATACACACACGCGCCATTGCAGACACACGTTGTGACAAGGCTTCAGTAGCCGAAGTTTGAAACGGACCACTAGTTAATGAGCCCCTGCCCTTGAACCACCTATCATAGAGATCTCCGTATAGGTTCCTTAGCTCAAAAATTTCATGAAAGGTAGTATTGGCACGCTTTTCCTCCAGCTTATTAAGTGTGAGTACTTTGTTTAGCAGCCTGGGTGCCTGACCCGGCATTTCTGGGACACGTAGAGGACTGCCAGTCCCTCGCCCAGGGGGGTACGCTGCGCAGCTGCCCCTGCATCTCGCGCCCGTCAGATAGACCACCAACGAAATAACGTGCCGCTGCTTGTATTTTCTCAACGTTTGAGAGGACCCTCCTGCCATCATAGGGTTATATTCTTGCATAGCAATTTTTGCACTGAACACCACAGAGATGATAATACTAACTCATCGATCTCGACGAGGTTAATTCACCCAATGCCAACTCGAATCCTCACGCAGTTGCTTCACTCACTCGCTCTGTAATAAATGAATTGCAAGAGTTAGGTAGGAAGGTGGGATTTTCAGCACTTCAACTTTAAAACCCCTGCATTCCATTATACCCTCTAAGACAGCCGCCTGCTACATATTACGCACAGCACTTCCGACGTACCTGAAACGCACAAATTAACTGTCCTGTTAACCAATGAACTGAAATTCTCCTAGCAACGTATAAGTTGTAAAACACATATTGCAATATTAGCATTGCAGGGACAATTATTTTGATTAGACTTGCCTGCTATACCATCTGAAATCACGAGTTCGACCGGGTAGGCACTGCGTCTGCAAAAGCTCGGTCGTGTGCAGTACTTGCGAGACTTGCGCGCTTCGTAGGATCTTTGTGACATCGCTACCTGAGCATGTGGCGGCGTGCGAGCTTTAGCATCGCGCAAGAGATATTTGTTTCAATTTAAGTTGACTGTTTGCTGGCTATATGAGCGAGGGGTATGCTATTATACTCGTAGTAGGTTACTTCAGTTTTAGACAAACCTTCGGGACTTCTGTCTTTCGACTTCTTGCCTATTTGGCTTTTTTTCAGTTTTTTTGCCTTCTTCACTATCTCTTTTTTGTCTTTTTTCTTCTCAACTCTCCTTTTCTGTGTGCTGGGTTTCCGTATGTGGGAGCACATCTTATAGATTCCCCATTTTCAATAGTCCATACAGCAGGGTTGGGGTCATCATTCTATCTCTGGAGGAGAGTTGCACAAAGTAGTGCTACTTCACTCTATTTTCCTTTTCTTATTGGTCCTATGCAATACGAGATGGTCAAAAATCGTCTGTTACATTGCAAGTCTGGCGCAGTCCAACGGAGGAAGGGGAAACTTAGCTATTATATCTTGCTTGCACGTCTGCACAGCTCCTCATGTTTTCTGCGATGCAACATCCAATCGTGAATAGATCAGAAACAACGCTATCCATGAGCTTAACAAGTATTTATATTAGGTTCCATCATCTCTCTATACACCAAGTATGTGGATTGTAATCGCACGTAGTATCGAAGTTCAGCCAAAAATAATCCGGAGAAACTTTTTACCGGCATTATATTCTATTCAAAACTGCCGCCATCTTTGTACATCTTGTGTGGCATCATTGCTATGTTGCCACGTCTAGGAGTCCCTCTGTAGGAGGTAGAGAAGACCCGTGACGAATGCAAGAATAAATTGTTCTCATCACAAAATTGATAACATTGAGATACAAATTTCCGAGAATCATTCGAAGAAACCCGTAGCAACATTTTTCGATCTCGGTTGTTAGCTTTGATTCTATACAGCCTCCTACGCACATCCCTAACATCCGCAACGAACTCGAGAAGCCATCTTCGTGAATTATACTCGGTGGTTCATTATCGTATATTACTACAGTTCTTTATTGTTTATTAGAAGAATCTTATATGCGCAATAAATTATAGTAGCTTTTAAAATTTTAAAATTTTCTGTTATGTAAACTCTTGTATCTTGTAACATCGATAGGACACATTTTTTTGCCATCGCTCACACCCGACGCTGAGCATAGGTTACCTTTAGTACAATAGGAGTGCGCCGCTGGTCAGGATTTGAAAAGGTGCACCAAGTGGCTCCATTGTGTGGTGCGCTGTGAGGCGTACTGCTACTCACTGTTTTTCAATATTTAGGGCTCATTTTAGTCAGTAATAATTCTCGTCATACAACGTCAAAACTGAATATACGCAAAAGAATACTTTCAAGATGTTATGTGGTTACTTTCTTAACTGAAAAATTACTTGAACTAGCTTTGCAACTATTGGTGAACTTGTGCTCCGTGTGCTCAAAAATATTAGTCTAAAAATGTTCTGTGGGATGCAATCGTATTTTTGAGCGGAATACATTGTAGTACATTTTTTTAAAATTTTCGAACAGTCATATAACATTCTTGAGTAGGACTGACTTGAAGAACGTAAGGGCTCTACAACTATATAACGAATAAGATAAAATTTTCAAGAGTTTGCCTTTTTCAATTATTTTGGGAGGTTAACGGATTTGAGTTATTGGAAGTACAAAGTAAAAAGTGAACAAATCCCTTGATGATTTTCAAATTTAACTTGATAGTTGCATCGTTACGCCAATGTCAACTCCGTTTATTACCCATTGTTGGGTTAACGGTTTGGTACTCAGGTCTGCTGATATTCTGATCTACGCACTCCGTACGAGTTCGAATGCCTATTCTCGGGACGAACCTTCTAATCACTCTGCGACAGGTGCATCCTTGAAAAGTGCATTATTTGTGAAATCCGTTTTTAATTAACATTATTGAAAGTACATTTGTATTAGGGTTTAAATAGTATTCATTCTTCTCAAAAATTGGCAGCAAATGGTCATTTACTTTAGTTTAGTGTCGGAGTATGAAAAACCAGATTGAAAGTATAATCGTTTTGGTTTCGCTGTTCGCTCAGTGTGACAGGTGTCAAGTCACTATTGCGCAGTCCCGCCGAAATTGGATCCAAGAGGCAGACAGCGAGACAGCCGGCAGCTATGAAGCAATAACGCTTGCCGTTCTCGAGCTACGGCGAGACCCGGAACAGCAGTATTATCGGACTGCTTTTAATGAAGCTTGTATTAGGTGATGAAAATCCAATTGCTTCTTAAATTCTCTGAAACTGGTCGTGTTCCTACTCAATTTCGTCGAAATTTTCCACGTGTATTTTGCTACTGTGCAGCAGAACGAGCTGGAACGAGTTGCCTTTGTTCATTTGTTAATGGGTTTCTTTGTGCCCCGCAGGCGTACGAGAGCCGTCTTCCTCCACCGCAGAACTGGCCGATGTGCTGACCGTGAGTTCAATTATTCGCTATTTACGCGCAATATACCGCAACATGACTCGTTTCCGGCGTTTTTTGTGTACATCTCGGCTTGTTAGAGTTTGACATGCACGATGCACTGTGGACTCGTGTGCGTGAGTACACTCAATCCCTCGTTCACCTGAGCTTGTGCTGTGTCTGATATTGTGTGCTGTTTCTTCCGTGTGATCATTGTTGTTCAACATTAATATCTCACTGGAGCTTCTGTCTTTTTCCTTTCCCTTTAAACCCCCCTCAGGGGGATACAACCATTGTATCTATGGGAATTAGCGCTCCCAGGGGAACCATGTGAGGGCCCGAGCTAAAGGTTAGGTAGGCTTCCTTTTTGTTGTAATAAAATAGGTTTTTGTTTCGTTACGGACCTTTTTTTTCGGTTCACTGCTGTCCTGTTTTTCAGCACGTACTACTTTCTTCTTCAACTTTTTTCTTGTTTCATGAACTTCTTTCCTAGCTTACTGTTTCTGTGCACATTGTGCATAGATTCCGCGTTCCCTCAACTCCATACTAAATGGTGCCTTCCTCTTTCCTCTCTTGGAACATCTTTGTCGTGGTTAAGGGAGGCTAAAACTTTCTTATATAATAATAATAATAATAATTTCCCTTTAAACCGCTGTCTAGGAGAGTTTTCTTCAGAGCCTTCCAGGGACTTTGCGCTGTTTATGGCGCAAAAGCAAGATTTATTATTTTCTTTGAGATAGTACTAACGTATATATCCTCTCGTGTAAACCTTTTAGAAGTTATTTGTATGTTACTTTGTCATTTCAAGTTTTCCATTCCTGGCTTTGTAACATCAGCTTCAGAAATCCGATGCATCAGCAGTGTTATAAATAAACTTGGCTTGTATAGAACTTTTCATTCAGTTTTGTCCACCGTCTTGTTTCACATCCTAGCATTTCGTTTACCTTCATTGGGAGGCAAGTAGGCCTTGGGCTCACGGGCTCATCCCCTGGTTCATTTCTGTCTTAGCTTATTTGATTGATGCATCGAATTCTTGACTAATTTTCTGCATGTCTTTCAAATTCTCACTCATTTGCTTGTAAGATGCTTACATCGCCTCACCCGCCAGCAACAGCAGGTAGTTACTACCGAAATGGAAATTTCCTACCTTCGTTGCAACTCCAGTCAATCCCAAGTCTCGAATTCTACCGACTAAGCATCAAGATATTTTAATTTGGGCTGCAATTAAGCGGGGTCAGTGTTTTTACTCCGAACGGAATTAGTTTTTCAAGTTGTAGTGATATCTTTTCGTCAGACGTCTGTGTTATGAATTTATTTTGGTATGTATATCATTGTCGTCATACTCTAGTATTTGGCGTTTTCTCATGTTTTTTTTTGACATTTCGTTTTTATTTAACTTTAGGTGCATTAAACAATTTTGTGCTCAGCGCCAACTTTCTTCGGTTGGTAGTTTTTAGTGTGTTAAATATTAAAGGGTGATCTTAATTGGGCGTGTGAATGCACAGTGACCGCTTGAGTTCTTGAATAATTCATGGGTAATCAATTCATCGGGTCGCGGCATTTGAATCATCGAAGTTGCCTGAAGCATCACCGCATGTCCGGTTCTAGATATCGGAAATCTTCGAGAAGTGACTCTTGCAAGATGGACGAATTGCTGCCGTGTCACAGCCCCTCGAGGGGCATAGAATGTACAGTAGGTTCAAGTTAGTTCGGTTTGTATATTTTATGCTATGACGACTGGCGTCCTCGTGGGAATGGTGTTGGGTTACTTCAGCTATAGATACATTGCTTAGACATATCTTTTGCGCCTACTAATTTTCTTTGTTTTTTCTGTTATGATCCTATTTAGATTATTCCACCGATGCAGTACTATTGTTATGTATGGGTTCTTACAAAGCGCGAGCACGGTCAGATTGAGGAATTATAATCAATAAAACACTCGCATCCCGCTGACGCTGCCATCATTGTTATGCGCTTGGTATAATTATGTATCCACCGTTCCTCCTGATTTTTAGGTCGGACGGGACTTTCTAATGTCCTCATCACTAACATCTAATTAATTTAACATCTAATTAAACTAACATCTAATTTAATCATGTCTTCTCTTCTATTTATTTTTTTTCATTCAGTAAGCTGGCACTAGTCTGAAACGAGACAAATTATGTTGAGAGTTCAAATACTTATTCATCTGGTAAGGTAATTTTTTATTAAGCTAGCGTTCGAATTAATATCGACTCTTATAACGTCATCGACAGCTTACAACTCCATCCTTAACAAGAAATAAAGAAAATCTGAGCCACATTGATCATTTATCGCCTAAAGGAAAAGAATCCAGTAATTATATATAGCGCAACAAAGAAATACCTAGTACACCTACGTAAAAAGAGAACACTACACACGCTGAAGACAATCGTCAAATAAACCTAGGCGTGGGTAATTGATGGGAATAGGGCTCATGCGAAAATATTTAGTAACGGATACTTATATCGCTCCTGGGTTCCAGGTTGACGACTGGGAGTGGAATTTAATATGGCAAGTCACTAGATTTAGTTAGCATAAAACGAAGGAATTTTTAGCAAGGGGACCCATCGCCTAAGCCCTGAGGGCAGGCTGGGCAGGAACAAGGACCTCCTCCAACCCCCGTCCGATCTCGAGCGCCGCTTCCCCTTGAGGGTCGTGCCTTCAAGAATCGCAAGACCGCGATGTAACCGTTATGTGACGGTTAAAATCGAGTCTCACGAGCAAGACAAGTTGATTGATGATGTTGTATTGAAGTCCTATTTGCAATAGGAATATAAGTTCAGAATTAAGTGAATTGATGATGGTATCTAAATAATATATGGGAGAAATTTCATCAAGTAATGGGATAAGAAGATTATATCAGAAGAAAATTTCCCGGTGTCAGCGTCTGGCATCCTCGAGAAGAGAGGTCATTTCAGAGTAGTTGGGACAAAGTAATGTGACGTTACTGTCGGCCTCAGACTGCGTACTTTTGGTTCCAGCCAGTTACGGCGTTCCCTGTTGCTTCACTAGTACATGATGGCTGCAGTTTTTTATATGTAGAACGTTATGATATGACGCATACCACACACCTGCTTTGCTATCTCTTTGATATCTTTATTTCCTCTTATTTCCTAACTAGTTGCTGCTCTGCGGAGGGGCTCCTGTGTAGGTTACACCTTGTGAATTGTTTCCCCGTTATTTAAAGCCCAAATTGAAGGTCGTTTTTCTTCGCTTTTTAAATTGCTTTTCTTATTGCAAGGAGTCTTGGACTGATATGGTGATGTAACTTTCTTGCTGCGCTTTACTAATTTTAAAATTAACTAAAAACTCCCAAGCAGAATGCATCGGTAAGATTTTCTTCTTGTGTTAGCTATACGCATGCGTGTACCAAAGTTTATTTTACTTGCCCCTTGATGTCTCATTTTTTGCTTCCTGTATTTGAGGTTTCCACATAATGTGCAGTAACGTTCAGCTCCTGTTGTGCTTGTAGTATATTGTGTAAGTGCTCGAAACTAGTGTTGAAAGTCACGCCTTTAGTTGAAATAGAATATTTTTGTTTTGTTATGGATCATCTCTTACCGGTCCACTGCTGTCCTATTTTTGAGCATCTACTACTTTCTTCTTCATTTCTATCTTGAGAATTTCACAGCTATCAAAGATCTTGGCCAAATCTCATGTGCCCAAGGTAGAATGCATCCAACTAATATGATAGAAGTTCGCTTAGAGGGGTGAAATAAAGTTTTGAGTTCGTTGTAGACCAGCGAATCGAATTTCAATCCCCCCCCCCCTCCGTATTTTTACTGTCGGTACGATAGCTGGATTGCCTATTCAAACACTGACAATACTCACGATGATCACGAAAAAACTAGCTAGCGTCACAACCCTCTGCTTGGTAATGAGTGAAGGTGACGTTTTTCCCTCTTGTTCGCCGATCGCAAAAAAGTGATTACCGAATCCTACGGCAACCTCTTCCTAACAGAAATTATTTCATGGATGAAGACCGAGGCTTCAAATAAAAAGTTCATGTTCCAACAGGACTGCTTCCGCCCACACGGCGAGCAAAACCGTTGACATGTTCAACAGGTCCGGTGTGCGGTTCTGGAAGAATTAACTGGTGGCTTTCCTGCTCGCCTGACCTGAATTCGTTGAATTACTATTTTGGTTGCAAATTGAGGTCAAAGCTTGTGCAAGGCCCCACGACAGCGTCACAACACTCAAGGACATTGAAAGGCCGTGGAATCGTTGCAAACTTGATGAGTTTTGCACGCCATGTGCGGCTTTCGAAAGTGTGTAGAAGCCGTCATCATGGATGAAGGCAGTCAAATCGAATACCACTTTTTTCTCCTGGTATGCGAAGTAAACAGTCAAAAATTCAAAGCATTAGTTGATTTTTCTTTGAGTTATTGGGATTTAAGCATATAAAAGGAAATAACATGGATTTATCTAGAAGACTATGTATGTATGAAATTGTGATGAAGCGCGTGAATGCCAAAATAAATTTAAACGGGACCCCATGTTTAGAAGATGCAGGTGCGCGAAGTGTAACGGCAAAAAATGCTATGAAAAAACATGAAAGCCAGCAGCATGCATGACACGATGATGCGCGGTATTTGGGAGCCTTGTATATCAAATTGTTTTAATGACTCTTTGTTGTGCATTGAATATTAAGGGCAGTATTATGCAGACTCATTAGTGACTGGTTGTCAATTACTGCATGACGAAGACGGTGAATTGACTTTAATAGCTCGATAACTGGGTTTCTTTACGACAACAATTAAAATGCAATCCTTGAGCGCTGAATGAGCCCAGACGTTTCAGCATTACTTGCAATCTGTTCCGAGACGTCCGTGTCTGACACATTCGCTGCGTGCCGGCTGCAGGCGGGCAGCTGGTCAGTTTCACTACACCTGGACGTTGGCAAAAGCCCTTCCCTCCGCCTCTGCGTCATCTTCATGTTTAACACATCATTTGTTTGCAAGCGAACAGAGCGAGATCACTCTGCGAACTTTTATTTAAGAATGTCATCTTGTGCGCAAGTGAAGCTATATCACAATCTTTTGGGAAGTTTATTTTCTTGTTATTCAGAATTTGCATTTGTATCTTCCCATCCTATTTATCATACATAGTAAATCAGTAGGAGTTTGATTTGAATTAAAAAACAGCAAATGTATGAAATTAAATTATCAAGCCATTAAAATTTGTCTTGAAAAAATTCGATGTTTCTGCCATCTTCAGCCATATGTATTAACTAATATTCCTTGCTATGAAACCTTTGTTTCCTTAATTTCAATCTCAAACAACAACAAGAAGCTCTTAGACTTAATCAGTTAAGGGAATTAATATACTGTGTTAATTCAAAATGAGACCATTCAAAATAATACAATTAAGAAAAAACAAGGATATATATATACCAATTACCAAGTGAGGATAATCCTGTCGTGGAACTATCATTCAGGGTTCATGGCCTCAAAAACCTCGAAACTCGTGAATAACGCCACGTATTCTGCCTGTTGCTATTCAGAGTGAGAAATACTCGTAAGTTTACTCTCTTGTCTTGGTGGCCTGGAGTGTACTGCCTGCATTTTTTAAATAGCATTTTGGTGTATTCAAACTCTCAGAAGTATCGACCTCACCCTCATTTTCTTAGCGAAAATTTTGAATTTCAGACGTTCTGTAGAATCATTCTAATTTTGTTAAAGCGTAACTAGACAGATCCATAATTTTTAGGAGTTTTGTGCTAAAAATTAACCCCACAGGACATTTAACATGAAACATGTCTCATTATACGAAATCGGACCATATTCTCTTTTAAATAACAAACGCCAGTTTGTTTGTCATTGTGGTTTGGTCTCAAACAAAGTTTGCTGGTTTGGCTTCAGGTGAAGACGCCTTCACTCGCACACTCTTCCCTCTTTACTCCCTCAATTTTTGCCGTACTGGGCCGTACTGCTCCGCCTAACAGATATTCTGCCTCGTACAATTTAATGATAGAAATATTCTCAAAATATGTAAACTCCAGTGAAAAATAGTTAAACTTAGATGACATTTTGATGCCTAAATTATCAGTATGAAAGTGAAAATTTGTTCTAGGTTTGTAATCATCACTTCGAAAAATTGTCATTCAAAATCCTAATGACATCTAGGGTCCCGTGCTTAAGGTTAGGTAGGCATTCCTTCAGTCGAAATAAATTATGATTTTTGTTTCGTTACGGACCGTCTTTATTCGGTTCGCTGCTGTCCTGTTTTCAGAACCTTATACTTTCTTCTTCACTTTTTATCTTGTTTCGTGAACTTCTGTCTCGAACTATTGTTGCTAGTCACGATGTGCATATAGATTTCGCGTATCAACATGTTCATGCTAAATGGTGCCTTCCTCTCTTTGAAACGCCTTTGCGGCGATTAGATAGGCTTAATTAACATCTAATCTATTTTCACGGTCCAACTCACGCCTCGCTCTGCAGGCAACGCACGCACACCCGCCAGCTCCTGACTGCTGCAGCGTGGTCAATACGGCCGTCGCCGCTGTGTCCGCACCCTGTCTGTGTTGTGCTCACCCTGTCTGTGCTGTGCTCACCCTGTCTGTGCTGTGCTCACCCTGTCTGTGCTGTGCTCACCCTGTCTGTGCTGTGCTCACCCTGTCTGTGTTGTGCTCACCCTGTCTGTGCTGTGCTCACCCTGTCTGTGCTGTGCTCACCCTGTCTGTGTTGTGCTCACCCTGTCTGTGCTGTGCTCACCCTGTCTGTGCTGTGCTCACCCTGTCTGTGTTGTGCTCACCCTGTCTGTGCTGTGCTCACCCTGTCTGTGCTGTGCTCACCCTGTCTGTGCTGTGCTCACCCTGTCTGTGCTGTGCTCACCCTGTCTGTGCTGTGCTCACCCTGTCTGTGCTGTGCTCACCCTGTCTGTGCTGTGCTCATCCTGTCTGTGCTGTGCTCATCCTGTCTGTGCTGTGCTCACCCTGTCTGTGCTGTGCTCACCCTGTCTGTGCTGTGCTCACCCTGTCTGTGCTCACCCTGTCTGTGCTGTGCTCACCCTGTCTGTGCTGTGCTCACCCTGTCTGTGCTGTGCTCACCCTCTGCTCTCGTCTCGCCCTCGATCTCGCGCTCTGTAGGTGGGTATTTATATGACGACGAACGGCCATAGTTCCATCACGCATTCTAATATTTTTGGAATTTTTCTTTGACGTTTGCCAAGCTGCCCTCTGGTAGCAGGAACGTTCTGGTTCGAGGAAGCAGAAGCGTCTCGCTGCCCTCTTTAGTTGAGCTGTGGGTAAAATCGCATCTTTTGACCTTAATTCAGCTTGCGGCTTCTGTGTCTGAGGAGTTTCTTGACCAAGCCAAGCTAAACTCCTGTGTGAAATTGGTACTGTGTGCTCAATAAAACCTCAAATGGTATTAAATGTTGTGAAATTTTCATTAGTTTCTGTAGGTATTCCTTTTAAACGAGTGTTGCATGCGACCCAGTAAACGATTTGTGTGAATTATTTGCTCTGGTAGATCGAACTTGTCTTTAGTTTAGGTGTAAGACGGTAGCGGATGTGATGCAGCAGGAGTAAGCTAGCGAGAGCTGCCGTGTCTTATGTTGACTCGAGTATACGCGCTGAACAGTTAATACAAATAACCGAACTATACGTCTAGTCATTGGCTCATGAAAATATCTGAGGTGTGTGTTGTGAATTCTCCAATACATCAGAAGTTATAACTATTTTGCAATCAAACTGTAAACATTTTCCTGGTATTTAACATTTTACTTTCGAACTCGCGTGATTCTTTCCTCAGAGGGGGACAACTATTAGATCTATGAGAATTAGCCCTCCCACGGGGAAAATATGAGGTCCCCCATCAGGGGATACAAGTATTTTATCTGTAGAAATTAGCACTCCCAGGAGGAAATGTGAGTTCCCGAACTGAGAATTAGGTAGGCCTTCTTTTTGTTGAAGTAAAATGTTTTTGTTTTGTTTAGGATTCTTTTTTTTTCGCTTCACTGCTGTCGGGGCTTCCATCGCCTCTGATTTTCTCCAAAATTCATCTTGCTTCCTAACCTTATTTATCAAGTTACTGTTTTTATGCGCAGCGGAACCTGTGCGGGAATACACCTTGTGCATTGATTCCGCGTTCCCTCAATCCCTTACTTAATGATGCCTTCCTCCTTCTTCTCTTGGATCGCTTTTGTTGCGGTTACGCTCTTCTGGGGAATATTTTATCTATGGGAATTAGCGCTCCCAGAGGGACTATGTGAGGGCCCGAGCTAAACGTTAGGGTAGGCTTTCTTTTTGTTAAAATAGAATAGGCTTTTGTTTTCTTACTGACCACCTTTTTTCGGTTCAGTGCTGTCCTGTTTTTCAGCACCTATTACTTTCTTCTTCAACTTTTTCTTGTTCAATTTTTTCTTGTTTCATGATCTTCTTTTTTAGCTCACTGTTTCTATGCACTTTGTGCATAGATTCCGCGTTTCCTCAATTCCATGTTAAATGGTGCCTTCATCCTTCCTCTCTTGGAACATCTTTGTCGTGGTAAAGGAAGGCTAAAACATGATGAAATATTTTACAGACAACATCGAAGTGAAGTCTTCCAGGTACTCTTACAAAATGATTCCCATTTTATTCCTTTCGTGTGTCTGAAACATGGTAGGAATTTAAGTCATTTCAATTTGTGCTGCTTCAATTGTGAGACGGCACCTGCAATTTCTTTTTCTAATGATTTTACGAAATGTCTTTATATTGTAAGCTTCCAAGCTAAGCGTTCCTCGTCTATGAAAGTAAGTCGAGTTTATGATCCAATGTAGAGATAGGCTTCTCCCGTCTGCAGCTGCTGGGAAATTGCAGGCAAGTTAACGCGTTCCCTGCGTTTCCGCGGCTGTCAACGGTTAGTTTGGCTAGGTTGAAGTAGCAAAAAATGGAAAATCGACTTCACTGCTCGAATACATTTTCATCCCTCCTAATTAATATGAAAAACACATTTGTACGATAACATTTCACATCGTGTGATAATATTTTTTTTCAAAAAGGTTGGGAAACAGATCAAGTATAAATTGTTTATACCGGTACGTGAATGGGCAATTTCCTTATCGGTACACATGTGGCTCAACTCGCGGGGAACGTGTTGACAGTGCCTGCGTGCTGGGGCCCTGCGTGTGGGGCGGTGTACGGGCTGTGGGGCGCGGTGTACGGGCTGTGGGGCGCGGTGTACGGGCTGTGGGGCGCGGTACCGATAGGCATCCCTGCAGGCGGGTAGCGTACCCCACAGCTGCACCGCGGTCAGCCCTCGCTTCTGTTTATGATCGGCCGCTGTCGTGTCGGGCCGCCCCAGTTTGAGGTGCATTGTTTTTTTAATGTCTGGTCGTGTTTCGCTTTGTGTTCACGGTTACTGTGAAGCTTCCTAAACGACTAAACCATTCTTGGTCTTTGTGTTGTTCACTGGTCATAGGGAGATAATTATTACATCTATAGGAATTAGCTCTCCCAAGAGAAAGACGTGTATCCCGTGCTCAAGGTTAGATGAGCCTTACTCTTGTTGACGTAGATGGTGTTTTTTTGTTTTGTTACACGTTCACGGGTGTTCTTTTTATCAGAGGAAATTACTTTTTTTGAAGTTTCATTTCGTTTCTTCAACTTGTTTGAATCTTGCTGTTTCTATTCACAGGGTGCTGCTCCTCCGAGTGATAAAACTATTGTTTTTGTGAGAATTGGCACTCTCGAGGGGAAGATATGAAGTCCCGAAATAGTTAGGTAGGCTTTTTGTTGAAATAAATGTTCTTCGTTTTATTAAAGGACCATCTTTTTTCGGTTCACTGCTGTCACATTGTTCCACACCTCTGACTTTTTTAATTTTCATTTTGTTCCCTAACCTTCCTTCTCAACTTAATGTTTTTATGCGCTTGCGGTCGTATGAGGAAACACACCTTGTACATAGATTCCTCGTTCCCTTAAATCCATCCTAAACGGTGCCTTCACCTTTCTTTTTTTTGAACATCTGTGTTGGGGTAAGGGGGGCTGAAACTAACTTATAATCAATCAATTATCTTATGTAATATTAAATAACCCAAACTAGGCTTCAAACTGGGTGCTATGTTGTGGGCTGGCACTAATGTTCAAGTAGCGATGCTGGACTTAGTGGAAATGCTAGACTAGGAGCAGGTCTCATACATTTCAACTCGTGCTGTGTATACAATTTGTTCGCTTGGTTCAGTAATAGGAATTTGGGAAAAAATTTTGAGTATCTATTTTACTTAGCTTTTCTCCGTATTAAATGACGTGGAGTAGTTTCTGTTCATTTTTTGCATTTTACCTGAAAGTTATGACCTTTCTTCGCTCTCTGGCAGAAAATGCTGAGAACATGAATAGGTTTGTACCAAATTTGGCCTTGTTTCTAGAAAGTGCATCCTAATGCGAAGTGATGGCTTCAGACCGAACTAAACAATTTGCGAAGTATCTCACGTCAGCTACACTATCTTTTTTGTCTTATCTTCCTTTCCCTTCCTAACTTGCTTTTTCTATGCGCCGAATATCCTGAATGGGAGCAGACTTGTGCATCGATTTCATTCTTCTAAAGTCCATACTAAATTGCCCTTCTCTTCGCTAACTTGAGACCGCCTTTGTTGTGGCTTAGAGTCAGAGCTAAATAATTTGATTATTAAAACGTTTAGTTTGGAGTGGTAAAGCAGGGGCTATTTGGAAGAGAATTCGCGGCTCTAAATTAGTGAGTAATTTGGTGGTGGTAGTGACAGTGGCTTCTGGCCCCTGGTGGAGAGTCGCTGTGTCGCGCTGCAGCGCGCATGCAAGGTAGCAGCGCCCCACAGCCTGACTCACATTTATACGGGCTAGCGTGAGAGAAACTTGTGAATAGTTTCTAGTAAGTCTCATCTTGCTATTTTTTCTCAAAAATGTTGTTTTTGGGGGTGGTGAATTTGATTCCGTGTGATGGTTCTTTCTGGAGAGAAATCCTGCTGTGTGACTCATCGACATCTCTTCTTAATGATACATTTGCCTTGTCCGCATTGCAGCGTTGCAGTTTCTGGTAAGGTCAATACTGAAGTCTAGCCCTTCAATTTGTGACTCTTTGGTCTGCTATTTGCCCGCTTCTAAAGTCGAGTTGAGGGCAGTGGGCAGCCACACGTCATAGCTGCCTGCTGCCTTCGTCGGGTGCATGGCATGGCCACTCTCGCGAAATTCTGTTCCTTGTTTGCTTATAACAGATAATTTTTGAGGCAACATCAGGGCTGTTTAATTTTCCTATCAATGTCTGTTGGCATTGATTTTTATATTGATATCTGTTGTTTAATTTTTATTGATGTCTGTCTGTTCCTATTGATGTTTGTGGACTTCAGAATAGTGTGTTGCTTTTATGTGTGAGAACCAAATTAGTCTTAGTAACATAACACAGGATTTTTATTCGGTTTGTTCTTTGGTAACTTGTGCCGATGTTGAAATAACTGTTATCATGAAGTTCTAATTCTGGACTTGTTTACGGAAAATCTTTGAAGAATACATTAAATTCATTTTGGTTAGAACATTATTAAATAAATTATTGTGGATTAATTTAATTTTTAGATGACATACACCTCGTGTAAAATTAAGTTTTTTTAGTTTATCAGGTGTTAACACGCGCTTCACGGATGCTGAAAAAATTTGCTTTATATCGAGAATGTATTAATTTTTAACATGAAATTTCTCCCCCCTCTCAAGAAGAGTTTTACCTACCAAGGAGGCGCCACATGCTTCTGAAGCTACCTTCGCTGTACAGGAGGATACAACTGTTGTATCTATGGGTCTCCTCGCTGTAGGTATTGGCACTCTCACGGAGGGAGGAAATATCAGGTCCCGAGCTGAGAGTTAGGTCTTTTTTTCTTGAAAAAAGTATTTTTTTTCTTTTGCAAAGGAATGTTATTTTTTTCAGTTCTATGCTCTCCTATTTTTCAGCAACTTCTATTTTCTTCTTCAACTTATATCTTGTTTTACAGTGTTCCTTCTCAACTTACTGTTTCTATGCGCAGGGGATCTTGTGCGAAAGCACACCCTGTGCATAGATTCTGCGTTCCCTTTAACGTTGTCCTAATTGGTGCCTTCATCGTTTGGGAACGTTTTCGTTGGGGTTAGGGAGGTTCAACACTTTGACTGCGGCAGGTGAAACGAAAGTTTAATAAACCACTCAAATTTAAAGTCCATTAAAGGAAGCAATTTCAATTGTAGGACGCAACATTTGCGGGATCTTACTTTCATTTAGTTTTTATTAAGTATTTATGAAAATTGAATTTGTGACTACTGGTCGGTCAGTAGCATAATGAAAACAACCTAAGTGACCCCCAATGGCCCACGTCGCAGTCAAGGTGTTGAACTAACATCTAATCCAATCTTACGTCAGACATTTTCCCAAGAGGACTGCGAGCAGAATTGAGTTACAGACCAGCCCGACGAGGCAAGTGTAAAACTCGCCTCTCAGGACCTGAAATTTCATTTTTTGTATTAAGAATTTCTAGGACGTGGCCATTAAAATTTCGCTTCTTGTTTTTGTTTGATTAATAATGCTGGCTGGCGCAAGCACTGCTACTCTAAGTGGGATGCAACTCTTGCATCTATGGAAACAATTTAAGTGCTCTCAGGAGGACGATTTCAGGTCCCGAGCTGGTGTGTTGGTGAGCGTTTTGTTTGTTGAAATAGAAAAGGTTTTTGTTTTGTTGCCGACAATCTTTTTTCGATTCACTGCCACTCTTTTTTCAGCCCTTATTATTCGCTTCTTCAAATTGTATGTTTATTAAATTAGTTTCAAGCTTGCCGTTTCTACGTACAAGGTATACAAATTTATCTTTCGCATAGATTCCTCGTTTCCCTGATGCCATGATAACGGGTGCCATCTTCTTTCCTCTTTCGGGAACACCGTTGTTGTGGTTAGGGAGGCTCGAACTAATAATAAAATCAAAATTTCCGTAAGCACTACGGGCTGACCAGTATTAACCAATATCCAAACTATTTGCAGCTCGCAAAAAAAAAACTAAGTTCCGCAAAATTTACGCAGGCTATACGCAGCAGAACTCGAATAGGAGTTCGGCAGAAATTCAGCGAATGTGATTGCTGAGCCAGAAAAGCGCCTCACATCACTTATGATTTGGGGCTTAGAGAGCATTTGTGTCTGCAGGCCTGGCCTTGCTTCTCTTTTCCGGCACATGAATTGAGCGATAACTTCTCCTGTTCACGACATGGCTCATGAGCCTCTGGTTTGGTGGGGGAATTGGGGAGCCTCGCTGGCTTATTGATCTGCCATGAAGTCTTCACGGGGGCGGATCTCCCTTAGGGGCCGGGGCCGCTCTCTTCATGAATGTTCTCGAAGTTTTGCTGCTTGCGTTCTGTACTTCCCTCGTAAAGAAACGTGCTCTTACTTCTTGTAAGGACTTATTGCGTAGTTCGTTAGAGGTTGCAATAGAAGTTTACTTTTAACTATACCAGTCGGATTAATTAATCCGTAGCAAACGGACATAGAGAGGTTAATAGAAGACGTAATAAACTAACTTCCCAGTGTTAGTGCGAATTATCACATTTTAGGCCATGAAGAATTATAAAAAAATCCTTCTTTCCGCGTTGCATTCCCTCCAGGGACATGCAATTATTGTATCATGCGAATTAGCACTCCCATTGAGAGGCAAGGCGTGAGCTCCCGATCTGAAAGTTAGGTAAGCTTTGGTCATCTTGAAATAAACGAGGTTTTTAATTAGCAACATCATTATTTCGGTTCACTGCTGTACTTTCTCTGACTTTACTTTGATTTTTATCTTATTCCATGAACTTTCTTCCATTTTGTTTCCATCTGCAAAGAATCCGGTGTGGGAACACACTTATGCAATGGTTCCCTGTTCCCTTAAATCCATACCTAATGATACTTACGTTTTTTTAGAACACGATTTATGTGTTAACTTAATTTTTTCTTTTATCTCTTCACAAGTTAATTTCCTAACCCACTGTGTGTGGTATAAAACTCGAGGGAATAATCATTATAATTGTCTATATTGGTCCCAGGTTTTTTGAGTCTTATGTGTCTATCGTTTTCGCGGTCATGTTGCCCGTTGTTTATTATTCGCCTTTACAGTTCCTGTATGTCTCGCAGCGAGCGTCTGTCATCCCTCCTGGCCTTATTCTTGCTGCGCGCCCTCGCTAAGCCTTTTTACGAAGGAGCAGAATGTTAAAATGTTAAAATGTTAAATGGCGAAATGCAGGTTAGGTAGGGCTTTCATTTGTTAAATGTTTCTTTTTTGTCATGAACCATCTTTTCGGTTCACTGATGATATTTTTTCAACGCCTACCCCTATCATATTTAACTTTTTCTTTTTTCTTTAATTTTTTCTTCAATTACAGTTTTTATGTGCACGGGACATAGTGTAGATTTTCCTCCTTCTGCTCTCTGGAACACCTTTGTTATGGTTATGGAGACTAAATTTTAACACGTTGAGCGCGATGTGTTAAATTGAAGTTCATTATTCAACTCAAATTTAAAGTCAACTCAAGTAAGTAATGATAAAAATAGCAAACATTTACGGGATCGAGCCTTCATTTAGCGTTAAGTCTTTATAAAAATTGAGTCTGACTGCTGGTCTGTTAGCAGCATTATGAAAATTTCCTTCGTGCACACCGGCGGCTCACTTCGCGACCAACATGTTGATCTTACTTATTTAATCCGAGAATTTTCTGTGAATGTTCCCTTCACACGTGACGGTTCTTACAAGAGCAACGCGCCCACATTGGTGTATTTTTTTGTGTTTCCATGTTCACCACTGGTCTTCCCAAAGGTGTTTCACAGCTCTTGGCTTCGTAATTGCTCGGCTTGTGGGTCGGTTCCTGCGAGCGGGGAAATTCTGCTTCACACTAGGCCCGTAATTATCTTCCTTCATGTGCACGATGCTACTTGCCGGTTCATCTGTTCACCAAGTTGTTTCCGCTGTTATGCTTCACACATCTTCCTATGTCGCATCCGAAACTTGCAACGTTACGAGAGAGTACGTTTGGTCAATTACATTTACTTATCATGACTCGAAAAGATCCCAAAAAAGAATCACCATCTCGTGAGAGATGTGTTCTCGTTGATGAATTCAGCATTTGTACGTTTTTAACACGTCAACTACGGAGTGGGATAAATGTGTACCCTTAGGTAAATTGTTCACATACGTTCATTGTTAATATATTTCAAACCACTGCGCGACCTCTTTTTGAAGGAATTTTATCATACGATGGACATAATATTGAACACTTATATTTTGTACATTTCTTACAAAGTATGGAAATTCATTCGAGCAGGTAAGTCAATTTTCCAGTGTTTTTTACAACCTAACCAAATCAACTTTACTACCCGCTCAATCGTAGTCAACGTGTTAAAATCCTCCGCACAATCTACTACGAATAATAACACGAATAAATGTCGTAGCTCTTGAAATCCTTACCTTACTCCCTTTACCTTTCACGTCTACACTGCGATAGCTCCACGTCATTAGGGTTATCAACAAATTTTTCGCTTCGAAGGATAAATTTTTATGTTTTTTAATATCAGCTACTTAAGATTTTATTCATTTGATAAAGATTATATGTAGGATTCAGTTTCTCAATGATGAATTAAGATTATAGGCTTTTACACCAGCTGACTAGCTGTTAAGCATTGTCGTAACATGTTTGTTCATTACGACACACTTTCAGGGTGGGAAAGGACCGAGCAGGCTGATTACCCTGGGAGACTAGCGCGGGAAGCTGACTGCCTGAGATCACAAGGATTGCTACTCCTTTCCTACGGTTCATCGCCTAAGGCGACGAATCTGCTTTATTTCGAAATGGCACTTTAAAAGTGAATGCAAGTGTGAGTCGCTATAAAAGATCAGAAGGTCCATCTTGCCTCGATTAGGCCTATTAACTTCGAGTCAAAATGTAAACAGCCTCTCCACTTAGGAATTTTCATCGCCCAGTACTCGTAAGATAAGTCATGATTACTCTCATGTCTAGCCAGCTTCTCTCTCAACAGCTTTGTGATATATAGTAGTCAGCATTCAAAAATGAAATGAGTGCTCTTTCATGTTTTCGATTCCTCTTGTAGGTTAGGAAGAATGAAAGTAAGAATTGGAAAAGATGAGACGAAATCGGCATGTGGTACCAACGATACGGAACGTGCGCGTATTAATAAGAGCCTTGAAAGTATGACTTTAATGTTGCCTTCGACACTATCTTTCCGAAGATGATCGTTTGCTCACGATAACCGGAATGAATCATTCAATCACATTATTTAATAAATGAATTATATAAATATATCTAAATAGTTTGTCTCACTAAAGGCTGGTGGCAGAGGATACCAAATATTCTATTGAATTGATTCCTAAAAAACGTGATTCGGTCGTAAAAAATACCTACCTATAAATAATCAAACTACGACGCTGTAGCAGTGGGATAAGAAAACCGCAAAAAGAAGCGTAATACCATTCGCTAAGCAATATAGCTTTCCTTATTGCATTTTCTTACGTAGCTCTTCCTTAAGCATTTTTTTTATAGTTAAGCCACATTACAGTATTAGCACCTACAGTGGTTTCGCCCTTATCAAATGATTACGAGTCTAACAGATAGTTTGTAGATAACAATTGATGGGCGAAAATCCCAAGAACGGCAATCGCAAAAGTGCCGAATTTTCCGAGAGCAGCAAACATTTAAGTTGGCTGCTCTGTACTGAGTTGGCTGCTCTGTAATTGAGATGACTGCTATATCGGGCGGCTCGATGTCAGGCAGGACCAGCGCCTAGCTCTTATTTTCTCTTTTCGGCTGCTTGATAAAAAATAAAGTAGCCTAAGGGACCCTCCATCAATATACCACAGCTCCGTACTTCCAGAAAGAGTGAGGCGAGCACAAGGAGATCCGACCTCACACAACGCAATCCAACTCCTTCGTCCTCATGGGTTTTCTTCTACCGAAGGGCATCCTAAAATAAAACACGTAAGAGGTTTTCCATATTCATAACAAGTGAGCTGGTCCTTCTTTCGCCATCCTAGTGGAGCAAAATGCTCCAGTCTTTCCAAGTTTTATGTTGCTTCAAAGAGCCTACTTGAGCCCTGAGGGTTGAATGAACACAGACGCTTCCACGCCTAGCGTGCCCCTAAACAGGGCATACCGAGCCGCAAAAATGCGCTTGATCTGCGTGGGCTTATCATCCTTATACAGTCTTTTACTAACGCTTTCGAGCAGAGTCATGAAGCAACGTGAGCCGGTCTACAGACTACTAATATAAAAAAAAGGAACAATGTAGACACGGATTAGGTCATAACCAATCTACTCGTACTATAGCATTGCGGCTTTTTAAAGGTAAACTTACTTCAGCCGAAAAATGCAAAATGAACTTAAAAGAACGTCGCTGTTCGGATGTTGAACAATTCCGTTAAATAAAATATCACAATTTACCTGGAGTTCAAGTACCGTAAGTATTTTTGTAGTGTGCGAGAAAATTTCATTTTATGGCCTTCATAAGCTTAGATGAATCCAGGGTGTGGGTTCGAAAATGTAATTCATTTGCGATTATTTGAATTGAATCAAAATAATTAACCATTACAATGAGACTACGGTGGCTACACGCACCCCGCATGTAGTGTACCAACTTTGCCGTGAATCGATCGTTACTCTGTGCACGCACGGTGGCATTTAGCACCACGGCTATGGCGGTATCGACCCTCGTAGGAAGGCTGGCACGAGGCAGTCATCGATTTCCTGCGGCAGCGGTGGCGCTGCGTCAGGCTATACGCGTTCTCGAGTAATGGTTCGTGATTGCTCCTTTGTATTATCTTTTCATTTTGTCGCACATGAGAACTTCTAAACCACTGTTTCTCCTACAAGTAGCGTGTGTTCCAAACGTAGAACACAAGTCTGTAAAGGCAACGTATCAAATGGTCCTGATGGAGTCTGATGTTGAACATTTCATTGATAAGTCAGATTAGACGTTTCCCCTTCACTTGCTACGTGAATTGTCTTTGTTCTTTTATCTTATCACTGGAATTGCAAGTTTGACATGCTCCAAGAAATTCTGACCCAGTAGAGAGTGGAGAATACGAATGGAAATGCTATTCTCACGTCTCTATATTTTCTTGTGCTGAATTTATTTCTGAAATATTTCTTTCTTTTCTTAGCTGCATGTACCTTATTGATGATTCGAGTATATCCAACGAATTCAGCGTAGTTGTATTGCTCCTTCTTTGAATATGAGGAGTATTATTGCAAAAATACTAATCACTGATCAGAAAAGATGTTTAGGTAGAAAACTGCAGACTAATTACCATTTTCCCTGCCTCTATTTCATAAAAGCTTAGTGCTCGGTCGACTTGTTTTCTTTCCAATCTAGATTTTTCATCCATTAGAGGGACACAGATATTGTCTACAGGAATTAGCGCTCCCAGTGGGAAGTTATGAGATTCCGAGCTCCAGGTTAGGTAGGCCTTCCTTCTGTTGAATATAGGTTCTTAGTTTCATTACGATTTATCTTTTTCTGTTCACCATCGTCGTTTTTTTTCCACGTGACCTTATTTGTCTACGATCACATGTCATGTACTTATAAATTCTATTTTTCATGAGCATGGTTTGAAAACACACATCTCTGAATAATACCCGTTCTCTTAATTGCATTTAAAACATCTTTCTCCTTCCTCGATGAAACACACCTTCGTTGTGATCAAGATGGCCTGAATAATTAACTTAAAATCTAAGTGTCTAGTAGATATCATGCTGCCGACCCCCTCCCCCCTCCCGCACAACGGGCTGATCCCAAAATTAGTGTTGTATGAATGCAGCGTCCAGAATTTTCTCACAACTTTGTGACTTTCTTCGCTTCGTTTCTATCCACGATTGGCATTAAAAATTCAACCAATACATACTGAAAGCTTTAATAACCACCATTAAGCTCCGAAAAAAGATTAGTTTCTTTTTCGTTTCCTATATGTTTATATTTTTTCTTTGTTGAATGGGGCCTTGTTGGTGGTTTACATTACCAATCTTGTTGCTTATTTCTATATGACCATGGCGTCGCTGTTATGTCCGTTGCAATAAAGTTATATGACAGACTTCTCTGTGATGTCTCCTGCTATCAGTTTTTATGACGGTGACGTCACTGTGTTGTCAATTGTATCGATTCCAAATACAGGCAATTCTGCGCCGCTGCAGCTGCCGAACTTGTTCTGATAAATCACCAGCGCAGGCAATTAAAGATTGACTAGGTTTACTGTGTATTAAAGTTAAGAACTATGTAATGAAGATGAGAATAAAGCTGCGTGTTTATTACTCTGATTTGGAACATTACTTTTAAATATTTTCAAAATTGTATTTTTTTGTTGATACCCGCTGTACCGAAGTTGCTGAACTAAGACCAAAGCTAGTCGAGTGGAGATCGGCGCCCGGTGTTATAACCGAGTGAATACAAAACTGTTTGAAACTGATACAGACTCGTCAGTACATCCGCGGTAATAAGAGGTTTACTAATAGTGTAACTGCACCATTCATCTCGTAGTGCAAAGTAAGTTCAAATTTAAAATGAATTCCCATTTTCAGACTGAACTTGCAATTTCAAAAGGCGACTTGCAGCTATATTACACGAGAAGTTTTAGGTAAGCTTGAACATCTGTTCTGCTGGTGGTTTTGTGAGGAAGAACTGCAGCATTTCCACGACGCGGCTTTTCATGAGGCAGTTTACGATCCTAAACTATTTTCGTGAGGATGTGTGGTCATTTATTGCTTTGTCCAGAATTGCGTAGGTTTATTGTGAACCATTCTCTCGGAAGGTAAAAATGCTTTTCCAAGCGAGATGGTTTCGCCTCATTTACAACTATTGTATCTTGAAATTTAGTGCTCTCTTTGGGACTATCTGGGGCCACTAGCTAAAAGTTAATAAGCGTGCCTCTTTTTAAAATTTTTGTTTGTTTTATTACGAACCATCTGTTTTTCGGTTCACTGCTGTTTCCTCAGAAACTAGTAGTTTTTTCCTCTTCAGCTTACATCTTGTTTCGTAAACTTCCTTCGATCTTTTTTCCCTCCATGCGCGGTGTGTGGAAGATTTTTAAGCGTAGGTTCACCGTTCTCTTAATTTCGTACTAAGTTATTCATTCCTCGTTCCTCCTTTAGAACACCTTCGCTGTGGTAAGAGAGGCTCAAAATATCCTACTGTCTAATCTAATCACATAAAATGTTGATATTTTCTAGCTTGTCAATTCTGTACGTAGTTTGTGTCTATTTTGAGTAGTTTCAATGTGTGTAGACTTATTGTAATATTACATTTTATATAATGTATAAAATATGCTCACTGTGTTAGAATTTGACGTATTTATTTGTGATCATCAATGTTTGTTTTTCGTTGTTTTCGTTGGTTTGTTGCACTATTGATATAATGTAAATTATTCACGATTTCTGTTCTGTGTGCGTGTTTTTCCGATGTTCCTCCGAAATCGACACCATAAACTTTCGATGAGGACTCTTTGTAACTGCGTTGGATTGGAGCTTTGGCCTGCGGCCGCAGTACGATACTTACCGTCATTGCGGCGCTGCCTGCCTGGCTCGTCGTCTTGATCGCTTCCGCCGAGCAGAACGCGCGCTTCCTGCGGTCGCGTCGTGACGCTCGGGATGCCTGGGTCGTGCGGTGCGAGCGCATCCTTCTGCTCCTCGTCTGGGGCCGTTTTTTGAAAATCGATGCTGCAGTAGTAATGCAGCTGATAGTGTTAGTTCTTCGTCCAGTAGCCTGTGACAAGTCAATTGGCCGCAAGTCCAGGCCTCTGGGTGACTGAAATTGGTCTAAAGCAGTGGTTCTTAATCTGACAGGCGCGCCCCTTTGGTGCCTCCGGAGTAAAGCCTGATTTTTCCCAGTAATGTTTTCAACAAAAGAGTTCAATCCATCTATACACAATTTCCTCTAATAATTCTTAAGGGGGCGTGGGAGTAAAAAGATTAAGAACCGCTGGTCTATGGGGTTTTCCTTCTGTAGAGACCCTATTAGAGTATTAGTTGTAGCGCCTTGTTAAAACTACAGTACTTTGATTTCAGTCTTGTGACTCCATATTCTTGAACAAATTATGTTTTCTAGTGAGCTTTTTGCTGTGATTCTTAATTTTTTGCGTCTGAAGTAGCTCAAGTATTATAATAACTTTTTTATCAATGTGGGAATTATTTTATAATTTTGTAATCATATATATATTTTCAGCCTGGGGATGATTTAAGTTAATTCGAAACGTCACTTTTTTAATAGATTGAGAGATATATAGAATTTTAATTATTGAAACAGTTAGATAGAAATAAGTATTTTTTGTATTTTTAACACATCAAGAACTTTAACAACTACTTTGAAGAGTTGAAGAAATGATCGAAGTTAGATAATTATTTTTAAGTCGTTATTACTTGTGGAATGAAACCGTGTTTCAATTTATAATAAACACCAAGATCGTAACATCCCTTTGCTGTTCTGCGGAATTTCTTCTAGCTGCAGTTGGCAAAAGCTACCAACCTGTAAAATAACTGATTTGGAGAAAAAAAGCGAGACAGCGTTTAAAACTGAGAAGAGCTATAGCTCTGCAGGGTCAATAGTTCAAACTGAGGGAGTTTAGAAAAGAGCTAATAAATCTGGGAAATTTCGAGATATTCAACTTTTTATATTTTAAAGTTAGTAAAAATTCACCAAAACCTTGAATAAGTTCATACGAAATTCGCCAACCGACTCGAATTGAGAATGAAGGTCGTCATTCAAGTAATGTTGCTTCTGGTTCATAATGATTTTTTCTTAACTTATTCTGTGCATAGTAAACGTCGGTCCTAACTCTCGAGTCTAGATGAAGGAATTCAGTATCAGGGAAATTAATTTATTTGACCCGCTTCAACAACCGTCGGTTTAGTGTGTTGGACCCGTTAGATGTCTGCAGCTGGTGCGCTGTTGTGTCCTTCTCGGGCAGATGCAACTAGAGCAGAGTGTCTCTGCTCCTAGGTGAATATGTGAGGTCACGATACTCGAGCTGAAAGTCGTGTTGGGCTTCCTTTTGTTGAAATAGAATTGGTCTTTAATTTTATAATGGACTGTTTTATTTCGGTGCATAACTGTTATTTTTTCAAGCCTTGTCACTTTCTTTTTTAACTTGTATCTTGTCTCATATTTTTTTCAAATTTGCTGTTTCTATGTGCAGGGTGCGTGGGGGATTTTGTGCACAGATCTCGTGTGCCGTTCCTAAACAGTGTTTTTCTCTTTTGGAAACACAATCGTTGTGGTAATGGTTTAAACTAACTTGCAGTTTAATATAATCTGCACGGTTTTGTTTCTTGCCTTATTAATCGATTTAACTTACGTGTAATCGATGTTCGTTTACGTGTAAAGTATTGAGTAGGTTTAGTGCTCTACAAGAAACATTATTGGTGCTATGCAAATTAATATAACACGACAGTAGAACAATGCCAAGGAGAGCAATCAAAATGTACTTTAAAGGGACGGATGTGTGAAGATGATTGGTTCTATTGTCGTTCACTTCCCGCAAAGTTCCTACTGTAGGAGGCATTGCTTCCAGCTGCAGCAGGACTCTCGCGTCTCTTCCCTCCCCTGTTTAAATAAAAAAATATGTGAGATATGCTCAGATGCGTATATTTACTGGACACCGCTATTACTACGGTTTGACCACCGATGGGGCGGCTATCACCTCACCAGACATGAGATAGTGGACACTGAGGGTTGGTGTTCATTGATAGGCCCCTTAATTTCCCGTTAGCGTTTCTCTTCAGCCCGTGCCCGTCCAGTTGTGTTTTCAGCTTCAAAAGCCTATCTCAGCTTGCAGTCGAGGAAACACACTGAAATTACTGTAACTTTTGAGATTTCCTCTGATGCGTTATGCTGAAACCTCAATTAACTTGAAAATAAGTTTCGTTCATTTTATACCTTTGCAATGTGCGTTACGATAGCTGTGACTAAAGATAGTTTCTTGGTATTGCGTCTTAATTTTATGTACTCTTGTATTGAAACTATTACAAAAAAGCGTGAAAAAACGGCGCCTTTTAGAAGGAATTCGAATATTACTACGCTACGCGAGAGGAGAAGGGGTGTGAGTTACCTCATGGCAGGGGTAGGTAAACGAAGATGAAGCGTGGGGATATTTTCTTAAACAAATTTTGGGGGTATAATTGTTTTTTGAAATATGAGTGGTATAAATTCAGTTGTAAATGGAGGGGTATACGATGTTAAGGAATAAAGGTAATAGACATGCCTATAAAGCCTAGGTATTCACGCGGAGGAATTTTGAGGGTTGCGCGAGGGCTGCTAGGAATATGAGGCCTGATTGTGCAATGAGAGCCTCTAAATGTACGCGCGCTTCAGTGTTATACTAATACACCCATTGTAGAACTTGAACTTGGAACGGAAGGTCCGTAATTAGTTAAAAAAAGGGAGCGTTTTGTTTTTATTAAATTGAATAGAACAATGTGATGTTTTGCCACCATTTGGTAAATGCAATTGTTCCATTGTAACCAACCAGTGAGGGTGGCGACTCTATCTTGAGTCATTTTAACCGTCAGGGACTTAATGCGAGCTTTCAGTTCAGGTTCCTTTCCTATTTAATTTGTATCAATGCGGGATGGGTTTTTCCATCTTCAGTCTTAATTCAGTTCATTTTTACCGGGTCAATAGGGATAAAATAAAGTTAAAATTTATTATTAGTTGAAATAGCGGACATCCAGGTTCCATTGTTCCAGGTTCCATCTATGATATCAGTTGTAAATGTTGTAAATGGAGGGGTATACGTTATGCGTTATGCTGAAATCTCAATTAACTTGAAAATAAGTTTCGTTCATTTTATACCTTTGCAATTATCATAGATACGTACGTGTGTAGCCATATACGTCCAGCTCTTGTGAATGTTTCAGCCCTGATGACGAACTCCACTTGTGAGTTCGAAAGCTTGGCCCAATATATATTTTAACCTGGAAGAGTTATTTTAAAAAAACCTAACTGCAAATATGGAACCCAGGCGTCAACTATTCACCTTGATAAATAAGAATGGAATTCCCATTTCGAATTAAATGGCTCCATCAGTAAAAATTTATATGTTGTGTGCATTGGCAACTTAGCCAATTGATTTATTTATTGATTTACGTGGGGATGAGTTATACAGTAATATGTAACAACAATGAAAAAAATTCCCTGGGATAGTGGGCAAGAAGACGCCGTAGCCGCGAGACCGACCCGATAAAATTTCCAAGGGGCTATATTCACATCAGCAATGCGTAGAATTTGAACACGAGCGCTATCGATTTTTCTCCATCGATGAAGAAGAGGTAGACTACGTAACAGTTCGAATTACTTGATTTGGGATATTGTGAGCAGTAAAACCAAGTCAACGAGAAGGCGAACTAGACAACAATCGAAGAAATTCATAGAAATATACGTCAGTGCGAAATGCATGGGTTTGTTTTTAAGGTAAGTTAAAGTGACGTCTCGAGCGAAACGATCAATCAGTGCCAAGTTCCTAATGCAGAAAATGGGTGCCATTCTCTAGGTCATGCAAGATAAATGGCTGCTGTTAAATGTTCTCAATTATTTTATTAGGAAAAATGCGGCGTGCGTACAATGCAGGTGGTGGCTCTACATACTCATAGTGTATCTAGGGTTTAAATAATAATGTGGTTAGCTAAATATTGTATTTCCAATGTCCACATTGTGCTGTACCCATACTTTTATATTTCTGTTGATAGGTTGTTCCTGGGGTCTCATATTGATTATTTAGTCATACTATGATGTGTGCTCACTCACATTAATGTCCTTCATTATTTCACGTGTTTACTTTGAACAAAATAATTGAAGATTTTTCTCATTATTATCCCATGTAGATCAGGTAGATCTCTCTCTCTTTTTCTCTCTCTCTCTTTTATGTGTATATATATATATGTATATATATGTATTTACTTTCCTCTCTAATTTTTCCAGTTTCTTCTCTCTATCGAGGGTTTAAATTCCCTCTCCGACACCTGATTTCCCTAACACCTGTAAGAATCGCCTCAGGGCGTCGCGACACTCGTACCTGAGTTGGATATCAGCAGTTGAGCCCAGGAAGTAAATGGTTGTTTATTTTCACCCCACAGATTGGTCATGCATCGTGTAAATGGCAACGCTAGTTTATTGCATTTCGTTGAGCACACCAAATGAATTTTATTCATTTCAGATATCTTTTATGTTTGAATATTATTTAATTATGGTCATTATTTTGCTCTCGATTTCATGGGAAGTAGATTATGTGTAAAATAGACATTAAATAATTATGGTGATATTGCTTCAGGAATACGTGCTGCATTGTGTCACTCTTCTTACTAGCTAGGTTATTTCTGACTTCTGGTTTCATCTTTGATTGGCCAGCCTGCCCAATTAGACTAGTCCAATGCTAAGCTTGATGTTTAGATTCGAATCTGATGTAGTTTCGAACATGACCTACGGAAATGCTGGGAATTTAAATTTTTGTCAGTAACAGTAATAACTCTCGTTTGAGGAATTTATGATCAGCTGCACATTTTTGTTGTAGGGTTTGAGTTCTTAAATGGTGTGAGGCGATTTGAAGAAATAGGTATTTTTAATGCCTGAATCAGAGTTTGTTTCATCAAACCGTCCATTTACAGTTGATAATTTTGCTGTTCGTATAAAGGGTTTTTGTTGTGTGGTATGGACGTTGCATTGAGTTCTTACGAGGCAGCCACAGCGCTGCAAAAAATGTAGGAGCAGGGAGCAGGGGCGTCCCGTGGGAGCGACCTGTGTTTGTAAACTCGCCACGCCGTTTGGGGGCGCGGTGACCGCCAGCGCGGGTCGTAACCGCGTGTACGGAGCACCAGATTGACTCCGGTGGGTTATGGTTCTCCAAAAAATGCAACAAGCTGTTCTTCATTGCCTTTTTCTTTACTCTCTTCTGTACGTCAAATACTGTCTGCAAAGGCGACTGAAATATTTTAGAATTTAAATGCATTGTACCTTCTGTACATAAATCTTGACCTTTTTTTTTCGTTACCATCTGAAATTCATTCCATACTCTCTCAGATTTAGTAGTTCAGTTTTTTCGTTACCGATAACCAATGAAATTTGCGTCTACGGTTTTACGGTGAAAAGCTGATTTTTCGCTGGCCGTCTTCCAGCGGTCGTGTGCCTCCTCAGTAGTTGAGTGTGACCTCTGCGCAGGTGAGGTTCCTAACTTGTGTGTGTATGCGTATAACTTACTAATCAGGCAGTATATACATGTTTGTAAGTATAAGGGTGAAAAATTATTCGTACAATTCAAAATAAACATAAAATCATATTTCAGTCCTCTGTAGCAGGGATGGAAAAAACCCTGGGTTTTTTAAAAAAAACCCAGCCCACGTGGGTTTTTTTTGGGTTAAATTGTTTTTTTTTGGGGGTTTTATTGGTTATTTTGGGCTTTATTGTTTTTTTTAATACCTTTTTTTGTTTAAAAGAGTTATTCACACAGCTCCAGTTGCCTCTTTTCCAGATTTATATATATATATATAAACTTATTGAGTAAATATTGTTACTTGATTACTTTATTTCCAACATTATATTACATTATATGAACAATATATGAATTAAGTTTGTCCATCACAATTACCATTAACCAATTACCATATGCATAGGGACATAGCTCTGCAGTCTGTAAAGATATAAGATGTACAAAGAGAAATGCTATGCTGTCAATTCATAGTAAGTTGTTTTAGCAGCAGACAGACGCAAGTCACATGAGAGGGAAGCACCATGTAGATCATAAGTAACCACCACAAGCAACTTGAAGCAAGACAGATGCACATCACTCAAGTCATGCTGTTAACAACTTAACATATGTATTGTGTGAGCTGGAGTGCTTAACAGCGCAAGCCAAGTCAGTCAACCACATTGTTACATGTTACAACATGTAGTGACATGCCCAAGTTTTTTTTTTAATTTGCCAAAAAAATCACTTTTTGCAGTGCAGGATAGCAACAAACACTAAAATGATTAGATATAAATGCTCTAACAGATTCCATCGTCAAATTTGTTCCAGTGCAGCTTGAATGCTCACCGTAGGCCAGTCGTTTATTTACTTTCTTACCCCATGATGGCTTCGGTCGTGTCTTACCCCATCTGACTATAATTATGAGACTTATTTTAGGCAAAGCTCTCACAGGAGACAGATATTGAAGAGTGGTTGGCTGAGTACAATCCGGAGTTCATCGGTGCGCTTTATTTGTATAAATTGAAGGACTCCAACATCTTCCCAAAACACATGTTTAACAAGAATATCACTAAGACAATGACTCCTCGTTGATGGTGGGAAATTCAAGACACGAAACAGTAGATAATGCAGATTCCTGAAAAAACACTGGCAGAGGGTTTCTGCAAGTTTATAAGAAATCTTCATTCTTGCCCCGCAAGTTCAGGATCCATTGAGAGAATTTTCTCAACATTTGGAATTGTGTGGAATAAATTGAGAAATAGATTAGGAACAGAACGCGCACAGAAATTGGTCTCAGTATATCGCCACCTCACAACTGATCATGATGTGGATGACAACGATGAAATGGCAGTGGATGTACTCGTAGAAAGAGAAACACAGTAGTACTGTAGTAGCAGTCTAGTCTAGAAGACAAAGGAAGAATTCAGAAGTCTCTATACTCTCAAACAGTCAAACTGCATTCGTTTCTTAGTTTTTGTTTTTTACTTTGGAAATGGAACTCATGGAAATATACTAGTCCCTCGAGTTTTTTTTGTGATTAGGGTTTTTCTTATTTTATTCTTATAGTGTTTTTTTCTTGTTTTTCAGTATTTATTGTCATAGTCATGCAAATGCCTTGGACAAATTTTTGACGATATAAATATTTAGCTCATTTTGATTCTATATGCTTGAAAACAAGTGAAATTTAAATAGCACTAATAAAACCCAAAAAGCCTAAAAAAACACACTATTCAGTGTTTTTTGGGGAGGGCTTTTTTGGGTAGATTTTTTATGTGCCAACCCTGCTTTGTATTATACTCTTAATTCACTTTCTCAGCAATCAATCGACGTATGTAACTACTAATTAATGGTTTACGCATTTTTTTAGGAAAATTATTCCGTTCTTCTATACACTTCTTCCTCAGATCTTGGTGTTCTTGTTGAAGATCTTGATAGAAAATTCACTTTCAAGTATCCATAATTTTTAGCGGGGTTCAAGTCTGGGAACTGGTTTGGTCAATCAAGTTGTGATATCTGAGCCGTTACATTGTAATCTTTATATTGTGATCTCTAAGCCATTTCTTGGTAGATTTTGCTAGATGCAAAATGTTTTTAACTTGCAGGAAGATCCAATCTACTGGAAGGTCCAGTATTGCCACTAAAACATGTAAATTTCTGTTAAAAAATTCCTAAAGCTTTGCATAAATTTTACCATCTGTGATTTGTATACGGTAGTTCCTTTCTAGCCCCACCAAACTTAACGGTAGAAATCGTGATCTTCGGTGCAAAGGCAGTACATACCTACAGTACGTACTATCTTTTCTCCAATCGTTATTTCGTGAATTGCAACCGAATAATTAAATTATGATCTCATTTATCCGTATGACAAGGAACACTTTCTCAGATTTTGCAGATTTATTTTCACAGATTCATCCTCTCAGGGGGAGACAACGATTGTATCTATGGGAATTAGCACTCCCAGGGGGAAATGTATGAGGGCCCGAGCTGAGAATTAGATAAGCCTTCTTTTTGTTGAAATAAAAGGTTTTGTCATGTTAAGGACCGCCATTTTTCGCTTCATTGCTGCCCTGGTCTTCAGCATCTACTTTCTTTTTCAAGTTTTATCTCGTTTTATAAACTTCTTTTTTAACTTATTGTTTCTCTGCCCCTTCTGCTTAAATTCCGCGTTTCCATATCTCTATATTAAATAGTACCTTCCTATGAACCTCTCTTCGGAACGCTTTTTTTTAGGGGTTAGGGAGGCTTAAACTAACATCTTATCTTTACACATTTATGAGCAAATTTCAACCGGATACCCTATATATGCTGTCTCAGAAGCAATAGAGCTTACCTTCGAGAGCGAGATTTCAATGACTCTCAGTGGCGTTCAATGCTTATAGTGCGATGTGGAACAATTGTACTCGATGCTCATGAATCTTATAGTAACTCAGCGTCTAATCGTCAGATTCTTCCTAATGTTTTTCTTGAATTTTTCTCTCATATCTTGGAGATAGATATCTTCACGATCCACTGAATCTTTAACAGTTTTCTGCAGTTCCGTGACTTATTTACCTATAAACAGCTGAAGCAATAGTCGCAAATCGAAGTACTAGCGTTTTTGATATCTTCATGTAAGTCTTCCCTTTTTTCATTTATATTTATTTTGTGCTGAGTTTGAAAGCTCATTAATTTTAACTATGATTTTACTGCTTTTTATGATGCTGCAGTGTTGACTGACGGCAGAAGTATTCATATACTGCTCATAATAGCCACTAAGCACACGGCAGCAACAATATAAAAAGTTCTGTACTAAACGCTATCGCTAAGTAGTAATTTAAGCATATTATACATAATCAGAAAACTATTTTGCTTAATACTTTTCCCCCCTCATGTATGCAAAAATTTATATACTTCTTATAGTTAAATTCTCTTTATTCATATCGCATATTTTGCTTCCTTCTATTGAAATAGTATAATATTTTTGTGTGGTTCTGAACCATCGTTTTTTCGGTTCACTGTTCTGTTTTTCAGCACACTTTACTTTCTTCCTCAACTTTTATTATTTCATGAACTTTTTTCTCAACTCACTTCAGAACGCTTGTGTTGCGGTTAGGGAGGCTTAAACTCGCATCTAATCTAATCTTCTACTCCTGTAAGTACGAACAATTTTTGGATTTATTTGGTTTCAGTTCGCCAAAAATTTGTTTAATAAAAAATTCCGTGGTGTAAGAAATTTTGTTTTCTTCCACTGTATGTGCACACTTGGTAGATTACCAATGGCTATTAATTAGGTGAAATTGCTGCATTTTCATTTTGACTGTGTAAGTCATTCTGTGTCAAGGTTACTTTTATAAAGACTCCTAAACAAGTAAATAGAAAATGAGTTGTCTGAGTTTTACTGGTTGTGGTTCTAATGACCCTTAAGAGCGTCTCAAATCGTCGAGTTCAATGTTTCGATGAGACTCGGTCTCGTGAGACTAAGGAATACTTTCCGAATTTTCAATTGGTTGCGATTCCTATGTTGAGATATTTATCTTTTTTCATAAAAATCTTGCATCTCAGTAAGCGTCTCATTTTTGATGTTGAGGAACTTTGGTTATCTCGTAACTCTATCATGAAGACCATCATCAGCATCAGACTTACGAGTGGCAGCAGTGCGGATTAGCTAATCCAAGTGTACACAAGTAAATTATCAGTTAAGGGGCTTATTACCCTGCTACTGGAAAATTGCTCTCGATACGGGCTTGTACGTTCTCATCAGTGGTTTACTGATGTTGATGTTTTTTGGTGCGATTCGACATGGTCGCTCATGAAAAGTTGCGTGCGACGCCAACCCTGTACGACGCATGTGACCTTACGAGACCTTCGAGCGCCGCCTCTGGGCTTCCGCCGCCTCATCAGGCCCAATTGACTGAGATCTTCACATAATATTCTTCCGTTATAACATGATACTCTCCATTATCCTCTATAATATTTCATTTTGATTCATTCTTCTATGACACCAGGAAGAGTGTGTAAACATATACTCTTTCCCCCTACAATTTCTATTGGGGTACAACAGCTAATTTCAGTGTTCATTGTGATGAGTTCAACAGTAGCAAGAGAGCTGTCTTGTAGGTTTATCTCAGGTGTTAAAATGTTTTATTCAAATTTTCGATTGAATTGAATTAACCCGTTAACTACGACTTCCGAATGATGAACAGCTTATAAGTGCGACGTAGGTCAATTGTGTCGTACGATTACAAAATAACTTAAGAAATGTTTACTTTCTTAGCATTATTTAGTTTTCCTACACTTTTCTATACATTTTTCTGTTTTATGACGATATAAATTATTTTTAAGTTTTTCTCCTGATTATAACACACCGGGATGACAGACTAAACTATTGTGCGGTTTAAACGTTAATGATACCTGAAAGCGTGTCGTCGACCTTCATCTATTGTCAAAATTTAGTACAGAGTTAATGTTTGTTTATATGTTTTTTTTTCTCCCTTATTTGTTCTACGATTTGTAGTTGGAAATATTCGCACAAAATTTACTACGAGTTAAATTATAGCATTTAAGAGAATAAAGTGCATAATGAATGATTCTGGAATCTAATCTTTTTCTTAAGATTGATTCGCTCTATGAGGCAGAGAAATGCTTAATTTTTTTACCGGATCGCCCTTACTCTAATTCACTTTAATTTCTTAGTGTTAAGATGTTCGAAACTTTTTTGCTCATTCGTGCATTTGCTTTGTTCCGCTCTGTTCGCATTGTAATCTCGTTCTGTATCGTTCATTATAATATCGATTGTTCTATCACCAATCAGCGACTCGAGAAGAGCCCGAGTACGCTGAATAAAAATTTTCAGGAGAGCAATGCTACGCACCAAATGCGCACGGCGCGGTAGGTGAACTCTATTAGCTGCAAAATTAACTATTGTAAAATATGAAAGTAGTGCCTGAGTTGAAGCAGAGCGTGCTGAAGGTCTTTGTGGAAGCCAAAGTAATGGAGGCAGCGTTGAGTAGGTGGGTGCAGGTGTCGTGTTGCTGCGGAGCTGGAAGCTGGCACTGCAGTACTGCAGTGGCGGCGCGTGCTAGCGTGGGAGTGTTGGGAGTGGTTGTGGAGGCTAGACTCGTTTGAGTGATTTCTGCACCAGGATGATAAAAATGTTTCTACAGATGGACAAAAGGAATTTCTTGTTTTATTTTTTCCCAGGTTGGTTCAATGAATGGTTTGGGAGGGGACCGTACTGTTTAGCAGGAAATACTTTAAATAATTGTTAAATATTTTTTGAACTGGTGAGAATGTTTTGTACCATGGGCCGTTTTTACTTTACGTAAATATTAATATCAAGGACACTGATCGCAGTAGAACTAAGTGGGAGTAATGGTCAAGATGATTTGAAGTAGTGATTGAAAAAATGCCTGAACAACATGGCGTTGACATCACGAGTGTGAAAAGTCCTAAGCATTTTGTTTGACGCAGGCAATTGTTTTTTCTTGAATAGTGGTCGCAGTTAGGCACATGCCTTTTTTATACTGCGTACATATGACTGCTTTACGTTTTACGTAGAACGAGTTTGTGTGATGTGTTTAGATGGTGCGCTCTGGCCGTCGCCTGCAAAAGATAAACTTTGCTTTTGATTTTGTCCATCTGAAGTCTTAGAATGGCGTCAAGTAAACGTGTACGCAATTAAATGATTACGATGGTCACTGCTGTATACAGGGTGTCCCAGAAGTCGCGTACCGTACAATAATTTATATTTTTTGTTTCAGATTAGATGTCATAGGGTGGGGAACTAACAGTACAAATCACCACATGCATTGATGCATGTGTCAATGCAGAGGGGGACAATTTGAGCATCTGTTATGATTAGGATTGGGAAAATTGATAACCGTATGTATTTTTATAGAAACCTGAATGGTACGTGCCTTATGGGGCATGCTGTAGAACCATTGTATTGGATTGCAAAAATATTCTACCCGACTGCTTCTCGCTATGATGCAATCTAATCAAAGAGCGATGTCAGTTTTGTGGCAGAATTGACAAGGAAATCCAGAGTGGTGCATCAGAAATTTTTAGGCTAAGCTCAGAATTGTGAGGCTCACTTTTTGATTGCTACTTCTTATTAGATATTTTCTTACTTTCACCGTACTTCACTTCCGTGCCTAATTCTCACTGCTTCCAGTTTATCACCTTTCAAGGAGATACAACTATGTATCAATGGGAATTAGCCTTCCGAGGAGGAAAATGAGAGGTCTCGAGCTGAAGGGTCACTTCTTTTACAAAGAATTTTTTTGTTACGTTTTTTTTAATCCTCTGCCGTCCTGTATTTCAGTTCCTCTACTTTCTTTTTCAAATTTTTTATTGTTTTGTAAACTTCTTTCTCTACTTAGTGTTTCTATGCGTAAGGTCTCGTCTGGGGAACTCACTTTGTGCATAGGCTCATCGTTCCGTGAACGCATACTAAATAATGCCTTTCCACTTCTCTTTGGAGCACCTTTGTTTTTTGGAGGCTCAAACTATCTCATCTAATTAAATCGCTTTGCATCATAAATATAATGTTCATTCGGATGGACGATGAATTATTTTCTGAAATGTATTTTATTTATTTGTTCGCTGTGCATATTCAACTCCGTATAAGATTTATTATGAACTTTCACTCATCGTATCGATAAACATAATGGATTCGAAGAGTGTTTTTATTGAATATTTCGTCCAAGTTAAATGGCGTTTTCTGCTTAACATTTCGCCTCTTTTATACTTTGTTATTTGTATTTTGTTTGTTCATTTGTGCGATTTGTTTTCCTTTCAGAATTGCACTTAACCTGATTTTTTTGTTAGCATAGGTGCCCTATGTCCTCTATAATTTAGTCTCAGGTTACTGCGTTGGCTGGTTTACTTGTGAGTGTGCAGGCCGTGTCATGTAGGAGTTCTCTCGAGCTTGTTTGCTCTCATGTAGAGCAGGGGACTTCATATGTGTTATTTTTATAGATCCCCTTCTTCCTCGAGGCGAAATGCCTTCATTGCTCTAGTCTTGGCAACGAAACGCCCTCGCTCAGTTTTTTCCCTCGGTTGAGACGTCTCCCCTCGCTAGTAATTTGCTGCGCGTTATGAGATAAGGCCTCCCTAGCTCGCGTGTTGCACGCCTCGCTCGCTCGCACGAGTGGCGGAGCGCAGGCGGCAACACCGCGCGCACTCTTCTCGCGCTACTTCAGTTACAAAACTGCAGGGTTTAGCCTTGCGTCTGTCAGCACATAGCACATAGCGTCTGTGATTGTCACCATAGGATGCCAGGTGTCGAGGTCGCGCGCTGTTTTAACAGTACTTCCCTCGTCTCAAAGTAGCACTGTATCATAAATCGTCATTTCCTTCGTTCACATTTTGAGTTGATAGTAATGCTTACGTTGTGAAAATCAATCTGGACAACGATAGCTAACGCTTGTAGCACTTTTATCTTGCATCAGACTGTACTAGTCCGCAGTACAACCATTCAACTTGTCCAATGTATTACAACGTATTACAAAAAATTCCTAACGCGATTGCAAGGCATGAAACGTTAAGCATAAACTTATATCGTATATCGTAATGTAATTTCACACGTCATGAAGACGGAACAGGAGAGCGCTCATGTCGCACATAGCCAAGTGCTTTCTTGTAGGTACCCGGGGGTTCTGCCTTGCGCTCTCAGATTTCGACTAGATTCGTCAGCGGAAATTTTTTGCAAGTTTCATTAAATTAGTGGTGAATCCCTTATATCAAGATTGTTTTCTTTTACTTTCGAAAATATTATTTATCCATGCGACCTGCTTTCACGTGAACGGTTTAAATCCGTATCACATCTTCTTTTTTCAGACTTTTTCTATTGTGAGGGCATCGTGATGAATTTCAATTTTCCTATATTATAATGCGCAGCTCGTTGGTTGCTAACTTTGTTGTTCACCGCGTAGCCTATGCGAGTTGAACGTATTCGGTAACTAGGGGCTTCGGGCTGAAAAGAATGAAAAGTGTATGCACGATAAACAGTAAATTGATCATATTGATGATGTCGTACATTGTCAAAGGAACACCTGAGCGCTAACAAATGACTAACAAATTCCTAACAAGTTTGGTTTTCGCCCGATATATTACAGAGGAGGTTTTTTAATTTTCTTTCTTAAAACTAATCCAAATCAGTGGTTAAATATTTTATGTTCCACATAACTTCCCTATATCGTATGTGATAAATACAACGCTACGAGGCAAAGTACGTCTGTCCAACGGCTTCCCTTATAATGCCTCGAAAAGAACCAACATCTGAAGAGATGTGTTCTCGTGGATAAATCCACCATTAGGAAAATTCTACGATCCGCCTCACGATCTCCGGAATAACCGTTACAACCCCAGCAGACACCGTAAGAATGCCTCCTATGTCCCTCGCCTCACCCTCTTCACGTCATCACTTTGCTGAGGGAGCTCCACGCAGTTCCCAGCTACATTTTTCTCTTCGAAGGATATTTTTATATGTATGTCTGCAATTTTAGCCACCTAGGATCTTGCTCATTTTCTATAAAAAAAATAAAGGATTCAGATTCTTAATAATTAACCAAGATTGTGGGCTTTTACACCAATTAACTGTTAACCATTGTCGCTACGTGTTTGTTCGTATGGGCCCCCTCAGGGAGATACAACTGTTGTATCTATGGGAATTAGCGCTCCCAGGGGACAATGTGAGGGCCCGGGCTAAAGGTTAGGTAGGCTTTCTTTTTGTTAAAATCAAATAAATTTTTGTTTTGTTACGGACCATCTTCTTTCGGTTCACTGCTGTCCTGTTTTTTCAGCACCTACTACTACTACTCCTACTTTCTTCTTCAACTTTGACCTTGTTTCATGAACTTCTTTCTCATCTGACTGTTTCTATGCTCTTTCTGCATAGATTCCCCATTCTCTGATCTCCATACTAAGTGGTACCTTCCTCCTTCCTCTCTTCGATACGCTCTTTATTTTTAGCGGTTAGGGAGGCTTAAACTAACTTATAATCTAATCTAGTATAATCTTGTTCGTATGGGTAACGACACGCCTTTGAAGTAGCGTTTCAACAGGCAGATTTCCTGCAGAGCTGAGAGCGGGAGGTTTACAGAGCGAGATCACAAATTATGGCATTCCTGTTCTTGCGGTTCATTACAAAATGGCATTTAGTAGTTTTGAAGAGTGTAAATCATCCTAATAGACCAGGAGATTTATCCTGCCTCAGTCATAACTATTAACTTCAATTCAAAAGTAATCATCCTCCTCGCATATCTCTTACAACTTCTAAAACTGGATTTCTAAGATGAGCCTACATATTACTATCATGAGTAACCGGCTTCTCTCTCAACGGCTGTGTGATATATAGTTATCAGCGTTCAATGGTGAAATAAGTGATCTTCCATATTTTTAATTCCCTTTGTAGGCTAGGAAGAACGAGAGCGTAGAGTGGAAAAGATGAGACGAAATCTGTAAATGATTCTGATAATACTGAACGTGTACATATGAATAGTAGCTTTGAAAATATGGCTCTGGTAATGCCCTCGGCACTCACTTACCGAAGATAATTAATTCATCATGACGGCCGAAGGGAATCATTCAGTCCTATTTGATGAATGAATAATATAATTTTACTACTATAGTTTGTCTCATAGGTGGCTAGTGACATCGGATACCAAATATCCTATTGAAATAATTCCTAAAACAATGTAATTTCAGTCGGAAAAATCCACTCAGAAAGAACTTAACTGATTCCATAGCGGTGAAATTGTCTCCCGAAAATAATTCAGTACGATGCTTCAGCGGTGGAATCATCCTCATAAGAAGAATTACAAATCTAAGATGTTTCTTACTAAACATAAAACGGTCATTTTCTTAACATTTTGTGTAATCAGGCAAAATTGCGTATATAATTTCCCTTATTCCAACCTTACTGCATCTCTGAATCTGTACTGACAATACTCATAAAATATTCAAGAAATTAATATCAGAAGTTGTTTTAGTAAAATATTTTCGTTTGTAATGGTACGAGTAGATAATTCGATTGCTGTTCAAAAAATGCTGGTATATCGTTGTGCTAATTTGTTTAGCTTCGACCGAAAGTTACTGCTGCACCTGCGTAGAAACTAGCTCACACCAGAGCTGCAGTAAAACAGTTTTCGAACATTTAACTGCCGTTCCAGTAATAAAAGTTCTATGTTTAAAATGCAACGAGTGCTCAGTTCCTCGCATTTCCCTTACGAATTTGAATCTCCCGTCGTTGAGTTGAAGCTTTTCAGTGATGCATTAGCGACAGCCATGTGTTGTCACTGTGAGAGAGAGATGAATTGCAACTTGAATTGCTTTTGCTGGGATACAGTCTCCAAGGGTTGGCATCGCGGCAAGCTGCTCAGCATTCGCAAAAGAAGAAACAGTCGACCCTCAGAATAATTCTTCTCACAAATTTGCGACCAGGAATATTTTGCAGGTGACATTACCCAAAGGAAGGCTTTTTGAAAGACTCCATGTGTTTTTCTTTTTTCAGTGTGAAGTTCATGAAACCTAAATCTTGTGGTGGAGACGGAACATTGCTTCAGAAGACATCGAGATTTACTTTTCGTTATTTCTAAGTGCTTTAGTTCCTTGGGTGAAAACAAGCGACTTGCGTACTCGTTCATCACAGTGTGCCCATATGTGTTCCTGTAAGCTTTTGCTCACTTTGAAGTGACGTGAATCGTTTAATTGAGGGATGGTGGATAGATAAACGCTGCGCAGCGGTGTTGTTGAGCACATCGGTGGCCTGTTGCTATAACACAATTCCTTGTACACACCGGCCCTTGTTGGATATTGCTGAAGTTTCGCTTCAACTCGCATAATTCGTGGATACTAATGAGGAAGAGTGTCGGTCTATCTTCCGCAAGAGTAATATATGTCCTTAGTTCCACTTAATAGGACTTCTTCTCAGCACCTAGACGTTCACGTTATATTTTACGTTTCATCGGAGCATAATCGGTGTCAACTTTCACATGAAACCTTTCTTCGGGTTTCAAATTTTAACTTGAATTTAGTTCCTGTAAGCTTGTACCAATGAGAACTTAGGTAAATTCGCCAGACACGTTGAAAAGGTTTGGGTATTCTCACCTGTATTGTGGATGTGTCGTACAATCAGTGCTCAAGTTATACCTACAAAGAAAGAATAGCACTTCCCATCATTACATTTTCTACAAATATACAGGGTGTTTCAGAATAAGAGGTACAAATTGCACACCAAGTAGAAAATGGTGAAATAAACACTTTTTGTTCAATAAAATTTTCCGGAAAAAATTTGGGTTTTTGTAGATATTCGCTGTTTTTTTTTTAATAAAAAAATTTAATTACACAATTACTCGAGTAGCAATATTTATTTGAATTTATTTTTAAAAAATTGTTCAAAATGTGTTCCTACATCAATGCACTTTTCAAATCTTACCCTAATGACTGCCGGATATTAGGAAACAGGTCTGGGTTTTCAGAAATCTCACCAGCAGCCACTGCAATTCTGGCCACGAGATCTTTCTCAGATTGAATGGGTTCAATCACTAAAATAAATTCAATGGGTTCAATCACTAAAACAAAATTTTATTAATGTAAACTCCCATAGAATAGAAGTGTTTGTAACGTAAATTCAAAATAAATATTGCAAGTAATTGTGTAATTAAATTTCATCATATATAGTAATGAACAGCAAATATCTAAAAGAAACGATTTTCCCCTAAAAATTTCATAGAAGAAAAAGTGTTTATTTCACCATTTTCTACTTGGTGTGCTATTTTGTACCTCTTGTTCTGCAACACCCTGTATACCGCAGCCGTTCCACAAGGGAACACTACGATCGTATCTCTAGAAATTAGCGCTACCATGGGGAAGATGTAAGGTCCCACATTAAAGGTTCCCAGGGAAAGATGCGAGGTCACAAGCTGAAAGTTAATCGTAAATATAATAGTGTTTTATTTTGTTATCTTCTAAGGGGAATATGTGAGGTCCCGTGCTAAGGATTTAGGCCTTCCCTTTGTTTAAACAGAATAGGTTTTTGTTTTGTTACGGACCATCTTTTTTCGGTCCACTAAAGCACAGCAGTATGATCAGGGGCATTTATTGTAGATATGGAGGCTGAAACTAATTTTTTGTGTAATTTAATTTGAGTATGAAGTTCTCGAAACCCCTTCATTCGCCCGTTCAGAACTTCCGCTAGCCTTATTTCCCCTGCACTTGCGGCAGGCTTTGCCACCCCGGCGATGCTTCATGCTCCCATGCTTGCTCTTTGTCGTGCGAATGAATAAAACTACTGTGCCTGAATCCAAGTCTGTTGATATATTGTAACTATTGTATCACAAATGTTTTATCTTACGAACATCAATCCTTTCCTTTTCATACCCTCGTTCCAACAATTAGTGTCCGTTCTCGGAGTAATGAAGGTTTTCTCCTGCAGGTGACGAGAAGACGGTCGAGTGCACTGACAGCCGTGCAGACGTGAAGAGCGGACTACTGACGTGAGAAGACTTGATACTTCATCACTCCCTCCGTTTAGAAGTTCTTCCTCGCCATATTTTTCGAATACATTTTGCATCAGTATTATCAACATCACGTTGATGTATAAATACTGAAAAATTCACTCTACATCGTAGCCTTCTGTGATTCTGACAGCCTCGTGGTTATGGACATGTAATTTCATAGAGTTGTATTAGAACACTTGCTTCTTGAACACACTGCTGGTTATACTTGTTTCAGTTCTGAACATTTAAACCACTGTTTCCTATGGAAAGCAGCTATCGATATTTGTCGTTGAAGAAATAACCGCAATTCCAATTTTTATGTTGCTAGAAAGAGTCGAATGCCGAGTTTTTCCGCTTAACTGAGTTTGTAAGCGCGGGAAAGCTGACTTAATTCATGCAGCCACGACGTTAATTCATGACGTTATTATACGCGTCTCAATAAGCCAAAAATTGGAAATTTCAAGCCTTCTTAAGTCAACATGACGGCAAGAGAAGAAATTGTATTTGCTTAAGAGCTTTCAAGATGGCAGCTGATCCCCCTCCCCTCGTGACCCGGTCCCCTGTTCGAACCCTGGATGGGGGGCTGGCGCGCCCCCGGTCAGTGGACGACTTGCTGAGGGGGGCTTCTGAGCACGGCTCTCACTCGGACGGCCTGCGCGTGCCTGCTCTTGATGAGCTCGCAGAGTCGGAAGTTTTCGTTGGTAAGTTCTCTTCGATGCAACACCTTCTCTGACCTCGTCACTGTGCCGCTGAAACGAGCGCTCCCTGGCTATCTAGCACATGATTAACTGCGTTGCACGAATTTGTGAGCTTAGATTTGTAGTTAGATAGTCCAATCTTTCCATAATTTTTCCATCATTTCCATCAGGGGAGTCTACGAACTGTGTAACTTACCTTATGTGCAAGTGTCTATTGCCTTTTTTTATTCTCATTGCAACTTTTTGTTTTACTTAAACTTGTTTTAAATGCACAACGAGTCACCCAAAGTTTGTTCCCCCATGGTGCAACTTCAGTAGTTTGAACTTCAAGTTTTTCTGTGAAAATCGCTCAAGTTAAACCGAAACTATGATTAAATCTTTAATAAAACTGAAATATTTAGCTATCGCGTACGTAAGTACACCACTGGTTACATAAATGATTACCCACAAATTTGTCTGAATTCCAAAAAATGCACCATCTGTTCTGAATAAGTCAGCTAGTGCTTGTTGGAAGATTTGATTCATATATCACTCGTAACAATAAAGTTATAGATCGCATCAATAACTGTTTTCAATTTCATCAGTAAATATTTTTTGCATTTAGTTTGATTGTTTCACTCTCTCTGGTTTATATTATCCGTGGGGTATTCAAACTTCGTTTGAACACTCCTGTAGGTCAATGTAATTCCACCCTAATGTGTTATGACATGTGTTCCAGGGAGCGAAGACGACGAGGAAGACGAGGAAGAGATTTTAGGGATATCAGCGTCCTCAGTTTCATCTTTGACTGCCAGTGTCTACCATGATGAGGCGCGTGTGCCTCTCCATGCAGTCGAGGAAGACGTCGAGGCGGAAGAGGCTGAGGAGGCTGAAATGAGTCAACAGATGAAGTGTACTCGCCCTCCGAGACATGGGCCTAGCGTGTCGGGAATCTACGGAAGTTCTTCAAGCATCCCTGTGATGAGGGATTGTGGCTCGGCTCGGGATTTGATACATTCTCCGGCTTTGTCTGCAACTCGCAGCGCAGGTTTAGATTTTGAAAAGAATTCCAGGAATCGTGTCGACGGCAGATGTAACCAATACCTTAGCAAGAGTATCGATATTCTCGAGGATAAGATAATTTCCAACAAAGATGGGAATGAGATCAGCAAATGCAATTTTCACGTTGGTGAAGTTGATTTGACGGATGGAATTCCGAACTATGTTGACTACACCTCTGATGAAAGAGATCACATAGATCGATCACCTTGCAGTGAAGGGTCCCCGCTTTCTGTTTCGCTAGCGTCGTCGGTCGCATCCAATATGTCAATTGACGACTCTTCTTCCTCTCGAACTGATACATCATCCTTCACAGATACACAAGACACCGTCATTACCATTGGACATAAAAATGGATCTTTGAGACAGCCACAGCAAAGTTCTCCGTGCTCGAATGTCTCCAAATCTTCTAAATTAAATTCCGGAGTAAAAAATCGTAGCAAGGCTGGAAATAAATATTCTGCTGAAAATCATGGTCAGTTTGAAGTTGAAAGTAAACCCAGACGAGTTGGCTTGTCTCCGAGGCTAGAAACTTCATCCAGAGGACAACATTGCAGAGGTGCTGGAAATGCGAGCCGAAGTAGCCCACGACTGAGTGACAAATCGCAGCTAGAAACTAAACGAATAGTTAAAAATTCGGCGCACGATAGACGACTTTGCCGTAATACGAACGGGGCATCGACAGTGGCGTCTCGCTCAAAAATGGTGGATGCTGATGCAAACAAAAAAGGAAAAGGAGATTTGAAATCAGTATGTAGTCGAGATAGCAAGTTATCAGAACCAAAATACAGCGCATTGGAGAGCAAAAAATCAGAAAAACCCTCCAGAGATGATGCGTGTGAAAGCAACACTCTAGGAAGGAGAAAGAAAAAATCTGATAAGGGAGTTAGGATCGACACACAATCGTGGCTGATGGGAGACACGCGAGACGTCGAAAAGTATGGTACGGTTGGACGTAAAAAGAAAGTTCGCGAGGCAGGGGACGGCAGAGAAGAGACACAGAACTCACTTAGTAAAGAGAACAAAGATACACTGGACACTTATGCGACTTTACCGCGACGCAGAGCTCGCGAAATGTCAGCACGGTGGAGAGAGCAAAACTTGAACGAGACTTGCTCTGAAGTTACGCCCTCAAATGTTCCTCGTATAAACGTCCATGGCTCAGATGATCTTGACAATTTTCAAAGGCCTTTGCGTCGGTCCCGTTCCATAGGGAAAGGTGAAACGACTCGCGGCGGATCATCTCAAAGTGCCGGTGGTCGGAACACAGCCAGTTTTGCGAGAAACAGTCCCCGTTTCGCTCCACCTCGTGCTAGCCCCGCTGCTTCTCCTCGTCCTACGATTGCAACACAAACTCCCCGAAGTGAACGTACGATAATTTGTCTTGAAACCGCAATACAAACAGCGATCACGGGTCTCGAGGTGGCCTCGGCCATGCAAGCCTTGGCCAAAGTCCGGTCTCAAGATGAAGGAATAAACCCTCAGCGGCCCAAAGTAGAAATCATTAGGGACATCCCTCCATCCATGCCTCCGAAGCCTCTACCAAATCGTGTAAACGTCTGCGTACAGGTGACCATAATTTTATCATAAAGTCTATAAAATGTCGATCTTTAAAGGGTTCCTTAACGCCATTGCATTGAAAACTTCGCGCTGTTTTTAGGATGATCAAGGTTGTCCGTGCTCTGTAATTTGTGTGGTACACAAATGCTATAGTGTAAGCTTCGAGTAGAAAGTACTACTTCATCCGATTAAATGTCAAAATCCATTCCGTAGGCGATATAAGTGTCGTTAAATTGCTTTAGTCTCTAATTGCTTGTGTGTTGACTGGTTTACTCCGTCATAGGCCACGTGCTGCCAAAGCAAGGAACTTCGTCGGCTAACCAATACCCAAGTAGTAAAAAGTAATTTTTGAGGTGGTAAAAAACTTGTGCATGCACTATTGTACTTAAACTTGTTTTACGAACACTGCAAAATTGACCGGTGCTAACTAGATCAGCTGATCACTGTGGAATGCTTGGGCTCTCCGAAAGGATCGATTTTTAATGAGATTTCGAAGAAGCGGCTGTGCACAGTTTCACGTTTAACTACTCCAATGTTAGTATAATAGTAACAATAGTAATCTAATTGAAATTTTTGAAAACCGACACTGTTGAAGCAATTGTAGTGCTGGAGCGCTACTGACCTTCACGTCTCGCCAGGCGGACGGCGGCTGGGGCTCGTGTAGGTGCGGGCTGAGGCTGGACGTGGGGCGGTCGGCCGAGATGGAGGAGCTCCAGCGGCTGCTGGCCGAGGAGCGGCTGGCCAAGGAGGAGGTGCAGGGGGAGCTGGACAGGACCAGCACCAAGATCAGGGACATGCTCTCCTCCATGGAGGGTGTCGAGAAAGGTGCCTGCAGAAACGCAATCTAGGAGTGGTCTCGACTAGGTTTTTTTTAAATTCCGCTCAATTTCTCATTCACTAACATTTTCATTTTTACTTTCGCCTGAATAAGCATGTTGAACTTTTGGAATCATTATTTTGGTCACTGTACGAATTGAAGACAGTAACTGGAATTAGTTTCACTAAGTCGAGCCTATGCTTCAATATTCACTCGTGGACATTCGCTCGAGTCACGTCTATATTGTTGGGTCTCCGTGGCAGTCAGTGCTGTTATATTCATTGACCTTAATAAGGCCTCATTTAATGTTTTGTTTCTATGCATGAAACAAACAAACAAACAAACAACGGCATCTACGGATGCTTTATTTCCAATTTCAACCCTGATACATATCAAATTGTACATCGGACTTTCAAATGCCTTATAACTAACACCGGGACGCCATGACGCTTTCCCCCGGTCAAGACCGGTACCCATTTCAGACACCTGGGTAGAGTGGGGTATTGTGCTTGGAATTTTTCCCCTATACCCAACAGAGAAAATCGCCATCCAGTGCCGGGATTCGAACCCTCGTTGCCCGCACGGAGGCAGGTACTAAACTACACGGCTATGACTAGCATGAAAGTGTTTCCTCGTGCTTTATGCTTGATTTAGGGTAATTGACACCAAGTTGTGTTCAATTCCATTGTGTTCTGAAGATTCTTTGTTATTCAAACTTATTATACTCTTATCACTCACTTAAATTTGTTCACATTCGCTGAAATTAAATTCTTTTTGAAGATCATTCGTCTCTGGGAAAAGGATAGTATTTCAATGGTTCATTCATCAATTGCTTTACAAATTTACTTTGATTTTAAATCAACATGAACAAATATGTACTCATAGGATACCATTTTAAAATATACTCCCCTCTGAATGTATTACGCCGTTAAAAATACATCGACGATGTAAATGTCTTGCATTCTCAAAATTACTTGAATCAGTAAGATTTCGTCCAACTGGGAAAAATCAAAGCACAGAATTGATGCCTCTTTCCAAATTCGAGGAGCTGACCAATTTTTGCAACTGTTGACGATCCTGTAACGGTTGGAATCTCGGCCACAGCTGGAAGTGAGTAACTAATGAAATGCATTGAGCAGTGTGTCTCTCCAGATGGAAGATTGGCATTGACGTCCATTCTGAAATGTGGGTCGATTTATTTCAATGTCTATATTCACTAGTGTTGTTCAAATGCTTTTGTTCAGCAAGTCTGCTTTCTCTTAACATACAGTACTTATTTCAACTGTTTCATTCATAATTTTTTCCAATGTCCGTGTTCAATAAATATTTTTAAATTTCGTATTTGGTCAATATTTTAGGCAGCTCATGTTGATAAATTTGTTACATTGTTTGTATTTTATGTAGTGTTGAAACTCTCAAATTGTGGAAGTAGATTTCACCTTTTGGTTGGAACTGATGCTTCCAGGGGAATATGTGAAGTCCGAAACTGAAGGTTAGGTAGTACTTCTTTTTTTTAATTGAAATGTTTTTTTTTATCGCTTACGGACCATCGTTTATCGGTTCACTGTTGTCCTGTTTTTTTGCACCTATTCATTTTTTAACTGTTACCCTGTTTCTGAAACTTCCTTCTAACTGGCTGTTTCTATGCGAGAGAATCTTGTGTGGAAACACCTTTTGCATAGGTTCCTTCCCTTAACTCAATATTATATGTTGTCATTGTTCTTCTCTTTAAAACACCTTTGCCGTAGTTTAGGAGGCTCGATCTAATTTATCTAATCTCATTCAGTTGGAAATTAAATTAATCAAATACTCAAATTGTATAAAGTTTATATCATGTAACTAATTTAACATTTTTTTAATTCTTCGAAGAGTTGTAATTTTTCGAAGTGGGTGGGTAAATTTTTCTTGTCGCTTTAGGCGTGGGAAATTTTTAATCATATATAATTTCATTTTACATCCGTTTATTTTCAGAATTGTTAACTTTCTGCAATCGTTTGAAGTATAATAACGATATGAATTGTACTGTTTAGTTTTACGATGCTTCAACCGTCAATAGTGCGATGTTGTTTCTACCGCACTTTGCGCAAGATAGAGAATCGGTCTGGTGTTTCCTTCCATCACTAATAAGGGGACGCTATTGGACACTGAGCGCTATTGGTGTCTGATGCCAAGATATGTGAATGACAGCCTAAAAGCGAGCCGCTCAGCCGTTCTTGGTGCTACTTTTTATTCCATGAGGTTGTTTCGTCAATTGGCTGTTCCTATACGCAGCGTATGGAGGACTCAACTTGCGCATAGATTTCCCTTTCCTCTATCCTAAATTATACCTTTCTTCTTCCTCTCTTGGGAACATATTTGTTCTGGTTAAGGAGGTTTAAAAAACCTTCATTAAAATCAAATCTTAAAATTTAAAGTATTTAATCCCATTTTTATTTGCTTTAAAAGTCATACGCTGAACTCAGTTGAATTGTTGTATTTTCTGAGAAATTCGCACTGAAACGTTGGCCATCGCTAGTGCTGTGTACTTCACTGAGAGTTGTGTACAGGGCTGAGGTTGCGGTCATGCATGTGACGCTGTTGCGCAGTCTTGAAAGCATACGTCTACTTCATGCTTCAGTTTTTTAGAGCCTGAAAATGAGACGCCTTGCAACGTAGAGGTTAATTTATAAGTATGAAAGTAATTGATAACTACTTATACATTTTTTGAGACCTCTGATTTCTAAATTTCATCACTCGACTCCTGCTAGTAGAATTAAACTATAGTGCCCGACTTTGATCTTCCGATAATACTGCTTATATCGTCAGAGTTCAACGAGCGGTGCGACAGCTTGGTGGTGTTGGAAAGCCAGCTGCAGCACTCGACTCAGCACAACTCCAGGCTGCAGGACAGGCTGTCCCAGTACGAAGACTACACCATAACCATGAAAAAGGTCGGTCACAAATAGTATATAGTTATGAATTTCTTTTTTCAAAACAACCAAAGTTTCCGTAAGCAGTATTGATGTTAATTTACTCACGCTGACCTGCATTCTGCAGCTTATGTGTGCAGGAGAGCTTGCTTAAAAATTGCAAGCAATTTCATGCGTTTTTCTTGGCTCGAAGTGACCTTATACATGATTCGATTTTATTTGAAGTGAAAAATATTTGAAGTTACTTCCTGTGGGTTAACTTATTTGGTAGGAATTGGATGATATGACGAACTCGTACTTAAGTGGCGTTTTATCATAAGATCGATTTGGCTGCTACTTCCGGTGCAAATCTGAGCTGTTACATGGCCTATGGTCGTTTCGCCTATTATATTGACTTTCAATTCTTTCTATTCTACATGTCTGGGAAAGCGTTCGTTGAAAACCTTTCCCCGTGACTGTCATCTGCACACCATTCTATACCTACACTATTTGATGACAGTTTCAATTGTGCGGCTACAATCCCCATGCCCATAGTCAGGTAGCAGATCATCTCAAGGTGTAATTCAGCGCTCTCCTGTCCCATGTAGCTATGAAGTTCACCATGGTGTTTAATGAAGGTAGGATTGATAGCGTGCATAATGAAACATATGTATAGGGCATATTTTTCCTCTAACTTTTCCCCTGGAGCTTTTAATAATTTCTCAACATTTGTAATGTTCAATAGAACAAAGATTTTATAATTAGATTACTTACCCTGTGCGAAAACGATTGATAGATTAACTGTTAAGAAGTTTGATATATGTTTTTCACGTAATCGTTTCTCAGGAGGTGCAATTATTGCATCCATAGGAAATAGCAAACCATGAGGAATATGTGTGGTCTCGAACTGAAGGTTAAGTAAGCCTTTTTGTTGAAAACGACTAGGATTTTGGCTTTTAACGGACCATCTTTTCTCGATTCATTGCTTTTTTACCGCACTTCTACTATTTCTTCAACTATTATCTTGTTTCATAAACTTCCAGTCTTGCCGTTTCTGTGCTCAGGAAGTCGGGACACACCTTGTGCTTAGATGTGCATATATTTGCATAGATTCCCCGTTCCCTTAATTCCGTCCCAAATAGTGCCTTCCACTCTTGTGGTTTGGAAGATCTAAATTTATTTATAATCTAATGTGATCTTTCCAAATAAGCGATGCCTTTCATTGCCTGTCTCAGTTGTAAAATCTCTCGGTAAAATTTCAAGTTGATTATCTTTTCTCTGGAAATGTCTATCCAGATCACTGTGATCTCATTTGAAAACATCTTTTTACCTACAGTTCACCCGTGCTAAAGCATGTAGTCACGTACTACTAGTTTGTGCAGTGCACTTGTAAAATAAAAACAGAGTGCTTAGGTCTTCTGAGTGTCTTCCCTGCGGCCTCTTTACCTGTTATGTGACGATGCGCTTGGACGCTGACTGTAATTTAAATGACGTTAACATCCCTCTCGGTGCTGCCGTGCTTCAGGACCTCACCGCCTGCCAGGAGCGAGAGCGGCTGCTGCTGCAGCAGGTGGCTGAACTCGAGGCCGAGTCTCGAGAGCTCGCCGAGTTTATGAGCTCTGAGAAGGAAGCTCTCACCGAGTGCCTGAGGGAGGCTGAGACCGAAGCCAGTCGTCTGAGACAGCAGTGTGAAGATCATGAAGCCCAAATTAAGAAGAGAGAGCAAGAGGCAGAAACTCTTTCCAAACTTGCTGAAGAACGGCGGTGAGACTGTCTTTATAGTAATGAATTGCTCTTTTCAAGAGAGTCGTGTGCATGTACAGGTTTCGTAGATTACGTGCTTTTGGTATAAGTAAGATCCCATTGACTGTCTGAAGTCTTTTTTGCCAAAATTTAGACATTTCACAAACCAATTTCTGTAACATTAGCTCACTGTTTTTTCAAACATGTTTTATTCTGTTGCAACTAGTGTATCTATGGGAATAAGCGCTCCCAGGGGAACCATGTGAGGGCCCGAGCTAAAGGTCAGGTAGGCTTCCTTTTTTTTGTAATAAATAGGTTTTTGTTTTGTTACGGACCATCTTTTTTTGGTTCACTGCTGTACTGTTTTTCAGCACCTACTACTTTCTTCTTCAACTTTTTTCTTGTTTCATGAACTTCTTTCCTAGCTTACTGTTTCTGTGCACCTTGTGCATAGATTCCGCGTTCCCTCAACTCCATACTAAATGGGGCCTTCCTCTTTCCTCTCTTAGAACATCTTTGTCGTGGTTTAGGGAGGCTAAAACTTTCTTATATAATAATAATATTTTATTCTGTTGCATTCGTATCGATTTGCAAGTCTGCACGATTCCATGTGGCAGCCGGACAACGTGGGTAGTGCAAGCTTGTAGATTCCTATTTTGACATTATTAGCTTTTTTTTGGCATTATCTTATTGCGAGTGAGAAAATTGATAGGTACTTCTATTTTTGTCACAATCCTGCGCTAGAGAATGTCATTTTAGTCAGTTAGTAGGTGTGCTGAATTTTTGCAAAAAATGTTCCTGGATGTAAAATGCATGTGTTAATTTACTGATATTTTAGCTATTGAATTTGAAAATGACCTATCATTCGTATCGAAATTCAGCAATTGGCATTCAGGTGTTCTAATACGCATTATTGAGAAATTTCGATAAGGTTAGCGTTACCTAATAGCGATAAAAAATATGAAGCCTTAAAGATAAGTGACAAGCAAAGACTGACCACACCATGACGGTCTTTGACGAATGATAATTCTCTATTATTTGTGTGGACCTCGTTGCAGACTGGAGATGGAGGGTCTCGAGTCTGAGCTGCAGGGTCTGCAGGGCCGGACGAGGGACATGATGGTGTGCCAGGGCGCCCAGGTCTCCTCCGCCGCCGTCACCCTCGCCAATCTCTCCTGCAGGCTCCAGGCCCTCACAGGCAGGCTCGTGCACGACTACACCGTCACTGAGGCGGATCTCATGGTGGGTTGCTGGTGTGTGTTGTGTGTGCTGGTGGGTGGTGTTTGATGGTGTGTTGCTGATGTGTGTTGTGTGTTGCTAGTATACGACTACATCGTCACTGAAGCGGCCCTCATGGTGGGTTACTGGTGTGTGTTGCGGTGTGGTGTGTGTGTGTTTGTTGTGTGTTGCTAGTGCACGACTACACCTTCAATGAGGCGGATCTCATGGTGGGTTGCTGGTGTGTGTTGTGTGTGCTGGTGGGTGGTGTGTGATGGTGTATTGCTGGTGTGTGTTGTGTGTTGCTAGTGCACGACTACATCGTCACTGAAGCGGACCTCATGGTGGGTTACTGGCGTGTGTTATGGTGTGTGTGAGTTGCTGGTGTGTGTTGTGTGTTGCTAGTGCACGACTACACCGTCACTGAGGCGGATCTCATGGTGGGTTGCTGGTGGGTGGTGCGTTGTATGTTGCTGGTGGTTGGTATGTTGTGTGTGTTGCTGGTGGTGGTGTATTGTGTGTTGTGTGTGTTGCTGGTGGGTGGTGTGTTGCGTGTTGCTGGGGGGTGGTGTGTTGTGTGCTGCTGGTGAGTGGTGTGCTGCTGGTGTGTTGTGTGTGTTGTGTGTGTTGCTGGTGGGTGGTGTGTTGTGTGTGTTGCTGGTGGGTGGTGTGTGCTGTGTGCTGCTGGTGGGTTGTGTGCTGCTGGTGGGTTGTATGCTGCTGGTGGGTTGTGTGCTGCTGGTGTGCTGTGTGCTGCTGGTGTGCTGTGTGCTGCTGGTGTGCTGTGTGCTGCTGGTGTGCTGTGTGCTGTGTGCTGCTGGTGTGCTGTGTGCTGCTGGTGTGCTGTGTGCTGCTGGTGTGCTGTGTGCTGCTGGTGTGCTGTGTGCTGTGTGCTGCTGGTGTGCTGTGTGCTGCTGGTGTGCTGTGTGCTGCTGGTGTGCTGTGTGCTGCTGGTGTGCTGTGTGCTGCTGGTGTGATGTGTGCTGCTGGTGTGCTGTGTGCTGCTTGTGGGTTGTGTGCTGCTGGTGTGCTGTGTGCTGCTGTGTGCTGTTTGCTGCTGGTGGGTTGTGTGCTGGTGGTGTGCTGTGTGCTGCTGGTGTGCTGTTTGCTGCTGGTGGGTTGTGTGCTGCTGTTGTGCTGTGTGCTGCTGGTGGGTTGTGTGCTGCTAGTGGGTTGTGTGCTGCTGGTGTGTGGTGTGCTGTGTGCTGCTGGTGTGCTGTGTGCTGCTGGTGTGCTGTGTGCTGCTGATGTGCTGTGTGCTGCTGGTGTGCTGTGTGCAGCTGGTGTGTTGTGTGCTGTGTGCTGCTGGTGTGCTGTGTGCTGCTGGTGTGCAGTGTGCTGTGTGCTGCTGGTGTGCTGTGTGCTGCTGGTGATCTGTGTGCTGCTGGTGGGTTGTGTGCTGCTGGTGCCACAGCTGCCGGTATGCACATCTGCTTCCAGTGCATCGTCCTCTCTCACGACCTTGTCCCCCAAATCCGGTCATTGGCAATCAGCGACCACGTTATTAGTGGGTAATATTCACGTTATTTTTTTATTATCAACCAAGTCATTTCAACTTGCTTCCTTCAGATCGCCTTCTTTTTCAACTGAATCATTCTAGACGGTCGTATTTAAATTCTTTCAGATAGCATTTGTTTTCCTTCTGTAAACTACTATCATGGTCTTGCAACGTGCAATTCCATTTCAAAGCTCTTATTCTAACACTAACTTCATTAATTTCACGCTGTCATTCAGCAGCCATAACAATTTTCGAAGCTCGATCCCGTATGTGACATTTTTCCATTTGCGGCTTTACTTTGTCTCGAGGTTTTTAAGGTTATAATGATGGATCTTCCATTCAATCACACTCAAAATATTTCAAGAATAAATTTCTGAAACAAAGAAAAATTATGTTGGTTGCAAAGACGTTTATTTAAATTAGAAGGTAGAAAACGACACATTTTACAGCCTGGCACAGCAAACCTCAGCTACAGGTCAGCACATGACGTTACACGGAACTCGCAGACGTGGAGGCTGGCTGGAGCAGTAGCGCACAACAGCCAGCGTGCCTTCTGTGGCGCGAGTGTCTCGTTAGTGGCCTCCTGCTCTGAAGTGCGAGCGCTGGCGCATAATACAGTGCACACCTGCATGGCAGTGCAGCAAAGGAGCATGTCACGTAATTCACCTGCCTCTTTAATCTGCGTTACAGGGCATCAGTGAACGACTTCGTCGTTTGCAACTTCAAATGCTCATGTTTGCATGCTAGCCAGCAGTAAAATTGCTGCATAAGGATTGCAAAATTTGAAGGGGATGGCCGATATTATTGTTAGTACAGTGTTGTCCACATTTCCTGTAAATTTCACCGCTTATTTTCATCACAACTGCTATAGTAATGAGTGCATTTTGATTAGATTTAACTAGCTGTCATTTTTAATATTTCTTCAATGATTCAAGTCCGGCCGAACTGTACTACTGTATTTACTACTGTATTTTCCTCTCCTTCTTCTAGTTTTTGTTTCTTTTTTGTTTTCAGGGGAATCAATTTGGTTTAGCTTCACTCTGTTCGATGTCTGTTGATGCATGTTAGCGTCAATCTGTGGCTCTACGTGTTGTGATCATGCTATACTTGGCATGCTGCTGAAGCTCCTCGAACCTGCTGATGTAAGTTGGCCCTTGTCCTCAGAACATCGTGACTCCGTCGGAGTCGGACAGCTCGAACTCCTCTTCATCTGCCACGTCTCCCCAGCACGGCCCGCCATCGCCCCAACCGCGACCCCGAGGGGCCAGCAGCCCCCGCAAGGGTCCCGCCTCCTTCATTCACGCCGTCCTGCACGCCCTCAGAGGAGGCCCGCACGTCCCTGGGGCCTCCAGCAGCCAGGCAAGGGCTTCGTTACCGAGTGCTCGATGTGGGGCAGCGCTATCCCCGCTTACGCTCTGCGTGCTGTCAAGTTCTCAATAATTTTAATGGTGCTCAAAGCTATGCAATATTTTGAAAGGTTAAATTTGAAAAAATACGTGGAAATGTGGGAAGAGTTAACATTTGTATTTTTCTTATTAATACACAAAACTTTCAGGTATTGTATCTATGGGAATTAGCGCTCCCAGGGGGACTATGTGAGGGCCTGAGCTAAAGGTTAGGTAGGCTTCCTTTTGTTGTAATAAAATAGGTTTTTGTTTTGTTTTACGGACCATCTTTTTTCGGTCCACTGCTGTCCTGTTTTTCAGCACCTACTACTTTCTTCTTCAACTTTTTTCTTGTTTCATGAACTTCTTTCCTAGCTTACAGTTTCTGTGCACCTTGTGCATTGATTCCGCGTTCCCTCAACTCCATACTAAATGGCGCCTTCCTCTTTCCTCTCTTGGAACATCTTTGTCGTGGTTAAGGGAGGCTAAAATTTTCTTATATAATAATATAATACACAAAACTTTAATTTCAGCTCAAGAGCAGGTCGATTCTAAGAAGCGCTAATGTATGCTTGTTAGAATGGAACAGCAATTAAGGTTTCGACTGCTGAAACAGGGAAATAATGAAGTCTACTCATACTGTGAATTCTTTTAGCATACAGCTGAAATTGTTTTTCATTCTACACAGCATTTAATTTTTCAAAACTTCGTGTGATAGCTGGTTAGAAGAGCACTAAGGTGCTCGCAATTATACCAAGAATTATTTTACGAAATTTATGATAATAGTTCATACTGGGGTTTCGCAAAAAAAATATCCTTTGCTAGAGCATATGAAACTTTAAACTCGTTACAAATTCTAATTTTTTTCGTTTACAAAACCTTAAATTTCAAGGAGACATGATGTTTATTTATGGAAATAAACAGAGTTGCTTGATCTGACAGCATTTCAGGCGCAGTATTTCTGATTTTTTTTTCTGACCGTCTTCATCACATCATGGATTTGTCCTACATTGCTTGCTTTTGAGTCTTGCGTTCAGATGATTCAATTAAAAATCGTCAGGTTCTACCACAAGCATAGTGATGTGATTCCATTCCATTGAATTATTTGTCAGGTCTGACGGTTTGGAGGCGATTTAGGCATTTCCTTTGGTAATGAATTTCTACGTAATTCTTTGCGAAGAAATTTGTTTTGTTGTGTAAATATTTTTGTGATTTCCTCAATTTTTACATGTTAATCGATTATTTATCGAATGCATTTAAAGGGATATCTCCGAAGGGGAATACAACTATTTTATTTACAGGAACTAGCGCTCCCAGGGGGAAATGTGTGGTCCCGAAGTGAGTGTTAGGTAGGCTTCCTCTATAATAAAGTAAATTTTTTTTGGTTTTGTACCTGAACTTTTTCTTGGTTCACTATTGTCCTGTTTTCACACCAATCTCTTCTCAACTTCTATGTTTCATGAACTTTTTCCTTAACTTGCTGTTCCTATCTGCAGGGAATTCTTGAGTGGAAACACACCTTATGCATAGATTCCCCATTATATAAACTCAACTCCATACTAACAGTGCCTTCCTCCTTCGGATCACTTTTGTTATAATTGGGGAGGCTAAAACTAACTTATCTGATTTTTTGAAGGGATCACCGTATTCTGTTCGGAACTTGGAAATTATTCATTTATTCAACATATACATGTAAAATAAACAGTAATATATATTCGAGGTTTTGCTATGTAAGTATGTGTAAGTAATCATCATTAGCAATATTTCCTACGTTGAAAGTTGGCCTATATGTCGTATTCTTTGTCACGTAGATCATGTCGTACAAATACTTCTTATCGCTTCTGTGCTAAATTTAATACTAAGACCCCTCAGGGGGATACAACTATTGTATCTATGGGAATTAGCGCTCCCAGGGGAAAAATGTGAGGGCCCGAGCTGAGAGTTAGGTAGGCCTTCTTTTTGTTGAAATAAAATGTTTTTTGTTATGTTAAGGACCACCTTTTTTCGGTTCACTACTGTCCTGTTTTTCAGCACCTCTGACTTTCTTCTTCAACTTATATCTTATTTCATGAACTTCTTTCCCATCTTACTGTTTCTATGCCCTTTCTGCATAGATTCCTCATTTTCTTATCTCCATACTAAATGGTGCCTTCCTCCTTCCTCTCTTCGATACGCTCTATTTCTGCAGCGGTTAGGGAGACTTAAACTAACTTATAATCTAATCTAATTTAATACTAAGAGAAGCATTTTCGGGGAATAAAAATATTATGGAGCATATCGGTCATTGACTAATTTGTTAGTTTTCCATTCAAATGAGGAGTTGTTTCATTGCCTATACTGAAAGCCCTTCAAAATTCTGCTTGTTGAAATTCTCTAATGAACTGCACGGTGTCTTGTAAGATTTCGATCTAAAAATTTATGTTCAACGCAAATTTTACCTGATAATGAATTAGATGCACCTGATGGTGAAGAGATGATTGATGGTGAGTTTCGTATAGACTAAATTGGATAGACCAGTTATTTGCGTCAGTATAATATTTATTTTGAAGTATTCGGTCGCATGAAATAGATTATTTTCTAATCTGTATTGTTGCGCTTATGAGACTTACGCAGAAAAGTAAAGCTAAAAATAGCTCCAAAAATTCCCTATGGGTTGCGCTAATTTTGAGCTTGGAAGAGGAAGATGTGGTTATAACTCGAAATCTTTTTCACACTGATTTAATTCTTTTCGTAATACTTTAGAGTAAGATATGTTTAACGTCGTGGTTAATTTAACGATTGGTAGATCTGTAGCTGAGCATTGTTTTGATGGCTTGCAGAAAGAAGGCCGCAACTCTCCGGACGGCTCCGAGTCGCGAGCGGTCGTTGCAGAGGCTGCCGACGCTGCGGCCTCGCCTTCTCTCGTTGATCAGGTCGCTAATATTGGTCATTTCAGTGTTGTTTAAATGAGGTAATGAGCTTGGCAGTTTCCTTTTTGATCTGTGATCAGCTGTAATATTTTCGGTGCAAATAATTCCGGCTCGGATAGATTTGCCTCAAGTGTCTTATTATGGACACATTTGTAACCTGTTGTTAGCGGGTGCCGAATTGGGAAAAAGGGAATAGTTCTCTCTATTGCCAGAAGACTTAAAAGAAAATGAAGGGAAATAAACAGAACCATTCACGTATATTTATTAGAGAAACTCACAGATCATCAGCATATATTAAACAGTGGGGAAAACTATGGAAAACTGGTAGTTAACATAAACATTAACATAAACTAAAGTTCTAATGACGAAAATAACTATCGATTGATAAGGAAATAAAAGATGGAATAATAGCGTATAATTTTAGAATAGGAAGTGCAATAACGAATGAATAATTTGGTTGACTTTCTCACCTGAGCATCGCCTCATTGCGTCCACTCCAACGATAATGAACATGCAAATTAATTAAGAAAATGAGAAAATAAAGTTAATGAAGTGAGAAAACTGTTATTAAAGTTTATTCACAGATAAAGTTTCATAAAGTTTATCAAGTGAACAACGTCATGAACAAAAGAACAGAATCCTAATTAATGAAAAAAAAGGAACGGAACTTAGCTGAGCAGATATATACAATTCACTGACCTCAGCCACAGTTCCTCCGTATCAAAATTTCTTCAGTTTCGTGTGTTTTAGTTAGAAAAGGAATGTCTACTAAAATTACTGAAAGAAAAAAATGAGTATGGTTAAGAACACGTTCAACAGGGCAGGTTTCCTAGCGTCAAATTCTCGCAAGTCTAAAAATAACCACACCTCATGACGATCCAGAGCGATGTTTTCAAAGATAGGGTGAGGTGAAACCTACATTAATTACAGTGCTCACGGTAACACCGTTACTTCGGAGTGCACGTCTATTTCAGGAGAGGAACATCAACCGATACCTATCCTAGTTTTTTTATTTTGGTTCTCAGGTACGAAGTGTTCTAAATATATCTCTTATTCTCGTTTACTACGAAGCGTCTGAGTTCCGCGGCCAGTAGCAATTCGCGCCTCAAATTGTATGGCGGGGTGGTCTGAGGTCCCTCAACTCAAAGCTCCCTTCACGCTGCCATGCAAAGATAAACGGGCGTAGCCCAAACCAAGTAGGCTCTCTGTTCACTAGGCAAATTGAAAGAGATTGTGTTCGGTATCGATGTACTTTCGTCCGTACATCGATGTTCTTACATTGCACTAAGTGGGCGGGCAAGGCTGAGGGATCGAAAATGCTGCTGTTCAACATGTATAGTGGGCAAGTTGCTTCGAGATAGAAACTGCTTTTCGTCATGTAATCTCTCAAGTAGAGCTGGTTACTTCTGCCTGAAAACTTTCCATAAATGAGCGTGCTTCTTGATGATGCTAACCATCCGCAGGTGGGAGAGGTGGACGTGCTGCTGTCGCGCTTCTTGAAGGTTTGCTGCGTCCTCAAAGCTGACTCCGACACCGTGCTCCATCAGCTCCAGGAAGAGAAGTACGATAATCTTCTCTTACGTCTGTCATTTATACTCATTTATGTCTTTCCTGATTATTTTGAAGGAACTAGTCGATTTTTTTTAACGATCATCGTTCAATGACTGTCTCGTGAGACATTTTTCATAGTTTTACCAGAATGCACCTTACAAGTGATAATAGCAAGCGAAGAAAACTTGTAAAAGAGGTTAAAGGGGGAACTCTTCCAGTTACTGGACGTGCATCTCACTTTCACTCCCTCGTTCGCTCACGTACATACTTCCGCTAGGTCGAGAAACTGAAAAACTATTGCTACAACTTGTTTCTAATAGTGAAGAGGTTTAGATTTTTTCATGCAATGAAATACTGACCTAACTCACAGCTGCATACCATATCTAGTATTCGTTTCGTTTACTTCGTCTGTAAAATTGAAATTGGGCATAGGGGTAATGCTTTACCGTAAATGGAATATGATTGTGATAACATCAATAGTCATTATCAGCTTAAGCCGTTTACTATTGCCGGCTCGGTTTTCATGTTTCTTTCTAAGTTGTTCTAGACCTTGGCAAGTGCATACTTGGCGGAGAAAAATGACCAGATTTGAAATGGATGCCATACAATGAATTTTAAAGATATTGTAATAAAATAAAAGGCACAAACCTCTTGACACAAAAGAAAGTTAGCTGACCCGGACTTACGGCCCAAGTCCGATGTGGAGAGGCGAAGAGGGGGGGCCAATTCAGGTATTTAGCCCTTTAAAAGAACTAATTTATCATAAAACTTCCCTGGGCGCCCACCGCTTCACTGTTTTCCAACAGTAACGGAATATTAGTGTAGGTAACTGACCAGTCGAGTTGATGCAGGTTTCAAGCATCAGGCATTTTAAATGAGGTTTATTATTCCTGTTTTTACATCTAAAACAAATTCAAACAAGGATTATTTAAGAAGTAACAAAACTAATTCACGCACGGCACATAATCACTAAATAATATTTTAGTAGCTTCTAACACTAAACATAGAGAAACATAACAAGGAAAAAAATAAGAGGTAGTAACACTCAGAGCGCATTGCACGCTACGGCCAGTAAAACTACGAGACAAATCTCCGCTTTCGCGTAACCAAACCAGCCTAGTCTGTTTCTTCTCTTCAAGGCATCCTAGAAATACAAGATATTCATCTTCTATGGCTTCATATAAAATAAGTGCGCTTGCGCTAGCTCAATCGCTGTTTCTTTACAAAGATTAGGTAGGCCTTCCTTTTATTGAAATCGAATATGTTTCCTATTTTTTTACAGACCATTTTCTTCGATTCGCTGCTGTCATTTACCTTCAGCATTTATTTTTCTTCAAAATGTCTTTTTTCATTAACTTTTTTCATTAACTTTTTTCATTCTTGTTGTTTCCATCAGCGACGTGTAGTGACATACCTTATGCATGAATTCCTCGTTCTGTTAATGCTAAATAGTGCCCCATCTTCAACCTCTTGGGAATACCTCTGTTGTGGTTAAGGAGACTTAATGAATTCAAAACCTAATCCATATTTTGTAAGACAGCCAAAAAATTTTTCTCATACGTTCTGCTAAAAATGTACGTAGAATGCGAGACAAACGAAGTATAAGTGTTTGTCATACACTTATAATGTATCGTAGATATATTGATCAAACTCTGTGCAGTGAACGAATGTGTCAGGAGGTGCGAAGTCAGCAGCAGCTGATTGAGCAGCAGCAAGCGGACTACGAGGTGCTGAGCAGAGTGCAGGGCAGGGTGACGAGGGAGCTGGGCGTCCTCACCCGCGCTGCGGGCAAGGTGAGGGGGAGTGGGCCAGGTGCTGCTGGGTGTGAGGGAGCTGGGCGTCCTCACCCGCGCTGCAGGCAGTGTGAGGGGGAGTGGGCCAGGTGCTGCTAAGTGTGGGGGAGCTGGGTGTCCTCACCCGCGCTGCGGGCAAGGTGATAGAGAGGAGAAAGTGCTGAAATGAAGTGAGGGAGTTCAATGATCGCAAGCAAACTATTGTCAGAAACTTTTACTCGGACTTCTTCTGTCACAACTTGGAACATGATTTAAAATTCCTTGGTAGGGTTAAACAGTCAGTAAACAAATATTTTTTTTGCTAAGGCATCAATTATGAAAGACATCTTTGTCTCTTGCAGGGGAACTCGGACAGTCAGGTGCCCTCAGGCCCAGACGAAGCTGGAGCTGCTTTGCTGAAGGCAGCGCTGCAGGTGAGAGTAGGCTGTGGCGGCCAGCGTAGGCTGTGGCGGCCAGCGTAGGCTGTGGCGGCCAGCGTTGGCTGTGGCGGCCAGCGTAGGCTGTGGCGGCCAGCGTAGGCTGTGGCGGCCAGCGTAGGCTGTGGCGGCCAGCGTAGGCTGTGGCGGCCAGCGTAGGCTGTGGCGGCCAGCGTAGGCTGTGGCGGCCAGCGTAGGCTGTGGCGGCCAGCGTAGGCTGTGGCGGCCAGCGTAGGCTGTGGCGGCCAGCGTAGGCTGTGGCGGCCAGCGTAGGCTGTGGCGGCCAGCGTAGGCTGTGGCGGCCAGCGTTGGCTGTGGCGGCCAGCGTTGGCTGTGGCGGCCAGCGTTGGCTGTGGCGGCCAGCGTGGGCTGTGGCGGCCAGCGTGGGCTGTGGCGGCCAGCGTCGGCTGTGGCGGCCAGCGTAGGCTGTGGCGGCCAGCGTAGGCTGTGGCGGCCAGCGTTGGCTGTGGCGGCCAGCGTAGGCTGTGGCGGCCAGCGTAGGCTGTGGCGGCCAGCGTAGGCTGTGGCGGCCAGCGTAGGCTGTGGCGGCTATGGTTGGAAAATTTCATAGATGAAAAAGTGTTTGTTTGCCATTTTCTACTTGGTGTGCAATTTTGCACCTATTTTTCTGAAACACCCTGTATACTCACTGACATCAGAGAAGAATTCCCACCTCATTACATATCATGAATGATTATTTGATATATATCATTGAATATTTCGTTGTCGAGGAAAGAAAAATTTTCTTCTTGTTTGGGTAACGTATATTTCTCTTTGATTAAAAAAAAATCACACGACCCCTTCGCAAACTAAAAATCTCATTTGCTTTTTTAACAATGCAGGCGGTATTTCAATGGAGCACTAAACTAACCATAAATATGCTAACGCGGACTCGGGTGAAGTTTCATACGCTTCCATGAAGGCTAATATTTCATGTAAAACGATGCTCTTCGTATCGATACAAGCTAACTCGTAATTATCAGTGTCAAAAATTGTAAGTTGAAGTGGGGACTTGAATGTGTTGATTCAGTACACAGGAAGAGTTTTAGCATAATCTCGTTTGATTTTATTATAGACTCTGGAGGACATACCAGAGTTGGTGAGCCATCAGCCGCGTCTGAAGCATCTGCTCAACAGCCTGCGTGCCCACCACACTCCTGTCTGCCCGAGCGCTTCTCTTGTCCGGTCATCTGAGAACGGAGTCTTGGCGCTGCGCGTCAACGATTGCGACTCTAATAAGACCAGTGAGAATGGAGGCTGCAAGTCTCCCAGCAACGGCCACCAACATCATCCCTCGCCTAATGGCGTAGGTCCTAATACTTCCACTCCGAGCCCTGAAGTACGAGCAACACCTAAAGCTTCTTTAAATCGGAGCGTTATTTTAGAATTGGATCATTCAGAAGGCATACTACACTCAGACCACACCAGTGGGAGCGTTTCGTACCACTCGAATGGAAGTGCCTCTCTGAGCACGGATCTTTCTAATAATGGTAATGGAACTCCTGAGAAAACCTCTAGCACGCTCGAGTCTAGCGTTCATTTTGACTTGAATGCCAACCCTCCCTCAAGCCCCATGAAACAATCCTCTACAATCGACTGTGTCAGTAACCCTGCTTCCATTTCCCCGTTATCGAGCAAGACTCCTATAACGTCCCCCAAAATGTTCTCTCCAAGCGCGCTAAGTTCCCCGCGAGGCCTGACGTCCCCCCACGGGCTCACCTCCCCCTTGCTCCAGAGGTCGCCTCTCAATATTGCGCAACTCGGCCCTCACCCTCTGCTCGTCCAGACGGAAACTCACCTGTAGGAGGTGAGTCACTTCAACGTGAGGGAGTGGATGACATTGATTGCGCTGTCAATTCATGAAAATGAATTTCGTATCCTCTTTGGAGAAAATATGCAGAATTGTGTTCATATAGCCTTCGGCGAACTCTCTAATTACAAGCTTCACTGCGCGAACACAGAGATAAATTTTCTTAAATATCTCCAGTTACGTTTTTTCTGTTAATAGCAGAGGTCAGTCTCACTTGGTCTTTTTCTCTTACACCTTGGCTTTTTGTTATAGCAGACTTGTATGAAATAATTAGTAACTTACAAGTCGGTGCAAGTCCACGGTACTGCATTCTCTCTAAACTCGTTCATGTTTATTACCAAATATTTCTCTAACTTAGCCAGTCTGATATCTTTTTCATGCTATCGCTTTCATTACGCGTTAACCCATCACTACCAGTTAGCTTTCAACCCGCATACAAGCCACCTTAATTAAACAGTGGTACCTCGAGATGCGAATTCAATTCGTTCTGTGGTTTGCTCATAAATCAATTTGCTCGTATCTCAAAGCAATTTTCTTATTGAAATTCATTGAAATGCCAGTAATCCGTTCCAGCCCTCAAAATGCCAATCCAGTTGTTTTTGTCGTGTGTTTTTGAATAACAAAAACGTATTTATAAATTACAAGTGTTATATAAAAAAATAATAAAAGAGAATTTAAACAAATATCCTGATTTTGTAGAGTGTATTTACTTTAGAAATCAGCCGACTTGGCTTACAGAAGATGCTGGCGGAGGCGGAGGAATAGGCAGGAACTTCACTTCGTTCTCTTACTCGCTACATTGTTAATGTTATAATTTTTCGGTCACTTTGATTCACTTGTATATTTGATTTGTACACCTTCCTCATGGTTTTCCATGATTTTAAGGTTTTATTAAATTATGTTAGACTAGAGAAGGAAAGGAAAGCCTTTAAAGCGGGGAACTGATTTTATTAAACTATGGCAGCCTCCTGATGTGCCGGTTAAACATTAAAATTACGCCAACATCCGCGTGGCCCACACTTGGCAGTCCAGCGCAACTGGAAGAAGAGAATATACGGGCTTTAAGTCGTATCGAACTTAAATTTATAAGGGAAGAAATTCGAAGATGTTGGATATTTCAAATCTCTACGTAACACACCTATGAAGCGGGCTGGCTTAGTCTCGAACCACTACGACGGTAAGTTTTAGTAAACAGCACAGCTCAGGCGACAGTATTAACCGTACAGGCGCGGTGGGCAACAGTAGGGCTGGGTTAAAACGCGCAGTCTTGGGCAGACTGTAAAGTTATTCTGGAAAAAGAAAAGCTACATTAATTTACCGAATTTAGTACCAATTACCGTTTACTAGACATATATTTCATATCGTTCAAGATATCACATTTGATTACTCAACTAAGAGTTACAGCACCAACCTTAAAACTTTGATGACACATTTCAAGAGGCACATATTAAAGGCCATTAGAGGAAAAATAGAAAGTTTCAAGTATGAGACGACGTAGTACTTTAAAGTGTTTTAATATTAAGGTAATAACATGACTTCTCATTAAGAGTTAAGTAGAATTTTTAAGTTAGGCACTCTAGGTCAATATTAAGGATTTAAGAACTCCAAAATAGGAGTGTTAGGATATTCCCAAAGTAGGGCTTAACGAGTACTAGGCCTCTCGGTAAGAGTTATACAGGAGCTCGAACATGCAACGAGAACGTAAATTACAGTTAACGAAAATCAAAAGAGTGATCACTCAAAATCAAAAAAGGAATTAAAAAGATTCGGTCATGAAGTTTAAACGTCTGCCCAGAAGCACTCCCTTCTACCGCTCCCCACTCCAAGTGCGTTAATTTCCAAAGCTACTTTACTTTTTTTTCATGTAAAAATTTAGGAACTAGGTAATTTCTAACAAAATAGATACATTCTTCTGAGCACTGACCTTTCCATTCACTTTCTTCGGACTTATGGTTTTAAAAAGAAGTCTGATAAAGTAATGTAAATGTACAAAAAACACAAAACGCGAGCACAACATATCAAAGATACTTCCACAGTATGACAAAACAGCACACTGACGAGGCGCGGTAAACTGGGTCGTGTGCCGCCGGCCGACCTGCTGACCCGATTGCTTGTATCACAAAAGTTTCTCGTATTTCATAGCAAAAAATTGCTGGGTCGATGGCTCGTATCTCAAAAATCTTGCAAGTTAGAGCACTCGTATGTCGAGGGACCACTGCACCTCTGTTCCATTCGATTCGTATGCCCACTATCTTTGCGCGTGACTAAATGTATGGTAAATACTTTTAAGAATCAGCTCTCACGACGTTAAGTATTATGTACTAATCACCCCCTCAGGAGGATACAGCTAATGTATCTATGAGAATTAGCACTCCCAGGGGGAAAATGTGTGAGGGCCCGAGCTGAGAGTTAAGTAGGCCTTCTTTTTGTTCAAATTAATATTTTTTTGTTTCGTTAAAGACCACTTTTTTCATTTCACTGCTGTTCGGTTTTTAAGCACCTACTACTTTCTTCTTCAAATTTTATCTCCTTTCATGGACTTCTTTCTCAACTCACTGTTTCTATGTCCTTTCTGCATAGATTCTGCGTTTCCTTATCTCCATACCAAAAGGTGCCTTCCTCCTTCTCTTTGGAACGTTACTTTGGTGGTTAGGGAGGCTTAACACGTTCACTGCCGCTGGACGCACATGTGCGTCCAGCGGTCTCATGTTAAGTGAGGTTGTAAGTAGCAGGGTTTAAAAACGACCATACTGCTGGAAAAAAAATGTATCTTTCGTAAGCAGCGTAAAAATATAATAGCATGATGATATTTTACTTCGTATGCTTAAATCTCTTCTAAAAAAAATGTTGAAATAATTGAAATGCTGTTCTTTCATACCGATGCGTAAATGAGCAATTTACGTAGGGGTAAATAGGTAGTGAATGTTTTAATAAAACACGTTCTCCACTTATTGGTACACATGTGTACCACTTGGTTAATTGCTCACTTACGTAGTAGTAACAATGGCTACCGTTTCACTGACTTCACTATCATTATTTAAATTAGACTATGGTGTACCAGTGAAATTGTTTCGTTAAATGATATTTTTCACGCTTGTTAAAATGAATAACAATGCAATCTATCAGTAAAGATGGCTTTTCAATTTTGCTTCTTCCAACCTAACCAAACCTACCGTAACAACCGCGGAAACGTGAACGTGTTAAACTAACATCTAATTCAATCTATATAGTAAATCATTGTGTTGAAAAGTCTGTCCCCCTCAGGGGGATACAAATATCGTATATATGGGAATTAGCGCTCCCAGGGGGACAATGTGAGGGCCTGAGCTAAAGGTTAGGTAGGCTTTCTTTTTATTGAAATAGAATAGGTTTTTGTTTTGTTACGGACCATCTTTTTCGGTTCACTGCTGTCCTGTTTTTCACCACCTACTACTTTCTTCTTCAACTTTTTCTTGTTTCATGATCTTCTTTCTTAGCTTTCTGTTTCTGTGCACCTTGTGCATAGATTTCGCGTTTGCTTAACTCCAAACTAAATGGTGCCTTCTTCCTTCCTCTCTTTGGATAGCCTTTGTTGCGGATATGGAGGCTTAAACTAACTAATAATCTAATCTGAAAAGTCTGTCAGTAGTTAAGGTTGAGGTTGTCAATCTAGATGGGTGTGTAAAAACCAAACTAAATTACTCTTAAGAAGCATCTACATCTTCGTTGAGTTTTAATAACGGTATTAAAAATATATTACTTGTGGCAGGTGAGTACTACCGATGGCTGTGGAATCTCGCTGGTCAGGACTCAAAGATGCAGTCAGCGTGGAAGCTTCCTGTGTCAAGTCCAAGCCTCTGCCAAGAGTTAAGTTTCAGGTGCATAGAAACCTGACTGCGTTCGTTACAAAGCGAAAGTGGCTCAGAAGGAGCGTCGACAATATGGCTATTGGCTTGGCTTGCACCCCACTAATTTTTGTTCCGCTGAACTAACCTTCTTGTCATGAGTGACAGTCGTTTGATCCGAATACATCAGTGTATATTGTACAAACTATGGGACTTATATTGGAATCAAAGCCATCCTGGCCAAAGTAATCGGTTTCATGGTTATCTTACTCCCTTAAAACGTCGGTGTTATCGTCCAACATATGACGTAAACGTTGACCTAAAGTGTATCGTACTTTTTTGCCATTCCCTTAGCTTCAACTGTACCCGGTTGTCCTTTGAAGAAAAAAATATATCTTTTAGGCTCCTAGCCGAGCCATGTGCTAGTCCTCGTAGCTGAACATATTCTATCTTCCATCTATCGATGAACTTTTAATCCAAATAATTCTTCCTCCTCTCATACCAAAGAGTTTGCCAAGATAAGCATCATATTGCATTCAATGGGGCAAAGACATTGTTAGGTTACACCTCCATGTGATGCATTCATCATGAATAATGTTTCAAATATGAGCTAAGTACCGTTAATATTTGAACAACATCCAAAGATAGCACAGTTCAAAAGCTGGCATTTTAATTTCAAAGCCCATCTGTTGAGAAATTACCGTTCTATCTGCGGGAGGAATTAGCGCTCCCAGCGGAAGAATGTGAGGTCCCGAGTTGAAAGTTAGGTAGCCCTTTTGTTGAAAAATAATAGTTTTTTTGTTTTGTTACAGACCAAATATTTTCGGTTCACTGCTGTCTAATTTTACAGCAGCTACTCCTTTCTTCTTTAACTTTTATTTTGTTGTATAAACTTTTCTCAATTTCTTGTTTCTGTGCACAGTGTGTGGAAACACCGTGTGGTTAGATTCCCTATTCCCTAAACTCCACCCTAAATGGTGCCTCCCTTCTTCTTCTCTTTGAAGCACCTTTTTTGTGGATAGGGAGGCTTGAACTAACTTATCGAGTCTAAGTTAATTTCAAATGTCATATGAAGTCGCCCTCATTTAGAGCATCTTGTCTCATATTCGTGGAAGTTTTATTTCCCAAATTTATGAACTTGATATTTTATCGTTGAGCATTTTGAACATGGTGCGAAATATGATATACTAATTGTTTTAACTTGGATATGTCGTAGCACGCTTAATCATGTAGCTGTATTGACCTGCTGCGAGTTACACATTCTGTATGTGCTGCACGTGCGTATATTAAAATATCGTGTTAGTTAGCATGTATAAGATACACACTTTCCTTTTTTGCCTTGCTCATGACGTCACAAGAACCTACTCCCAATATGTTATTGGACGCCGCCTTCGTCTTTACGCTTAAGGTTCCGACGAATATATTTGTTCAGTAGACTAGCAAAAGATATTGAATAATTTAGCTTTCAGTATTAGCGAACCTACCTATGTTATCAAGCCAAAATTTCTGCAAAGAAGAAATAACGGTGTACCTTTGGGTTTCTTTCACGATTAGTGCGTTTTTCTTGATACTTAGAGGGAATACCTGGCAGGTATTATAAGCATGCCCATTTGATTTGTGTGTGTAGTTGTGCGCTGTGCTCACTCTGATGTGTGAGAGAGCGAGTAAGGGTGGAAGGTGGCGTAGGAAAAATGGACCTCTCTGCTTGGTCATGTTCGTATGGCGAGATCTAGCTTACGGCTGTAACTGAAATTAGATGGAGGCACCGCTTGAACTGCTCTGATGTACAATGGTTATCACCAGCAAGGCCAAATAATTTAGGGTAAAGAGTTGGCGAAGCTGAAGAGGGTAAAGAGTTGGCATGGCTGAAGAGCTATGATACAAGTCGTGAGACAACTCAATATCTGAATTTACACTCGGCGCGCTGGCGTTGAAGCCCAACATCGTTGTATTCGTTTTGTTTCGAGACGTTTGCGACTTTTGACTTGACCAAAGACTTCTGTTATGGAATTGTTGTTAGTGTAAATCTTTCTGACTTATTTCTAATCGTATGAGACTCAGTAAAGTATGAATTTATGTCTGTGCGTCTCTCACTTGTGACTTCTGCCATGACCCGTTTCTCCGTTTCCACATCACAGGGAACAAAACTCTAGACCGTAGCCTCAGTTGTGTAGATGGCACCAATGGTGCTTCATTGCATGTGTTACTCTGTTAGGGTTGTGTAAATGGCGGTATTTTATATGTAAGAGTGTATGAATTCAAATTTTATGAGAATCCAAATTCTTACTTAGAAAACTGAATTGCAAATTTATTAAGAGATTCGCGCCAGCCTCATAATAGTTTACTGACTGATAGGTACTAGGTACGTAAATCAGACGATCCTTCTTTCTGTGCACTTAGTACTAGTGTCATTTAATATCAATTTTGACATCGTCAGTACAGTGAAGATCTTCAAGATCCAGTTGCCTTGTATGCTCTGCTTGATAAGTGGGATCAATTTAACTGAAATTACCGATAGTTGTAGGCCGGAGGGTACTGCGCTTGCCTGTTGCCGGCAAGGATCTTCGCAAGAAACATGTTTCCTATTTAACTTGTGGTTGTGACGCAACGTTTGGTTGCTCCCCCATTGTCTGCACGAAAAATTAACTGATGTAAAGGTAAAATGGTTGTTTCTTTTGTCCTTCATTATATCGGTGTTTTTTAAAAAGCACATACATGGAGCCTAGAAAATCCAACTTAAGTGCCGACGCTTGTTGAGAATTTTGTAGAACGAAAGTGAGTGAGCTCTTAAGTTTCTTCTCATTTTTAAAGTAAAAAATTTGTATTTTGTGACGACTGAGGCGCAAGTGAAAGAAATACTCAATAGTCTCGGTATATAATTGACGCGCAATGCAGTCGTATACCCTAACCGAGTCAAGGTCAATTTCTTCTTATGCTTGACGTGATTCACATTTAACGTGACTTCTATTTAAAAATTATATATTTAAATTTGAATATATAAAATACTGGCTTTGTCTACTGAAAAATTTCAGTCAAATGCGTTTCCCTCACATTAGGGATCTTCAGTGGGATCACAAGTGCTGTTTCTGGGCTGCAGTTGTACTCTATTATGTATGATCTTTATGCCACCAGGGTACTTTTAATTAACACGTCGAGAATAATGTGTGCATATCCATATATGAATATCCAACCCAATTGCTCTAATTAATAATTGCAATATTTATTTCCAATAGGTCAATTCTTAGGGCATCTCACGCGTAAGACGAAAAGAATGTTGAAATGAAAATTTTCATTATTTTTCATAGCAAACGCTTCGGAACACCAGAATTTTATCTTCAGTGCTGAAACATGACTTAAACTTAAAAATATAAAAACAGTCAACAAAATATGTAAAAAAAATCTGTAAAAACTTGAATCCTGATCATTCAAGCACAAGTAGAACTGACACCCTCATTGACTTGCACATCCATGCGCAAACGTACAATCACACCTAAACAAATGCAAACAATTTATTTACCACAAGTGATACAGCAATAGGTAGATTGTATCTTAAGTTTAGTACAATGGACGTATTTGAGTATAGCTACTTGTGGGCCCGAATAAGTTCAGCGACTTCTAGGGCATCCTATCATCAAAAGCTATTTTTAATGTGTACAGTTATGTTTAACCTAATTTACTTTACCTAGGGGCATACAAGACTGATCATGTTTCGATGCTTAATTTTTTAACAAAAATATAGTTAATATGAGCTAGATGGGGACAGTATATTCAAGAAAAATGATTAGGAGCACAACGCAGACCAGCCCAAACACACACAGAAATTTGTCAGGTTGGAGCAATGTACAGTTTGACTGCACTCAAGTCTTTATTCATATCCACCCATATGCCTGACCTAAATAAAGCTTCCTAAAAATGAAGATCTGGTATATTATTTGCGCTAGAATGAATAGAGAAATTATTTATTTTGATAGGATGGGTGAATGGCTGACGATTTTCTCAAATTGCTGAATGAGAGAAAAGCAGCATGCGACCAGCTCAATGAGAAAGCAGCATGCGCCAGCTCAATGAGAAAGCAGTATGCGACCAGCTCAATGAGAAAGCAGTATGCGCCAGCTCAATGAGAAATTCCTGAATGTTGACCGTGTCTGATAAATTGTTGAAGTTAAGTACTTTTCTTTAGGTTTTTTCTGTATTTTCTTAGTTTCATCTTTTTTATTTTTATGTTTCAGTACTGAAGATGGAATTCTAGTATTCCGAAACGTTTGCCATGAAAAATATAAATGCATAAAGTATTCTCGCGGTGCATAACTATGCTTTCATGAAACAGTAATATTATATTCCAAACGTTTCATTTCTTATGTTATTTAACCCTTAACCGACGACCGCGTCAAATGAGTCCCGTTGAGATTTTTCGTTTTGTCACTGGTAAGTACAGTATAAAGGTTCAGTTTGAGCGATGAGACAATGAGGAAGTGACTAAGCCAAATAATTAACTCTGTTTTGTCACAAAATTTAAAACGACCCAAATTAAATCTGAAAGTGGGTTAGAACTTGGTATATATAACATAATGTGCTTAAAAATGTACTTTAAATGTACCAAAGTACATTCAAAAGTACGTAGCACTCAATCCTTAAGTACATTTGAATCATGTAAATTTACTTAGTCCTTAGTGCTTACATATTTTCAGAGTTCTTAATGCCTAGCTCTGGTTGCTGCCTGATAAATTCAAGCGTCTAGCTGTGTTCATTTCCTGTAACTCACCTTTAGGTCTCGTGCTGTAATTGTAAATAAGGCAAAATTTTTCAAGTTTTACTTGATTTCCATATTTATTTCGAGTCTTATTCTGGGAATAATAAACTTCGACCCAAGTTACTTCTAAGTTTCTTAAGCTTTAATGACACAAGCAGGTTAGAACAAATGTACTATAAAACTATGAAACAGATTTCAGTCCTAATTTATTTTTCAGTATGAAGACCTATTTCATTAAATTACTTTCTTGTCGTAATATGTTGCTCTTAGGACTACTCCCCCGGGAAAAATGCTATGTCCCGAGTAAACTTGGTAGACCTTTTTTTACAGCGAACAGTTTTTTGTTGAAGACCATCTTATTACGGTTCACTGCTGTCCTGATTTTCAACACGTACTACTTTCTTCTTTGTTTTTTATCTTGCATCATAAACTTTATTCCTAAATTACTGTTTCTATGAGCTAAAGATATTGGGTGAGAACACACCTTGTACATAGATTTCGCGTTTCCTTAACTCCATACTAACTGTTACTTCCATCCTAACTCGTTTTGGAACACTTTTGTTGTGTATAGGGAGACCTAAACTAATCTAAACCAAAAAAAATTACTCTTGGGGCTGAAAGAATACAAAACGCGTTCAGTGATCGCTAATTGGAATGACGAAAGAAAGAAAGAAAGAAAAGCAGTTTATTTCCAGTAAAGAAGATACAAAGAGCTCATCATTTGTTTTTAAAACTTCTTTAAGTATGGATCCTTAGTTGATACACACGCGAGTATCGTAATACCAATGTCATTAGTCGAAATAAACGACAGCGACTAGGAACTCAGATCGCCAGCATCAGGAACTCGTGTCTCTGCCCTTGCCACTCAGTGTGGCATGGCGAAATCAACTTTTCGCCGCCCTTCATGCATGTTTTTCGCAGCCTAAACGATTTAATCGCTGTAATCGCTTAGGCAGCGAAAAACATGCATTCAGGGCGGCGAAAAACTTAGACTGGATATCGCCCAGTGGCGAAGCCAACCAAAATTTTTGGGGAGGGCCAGGATCCCCGATTAATAATTTCGGGGGGCCCTTGCATTAATTATTAATTATCAGCAATCTTTATTATTTTTTACTTAAAATGGCGACTGAAACTGGAGTCTGTCAACATTTCGGGGGGAGGCCATGGCCCCCGTGGGCCATGGCCATGGCTGCGCAACTGATATCGTCTATACTGAAAAATAAAGACATAATAAAAGAGGCTAATGGGGCAAAAGGAGTGACTGTTCTTGCTGTGAATAAGTCACCTATAATTGAACAAGTGGAAAAACTTTTGTTGATTTTGATAAACGAAAAACAACTTACTGGAGACAGCATTCCTGAAGCAATAATTTGTGAGGAGTCAGTAAGGTGGCTCCCCTTCCACTCATGTGGCACCTTCCACACATGACATCATCTCACATCAGTACGTACACGTGAAGTGCAGATAAATTTTTATTTATTTCATGAACAGTTCTATACATGAAATTTATTTCTTTTTGTTTTTTATGTATTTCATGTTTAAAATATCACAGCTTAAATCAGCTGTAACAGCTTGAATAAGCAATCATCTGTAGGTCTGGAACGGATTAATCCAATTTACCTTGTATCTAATGTGAATAAATGATTCGCCATTCGTACAGATCACTATTCGAACTGTCTCCTGAAACGGATTGTGTACGAATAGCGACGTTCCATTGCAATTGGTTCCAACCCTAGTTGATTCACTACCATGGTAGTCTACCATGTTTGCTACTTACAATGTATAACCAATATGTATGTATTTTAAATGAGAAATGCAATAAAATACCGTACAGAAAATTTTAAATAAAAATAAATACATTCTTTGGAGTCATATTTGAAGGCTATTATACAAAATATTAATTAAATCTTCCTGAACCACGGGGAAAAAGATGAACTGCTCCCAGAAAGGGGATTCCATTATTTAATAATGAGCTTCATTCACAAATAAAGAACTGTCAAGAATTGTCATGCACTGCAACATGACGAGTGGGCCTCAGCAGCAGCTGCGTCAACCACGGCAGCACAGTAAGCAGTGAAGCGGCAGGCGACGTCTCATAGGCTGCAGGAAAAAAACGAGCTAAGCACACTTTCGTATTATGGAGCTGATGCCCTTCCAGTATAGGTAAATACGAGCCAAGCCCAGAAGATAGTTACAAACTAATAGTTGAGCGCGAGGCCACAAGATTACAAATTAAAGATAAAAGCTTACAGATGACAGATTCTTACACAAGGCGCGAAGCCATGAGATTACAGATTAAAGATTAAAGATTACTAAGTTTGGCGCGAGGCCACGAGATTACACAGATTATACAGACTCCTAAGTTGGGCGCGAGGCCACGAGATTACACAGATTATACAGACTCCTAAGTTGGGCGCGAGGCCACAAGATTACACAGATTATACAAACTCCTGAGTTGGGCGCGAGGCCACAAGATTACACAGATTATACAAACTCCTGAGTTGGGCGCGAGGCCACAAGATTACACAAATTTTTCAGACTCCTGAGTTGGGCGCGAGGCCACAAGATTACACAGATTATACAGACTCCTAAGCTGGGCGCGAGGCCACAAGATTACATAGATTACACAGACTCCTAAGCTGGGCGCGAGGCCATGAGATTAAAGATAAAGAACACGCTAACAAGAATTGAATTAGGTTTCAGGGTTCATCGGTACAGATTGAGCAGCGAGCCACATATCGAAACGATACTAAACCTAAGCTAAATACAGTCGGCAAACATTGGAGAGTCCATCTTACCTTAGGCCAGGCTCATTGAGCTCGACGACGTGAAGCGAGGGGCGCAGCCATCGAAGTGGGGCGCAGCCATCGAAGTGGGGCGCAGCCATCGAAGTGGGACGCAGCCATCGAAGTGGGGCGCAGCCATCGAAGTGGGGCGCAGCCATCGAAGTGGGGCGCAGCCATCGAAGTGGGGCGCAGCCATCGAAGTGGGGCGCAGCCATCAAGGCATCCCTCCGCTCAATGGACGCAAGCCGGCCAGAGTGTCGCAAGTTGCCGCCACCTAACTCTTCACACTATCATCTTAAGTTGATGATGAACTAATGAAGAAGCGATAAATAAATAGATGAAAAACTGTCCACTTGATGAGATATATTCCACTGTAGAGTGGTCGACTCAGCTAATACTAGCGAGTTCAAGAAATAGTGACGGAGACACTGCTCGCTTGCGCGGCGCAGCGTGAAAAGAGCCGTCCAGAAAAAGGGGCGAGTCAGGCTTACTTAAACTTGCTCGCATCTAAGAAATGTGGATGGAGCTCTCAATGTTTGCCGACAACTATTCTATTACAAACTTGACAAAGATCACAGCAAACTAATTTCGAACAAAGATTATTTAATACATTTAGGAACACTTAATACAGCTAAAGAAAATTTAACACTGGGAAAGAACATTAAGCACAGGCAAAAAACAAATACATGGGAACACGAAAAGCATGCATTTTGTACAGCTATATCATAAAAATGAAGCACTAAAATACCACTAATGAAAACGGATTGAAAACAAGCAACGACTGACAGCAGCAGCGCTTCGAGCGCTACTGATGCTGAGGTACGGGGTAGTTTCTCTGTCTTGCTGTTCGTTATTCAAAGACTTGTTCATTAGTTGAGACAAAGTTTTTGTGAACTTATTGATCGTTAACCGATTTGTTCGTTAACTTGGGCGTTCATTAACCGAGGTTCTATCGTGTTTTGATGAAACCAAATGTCCAAGTTTTTCTCTTTTGCTAATATGGCTTAATTTTATCATTTCCTACCGTTAGGGTCATATTTTTTTTGAAAAATTTTTCATTGCAGCTTTGGACCCAAAAGTAATGGATTGTGTTTAGTTTGAGTCCATTTTGCAGGTTACTTAAGAGGCTTTCGTCTTTTATTCACGTCTGAGGCAATACTGTCACAGAACTTATTGCAATTTAAACATCGTCTGCATGCATACATAGATATTCGTGTGTTAGGAGGCATTGTTAAGAAATCACTAATGAAAGTAGAAAACAATAGTGGACCGAGAATGTAAATTTCTAAGGAACACCATTTTTGTTACGGATAAATGGGGACAATTTGTAATCCAAGCGGACAGCATAAGATCGATTGGATAGGTAACTTTCGAACCACTATATGTCTTCTCCTAAAGGCCTGTTTACACGATCACTGAGTGCGCGCGTGAGCAGTGAAGAGAGGCACAAGCCCCGCCCACTTACTTTCACTTCAGGCTGATTACCTGCTCAATGTCAGTTCGTCTGTAATTACAATGACAAGCTCTGGCCAGCGCATGAAAACGAGCATAGTCCGCATTGTCATTGAGTAGTAAATGCGCCTTAAGCGAGAGCAAGAAGGCGGGGCTTGCGCTTCTCTTCACTGCTCACTTGAGGATCGTGTAAACAGGCCTTAAATGCAACACATAAGTTCACCCACTTGTAACTTTCGAAATAATGCACATATCGACTTCAAATTAACTCTCAAACAAAAGATTAAAACATTCTTTCGTTTGAGAGTAATTTGAAGTCGATAGATGCATTATTTCGAAAGTTACAAGTGGGTGAACTTATGTGTTGCATTAAGGGGCCTGTTTACACGATTATTGAGTGTGTGCGTGAGCAGTGGAGAGAGGTGCAAGCCCCATCCACTTGCTCTCGCTTCAGGCGCATTTACAGCTCAATGACAATGCGGACTATGCTCGTTTTCATGGCGCTGGCCAGAGCTTGTCAGTGTCATTACAGACGCATTGTCATTGAGCGAGTAAATGATCCTGAAGCGAAAGCAAGTGGGCGGGGTTTGAGCTTCTCCTCACTGCTCACGCGCGTACTCAATGATCGTGTTAACAAGCCTTTATTTTGGCTTTTGCTCCTATTTCATTGTCAGTTTCTGCCTACCCGGCGTCAAGCAAGGATGGTCGTTGTCGCTCCTCCGTATCAAATGGTCTCTGCTTGGTCTCGAGAAGCGATGGCTTCTTTCATTAGCTATATTCGAAAGCAGCCTGCTTTGTGGACAGTGCAAAGCAACGAATACAAAAGCCGAGATATAAGAAGCAACACAAAATTAGTTTAGATGAGATTGGTTTGAAAAAAAAATTATTATGCTTCGAAACCAGTTTTACAAATCTATAATTTTACAGGGGATTGCACCTAATATATATGGATAATACCTATCAGGGGATAGCACCCGATTTAACGGTGCGTATTTTTTCAGTATTCATAATGATATGGGGAAAAATAGTTCATTTTGTTACCAGCATTTCATAATGCACACGTCTTGTGGTAGCGTCATCGTCATTTGTAAGGGATTTCCATTCTTATTTAATATTCACCCAAGAAATATTACAAAGGTGCATTATTTTTGTTTTTTAGAATGAAAACTTCAGAATATTCAGCCAAAAGCACGATTTCAATAATTTATTCAGTATTTTCATACTAATTTAAAAAACTTTGTATGTTAATTCTCCTTAATATTTCATTTTAGCATAAAAATGTTTTTCGAAATAAATCTAAACGTTTATTAGTTTACCCGTACCGCTGTCACTTTCACATACAATATTAGATATTATAACGCAGTAATTTTGAGAGTTTTATTATATTTTAGAATATTTGCGTACGGATGCCATTTTTACGCGGGCATTCTATCATACAGTTCTAAAAAAATGTGCGTAAGATTCCAATTGCCATTTCCACATCCTTATCACGGTGACGCTAGGAAATGAAAGAATATAGTCCTTCAACAACAAAAAAACAATTTACGAGTCACACCCAAGCTGGTACATACGCAACTGTATGGAACGGGCGAAAACTAATACCTGCACTTGAAATTATTATGACGTAGATGATTAGATTGGTAGTAGGTGTAGTATTTGTTAGATTTAGTGTGATAAAATTTTACAAATGCTAAAAAAGAAGGACTAATGCGACAAATAATTCGTGAACGAAATCTAGATATTTAGCACTAACTCTCTGCAACTCCGGTTATAACTCCCATTTTCTGGATGTTTAGCCAGCCAATCGTTGCTCCACTATCTATTTGCGGTGTTTCTTCTTTTTTTATGTGTAGCAAAACCGATGAGTGAGTTTGCTTTGACTACGACGAGCCTCTCCTAACAACGCATATTGAAGCACTGCCAAGCTTGCCTGCAACACACCACTTCGGTCACGAGAACGTACGTGTGAACACTAGGGTTTTGACGGCAGTCCGTGAATGTGAGTGTGATTGACGGAAAAACTGATCGTGTGAAAGCCTCTTTATAGGCACAGTGGGGGAAAACAGAACAACACGTGGCTTAAATAGCCTGATTCCCCATGGCTAAACCACGTACAATCACGAAAAATGGACTAGATATAAACATCAGTGTAAAATGGTTAATAATATATCTAAAACCCACAAATATTTAATAGAAAAATATACAGGAACATGTATAATAAATACGCGTACAAAAGTTTACTATACTGGATTTTTTCTCTCTAAATTATACATTAAAATTATTGTATGAATAACCCAGAATGTTCTAATACATTCTAATATTTGGCTGCAAGCGAACATTCGTCAGTATTCACCTTCAAAACCCCTCAGGGGGATCCAACTATTGTCTCTATCGGAATTAGCGCTCCCAGGGTGAAAATGTGAGGTCCTGAGCTGAGAGTTAGGTAGGCCTTCTTTTTGTTAAAATCAAATGTTTTTTTGTTTAAGGACTATCTTTTTTTGGTCCATTGCTGGCTTTCTTTTTCAACTTTTATCTTGTTTCATAAAATCCCGTTTCGTCTTACTGGTTCTATGAGCACAGGATCACTTGCAGGAACATCTTTGTGCGTAGATTCCTCGTTTCCTTAACTCCATACTAAATGGTATCTTCATCCTTCCTCTCTTTGAACATCTTTGTTGGGGTAAAGGGAAACTAAAACTAATATATAATCAAACAATTGATCTTCAAAAACGTGCCACTGGTATAGTAGCTCTAATTCTGTTAGGTCGTAAGCATGGGTAAGAATAAGGACATCAACCAAGACCTTCGCGAACGCAGTGTAGAGCTCCATAATGAAGTTTTGGGGTATCGGAAGATATGTGCACAACTTTGTGTTTCTCTAGCCTCGGTTGGAATCATGATACGTAAGTGGAAAGCCGGCTCTCAGCAAGCCTCGAACTGGCCATCCACGAAAGATTAACAACCTTGCTGTTCGAAAGTTGGGCCGAACAGTAGTGCAAAGGCCTCAAACTACTCGTGAGGAATTGAAAGATGATTTCTAGGCCTCTGGGTTCGAATTCAGTGAACACACGATCAGCAGGGCACTACGCCTTGAAGGTCTTCACCCTCGTAGGACACCTAGCTGTTCTCCAGAAACTTCATGTCAAAGCCAGGCTGAAGTATACCAACGACCATTTGAACAAGCCAGTAGAGCTTTGGAACTCAGTACCAGGATTGCAGAGTTGAAGTCGCCGGAGTCGCATGTTTTATAATGAAGTCGGAGTCGCTTTTCTGAATGTGATGGAGTCGGAATCGGAGTCATTCATTCGGATGGGGTGGAGTCAAGGTTGGAGTCGCTATTTTTTGGTGCCTTCGATTGTAATTTTTGCAAAAAATGGTTTAAAAACGAAAGCCAACAAACAGAGTTAAAATATTTTTACTGAAAAGCTAAAAAATACGCAAAGTTTTTGTTGATTATTCTGCTTGAAATTCGAAACAGCGTATTTGTGCCTATTACCTAAGACTTTCATTAATTAGTCATTGTGGGTTCGCACACATATATGTGATTTGCATATTTTGCAGTTAAAAAACAGGAATTAGTAATTGAAAGCATCGCAAATTCATTCTTTTTATTTCTGTTTCGTTCATATTCTCTTCGATTAATACATAGGAAATAGAAACTAGTTGTAAATGTGTTTCAAGTTAATTGCAGGACAGCTCAGCTGATGCAATACATTGAGCTCGAGGGGTAACTCTGTACGCTCTTAAATGTGTTTATTTTCATTATCAGTGGTTCATTATAACGATCTATTCTTGTATTCCTTTTGGTTATGCTTTGTTATATTGATTGATAATGACTAGGCTTTGCAGAAACCTAAAGTTATGTTGTGGTCATAAATATTTCTAGTCTTTAGGTTATGATACATTGATAATGACTAGTTTTTGCCAAAATCTGAAGCCTTGGTCTGATACATAGAGAGTTCTAGTTTTTATGTTATGTTATTACTATTGAGTAAGAAAATTCAATTAGCTTATTCTGATGTTAATAACTGGAATAGTAGTTGTTTTTTCCAGCAATATATAGTCCATATGTACTTCAAATTGATCTCTTTGTTTTGTTTACTTCCTTGTCTTTAGGTCAAGTTAGCATGTATTAATAATGAAAATTTCTGCTCATTTCTAAAGCTATCCCTTGCATGTTGTTTGGTATTTTAAGATTTATGTTGCATATCACTATTTCATTTTCATGTTTAATTTTTATCTTCTGATCACTCCCCAGTTTCTAAGTAAGCATAAGCTGAAATGGATTTTTTATGATTATGTATTTACAATTTGAAAAACTGAAATAGTATCCGTTTCTCGGCTTTATACAATTAATTACTTCTTCTCAAGAAAGATTTGGAAATGTTGTAAGGAAATCAATATCGGCATTGGGACACATGAAAAATAAAATAAAATACATTGTAAACGAGCTGCAGTGAAAATAATAACACAACGCTTGCAAAAGCTTCACTTGGTCACACACTTATTGTAACTGAAAGCAATACACTGCCTCAGCTTCAACGATTGTTGCATTTATGCGATAGTACAAATTTTCTTGCTGTAAACGTTCCAAATTGCACCAAAAATTTAAACTGAAAAAAACATGGGCGTTTATTAAAATAATAAAGTATCAAATACATAGTAAAAAGTCAGGCGAGAATAAAATACAGTTTCATATTACACACAAAGAAGCTAAAAGTGGCTATTATTCGTAAACAAAACGTTCCGAAAACGTCAGGCTACAGTGACGAAAGCAGAACAACTTTTGGTTATTATAGCAGAGGTATAACATAGTATTGAGCAATAATATGACACCTTTTCTGCGTTGTTTCACTGTATTGTGTGGATACCGAGAAGAAAAGGCACTGTGCAAATCTTGCCTACCTTATCTACATATACTGTATATATATAGATATAATAGTGTACACGACCCTTCATATACGACGAGATTCGATTTTATCTTTATACAAATCTTCCAGCTGTGGATCATAAAGAAATATATCCATCCTAATAGTACCCGTGATTGAAATATTTTTGTACGTGTGCACTGGTGAAACTAGTATCACAGATACGTTAATTAAGCATCGGGACTTGAAAAAAGTCTGTAAGTTCTTGATGAATTTTTCGGAGATATTTACCATAGGTGTAAAATGCTAAGACTATTTTTTGATTTATTTTTTTTTCGGACCTATAGAGAAATATGATTTTGTTTGAAAAAACATGACAAAATATGTTTTGCAGAAATCCTTCTCCTACAACTTTGAACTTCCAGAACTGGAAAAATATTTTCTAGATAGCTAATTGTTTTGTCTAGAGATCCGGTGCAAAAGTTTTTCGATAATTTGATTTTTTGAATTTTGATAATTTTTTCCCCCAAAACCGACCACTTTTTTCGCTTTTTCGAATTATTTTGCTTATAATTTTCAACATGAATTGGAATTAAAAAAACTTTTGCACCAGATCTCTATATGTCTTCAATCGCTATAGATTGAAATGCTTGCCATCCCTGAACCTTCAAAACTAGGGGAGAAGAAGCATTTCACAAGTCAAAAAGTGAGTTTTTACGAGCCGTTTTTATAAAATTTGTTTTTCTCTTTCTTTCCTAATTTTTGAGCTGAGTCTTATCAGCAATTTTGTACCTTCTTCTGTACCTTCAAAACTGTGGGGAAGGATCCATATCAAAAGTCAATAAATGCAAGTTTCAGAACAGCGCTTTTTAGATAAATTTTTTCTTCATTACAGACTAATTTTTTAATCAGCTTTATTGCTTTGCAGCTTGTTTTGAGCCCTTTCAATTGATATGTATGTCATTCCTGTAGCTTCAAAACTCCGTGAGGCGGTTATATGTTCACACAGAAGCTAATTAGCTGATGACTCAGCAGCAAACACTCAACTACACCATCATAATTTATCACTGAGTACTAGAATATTTCGTTTGAGTACGAAAGCATTTCAAGCAAGGCCATGAATGAACTCTCTTTCTATTCCCGTAGAGGAACACTCAAAACTGACTCTTAATAAGGGGAAGGGAGAGGTCACCCATCCATTGGCACGCTCCAAGGTCACGCTAGTGCGGTCCTTCTACCCCGTCTAGGAGACAAACCAATGGACATACTTGAAAGCCAATTATATCGTTGGATGCGCAAAAAAACTCTCTAGAAGATGAGTTAATAAACCAAAAACCTACCATTATCCGGAAGTTGACCTGAACGGTGCCCTTAAGAGCGTGAAAGGGAGGCAGATTAACCAATCAAGGCGGACCAGCCAATTTTATTTGTTCTATACTGAATTGAACATTGTAATAACATAGGATAAATTATGCGCAGGAAATACCTAAATGTATTAATTTATTTGTTTGTTTCAGGAAACACTTAGCATTTTATTGTATAAGAATAATCAACACTATACCAGGTGTCCCACAAAAATATCCCTGACTTTTTAATTGATTATATCTCTACTTTAATTTAATATATTTCAATTGTCTTTTTTCACAACATAGTAAATTTTGTTTCCTTTTCGAATAATTTAAATTTTTAAAAATCAGTTGAATAACCACTTTACAGTGATCGATTTACTGAAAGAGGTAGATAAACTGATTGTTCAAAGGAAAAGTTTCAAAAACAACACTGGCGTTCTTCATTTTTCAAAACCTACTGTTAAAAATAATTTCACAATGATGTATCCTACATAACACCAAGTATTGAAACCCTCTGAGAGGTTTCAAGTTACAAGTGCTTTCAATAATAATGTTTATGAACTGAAAGAAAACGGTAAAATAATCCGCAAAACTCTTCGTTCAATGGTGGCTAGAAGTACTACTTGTCTTGAGAGAAATGGAGCGTATGTCGAAGGATACTAAATTACTTTATTTATTTAAAAGTTAGTTAAGGTAATGAATTGTGGTTACTCTTTTAAATTTTTGTTTGTTCGTTTTTTTGGGAATTACAAAATAAGGAAGAATATCAATATTGTTTTAAAAACTTTTCCTTTGAAAAATTAGTTTTTTTAACCCTTTTGGTAAATCGATCATTGTACAGTGATTATTCAAACGATTTTCAAACACCTAAATTATTCGAAAAGGAAACCAAATTTACTACATTGGGGAAAAAAGACAATTCCGTATATGTTAATTTAGAGCGGAGATATAATAGATAAAAAAGTCAGGGACATTTTGTGGGACATTCGGTGTAATAAAACGCCAGGTGCTTCCATCAATTTATAAATAAATGTATGTTTTTGTGCGTAAATTCTCCTATGTTATTACAATGCGAATCTACTTGCCTGAATCGTATCATAAATACCATTCAAATAATATGAGAAGCCTGGCATTGGCTCACTTTTGTTTATAAGTAAAATATGTGACGGGAAAATTGAATCTATTATTCAATTGAAAATTGAATCATTCAATATTATTAATTGAATGCAGCTTATTGTAGGAAAAAGTATGACGACTTCTTAAAAACTTCTTGGTTAATAAAAATTTAAATTATAACACACAGCTGTAGCTTGCTTGTTCTGTGACGTTCGACTAGCAGGACCCGTGGAAATTCCACGGTCAATGCCACCGTTTAGAGTGACCCGGTCAACATTACCTTACCAATTTCAACATAACTTAATGTAGCCTGACCTATCCTACCATATCTTATCCTATCCTAATCGAACCGAACCTGATTATATGCCAAACATAAAAAACAGTGGACCAGTAGAAAAATTTTCTCAACATTACCCAACCTATCGTAACCTAACATATCATGGTTACGATACCCATCATGGCCTACACTAACCAAACCGATCCTGATAATATGTCAAACTTTAAAAAACCATGGACCCGTAAAAAAAATTCCGTCAACATTCCCTAACGTATGCTAACCTATCATAACCTAACCTATCCTAACCTATCCTAACCTATCCTAACCTAATCTAACCTAACCTAACCTAACCTAACCTAACCTAACCTAACCTAACCTAACCTAACCTAACCTAACCTAACCTAACCTAACCTAACCTAACCTAACCTAACCTAACCTAACCTAACCTAACCTAACCTATCCTAACCTATCCTAACCTAACCTAACCTATCCTAACCTATCCTAACCTATCCTAACCTAATCTAACCTAACCTAACCTAACCTAACCTAACCTAACCTAACCTAACCTAACCTAACCTAACCTAACCTAACCTAACCTAACCTAACCTAACCTAACCTAACCTAACCTAACCTAACCTAACCTAACCTAACCTAACCTAACCTAACCTAACTTACGCCAATGTCATCGTTCAGCTAGGTGGCCTCGTGAAAAAATTCGGTCAACATTACTAAACAAATTTTAACATAACATATTCTAACCTAACCCATCCTAACCTAGCACATGCTAACCTATCCTATCCTAACCGAAGCTATCCTGGTTATATGACAAATATATATATATATATATATATATATATAGAGGGGTCCGCGGTTTTATATATATATATATATATATATATAAAACCGCGGACCCGTGAAAAAATTTCATCAACATTACCTAACCTATGCTAACCTAATTTAACCTATTCTTACCTATCCTATCATGATGAAGTGTCAAACCTATCAATGCTTGTAAAGGCGATCTTTCAATTTAACACTCAGGAGTTCGGTATCCATGATACCGCAAACTCGGACGAAAGCGTAACGGACGGACTAAGTAATTAACTAACTAAGGAAGGAACAATTACAGAATATTATATAGATGCTTAATGACCGTATGTGTGATACGATAGTGTGCGCATGTACTTAAGACATTTTTGAATGAAAATATCGAATCCCTTCATTTTTGACAGATCATGTATACTAGTAGATATATATATATAATAGTAAAACTTGATTTTTACTCCGAATCATTGGTGGTGTCATTGGAAAACTGCATTTAATGTATTGAAGGCTAATATATCATATTTGTTCAACTCCCTTTGTAGTAATAATATTCCTCTATTCCTTTTACTGCCCTTCACTCATTCACTCATTTCCTATTCTTATAGGTTGAGGAACTGAAAAACAATTTGTAAAACTCGTGCGTAATAGAAGGGTCAGCAATGATATTTTCTTTGGAAGATAATTCGTACCTGCTCGATACACCTCATGCCGCTCTGCGGTGACGAAGGGACGTGTGCTTTGGCTCGGTGGACTAGATGAAAATTGACCGCCGCTCCCGTACACTTGCCTCTGATTTGCTGCTACGCCCACAACAGAGCTCAAAACTACACTTTTTTAGACCGACCTAAGCAGTCGGAGCGGTAGTTAGACATCGCTGTCTTGTCACATAGCCCACACGCCGCCGCAAATAAGCCACTCAACACCAGAATCTGACCATATCCAATGCTCTTAGGAACGATGAAAAACGTACTTTGGCGAGGTCTCCAACATAAATATGATGAAAATTAACAGAGCAAATTTCTGAATGGTGGAAGCCCCAGGTTGCGCTATCTGGCTTGCAGCTTCTCTCGAGGAGAAGAAGAAAAGCTTGATAATAGTGAGGTGGAGTTGTGCAATTCATCCCTCGAGTTTAAAAGAAAACAAACAAACAAGCTTTAAAGTCGTATTTGATATAGCTGGTAAATATATATAATAATGCACGAGCATCTCAATGAGACGAGATAGGGAACAAGAAGAGTAAAGAAATGCTAAATGCAGGCCGAGACCCTCTTCTATAAAACGTATTGCACGGTACGCACGCCTAAAGGTATGAAAACGTAATGCAGAAGCCCACTAGGCGCACTCTAGCCTTTCATCCTTAATTCCTTTACGACCCACTTGTGATGCCACAGAGCGAGCTGCTCTATTTCCTCACAGTACGCTAATGAGAGGAGCCATGCACTACCAGCATGGTACACTATTTTACAGATGATGAGTTTCACTCTGGGCTCATATTACGCAATGCGAAATTTTAGGCAACGTGCACTTATTTTCACATGAATAATTCGAGCTTCCAGTCTGATGAGTATTGAGATTCTGAGTATTGAGTTTGAAACGTATTGAGACGATATTGAACGGAACTGGCAGAGCCATTTGATGACAAACCACACGAATCTAAAGGCTCTGTGCTGAAGCTCTCAAAACCATTTTATGAGCCAATCGATTTACCTGAGTCGACCGGAGAAAACTGCGTCCTGTCCGCAAAGCTAACTCAAGACCGACTCCTGCTCATTAGAAAGGTACCTTTGTGGTTGGATTTTTTATTTTCATTCATACGTTACCCAAGTCGACGAGTCTGAGCCCGTCCAACAGTGATATTCGGCAGCTAAGCCATAATAATGTCATTTCCCCGTGTGATGTTTCGGTTGCCGAAGTTAATGCTTGCCATAGAAGAATTGGTTGGCACAGTGACGAATTTTTAAAAATTTCGTGTGGTTAATCGGCGGTTAGAAGTAGCTCTGTTCTTTGTGTGAATGCTTTTTCCATCACTAACATTTGCTGCAAATTATGATATTTGTTAGGAGCGTCGTTAAATAAGAATTTTAGTTCTTCTTTTATTTGAACCGAGTTTCTGTTCGCAACTATCTCGCCTGGAAATGTTTCGTCATTTGAAGCTTTCGAGAACGACACAGTAATACCACAGAAGTCGAACACAATCCGTTCTAGAATAGTGGTCGACTTCTGAACTGATCGATTTCCAAACGAATTTCCCCCAGAAGAAATAATCGCTACGCAAGTTATGTGTTCCGAGCCCCATTGACAGGTACTGTACTGGCATGTATAAATGGTACATAGTTGTTACACGATCAATAACTCATAAAGTTAAATTTAAAATGAAATTTGCATTTTTGCTCCAACATTCGCTACTTTGAGCTATTCTTTGTTCTTCAGAAACGTAGATATCGTCGATTTAGCCATGCCGTACTCCGTAGCAAGATCTGAAACACGCACTCCACTGTCAAATTTTTCTATGATTTCCTTCTTCAGTTCGATCGTTGTTTTAACATTCTTCCTTTTCACTTGCTCACTATCACTAACATTCTTCTTAGGACTCATTTTTTAGCGATTTAGAACGCAAATTAATCAAATACACAGGAAAATGAAATAGCATATAACGCTGCGTAAGTTCACGTGTGACCAGAACAACGGACGGCGCTGGCTGACGGCGCTCGACTTGACGCGCTTTCCACTCGGTTTGGTTCGACGTACGATCGCTGTTCGACTTCTGGGCCGAAAATCACCTAAATTTTTAGGTCGACTCCCGATTTGTTCGATTTCCGAGCCGTTCGACTTTAGAGGTATTATTGCAATTAGAGTTGAAACTGGATCGAAGTAGGTTTGGCGTTAATCTCTTTTTCAAGTTCGACCTTTGTTATGCTCCGTTCCGCTGCAAAGCAATAGCTGGGAATTTCTGCCCGTACAGTTCACAGTTTCTGTGCCGTCTGTCTTACTAGTGTTGCAGGTCGCACCTCACGCCTGCAGCTCTTTTCTAACACGCAGGATAAGTCGCCATTGCTTCCTATATTTCCAGGCCTGCTTATATGACGTCTTTGGCCTGCATCAGACGTATATCAGCATCGCACTGACGTCACGCTATAGTGATCGTTAGATGGCCAATGTCGGTGCCTCCTATAATTTTTTTTTACTGAAATAATTTTTTTAAACTTAACTTTTTGTTGCACTAATTTGAAAGTAAAAGCATCACGGCACATCTCCTAAGATTTTCCACAGCCCGGTTAGCTCCTTTCTATGGGAAATTAACGATAGATTGGGGTTAAATCACGTTCGATTCATCAAAAATGGCTCCAAATTTCAGTCTTTAAGTGTAACGTCAACATTTTTAAGAGCAGGTTCAGAGATACGGGAAGCATGGACTATTTCAGCAGTTTAAAAAAATTCAATGTAAGTTAATATGTTGTTCTGTATAATTTCTGTAAAACTTTTCCAATTTGTATTGGGGATCAAATATTACGTACGTGGTGAGTGAAGATAAATAGTCCCAATGTTCACTTATAAGGCGTCCATACTGTGTTCTGATTTATAGGTGAATTAAATGAGGAAACCGCAGTCGTGATGTGGAGTGATGCAGCGTTGGAATAATTAGATTGTTGCAACGGCAGATTTCATAGTGATTGTGTCCAATTTTGTGCTGTTTGTGCTTGTGTGTTTAACTGAACCAAACTTTTATTGGAATTGAAGATTATTAACTACCTTATGTTATTTACAGCGAGACTCAATTCATGTTAATCCTATTTTCTTGCCAAAGATGAGAGTTGTGTTTAGAAGTCTGAACATATGCAATTTATCTGCTCTCATGATGACATACAGACCCTGCTGTTATTGCAAGAAAATGGGCGCATGATATATTTCCGTAATTTAACTTGTCTGTTCTAATGGCGCAGGCTGACGCTGAGTACATACGCAAGTTTGACTCCACTTCTGTTTCTGTCGTATTTAAAATAATGATATAAATTTAAATTTTCCAAACACTCAAAACAGAAAAACCATTACTGCACAACTGAAAAAACATCACTGCAAGTTTTTCGAAACCTGGTAAGCTTCGTTCCATGATAAATAAGCGATATACTGGGGCTTATTGAAATTTGCCCGTTCCATTAGTCACATACGACGTGAAATCTCCCGCCATTTCTGTGACGTCACAATTTCTATGAGCGTCTCTCTTGTGGCTCGCGTGAATGGAAGAGACGTTGGCTGAGGCTGTGTGGGCCGTGCTGCAGCGGCGCTTCATTTCGTGACTTGGAGCCGCTCGCGCTACTTAGTGCGGAGTATCAAGACCTTAATAATTCATTAGTGGGGTGAGGCGCACAAAACATGGCAAGACCTTCATAGAAAAAAATATGTTTGTTTAGCTGTGGTGGATCAAAGTGGTTTCCTAGTAATCGATTAAAGCGGGAATTTACTGATAATTTCGGAGAGTAAATTATTTTGCACTAATTTATGACCACACTTTCAATACGTTTGATTTTAATGCAGCAAAATTTAAAAGTATACCGAATGATTTTAAATTTTTAAATTTCAATTTAATTCCTTGAAATATGAGTTTGAGTTTGAGTACGTAATGAGTTGAGCACGTTGAAATCTACAATTTTTTGCTCAGCTTATTTGGTACTGACAGGGGCAGGGGAAATGAATTCCTAATTCTCTAATATGAAACGAGCAACTAGTCTCCAATACTTATGATTCCATTACTGAAATGCCAAGACCTTAAACAGGACTAGCCAGTGACGCGCGCGCTCACATATGCGTACAAAATTACGCTACACTACACGCCAATTTTCAATTAGATATTTGTGGTAAAATTTGTCTTCGTTAAAAGTTTGGCAGCGCCGCAGCGGTCAGACAACGGAGGTCGTTTCCTTATAATGTCCCCTGTCATTTGACTGCATTAACCACATTAGGAACAACTCTTTTGGTCATGGTTTGAACAGCGACAAGATCATACAAATCCGAGTAAATTTTCCAATTTATCGATCAATGTGAGCGAAGGTGTGCGCCAACAGCTGCCCATAACTAAAGTATCACGATGATGAGTGAAACATTCAGTAGCCCCAAGTGTCTGTATCAGTGACATGCCAGCGAGCACTGCGCGGTATTATACCTTTGAAAGTTTGAATAATGTTACACTAGGGTGGCCAGTACGCATAGGGTAGAGTTTTTTTCACAGAATTTTCTTGACGGGACCCCCTAAGAAGGTGAGGTTGATAGAAAAAATTATACTGGTAAAGTTTCAGACCATTTGAACATCGTTTACCCGTGCCCCAACGGCCTCAAAGTTCTGAAAAATGGCATTTTTTTGCAAGAAATCGCGATTTTTCCGCTCTAGTGCAAACTGTGTAAGCTATAAAGTGATAAATAGTACGTTTATAGATAGCAAATTTTATTACCGTTAATTTATGTTCCCACACAAATCCTTATACAGCGAACGGTTTCCGCGTAATTTTAATTACCGCGCGTTAGGTCGAGCTCAGTACCCCTAATACGAGACCTTACTAAAAAATATTAAAACTCATGAATATTTCATCTGAGATTGAAAGGCTCGTCAAAATATGGTAGATTTGATATTACTATGACCTTTACCTTTTCTTATGTAATAAAATATTCTAACAATACTCTCTTTTTACCTAGATATTGCAATATTAGGTACCTACATAATTGAACTAAATAAGAACACATACCTAGCTTGGTCCCTTTGTGCAGGTCCAAGCCAGGGTTGTTTTTTTCTCAAACTATCTTACCATAAACCAGCATTTTCGGCAGTATGTGAAAAAATCGACCCTAAGTTAACATTTAGCGTCCACGCGATTCCAAATATTCACATTGTCCTGTAATAATATTACCTTTGCGTAGTTATGAGAAATAAAACAATACCGATATTGTCCTACTTAACATCAATTGTTTTTATTATTACCTATATTCCTAAAATGGTAGGATTGGTTGGTACTCTAATTTCTTGTTAAAAATGTCTGATTCACAAGAAAAATAACTACTTTTACTCTAATTAACGCACAATACCTAAAAATAACAATTGAGTTACTCGTGTTCAAAATTCCAGGAGTTAAAATCAAACATTCTTATATTGTAATAAGGTCTCGTATTAGGGGTACTAAGCTCGACCTGACGCGCGGTAATTAAAATTACGCGAAAACCGTTCGCTGTATAATGATTTGTATGAGGACATAAATTAAAGATAATAAAATTTTCTAACTATAAATGTACTATTTATTACTTTATAGTTTACACAGTTTGCATCAGAGCGGAAAAATCGCGATTTTTTGCAAAAAATGCCATTTTTCATAACTTTGAGGCCGATGGGGAACGGGTTAACGATGTTCAAATGGTCTGAAACTTTACCAATTTCATTTTGTTTATCAACCTCATCTTTTTAGGGGGTCCCGTCAAGGAATTTCGAATATCGAAAAATACTGGCCACCTTAGTGTTACACTTACATGCTTGTTAGTTAAATATACTGGCTAGATATAAAATTAGAAAAGTAAACTGAAAATTGAGGGGATAAATTGATACAAAAGACATAATATCATATAAGGTGCAAAAACCAATATTAACAATTTTGAAAAGAAAACAAGAGAAAATGTCACTAATAAAAAATACATGAACAAAAATAAATATAGAACACCATTATATACCGTTAAACCTTTTCGAACATAGTTGATAGGATAGTTCCAAAAGACAGGTTATGCACGTATTAATATCAATATGCAAGACTTTCTAGAAAAATCATCACATGCAATGGAACACTGAGTTTTTCCTTTTTTACCAATCCATATTTCCTGTCTGAGACCGGAATTTTAGCTGACCCTATACAATGACTAAGACAATCGCAACGCCTAGCCAAGCGAAATTGGAGGCATATATAGCGTTGTATGAAACGACAAGGAACTGACGCCAATGTTAGGCCTGTGATGCGGTAGTAGGGCAAACATAAAAATACAAAGTAATATGGGGTTTCATCGTTTGAGAACATCTCATTGCTAAATTCGAAGTTTCGAAATGCAATAAATAACACTCTAAAAGTAAACAGGGGATTTTTTACACTATAGAGATGCAACGAGAAGTGTAATATTAATGAGACAGAAACATCTTAATGAGCTCAACAGAATGAGCTTAATGAGCTTATGGTTCAGCAAATATCAAACAAGCTATTTCTTCTCCAGAAACCTGTAATATTCTAGTCTTCACATAGAAATAACACCTTTTAATCGCTTTGCAACCGATGTAATATATCGAACATAATAAGTATAAAATAAAAAAGCAATTGGAACTCAGTTAACTGCGAAATTCGACAGAAACCAACACTGAAATGTGAGGGGAAAAGGAACAAAAAAGAAACTAATGCGTGGAAAGAATTGCATGAAAAACTTGTTGAAAATTGTATCAGGTGGACAAAAGTCAACTACCCTACGGTTTGGAAAATGAAGAAAACACAAATTTCGAATTGACAAAAATTAACGATTACAAATTAGATTCTTGTTTTACTGATTTAAAGTCCCGTACAAAGAAGCTATCGATTCTAAACGTTGAATAAAATGATCATAGGAGAAAAAACTAATGCCTTTAAGCTTAGAGTAAAACTCAAAATTGAAATGAAGCCGGATTTAAACGCGAAAATTGAACATCGGATACGACTTTTTATTGGAATCGCTTAGTGCAATCAAAACGAACTGGAATTATACCTACAAAACAATCTACTGGAACTTTTGTTCACCTCATTTCATTTTACGATAACATGAAAGGGCCAACGAATCGTATTTGAAATCGAAGCATACCAATATTAAGCATAATCAAAGTCAAAAGTTAGAGATTGCTATACGTAGAACTCTTATTTTGCTCACGCCCTAGCAGTCGCACACGCGCATGCACGCGAGCTTAAAGCTTCCTTCCTGAGACTATACGGACGTACTTTAGGGACTTGAACTGTATAAATCTCCTGCATTATTCTGAAAATTCCATTTTTTATTATAATTGAGTAAAACCATTCGTTTCACCAAGAGATGTGCGCAGTGCCCAGCACTAACAAAGAAATTAGGACTGCCCATGATGATGATGACCGTGGTTAATTTGCAAAGTTTTTCAACCATGGTGGATAGTCAACCATGATCATGACGGCTGTTCAATACTAGACCTCGATTGGTTTCATGAGCACCTCCGCATGCCGCAGGAATTTCTCTTCAAATCAGTCACGCACAGAAATCTACTGAAGAGGCCAGGGTGTCTTGCTCAATTTCAAGCTCTTTTAACAGATTAGCTGTGGTTTGGGTTCCTGTATGGGTGTCACAACAGCATTTGGTTGTGGACGCTCTTTATGTTTAAAGCTTGTCGGGCCGCGAACCTACCTGCTTCATTTTATGCCCTGTATGAGGATTTATTTATCAAATTTTTAATTGGGCATCTGTGACACGCCATGCAGTGAGTGCCTAGTACTGCCTACCTTGAGCGCCGATATAGTGAACGCTACAAACAAGCGGCTGAAGTTCAAATTCATTACTCATTAGAGCCTGTACTCGGAATACATTACCATGATTTCTTCCTCCGTTAATGTTGTTGAAACTGCGAAGCTTTTGCCTTTAAGGCTGATTTTGTTTCAAAATTGATTTCAGTAATAGGCGTTAAACCAAACAGAAGACGACATATAGGAGGCTTAGCTCATGCTGTGGTCAGTTCATTTGCATATATAAATTCGCATCCTTTTTCTTCAAGGTGAAATGAATCTGTTCATTACAATGCGAATTGTTCAAAAAGTTCGTATACGAGGAATATTGTACGTGCAGTGGCTAATTAATACTCTACTCATGAAGTCAGGAAATCTTTGAATTTGGCGCGGTATATCGATGACGCCGGATTTTGACGCGGTACCTGCTGCCGGCCCTGCCTTGCTCTGGCCCAGTTTATGTATGACACTCATGCGTTCTAAAGGAACAATGAAAGCTATGAATTAAATTTTTGAAAATTCTCTTTTTCTTTAAATTTCTTCACAATGTTATAAACAGTTTGGCGGGGAACTTATTAAAGCCCCGCAATTTCACTACTTGCCTCACTGTTCTGTTGTTATCTCATTTACGCTTTTTGAAATTCATCAATTAAGTTAATTACGTGAACTTTTTTAAATATTTCAGAATACTACTGTTTATTTACGTAAGTTGCTTAAACAAGATTGTCCGAAAATAAAGGAGACCTTGTTTCACATGCAAGACAAAATTCTAATAATCCAGGGTAACCTAGTACTAATCGTAGGTTCCTGTAATCACATTATAAATCTATAATTAAATAAACTTTCATCGACGTACTTTCACAATACATTTTCCGTAGTTTTGATGAGGTGTAAACATGTTTCTGTTGGGATATATTTCTCTGTGTTGACGTAACATGTCTTAAACATTGAATGTTTCAGTGCTACCATTTATTCTAACTGCCAATCCTTGCCAAAAGATTTTCAATACGATTTTAGGCGGCTTATTAAAGATTATGACAGAGCTGTAATGCATGCTCTTTGAAGCCAAGCCATCACTGATTTGAAAGTGTGTTGAGGGCCATTGCCTGACTGGGATGTACACTGCTAGTCAACACAAGGTATTGTAATTTAGAATTTGATCTCGGTTACCGATGCTGCGGCAATCAGTTTTCATTATTCCTTTCTTATGAACTAGCTTTTCATTTTATTTAAGCTGGAACACACCGAAAACATTATGTAACCACTTTTCTACTATGGCAGAATTCTTAAAAAAAATCGTTTGTCTTGAGTTCATTATTCTTCTCATTTTTTCTATGAAGTGCGATTTTTGCACGCCAATCCACTGTACTCGTCCCCAAAAGTAGTATTTATTGTCCCGGAAAACTTCAGCACACAGCAAAATGAAATGGGTTGTGAAGAGGCGCCCATCAAGGTTAATTTCGATTTAAACAACACAACATTGCATGACAACACTCACGCAAATGACCAGCTTATCTAAATTCTTGAGATGTTCTTCTATCACAACTCTTGAGTTCATATTAATCTCGCCTCTCAGTTCTCGAGCAGCTTTTGGCGCCAATTTCAATTTTCTTCAACGCCCATGAAAACTCTGTGCTGAGCTTGTTCAAACTCGTAGCAGACGGAATCGAAGACAAATAATATAGCTAATATAAAAGTTGTGATAATTTCCACACTACGTTGTATTTTCCCTGAACCTTGACCTTCACAAATATTCCACTGAAAAATGTTTTAAAATGAATTAGGCAGAAAAAATACAAATTCTATTTAATTTTCCAAATTTAAAACTTAATATATTTGAAATGAGTTTTAATGTTGTACAATCAGTCTTGTATTTTCACGTTTTATCAAATGTTATTGTATTATTTGTTATTTTTGATCTTCAAGTCTGAAAATGGAGCTTTACTTCTCTCTTAGTGTTTTGATTGAGGAATAAAGTGCTAGAAATCATATCAGTATTATGTCAAAAAATATAGAAAAATATTAAATGTGTTTGTGGGTGCGAATAATTTGGTACCTAACTGTACAATAAGATGGCCGTTCGCACTAAAACATGCTTATAAAATAGCTTGGTACCCATTTCTCTGAGTGCCAGTCCTTTTATGAAACGATTTTAATACGAAAATTGTGGATTTAGAAGATACCAATAACAAACGTTCAATAAAATAACAAAATTTAAAGGAATTCTGCGAAGAATAACGCATGACTAACGTTAAAGATTGTGACACAATTGTTCGATGATAAAAAAAGTCTAGGTTTAAGAGCACATCTAAATTGAAGACAGCAGCTGCAGTGTCGGTCAAACTTTCTTATGTAATTTATGCATTAGTAAGAAATCAATAATTTTTAAAACATGATTCTTTGTTTCAAAACGCGACCATGTTGATTAAGAGACTGATTAAGATTAAGAATCAGGCTGATTAAGAGACGGAAAATAATTATTTTTTAAGTTTTGTGTTTTCTCAACTCCCTCAGGTAATAGTCACCAAACGGAAAAAATTCTCATACTCGAATGCGGCGGTAAAGATATTGTCCTATCCGTGTGATTCTCTTTTGTCTATGACGCCTCATAAAAACTGAGTTCTAGAGGTCTATTGATCGGAAACATTTTTATGGCATCAGGAAGGCACGTTAGGACTCGTTTCTAAGGCCCTCTTATTCAGTACAGCCCAATATGGTCTATTGAATTTTAGGCACGCTTGTGAACAACAATAGAGTCCATACAAGGTTTCGAGTAATGGATATTGTATCTCACTATGTACACAGCAACGCAATTTTCAAGGATTAGCGACAGTTTTTAATTTCAAAGTGGCCAGGAGAACTGATCACGTCTGGCGAGATGATAATCCTGCATAATATATTCGTGGCTGCGTGTCTGCACTGTGGGCTGCATTGTCTACCAGCATAGCTCACGATACTGTCATCACACGAAGAAAGTCACAAGCTACTTAAAATTAACCAGTTACGTCTGGAACACGGGCAGACTAATACTATTCTATCGCCTTAAGCCCCGGCTGTTCAGCTTTCAGAATTCATTTATCACACTCAACGATACAGATAATCTTATTCGGCTCTCTTTTTATTTTTGATCTACAAACAAACGTCGGTTTACCTTTTAACGTCACCAATTGACTTCCAATAAAGGTTCATTAATTTCAAAATAGAAATGCACAGTGCCTTCATAAAGTACTCGTACACCGATGTTTACGCTGCATTTTCCCAATATCACAAAAACTGTTCATGCCGGAGTAATGGAGCCTGCGCATGCGCTTCAGGTTTGTATATAAAACCACAAACGATTTATTAAAAACGTGAGAAAAAACAAGGAACTGAAAAGTATTTATATAGAAAAGATATTCGAATTTATAAAAAATAACGTGCTCTTTCTGCTTAATTAATTTCGTAAAAGACGTATTGTTATTTCACACTAAGTTCAAACAAATATCGTGCGGAGTTTGGGACGTTTTTTACAGGGAGATTTGATTCGTTGATGAATTTTTTGGGTGTCTTGTATGAACTTTGTCTTGTAAAACCTGCACTGCGACAGACCAGTATAGACCGGGCTGGGTCTCTAAATTGCTGCCTTGTCCTGTAGTCGACCAGCCACCTCAGTCTAGTGCATAGGGTGGCTGCCATATTCATTTATGACTTCACGTTTTCACATATTCTTTATCAAATTTTTATAGTTGTATGAAGAAATCTAAAATTTCGTGTTTTTCTCATCTATTGTTTTGAAAATGTGAGCTCACTTCGTACCCTGATTTTAATGGTTTATGCGGTATTGTAAAAAATATACTATTAACGTCGGGGAAAGAGTACTTAGTGAAGGTAAATGTAGTACGGGCCTTTCACGCCTTGCGAATGAGCACCCTATTAAAAATTATAGGAGTGGCATCGGTGATTCTTGGGAGCGCTCCCAAATATGCATGGTTGTTTCATCCATGCGTCTCCTATGAGGCAACTTCGAAGTGTCCACTTTATAGGCGCGCCTGCGCCTCTGTCCCAACCGGTGGCCACGCATGGCTCAGCATGGAGCACTACCGTCGCGCTCCCAAGGCGCGACCAGTTTCTCTTATTCACCATCGGAGAATCATGAGAGGCCCAGGATGGCCACCTCTTAATTTAATTTTAATAAAACGGCTGCGCACAGCTGATTTCCCATTAGTCACACTTTCAAACCGTCACACTGCTCAAACCGATTCTAAGCAGTTTGCCCTTGAATTACCTTAGTTCTTGCGCGATTAATCAATTCATCATAAGCAAACACGGTTGATAGCACAAAAAAAATGTACCTGTGTATGTAAATTAAATACATCCCTACTCACTTGCAGAAAATTTCAACGGTGCGTATTCATTATTAAGCTGACACTAACGGGACATGTTTGTGACGTATAACTTATGCTTGAAATTTTCGCAACGCAATAACTAAGGTAATTAATGGGCAACTGGCTATATTTGGTTGAGAAGCGTCAACGGTTGAATGTGCAATAATGGGAAATCAGCTGTACGCAGCCTTGGAGGCGAAAGCCTGCAGGGAACAATATAAATGTACCTTGAAAAGAATATAGCAACAATACCCTAGGGTCGTTAGAAGAATATACTCGTAGCTATATATATAACAAAAACAATCGTCTAGCAGATTTTTCATCTTTCATTCCTAAAATTAGAAAGGAAAATAAATTGACTTTACCTTGCCCGAGCTTAATTACACCGGCTATTCATATACACACACTCCCTCACCTATCCCCACACTCAAACCCTCCCCACACCCCCCCTCCCACACACCTACCCCCAAACCCACACACACACACACAAATATGTATCTGAACACATCGTTGATTACCTTCAAGAACGTCCTTCAATTCAAAGGTTGCTGAAGACTGACGAGGGAAAATTCAGGTTTGGTTTCCACATTTTGTTGTTTTTACATTGCTCACATTGAGGTTTTGCCTTCACTACCAGCCCCACCACAACGATGAATCGTCTAAAATATCAATTGACCGAGATGATGAAACTAGCAGTGGGGTCCTTGCTCCGTTCATGCTCTTGAAATAATGCCTCTCCAGACCAGCATTCTACGTCTCTTCCATCTCTTGTTTCTTCTGACACCCTCACGTACTATACATCCTCACGTAATACACGCTGGCACTGATATACACTCTAACATTACTTGAAACGTTTTAAATAATAGAGACACGATCCAGACATCTGTCACGCACAACACCAACTTCAAAACTGACGCGAAAGACGGCAACCGTCATTTCTCTCGAGAAAGATGGCAGGCATCTCACCTAGAGGCCATCTGCACAGGTGGCCTCTGGTAGCAACATGGGAGAACTTGCTCGCATCGTGCTTATGAGTCGCGCCCTGGAAGTGTCAGAAGGGAAGAGGCCTCGGTTCGCTTAATACTCCTTTAATTCACCGCTGTCTCCTTTAATCAACCATGCTACTCCCTTAATTTTTAATAGGGCATTCAAATGTTATCGTTGACACAGCGATTTGCCTGATTGTCGGAAATATCACCACTACTTTATAAATTCCAACAGTAGAAATATTCATATAAAAAGACATTTCTTCCATTACCCCTTTTATTTATTATGTTCATTTGAGCTCGACCATCAAGATTTGCATTAGTGCAGCGACTCGAGCACAACTGCTTGCAAGATACGCACAAAGATTTGACTACTCACAGCTCAAGAATGGTGACACACGTTTGATATTTCCCGTGAGCTTGCTCTTAGATCTGATTTTACGCACATGCTATTGAATGTATTAAACTTCAATAGTATGGAACCGGAATTTGACATTTTTCAACACCCACGAGGAGTCTCCGCATAGGTAATTTAGAAATAACCTTGAATGTTGTTTTTTACGGACATATTGATTAATCTATCAGTTAAAAGGAAAATTTTATATTTTGTACTAGACCATTTAATACGTTAACCGCCATGGGTTAAACTAAAGTTCAATACTCAACTTCAATTTATATTCATTTGTAGTACATAATTTTGGAAAAGGAAACATTAACTGGATCGGGCCTTCATTTAGTTTTTTATAAATATTTATAAAATTTAGTTTATGACTATATACAGGTCGGTTAGCAGCATTATGAAAATTCCTATAGTGTACCATTGGTGGTGTGCAAATGGTCGTAACGTGTTTACAATGATAATAATATTGCTGCTTATGTTAATGAGAACGACATTGTTAATGTAAACTTTATTTCTCCCCCAGTTTTCATCAGCCCGGTGTGCGGTTAAGAGAAATTTTCAACACTGAATAAAATTGTGTGCATGGTCAGAATAAGTCAATGAACTCATTCAGGCCCACATGTATATTGTGTTTCAAAAAGTCCTCTGAAATAGTTCTAAGCCATGAATTTACTTATGTACCTATTGCTTGTTTTAAATGAATTGCTTACATTACTGAAGTAAATCGAAAGGTTGTAGTCGCTTATAGAGACAATTTTATCTCAGATATTTTTGTATCCGCACCATAAGCCTTGGCGTTCCTTCCTGATCTATAGAAAATGATTTAATTTGTCATCTACCAAATTTGTTTCAGACCTCTCTCAGTTACGTTCAAAATAACTTGCACGCTTGTATTTTCTTGGACGTACTTTAATAAAGCCTCAATCAGCTACTTTTCTTCGTAATGCTTTTGCTAAAAGTTTAGGTGTCCTAGAAGGAAACGCAAATTCTAACTGTATGTAATAATTATTTATATTCAAACCAAATTATGCACGAATCCATTTACTCTATGTTCATATTTTTTGTATCTATCTTAACAACCTGTTGGGAAGCCATTTTTTAATATCTAGCTTCAGAAATTTTCTGGAGTTCGTTACTTGGTTCTTGCAAACACCAACACAAATGTTTGACCACTCCTCCTTCACATGAGCTTTCAATTCTCCAAATATTTGGGTTTTTCTTACGTCGACATTTCTCTTTAAAAGCCCCTCAAATTCCCGATAGGATTGAGAAATGAACTTTGGCTCAATCACTGCAAAGCATTTGCATCATTGTTTTTCAAGTTTCCTTACAGCTTTTGCACAGCTTTTCCTCAGGGCTTAGGGTCGTTAACATCTTGAAAGACCATATCGTGTCCAAGATGGAGAGACTGTTTTAAATTTTTTACCAATAATTGTAGAGTATTGATTTAGTTTCATGATTACATGAACCCTCTCAAGGCTTCTAGTTCCGCAGGCCAAGAAACAACACCACGACTTCAGTCACCATGCATGTTTCACTGCAATGTTGCATAGAACAGTGTCTTTCGGCCTGCATGATATGTTCACCATTGTGTTTGGTCTTTCCTACCAAGTACACAAATCTGTACCATTCGCAATTAGGAGCCTCACTTTTAAAGGAATAAAACATAGGTTATAATTATGGAGATACTAATCCCAAGTGGTTGTAACGTAAATCTCACCGTTATTTTTTTTTTGCGAAACTAACATTACGAATATGAGTACTACAATCACATAAGCACGAATATCACAGTTGCATTTGAGTAAAAGTATCACATTCTCATGAGCAAGATTACTACGGTCTTATAAGCGTCTGCTTGCATTAAAGTAATAAAGCTGGACGTACACGAGGAGACGCTTGTAAATTCCTGTTCACCACTACTGGAGCACCGCTGGAATCTGGAATGTGGTTTCATGGATCATCCGATCCCAGTCTAGGACCATCGGGAATGCTTTGTAGCCACGATAAGAAAAGAAAAAAAGAATGTGTTTCCAAAAAGTTAATACGAAAAATTTTTACGAATTATTCTGTTTTTAAATATCTAAACATAGAGATTTACAGCCGATGCATATGGTATTATAGACCAAATATATAATACCATTTGGTATTATATCTTTGATATATTTAATATATGATGTTATATATATATTATATAATTGCATTCGGTATTATATATTTATTATATAATACCATTTAGTGTTACATCTTATTATCGACATTGAGAAGAAAAGAAGAATATATGTAGTTTCTCGCTTAGTTTACTGTAAATTAAGAAAACACAAGAGAAACGTTGAAACGTTGAAAAGGACCTATTTCCCTAACAGTAAAACAAGAACCTTACGATTACCAGGTTTAGATGAAACACAACGAGTTCAAACGAACTGCACCTCTACCCTGTGAGTGTGGAACAAAATAGTCGACTGTTCAGCAATTTGAAGCTCCCGTTTTGTACGTACGAGTATATAAGAACAAGCATGCAGTAATTATGGAGAACATGCCAGAAAGTACTACCACACACGACAAATTTCAAAAAATTCCTACTAACATTATGCCTGCAAAGAGCATATTTCAGTATTTGAACGAAGTGTAGAGACTTAATTGACAAATTTTTGTACAGTACTCAAGTCTACCAATGAATTTTAATCAATGAACATATGTGCCAAAAAGAATTTTATGCTCTCGCACAATTCCGTGTTTGAGAACGGGTAGGTTAATTGTTCACAAAGCCCAGTAGAATAGGTTAGTTCAAAGAATATTGCAGAACATAACATGCAATACTGATAGGGCGAGTGATCTGTTTTCCAAAGTAACGAGCAAATACCGTAATATTTAATATTACGATGTAATACACCGATGTTATTGGTTTTTAATCGCGCATGCTTCCTTGTTTAATTACTGCCATATTGACTATTGAGTTATAATAATCGTTGAAATTTATAAATTATTTCGTAATTAGATGAAAGCTTCATCTACACCCTTCTCAAGTTTCCTTAAAGCTTTTGCACAGCTTTTCCTCAGGGCTTAGGGTCGTTAACATCTTGAAAGACCATATCGTGTCCAAGATGGAGAGACTGTTTTAAATTTTTTACCAATAATTGTAGAGTATTGATTTAGTTTCATGATTACATGAACCCTCTCAAGGCTTCTAGTTCCGCAGGCCGAGAAACAACACCACGACTTCAGTCACCATGCATGTTTCACTGCAATGTTGCATAGAACAGTGTTTTTCGGCCTGCATGATATGTTCACCATTGTATTTGGTCTTTCCTACCAAGTACACAAATCTACACCCTTCTCAAAGTTGAAGTTTATTGTTGCATTTGAGTGACAGCTATAGAGATCATATTCGAAGATAGATCGAGATCATATAATAGAGAGAATTCGAAGCCCAGGAATTGGTAAATTTTTCATAGAAAAATCAGTAGTTCAAGTAGAAGTCTCACTACTGTTTCTGGAAAGTTGAAAGGTTTTTCATTTATTTTTTTCTAAACATCGACAGGCAATGAAATGCATGGAAGCTTGAAGGTAACATCATAACAGTTTGATATTCGTTAAAGTAAACAAGTTTGACACTGTTTGCAGGCTAAAACGAAAGTGACATGCATATATAACCATTGTTCACGAACAGCATCGTACATACTACATAAGGGTATAAAATAATAAAAATATCCGTGAGAGAATGTATATGTGTGCACATATCCTCATGTTGTAAATGGATAGCTTCAATTACTATTCATGTTTTAAACTTCGAACTGCGCGAACATGAGTAGTTGATTTGGAGTTTTAATTCAAGATTTTCTGCATTATAAAGTAGTTCATCAGGATCGCGATGAAGTCTGTTCAGGAAGCGCATATGTACCATTGTTAAAGTGAACGAGGAAAAAAAAAATTCAGCTGAACACAAAATTTGACGCAAGAAAGAAGCAAAATTTATTTCAATTAGATGTCGTATGTTTCACGCAGTTATCAATGAAAAACGATTTCAAGATTTTTATAAATGCCAGTTTCCCACAAAAAACTGGTTTTCAACTCGCCTTTTATTTCGAAGAATTGACCTCACGAATATGTCGAATGAAAGATAATTGCAGGATAATGCAGGACATTCCATTTTTCTACGACCTGTTCATGCGAGTTTAATAAACGACCCACGCACAATTTAAATGTACGTACAGTTATACAGAAATATACGTCGAATTTTATTACTATGAATGATGCACCTTCGTAAAACTGAAAATATCAATTGCCTCTTACATAAAGCTTCTAGCTTTACGGAATTTGAGTCAATTATTGAAATTGAACTGAGAGTGCACGTTTTCTATACATACGAGCACTTCTATAATGCGATCGACGATTGAACAATGTAGGATGGTGTGATGCATGAAGAATTTTACGACTACTTTGTAATGGATACTGTCTTCATTTACTATTTTGACTTGAAAGCTATTAGAGTCGATGAAAATCCTGTCCCAGATTACGCTTTTCTCATACGCCTGGAATGTTTCGTTCTCTCCTATTTGCGCGAGTTTTATGACTTTAAATGCATTGAGAGATAAAATAGAATTTCCGCTCATGGGCAATTCACCTTTCGTTCAGCTTCCGTTTCTTGTGATAAAATAAACATAAAAATCGTCTATATTTTTTAAGTGGCAACACTGAAGCGTCACTGCAGGAGCTGCATATAGTCGCCCGATGTTATTGACAGGGCAAATATATTCCAGACCAGAGGTACGACATGGATAGTGTAGGCCAACTGTGATGTGGCAGCCGACGGAAATCAAGTGGTGATTGTTGTCAGCTGTGGAGGGATAGCGGTACGCACTCTAATGTAAATTAATTTTTTAATACGAAGGTAACGCATTTGCATTTAAGATCGGTTGAAGAACTGTGATGAAGAGTGAGTTCAGCTATATGTTTTTTGCAGTTTTCCTTTACAACGACTTCCGGCCCCGAGATCAGAGATAAAGAAGCAAATTAGAGCGCCGAGAGAAATCTTAATTACGCTGAGGCATTTATGGATCACTCGGCTCTGGTGCAAGAAATTATGGCTTATAATTGCGGCATGTTCGGCAATGAAGATCTTCTCCACTCATGACCGCAAGCTGGCGGCCGCTCGCCTGCCTGACATGAGCGCAGTTTACCGCGCTCAGATCGAGCCCCACACGACTTATCTCATCGGATTGTGGAATCAGGCAAATCTTTTGTGACAATATTTAGTTTTCATATAAAATCAGCGGAATTTGCAATAGGTAAAAGATGAGTTTCTAGGATAAAGTTCGAATTAAAAATATTTGATCCCTAGCTGTGAAGAAATATGACTTCCAAAAATTAAATATCTTTTTTTCATTTTCAGATGCAAATAATAGAAATTTTAAAGTCATTATTCTATTCCACCACCGACAATTTGGGACTAATTCTGCAAGTTATAACCGCACATTTTTTTTCTATTGAAAACAAGCATCAAGCTAGGTGCATCGTTTAATAAATAATTTATTGTTCTGAGTAAAGAATGATAGGTCTCAAAACTCGTTGTACTTACGGACGACATACTGCATGAGATAAGCACACGATGAACCCTATCAGGAGGTCAAGAGCCACGCACATATGCACTCGCACCCCTGAAGTTCAAACCTCGAAGAAGTAGATTCAGAGTTGAATTGATATTCTGCTGACGATGAAGCGATGAAACATCTATTCTGATGTCAAGAAAATACCTTAAAATGAAAGAAACGAAGCCACTTCTCTGAAATAGGCAAATATAAATTCGTAAAGGAAATTCAACCTGTAAAAGCTCCTCTTAATCTCCGTAGACTATATATATACTTCGTTCCCATCTCGCTTCGAAACAATTAAAGTCTGCTGCTGACACATTCAATCAATGAATTATTTTGAGTTTAAGTCTCTTCATGCTGCACACCAGCCAGTTTCCTGCAGCAAACCACGAACCAGACACAACTCTGCAACGCAGAATCAAAATAAATGAAAAAATGAATCGCGATCACCCGTTTCGATATTTTCCGGAGTACAATTATTGGCTCGTCATTGTTGGCTTATTGATCTCCATCTTACATCAATTCTTTAACATTACTGGTCTTCAATTTTCGTTGAGCTTGTCAAATTCATTATATATAGGAATAGACTATGAAAATGGGATACATACACTATTTAGCACGATAATTTTGAAATAATACATTTCGATAACCAGATGATGCCTCTAGATTGTGCCGAATAACACATCACCAAGCATACCTTTCAAATGAAAGTATATGTAATACTATTATAAAGCTCCACAATAAATGGAGTTAAGGTATAATATGGACACATATATGTTCATTCTGAGATGGGCTTTGCACATGCGAATGATTTGCGGAAGATGCAATATTCTGTCTCCATGCATGCAGCAAATTGGTAATCGCAGCCTGCGTAGTTATATAATGGCTCTAAATTGCTTTACTTAATTCATGTATAGGCACAGTGATGCTTCCTTCGGTTGCAGACTTACTGAAGTTAATACATGATATTAGGTCCTACTTATCTACGAACTATAATAGCTAACACTGCAATCTTTTGTTATATCATACTCATTTGAAGGGGATGATCAATGTGTAAATAAATCTTATTTTACCTCATCAACATTTTAACATCTAACGAGGTTGATTTTATAACAGGCCAGGAAAATGTTTCTTTAACGATTTGAAATGTTGAGCTAGATCCTAGAACACATGTGTATCATGTTCTCATCTGTTAATTATCAAAGTTTTTAGATCATACATTTTGATTTATTCAAATTGTCAACTCCCACTTTCAATTTTTAACATAGACTTCGTTACCTACTGTTTCCCTGCACGTTTTCCTTAACGTAAACTTCACTCGAACTTGTCAGAAAAAACATCTTGGTGTCAAAATGAAGCAAAGATGAAGTTGATCAGCCATAATTAAGTGTGAAGTTGCGAGTATGTTTAGAGATAATATTAACGTGCATACATGGAGAAAAATTATAAGTTTCCCGGAAAAAAACTAAATGTTGAAGCAAGGTGGAAGATTCATTGTGTTATACATATAGGTTTTTCTGCATCTGTTCGAGCCATACGCATCAACGTAAAAGGAAAAAATGATGAAAAGAGAAAGGAATGAGCAACCTTCAATAAAAAATTGAAGAAGGGTTCTCATTTACCTTAGACTAGTTTAGTGATGGTGATTCCAGCCGGCATGCATAACGACCCAAGGCACGACAATATAAATGATGAATAGCCGCATGAATAGGGTAAAGATTAACACTTCTATAGAAGAACCCTATGTCAAAGTATGGTATCTCAATCCAATTGAAAATTTTCGGCAAGATCCGCAAATATTCGCGTTCATATACAAGATACAAAAAAATTCAACAAGAGAATTGGACATGTGTGAAGAAGACGATCCGTTCTTTTTAATTTCGTCACAAATACATGCCCTTAATTGTCAATAAAAAGTGTTGGAAGAATGTAACATTTTGTAAAAAGCTACAGTATGCATTTGATTTTCATGTAGTTAGGAAAATTTGTTTACTTTACGATTTCATGTTTTATAATATTGCTTGTATAACTGCTGATGTTTTGAATACAAATCTGAACTGTTGAACAGTGTGTCTTCTCATAATTATATTGCATTTAGGAGGAAAGCCTCACTTTTCTTTGGTCAAGTATTCCTATATCATCAGATCCATCCAAAAAAATCTCTTTCTGCTAATCACTCCATATTTTGCCGTTTCCTGTGTCTAAGAAAGTTTAAATGCAAAATTTAAGTGCGGATAAATAAAATGGCTAAATTGTAAAGCAGCGTTTGTCTCGGTCAATTTTGATTCGCGCTATTTCTATTTAATTAACGCGGCATTGTTCGGGTACGTGTGCTGGCCGTGACAAACAGCGAGTCTAATATTTTGGGCAACGTAATGTTCTCATCTTTTCTTCATGACATTATTTCGTGAAATTTTGTTGTGGCTTTGGATAAATATTAAGAAATCGACCGGGACAAATGTGTATCTCTTTGTCGCACCTACCTCCTCAATTACACCCACCACAGATCAACCGCAGCTTTTCGATATAAAGATGCATATGTATCTATTTAACGACTGGCTGAATTTTATAAATTTCCCACCTTCACATCAATGCTGATGGGTTTGTTAATTATTAAGTGTACTAGCTGTCATCGCTTTATGTTCTCATACAGTGAGTTATGTTGTAGGAATATTTTAGTCAAACAACACATTATATGCTAAGCATTACGCATAAAATCCCACTCCCTTATATTTACATGAATCAATATTTAAACAGCAAATTCGTGCTTTCAGTGAATATCTTTGTCTTTTCGACTAGTGTAGAATTTCTTAGTGTTATAACATCTATATATAATATGTGTTATAACATCTTATATATGTGTGTTATAACATCTTTGTCTTAGTGTTATATATGTGTAAAACAAATAAGGTGTTAGGCGTTGGTGCAAAGGCGTTATATGAGCATAAAGTCCAAAGACATCGGCCAAAGCCTTAAATATCACTTCAAGAAAGAAAAATTTCGTCTCTGACTGGATTTAAATCGATCACACAAAAACTGCACAACCGCGCCCGTGATGAAATATTGATAATTTTATGACAAGCAGGAGACAAAAATAAGTCCACTATATAGACTCATATATAGTTTCCCTGCCTGTGCGCGTATCAAGTGAAAATAAATCTCCGTGGAATAGCAGGTATTCAGTAACCTACAGAGTGTGTTTAATATTCTTGCACCATAAAGATCCCTCAGCCGACCATGATTTGAGATTGTTCTATTCAAAGAAAGACGAATCAATCCGTCTTGTGAGAGAATCAAGCTGGGAATGAAACATGAAATGTTAGAGAAGGAAGTAGGAGGAGCGCGCGAGGCGGGGCACCGTCGCAGGACGCCAATGGCGCGCCGCCTGCCCTCAGCACGCTCCGCTCCTGGAGGCTCTCAGCTCCGACCTATAAAATACAAGGCGGTCAGCCCGATCATCATTAGTACTCGTTAACTCGAGGCAGTGTGCACTCCAGTGATTCGTGTTACAGCATAAGGCGATCTGGAAAATAGTTGCCGATGGCTTCCTGCTGAAATACTTAAAATTTACGAACGAATTTGTCTATTGAAGTTTTTCATTTTTAAAGTGTTTCGTTCGCTTCTTATTGCGGATAGTTTTAAGTCTATTTTCGAAAATGATTCATGAACTACTAATTTCCCAGTTACATGTAACTGAGCCCAATATTCTGTGAGTAAGATTTCTTCAAATTCATTTACGACGGTCTAATCACGATGATTTCGCCATTCTAATCGTATTGCACAAAATCCGAGTTTTTCATTGGTAAAGGTTCATGAATAATTGTTTGCAACGCGCATTGATCTTCATTAATTCAAGCTGATGGATGTAAAGTAGTACCATGCTATCTTGATGAACGTTTTGTCACGGCTTGCAGCGCTCGTGTTGAAATTTTATACTTCTCAGTTTAAGGCCAGTAACTGCAACAAATAGGTGTGAAGAAGCTGACCAAAGTCTAAAGCTGTCCTAAGAATGACCGTGGAAGCAGCAGAGAACAAATAGGAAGGAAATTCACTCAAATCTAATGACTAGAACTTTGTGGTCTAACTCATAATAGCAAAGCAACGGATGAAAGAAGAAAGTCACACGTACGATGTAGGATGTTGTATAATGTTGCAGTTAATTATAGGATGTGTTCTATGAACCTCTCAAATAGAACACTTGACCTTAGAGTAAATGACTGGGTAAATATACTGATCATGATTGTATACCTGTTTAGCTTATTTTGAGTACTTGACCGCAATCTTTATAGTTTAGTTAAACTTAGTATTTAATTTCTTCAGAATATTGTAGATATTGTAGATACTAGATTCATTTTCCTGTTCACTGATGTTTCCAAAGCAACATGGGATTTTCTCCTAATTAAAATGTTCAGCTGCGGCGCATTGATCACCTCAGAACGCGAAGTTGTCACGCGTCCCTGCACCGAGCGCTGGGTTGCAGCGCTGGGAAAATACTGTCTTGAAATTACTTAGATTATGCGATTCTCAGTTCTCTGTTGCATCATGAAGCAATTGCACAATTTAGTTCATGTGTCTAAGTAACTATAGCATTCTTAACATTTTAAACTTCTGCGTCTCGTTGAGTTAAATATTGCCCTCAGAGTATCTAATTAAGCTTCGATCAATGCTTCCATGCAGAGCGCACAGCTTTTTTTAGCGCATTTGATTCATTATTTGTTCATCTTATTTCCCTACCTTACCGTTTTATGCGATGATAGTACTCTTAGTATTCAGTTTTAAACAAATTGAGTATTTTGATTCAATTGCTGTTTCCGGATGCATTGTAGAATGCAAGCCAATTTCGAAGAATGTAAATAAAAAATGTTTTAAATTTTTCAGTCGACGCAAAGCTTCTTCTTTTCAATTAAATGAGCTTGCTTCAATGTTACAATACGCAATTAAGTAAGGGAACGTTCTACATAAAGGTCATTCTTATTTGTAAATTAATTAAGTACGGCCTAGTGATACGCATAGGTCACTGAGCACGCACAAAAAACTCGGGTGTTTGCATGTTAATTTGTATTAGTCGATATAAATACCACATGACGGATATTCCAGCTCTGGCAGCTTGGATCCTCGCTCTAAAAATCTCTGAAGATGCAGCCCAATCTCTAACTGTCACTGAAAAGCAAACTCAATTTCTCTGTACGAAATCCTTCATCGTTTCTGACGTTTTCCCCATGACACGTGAAGCCAACGAGAAACGGTAAAGGATCTGAGATGAAGCAATTTGCTAGTTTTTCATTGACTGAGTTTTTCATGTATATTTAGTTTTTCTCCATGATAAGAATCTAAGAGGCTTGGATCCCCATAATTCAGTGACGCGTTGGTCCCCAGTCCTGCTAATCCCATTGTTGAAGCCCATGAGAAAAACAAGAGTGCAAAGCTAAACATTCTTAACAGCGAGGCAAATTTAAATTCTTTCAAAATCTGAAAGCATCAACAGGCTATCTCAAAACTCAAACGTCAGCATTCTGGCCCCATTTCTATTTTAAATGTTTTAACACCGATCACACTGAAATGAGCTTGCAAGTTTTTTTGCTAATGTACTTGCTAACTGAAATTATCAGAGTACAAAATTGAAACTCTAACGAAGTAAGCGAACCCAATCTCTATCTAGAAAGGTTTTCTACGTCAATCTACATGTCCTAATTACATGCGTTCTTATGTATACACACAACAACAAATTGAGTATACCTACTCGATACAGAATAAATACGGAGCTTAGTGTGACATTTTCTTCGTATTTTGGGTAAATCTAGAATTCCATTTATAGGTCTCGAGCTTACGAAAATTTCAGCAGGTTCAAGTGTCAAATGAGTTATATATATATAATGACATAATTTCATGCTCGCTTAGAGGTGAATGAAAAGATGAGATTGAGCAGTGTGTGGACAGCCCTTCGTCGTGTGAGTCCTCTCGAATAAAACGGCAGACAATCTAAAGTTTCTAGTCACTCCGGAGTGTTTCGAGAGTTATAAGTACTGTGACGAGGGCATTGCTGCACTGCCCGATTTAAATTTTGTAGGCTAATTCAGAACACAGACTAAGCAACTGCCTGCCTTAAAGAGCACTAATTAATTCTAACAGTATGTAAGAAATGAAAACATTTTGAAACCGCATTGGCAATTCTTTGTACGACAGTGGCTCACATGCGCTCGTTTTTATCGAGGGTACCAGTACTTTGTCATTTTGTGAATGATTTCAGCCAACATCTGCTGTTCGTACGACGCTTTGGAAATTTTAATGGTTGCCACGATCCAGCACTTCAGTCTAGCGTGTCCGACGCGATTCTCCGTCCAAGACACCTAAATATACGTTCAGCAGAAGTTTTAATTATCATTTTACTAATTAAATTTCAAGTCCAAATCATATCGGTCATTGCTTACTCATTCCATACTTTCCCATGGTCTATATGTATTGTCAATGATCGAATGGAACAGTCTATCATGTCTTTTCTTTAAATTGTGCACTCACTCTGGTTGTTAAAATTGTTCACACAAAATTTCGTATGCCTTACCTCGTGTGAGACTCGACAGGGCCATTAAAATCCTCTTCAATGAAAGACCTCTAAATTAAACGATACAATAGCTAACCAACATTTGAAACTATTTGTGAGGCTGTACGTGGCAATGTGTTCCAGTGTATTCCAATTCACAGAACGGGAATTGAAAAACTTGATGCTTCAGTTCACGAATAGCTAGCACAAATTTCTGCTTCTAAAGTTGCTTTGTTCGATGTTTTCATTTTGACACGAAAGCTTGCTTTGGTGGAAGTAGAAATTTACGTCATTAAATAGTTGTTTTTATCCAGACATCCTTTTCGTTTTCACGTGTATTATTTTTATGAATTTGTTATTTTTTCAATGACCTATTAAGAAAATTTATTGCGAATGTCATTCAGGTAGGGATTCCCTTCGAAAAATTTCGACAAATACTGAAATTTTGAATTTAGTAATATCTTTGTCTTATATGAATATGGAGTAGTCTCGAAGACAACCGGCTGGTGCAGGCTTTTGAGTATTTTTTAAAAAAAATTACATATGTGAATGATACTTTTTCCATTTCAAATTCTTTTGTGAAACTGTGACTCAAGTAAAATCCCTAACCTTTTGTTTTTGTTTGTTGCAGGTTTTTCCAACATTGCTTGCAGAGCTTATTCCGAATTAAAGCATCTATAATACATAAAAAATCAGTCAAATTTAATTCAAACTTTTTGAACTAAAGTGTCGCTGGTTACCCTATCCGTGAGATCAAGTTGCAGCGCATGTCATTGCAATATGATGTATCCAGAATTGTTTCAACTACTCAGCCGGCATATGCAGAACTTCCCAGTGCCTCAATTTCAGTGGACTCACACACAGCCTCAGACTACGCAGCCAAGTCCACCTCCGTCTCCGCCCGTGAGTGGATGGCCTCTCCGAACTCCAGCCTCGCGAGTTTCATCGTTCACCATAGACGCCATCCTGGCGCACCAGAGGGGCCCGCACAAAACAGCCTCCAGCGCTGACCACCAGAATAAAGTTAATGCTCAAGACATACGTCTTTCCTCAAGGCCATCTCCGTACCCAAATTCTGCGGACATAGGTTCTCCAAACAACGCTGGATCAGTGGTCACAACTGGTAAAACCAGTAAGACCAAGCGCGTTCGTACAATCTTCACATCGGAACAGTTAGATAGACTCGAAACAGAGTTCGCGCGGCAGCAGTACATGGTAGGGCCAGAGAGGGTATTTCTTGCTCAGTCTCTCCGTTTATCCGAGGCGCAAGTAAAAGTTTGGTTTCAGAATCGCAGAATAAAATGGCGAAAACAGGCCAATGAGAAGCAACACAAGAGGTTTCCGAATGCATTCATGGATCATTTGGACCATGAAAACTCTCAAAGTCCCCCTTCGTCTCCCGAGCAACTTGAAGCGGCCACTACCGATTCTTCCGTCAGAACAGAAGAAGGGTCGTCTTCGTCTCTGTCTCTGGAGAAGCTTCCCGTCAACGCAGCAGATGAACGACTGTCTCTGACTTCACGAGTTCAACAAGCCTCGAGAAGTTCATCTCCTCTACTCTCGTCATTAGGGAATTCTTCGATATCAGCTCCGCCACCTTCTTCTATGATGAAAGCAGGCTTCGAAGCACTACAAAATACGGCAAATTCATGCTCAACAAACAAATATTCTTCAAAAGGTGTTGGAGATTCATCCAGTGTAAGTGATAGAAACAATATGATTACAGACTCTCAATCGAAATTCCAGCATTGTTCATCAGTAGACATCACCAGTCACGCGCCAAGTATTCACCGATCAGTTGAAGAAATAACCTATCAGTCCGTAAAAGACAGTCCATAATATTTTACAATCCGGTGAACTGTCTTCGTTAAATTTGAAAGCGCTTTAGATACTTAGCAATCATTGAGACGATTGAAAAACTGGAATTTTATGTTTCTGTCCTGTTGATTAGTTTAAAAGACAATTATATGTAAAGAGCGTTCCTTCCACCGTGATTAATTTACAGAATAAATTAAGTACGAGAAGAGCAATAGAACTACTGTACATAAAATTCACGTTTCATTGGAAGTTTTGTACATTTTAGACTAGTCGATTTTGACAATTTTTAAAACTTGAATTTTTATTCGCGAGAAAGAGTAACTTCAATCTACCGAGAGAATGAGGCATTCCGCTGAGGCGCATTGTACGCCTAACGACGCGCGCAGCCTCCTGTCTCTGTTACCTTTCTTATATGTGTGTGCGTGAGAGCGGATGATATGTCCGTGCGTGATGAAAATGTAATACGATGTTTTCTTTATCGATATTTTACTACGAGTTTTATGTCATCATCTTGAAGATGCGGGGCTTGATTTTCAATTAAACTACGTCGTCGTTGTGGTTCAGCTATAATGGCAGCGTAGATGCTCTCTGGTCGACTTGGCTATTTTTCGCACTTTAACACATAATCTAGCCAAGTAGACTCGGAACAACTCACGCTGGCGGCTTTACCGATACGATGGCGTAAATTGTTTGAAAACCCAGGCTCAGATCTCGAGATAAAGTTACAATCAGACGTGGAATCTGATTGTACATGTACAGAGTAGACAATACAATTACTATTCTAGTCCTACCGATAGTGTACAATGTTTTATTTGTAACCGTAGCTAGTGGCTGCATTAAAATTACAATAACTAAGGTGACATTTTCAATGAGTGTAAAAACATATCTGGTTATAGCGAAAATTTCTGTCCATTTTTTGAAAATCCTAACAAGTGGAACTCGATGTCCGCTCTCAATGTTGAAGATTCATCCAATGCATGGTATTCATGGATATAATTTGCACATCCCATAGGCCTGTGTTACGTGTTTTTTTTGTTGTGTGTGAATAACCATTTAAAAATGTAACGACGTGGGGGTAAACAAGCTTTGTCACATGTTACGCAGTTGAAATTATTATTTGATAAGCTGATTTTTTGCAAGGTTTTTGGAGGGGCAATGAAGGTAAAAAACGTATTACCACTACGTCACATTAATTTTCTATATTTAAGATTTCCCTATGAAGAATGCATTCCAAACACGTTTCCATTCTGTGCCATTTTTAGCCGAAAAGCATTACATTTTGTATTGAAATGAGCAGACGATGCATTGTCCACTCTGTGAGATTAATGGCTTCATATTGTTTGCTATAAACTCTTGTCTTCTCTTTGGTCTCCTGTGCTATATCTTCAATTTTTTATCCTTTCTTCGATCTAACCACTTAGTTCTAGTTGTGATTGCAGTCTTCATTCGCTAACGTTGGGAACGCGACCCACTTGTCATGAACTACACTAAATCTCTCTCACCCAATAACTTACCCCTATAACTTTCTCACTAAACCTTTCTGTCTTTTACAATAACGTAATATTATTTACTTTCTTCCTCGGTACTTCTCTTTAACCTTTTTTCCCCTAAAATATCTCTCCTCGCCTTTCAAGATAGGCAACAGGCATAGGTTAGTTCGGCAAGTTAGGCTAGGTAAGAGGACTGGCGCTCCTCTGGGGATATAGTTAGATGACCACAGTTGCATAAATAGGCCTTCGGGACACATTTATCTTTCGTGACTACTTTACTCCCTCAGTTTTTATGTCTTATTTTTTCTAGTTTCTTCCCTTTCCTTGTTAATTTAGTTTCTATATGTAGGGTCCCCTGTGTAAATGGAAACCTTGTGCATAGATTCCCTCATTTTTTACAATCCTTACCAAGTGGTCTCTTCTGTTCGCTTTATTTATATCTTCTTCGCAGTTGCTAGGGTCTTAAACTAACAACTTCGACCTTAAACCTCTCCAGGCAAATATTTTTTACCTTAAATTATTTTCATCCTAATTAACTAACTCTTATATGTTCTTTTTATGTTTACAATCTCATGACATAATGATGTTACCATGGTCAAATCGCAGGTTTGTTCTAGAGTTTTCCCAGAGCGTGCTTCTTTATCATTTCAAAATTCCAAATTTTTACCAAAAATTGTACCCGAGAAGGAATTTAAAATTGCATTTTCCATTGCCTAATACAATCTAAACCTTATGATGCAAGGGAGTGGGACTCAACAGCTTCGTAAGTTGATTATGTCCTTACGTAGTGAAATCCTTGTCAAATTCATTTCATATGCTTAAAAAATGAAACTTATGAATTTCACACTTCTACGCGCTTTACCGAAGTCTTAGTTTCGTAAATTTAGCGATGAATTTTTTTATTGTGTATGTTGAATTTTTATTTGTTGCACTTGTAATGCGCCGGAACGAGTAGCCCTACGCGTTCGGTATCAATCTAATTACAAGTGACAGAAAATAATGAGTTTTATTCATTCATTTATTGAGATGACGAATGAAAAATATTTCCCAGTTTATCCTTGAACTAACGTGACGAATATGACGATGTCTTATGCCGTCACTACAATTTAACGGCATTTATTAACAAAGTGAGTGAACGAAGCCTAAAATAATCAAATTTTACTTTTTTCAGAAATGTTTGAATGAACATACGAGCATGACAGTCTTCATTTTGTTATTTTAATAATGCACAAGAAAACATAGGCCTAGTTGCATCATTGTTATAATTCATGGATCAGAATGAATTACCTGTTTATTCCCATACAACGGCTCAAATATTTTAATAGCAAATCGTAAATGTATTTCTGTAGCATGGGAGCAAGTCCGTTTCAATACGGTAAATTAAGAAAGACAGGAATAGCATTGAAATGACGTACTCTATACTCTCCAGGGAAAATACGGAGTATCGGAACCAAAGTCCATGACCGGTGCATTAAATGTACAGAGTAGGTCGTGTACACGACTGATGATACTATTAAGTTGCATCTGACGCGGCTGGATTTCAGAAGTCTAATGAAATTGGTCTCAATGCTCGTCAGTTAATAAAACGATGACTCGGAATGAAAATAAGAGTTTCAGTTTCCAAAGCTGGTTTGCACTGACATGAGGCCCGAAATTTGCTTTCATTTCGCTCAGTGGCATAGTTTGTGTTCGAGCAAAAAAAAGTTACCTAGAGTTTAAGTACGAAGTTCAATGTGATTGATCAGTTCTCAAAACCCTGTCATTTTGTTGAAAGTGTTTAAATATTTCATCTAGCATTGATGGAAGACGTTGATATTTCAAAATGAGATACTGATGTGGGAGAGAGAAGTGGTCGAGGTGTATTTTTCCCGGTTTCTGCGATCATTTGTTCGCCAAAGTGAATAAATAACATTCAGACTGTGCGTTGCGAAACTTGGTTTATATTTCTACGTATATCTCTACGGATAGGAAACATATGATCCGTATTACTGCGATTTACTGTTGTCTAGCCACCCTGCTTCATGCAAGATGATGCTGGCTGTTTTTCAGTTAGAAAATCTTGACTTTTTTTCTATCGAAGGACTTGTAATTTTAGCTTGTCCGTGCTAATCTCTGATTTTATTCCCATAAAAAGCTTGAAAACCATGGTGGCCACAGGTAAATTACATAATAAAGGCAAAGACTTGGACGTCTGAACAAAAAACTGGGAACGAACTGTTCCATCATTTTGCATTAATGCTAGTCAGTTGTCACTGTTGGACGAATGAGTGACTGATGAGTTTGGAATTTGCATGTTGTTCTGTTGCTCGCTAACGTGTTTTCTAAAATTTGTCAGGTAATGCGTAATGTTTTCACATGTCCTGGTCCCCAGCACACCCAGTAAAAGATAGGGTAGAGATATTTGAATAACGGGTATGAAACTTTCATGTCAAAGAAAAATATTTATTACTTTGTAACGCGTCTGTTCCGCAGTACAACATCGTAAAATATATACCCTACAACACCATAACGTTGAGGGTGCATAGTATTTGGTTATTCATACATTTTCTCATAAAATATTAGCTTCAGCTTCCATGTACATTTGTTGATGATAAGAAAAGTACTGCCGCCCCTGCAGCGAGATGTCGCTTTCCTTCTGCCATGACAAGGCCACAAAGTTACCGAACGGCCGTGATCAACTTATGGACTTGTTATTGTTAGGCACGTTCTCTTCAAGGAAGATCTGGCCTCTCGAGAATCATGGTTTGCTCAAAGCTGCTAAAACAGAATGATATGCAGCAGGCATTCAGCTCCAAGTAGGAGCAGCAAGATTAGTTAAGCTACGATCGAGCTTTGTACAAGATTGGTGAACTAGAAGTTCTTTAAACAGCGATTCCGAAGCCGCCAGATGTCGTGAGGTATTGCATGGAGGGAAAAAGAAATGAACTCTTAGGTTGTGGATTGTTGCTTCTGCACTAAAACTGAATCTCACAGCTCTCATCATGATCTAGAATTATTAGGACATGCTTCTCCTAACTAAAATAGTGATAAAACATGTATATTCTCTATAGAAGAGGTTTAATAACTCATTTCTTTTGGAGGACACCCGTGGACGCGCAATGAGAGAGCATGCACACGCAATTTACACGCTCCAGAAAAATTTGCAAAAAGTTCAACCGATGAGATTTGAAACGCTTGTGTCTTAGTTTCACGAACAAAACAACATCGACGTTTCTACGCTGAATCACGTGTAGTATTTGTGTTTCTCGATGATTTTAGGAATAGACGTTCCTTGATTGTTTCTACAGATTTCTTGGTAACGAGACAGTTGCCCTTGTGGATTGCTTGAGGATATATAGTGTACAGCGCTCACCATCCTGCGCGGTGTGCAGTGCTCACCATCCTGCGAGGTGTGCAGTGCTCACCATCCTGCGAGGTGTGCAGTGCTCACCATCCTGCGTGGTGTGCAGTGCTCACCATCCTGCGAGGTGTGCAGTGCTCACCATCCTGCGAGGTGTGCAGTGCTCACCATCCTGCGAGGTGTGTAGTGATCACCATCCTGCGAGGTGTGCAGTGCTCACCATCCTGCGTGGTGTGTAGTGATCACCATCCTGCGAGGTGTGCAGTGCTCACCATCCTGCGTGGTGTGTAGTGATCACCATCCTGCGAGGTGTGCAGTGCTTACCATCCTGCGAGGTGTGCAGTGCTCACCATCCTGCGTGGTGTGTAGTGATCACCATCCTGCGAGGTGTGCAGTGCTCACCATCCTGCGTGGTGTGTAGTGATCACCATCCTGCGAGGTGTGCAGTGCTCACCATCCTGCGTGGTGTGCAGTGCTCACCATTCTGCTTGATGTGCAGTGCTCACCATCCTGCGAGGTGTGCAGTGCTCACCATCCTGCGAGGTGTGCAGTGCTCACCATCCTGCGAGGTGTGCAGTGCTCACCATCCTGCGAGGTGTGCAGTGCTCACCATCCTGCGTGGTGTGCAGTGCTCACCATCCTGCTTGGTGTGCAGTGCTCACCATCCTACGAGGTGTGCAGTGCTCACCATCCTGCGAGGTGAGCAGTGCTCACCATCCTGCATGGATTGCAGTGCTCACCATCCTGCGCAGTGTGCAGTGCTCACCATCCTGCGGGGTGTGCAGCGCTCACCATCCTGCGGGGTGTGCAGCGCTCACCATCCTGCGAGGTGAGCAGTGCTCACCATCCTGCATGGATTGCACAGTGCTCACCATCCTGCGCGGTGTGCAGTGCTCACCATCCTGCGCGGTGTGCAGTGCTCACCATCCTGCGCGGTGTGCAGTGCTCACCATCCTGCGGGGTGTGCAGTGCTCACCATCCTGCGGGGTGTGCAGCGCTCACTATCCTGCGGGGTGTGCAGTGCTCACCATCCTGCGGGGTGTGCAGTGCTCACCATCCTGCGGGGTGTGCAGTGCTCACCATCCTGCGGGGTGTGCAGTGCTCACCATCCTGTGTGGTGTGCAGTGCTCACCATCCTGCGGGGTGTGCAGTGCTCACCATCCTGCGGGGTGTGCAGTGCTCACCATCCTGCGGGGTGTGCAGTGCTCACCATCCTGCGGGGTGTGCAGTGCTCACCATCCTGCGGGGTGTGCAGTGCTCACCATCCTGTGAGGTCAGCAGTGCTCACCATCCTGCATGGATTGCAGTGCTCACCATCCTGCGCAGTGTGCAGTGCTCACCATCCTGCGGGGTGTGCAGCGCTCACCATCCTGCGGGGTGTGCAGTGCTCACCATCCTGCGAGGTGAGCAGTGCTCACCATCCTGCATGGATTGCAGTGCTCACCATCCTGCGCAGTGTGCAGTGCTCACCATCCTGCGGGGTGTGCAGCGCTCACCATCCTGCGGGGTGTGCAGCGCTCACCATCCTGCGAGGTGAGCAGTGCTCACCATCCTGCATGAATTGCAGTGCTCACCATCCTGCGCGGTGTGCAGTGCTTACCATCCTGCGCGGTGTGCAGTGCTCACCGTCCTGCGGGGTGTGCAGCGCTCACCATCCTGCGGGGTGTGCAGCGCTCACCATCCTGCGGGGTGTGCAGTGCTCACCATCCTGCGGGGTGTGCAGTGCTCACCATCCTGCGTGGTGTGCAATGCTCATCATCCTGCGGGGTGTGCAGTGCTCACCATCCTGCGCGGTGTGCAGCGCTCACCATCCTGCTTGGTGTGCAGTGCTCACCATCCTACGAGGTGAGCAGTGCTCACCATCCTGCGAGGTGTGCAGTGCTCACCATCCTACGAGGTGTGCAGTGCTCACCATCCTACGAGGTGAGCAGTGCTCACCATCCTGCGAGGTGTGCAGTGCTCACCATCCTACGAGGTGTGCAGTGCTCACCATCCTGCGAGGTGAGCAGTGCTAACCATCCTGCATGGATTGCAGTGCTCACCATCCTGCGCAGTGTGCAGTGCTCACCATCCTGCGGGGTGTGCAGCGCTCACCATCATGCGGGGTGTGCAGCGCTCACCATCCTGCGAGGTGAGCAGTGCTCACCATCCTGCATGGATTGCAGTGCTCACCATCCTGCGCGGTGTGCAGTGCTCACCATCCTGCGCGGTGTGCAGTGCTCACCATCCTGCGCGGTGTGCAGTGCTCACCATCCTGCGGGGTGTGCAGTGCTCACCATCCTGCGGGGTGTGCAGCGCTCACTATCCTGCGGGGTGTGCAGTGCTCACCATCCTGCGGGGTGTGCAGTGCTCACCATCCTGCGGGGTGTGCAGTGCTCACCATCCTGCGGGGTGTGCAGTGCTCACCATCCAGCGTGGTGTGCAGTGCTCACCATCCTGCGGGGTGTGCAGTGCTCACCATCCTGCGGGGTGTGCAGTGCTCACCATCCTGCGGGGTGTGCAGTGCTCACCATCCTGCGAGGTGAGCAGTGCTCACCATCCTGCATGGATTGCAGTGCTCACCATCCTGCGCAGTGTGCAGTGCTCACCATCCTGCGGGGTGTGCAGCGCTCACCATCCTGCGGGGTGTGCAGTGCTCACCATCCTGCGAGGTGAGCAGTGCTCACCATCCTGCATGGATTGCAGTGCTCACCATCCTGCGCAGTGTGCAGTGCTCACCATCCTGCGGGGTATGCAGCGCTCACCATCCTGCGGGGTGTGCAGCGCTCACCATCCTGCGAGGTGAGCAGTGCTCACCATCCTGCATGGATTGCAGTGCTCACCATCCTGCGCGGTGTGCAGTGCTCACCATCCTGCGCGGTGTGCAGTGCTCACCATCCTGCGCGGTGTGCAGTGCTCACCATCCTGCGGGGTGTGCAGTGCTCACCATCCTGCGGGGTGTGCAGCGCTCACTATCCTGCGGGGTGTGCAGTGCTCACCATCCTGCGGGGTGTGCAGTGCTCACCATCCTGCGGGGTGTGCAGTGCTCACCATCCTGCGGGGTGTGCAGTGCTCACCATCCTGCGGGGTGTGCAGCGCTCACCATCCTGCGGGGTGTGCAGCGCTCACCATCCTGCGGGGTGTGCAGTGCTCACCATCCTGCGGGGTGTGCAGTGCTCACCATCCTGCGTGGTGTGCAGTGCTCACCATCCTGCGGGGTGTGCAGTGCTCACCATCCTGCGGGGTGTGCAGTGCTCACCATCCTGCGGGGTGTGCAGTGCTCACCATCCTGCGGGGTGTGCAGTGCTCACCATCCTGCGTGGTGTGCAGTGCTCACCATCCTGCGGGGTGTGCAGCGCTCACCATCCTGCGGGGTGTGCAGCGCTCACCATCCTGCGGGGTGTGCAGTGCTCACCATCCTGCGGGGTGTGCAGTGCTCACCATCCTGCGTGGTGTGCAGTGCTCACCATCCTGCGGGGTGTGCAGCGCTCACCATCCTGCGGGGTGTGCAGTGCTCACCATCCTGCGGGGTGTGCAGTGCTCACCATCCTGCGGGGTGTGCAGTGCTCACCATCCTGCGGGGTGTGCAGTGCTCACCATCCTGCGGGGTGTGCAGCGCTCACCATCCTGCGGGGTGTGCAGCGCTCACCATCCTGCGGGGTGTGCAGTGCTCACCATCCTGCGGGGTGTGCAGTGCTCACCATCCTGCGTGGTGTGCAGTGCTCACCATCCTGCGGGGTGTGCAGTGCTCACCATCCTGCGCGGTGTGCAGCGCTCACCATCCTGCGGGGTGTGCAGCGCTCACCATCCTGCGGGGTGTGCAGTGCTCACCATCCTGCGGGGTGTGCAGTGCTCACCATCCTGCGTGGTGTGCAATGCTCATCATCCTGCGGGGTGTGCAGTGCTCACCATCCTGCGCGGTGTGCAGCGCTCACCATCCTGCGGGGTGTGCAGTGCTCACCATCCTGCGGGGTGTGCAGTGCTCACCATCCTGCGTGGTGTGCAGTGCTCACCATCCTGCGGGGTGTGCAGTGCTCACCATCCTGCGGGGTGTGCAGTGCTCACCATCCTGCGGGGTGTGCAGTGCTCACCATCCTGCGAGGTGTGCAGTGCTCACCATCCTGCGGGGTGTGCAGTGCTCACCATCCTGCGGGGTGTGCAGTGCTCACCATCCTGCGTGGTGTGCAGTGCTCACCATCCTGCGGGGTGTGCAGTGCTCACCATCCTGCGGGGTGTGCAGTGCTCACCATCCTGCGTGGTGTGCAGTGCTCACCATCCTGCGGGGTGTGCACTGCTCACCATCCTGCGGGGTGTGCAGTGCTCACCATCCTGCGGGGTGTGCAGTGCTCACCATCCTGCGGGGTGTGCAGTGCTCACCATCCTGCGTGGTGTGCAGCGCTCACCATCCTGCGGGGTGTGCAGTGCTCACCATCTTGCGGGGTGTGCAGTGCTCACCATCCTGCGGGGTGTGCAGTGCTCACCATCCTGCGCGGTGTGCAGCGCTCACCATCCTGCGGGGTGTGCAGCGCTCACCATCCTGCGGGGTGTGCAGTGCTCACCATCCTGCGGGGTGTGCAGTGCTCACCATCCTGCGTGGTGTGCAATGCTCATCATCCTGCGGGGTGTGCAGTGCTCACCATCCTGCGCGGTGTGCAGCGCTCACCATCCTGCGGGATGTGCAGTGCTCACCATCCTGCGGGGTGTGCAGTGCTCACCATCCTGCGTGGTGTGCAGTGCTCACCATCCTGCGGGGTGTGCAGTGCTCACCATCCTGCGGGGTGTGCAGTGCTCACCATCCTGCGGGGTGTGCAGTGCTCACCATCCTGCGAGGTGTGCAGTGCTCACCATCCTGCGGGGTGTGCAGTGCTCACCATCCTGCGGGGTGTGCAGTGCTCACCATCCTGCGTGGTGTGCAGTGCTCACCATCCTGCGGGATGTGCAGTGCTCACCATCCTGCGGGGTGTGCAGTGCTCACCATCCTGCGTGGTGTGCAGTGCTCACCATCCTGCGGGGTGTGCACTGCTCACCATCCTGCGGGGTGTGCAGTGCTCACCATCCTGCGGGGTGTGCAGTGCTCACCATCCTGCGTGGTGTGCAGTGCTCACCATCCTGCGGGGTGTGCAGTGCTCACCATCCTGCGGGGTGTGCAGTGCTCACCATCCTGCGTGGTGTGCAGCGCTCACCATCCTGCGGGGTGTGCAGTGCTCACCATCTTGCGGGGTGTGCAGTGCTCACCATCCTGCGTGGTGTGCAGTGCTCACCATCCTGCGGGGTGTGCAATGCTCACCATCCTGCGGGGTGTGCAGTGCTCACTATCGCACGAAGTACAACACCTGAAGTCAACCATTTCACAAGAGCTGTACAACAACTCGGCGATGAAATAGTTGTCCTAAATATTTTTTTCTCGTCCCATATTTTAAATATCCAAGAATCTTTTTACTTTTCTCAGGCAAAACTCTATTCCAATTCTGGCGCATTTCCTACACATTCTAAATGAGTACGTCGATATTCTTGTCCCATTCATTAATACCATCGACGTTTTTTAGTGTTCATTTCTCACGTTGACAGTCAGAGAAGACTGCGCTACACTCAACGCGTCGTCATGCTGCACAGCTGCGTGCTGCGGCTGAGAGAGTGACGCGAGTTGTCAAATTTGTGCACGACAAAATGTCATAATGCAAAGCAAGTTGTCAACCTTCTGTAAGGCATCAAACTTATTCAAAGTAACTTAATAAATTTGTACTGAAAAAATTATTATGCTTCAGATGAACAAGTTGCCAAACTGCTCAAAGCAAGTTACGAAGCCTGTGCTGAACTAAATGTTAATCTTGCTTAGAATAAGCTTTTAAATATTTGTAGAATAAAATGTGAAAATCATGCAGAACAAGTTTTCATGCTGAGAAGAAGCTGTCAAATTCGCTCACAACAAGTTGCCAAACACGTCCAGGCAAAATTGTAGAACTTGGATGCAACATGTTGTTACACAATTATCCAAACTTGCGTAGAATATATTATAAGCTTTTAAATATGAGTAGAACAAGTTACCAAACATTTGTAAATCGATTCGTAAAATGTGTGCAGAAAAAGCTGTCCCACTCGTGTGAGACAAGCTCACCTCAAATACTGTAGACCACAGCGCTGGTGCGCCAACACGCACAACAAATGTACAAGAAAAGCAGCAGCGCTACTAAATATTTTTGAAGTGCATAGAGGTGCTAGATACATTACTTCTAAATTTACTTAGCTTTTATTTCGAGTTAGAAATTGTCTCTATGTGCGCATCTTTGCCCTGATGCTGGCGTGAAAATAGAAACGAATCAAGGAACTTCTCCCAGGAGGAATATGTTTGCTGAGGTATCGCGGGAAACTGAATGTCTACATAGAGGTGCTCTCACAGGAAACTGGAAGTCTGCGTAAAACTTACTGCAGGGAACAGAAAACCTATTGCTGTGGTGTTGTCATAAAAACACTGTAAAACATCTACTTTTTATTAGGTATACAAATTCGTCATGTTCTCTTAAATAAAGTATATTGTGGCAGGCTGAAACCGAGTATAAAATGAGGCTTACTCGAATTACAGACTGACATACGTGCCCGTCTCGAGGTTTCCAAGAATTGCAAACTGATATTCGATCGTGCGTGTCTCGAGGCTTTCCACGTAACAGTCTAGGCGAGATCGGTATAGTGTCTCAAGGCTTACTCTAGCTACAAACTGACATCCGTGCGTACGTGTCTTGAGCATTGTGCGAGTTTTAAGGCATTCATGATCGAGCCGCAGCCGCTGGTGCATGCTCGTCAATGGTGGTGCATCCTGTGCCCAAGCAGATTGCAACCCAGGAAGAATCTGGGTCTCTTCGAACTTTTTCTTTGCTTATAACGTAGAATGAATGAATAGCCATTTACAAAGATTTGCGTACTATTGGCTGAAAAATTATATTCCACACTACTTATAGCTGTGTTTTTATATAAGTTCTAATTTAATTATCCTGCTTAAAAATTATTTAATATAAACAGCAATTTCATATGAGCAGTTAGGTTTTTCCTTAGCAGTGTATAAGGCATCGCAGTTATGAAAAGGATGCAGTTTACTATCCTAGAAAGTTTCGTAATATGCACGAAAACGATCCAATTTTACTCATTAGAGGTCTTCTTTTATATTTGAAATCATTCGAGGAACGTGTAATGTCTTCGCTGAACTTACACAAGAGATAAATTCAAATTTATTGCCATGTTCTGTAGACTTACTGAAAATTTGCTACTCAATTCACTATATAGGCCACACTTTCTGCTTATCTTTTGAAACATAAGTTTAGCGCTGGCCAGTGTACATACGAGGGGTAGCTAAAAAGTTCTCAGACAAATGCCATAATTTTTTATTTAACAACTCATTACTTTTATTTTCCTACATAAGCTCCATTGTTTTCCATACACTTTCGTAATCTATCTTTCCACCTGTAAATGCCTTTCTGATAAAATTGGGGAGAGGAGGGGCTTGTTCCACTAGGTTCTGTACAAGAGAGATGTTTTCTTCATTTGTTGCTGTGGTGGGTCTTCCTCCTCGTGGGTCGTCATCAAGTTGGACTCTTCCCTTTTTAAAGCGTTTAATCCAATCATAAACGACTGCTCTACATGGTGCAGAGTCTCCATAAACCTGCTGTAAAGCTTCGATGATCTTAACAGGTTTCCAATTAAGTTTAGTATAAAATTTGATGTTAGCTCTGATCTCAAAATTTGCCATTTCAAGGGTTGAAAATTACTATTTTGAGATGCAACCTCTCTCGATGCTGACCTGACATAGACTGATGAGACAGCTGCAAGTTATCAAGGAAGCTCTAAGGACAGGTTTCAACTTGTAAAAACTTGTAAATCTCTGTTCAGTTCAAAATTATGACATTTGTGTGAGAACTTTTTGACTAACCCTCGTACATACAGCTTACACTCTGTATAAATTTCCCACTGCGTAGATAATAAGAAAACTGATCTTGGTACGAAGAGTTCATAGGGTAAAATTCACACGGAGTTTTCACGTAGGTCCGTAACTGTTCGAGCTGAGAAAACCTTATCTCTACATGTCGGTAATCATCACCATTAACGACGATGATTGCCTCACTGACACTAGCCCTCCCGAGCAAAACTCTACATCTTAACATAATGACACTCAAAGAGCACATCAACCTGACTTGAGAACATTGTAACCTGTGCCCTTGCTCTAGGGAATACTACATATAACTCGTAAAAAGAGTTGAATACACTTCTTCAGAACTTTTTCTTATCCTTTTATCCATTCATAGCAGCGCCAACATGCGCGCTGTTCCGCCATTAAATCTGGTTAATTTTCTGTTATTTTAAACATAACTAAAATAACTGGTTTAAAGAAGTCTTTTATTTTGTTGCAACGTGAACAAAGGTGTTCGGCACCTTTAACTTTCTCTTCACCAACCATCACCCAATTCTGAAGACTTATGCCTTGTATGTCCTTCAGTTTTCTCCAATATTCATAAATGAACAATCCTTTCGTTTACCAATTAGAGCTCAGATAAAGTAATTACGCTGAGAAGCATGCGCGTTATCAGTGGGTAGTTAAAAGCTTTAAATTAGTGGAGACTCGTCTTATCTACCCATGTGCAAATGAACGATAGTCTGCCGCGTCGAGGCTGCCCAGCGACTGGAATGACCAAGAGACCATGCAGGGAGGCTGGCTACTCACCCAAAATTTCCAAAGATTTATCTTAGTTTTGATGATATTCTGCTGGGTCTCAACTCAGGATGTTTACCACGTACTCATTCGTGATGACTAAAGTTTAACTTGACACGGGTAAACCAGTGCACTGAGATTTTTCTCTCGACGAACACCATTCCTGTCACTATACGCTGCACGTATATACTTAATTGTGATGACAGAATTGAAAGTGGCGTACATTCCGAACAGTGAAATAAACCTGGCTCTCAGAAGTAACTTTGCTAGACAAATTGTGAAAGTAAATTTTTGAGCAGCATGACAAACGAACAAAACGAAAAAAAAGCATAGCAGATCTGTTCCACAATAAGAACATGACAAAACCAATGCTCTATTTGAGCAGAGGGAACTTTGAAGCGTATGAACAGAGGAAGACTGAGCGATTTGCTCATCCATCAGTCTGTACGCTTCTATGAATATGTAACGACTAAGAGCCGCTTCCCAGACAAACTCATTACTTTACTGATATACGAATGAATAATTTCCCAGGCTATTAGTTATACACACAAAATAGAGGCATTTGTGGAGTAGCATTGCGATATGCGTTCACTGCACTTGTAGGCCTCGAAAGAGGCAGCTGTGCTGCGGACTTGTACGTGTATTATTATAAAACTAAATAGTCCACCCCCCTTTATTTAAAATGAGAAAGAAGGCGAAACGAAAAAAAAGCCGCAAGAAATAAAAAAATCAATCTCTCGAGAGTTGAAATGGCGGAGTGCACACGGCCCGTCAAAAATATAACCTAATAATACCCGTTGTGTGTTTATTTATATATTTGTTTGGTGTCCGCTTCTTAAGAAACATAGGTTGTTAAAGTTGGCGGTATCATGGATACCGAATTCCTCAGCATAACATTAATGATGGCCTTATACGTGCATTGACATATTTGACATTTTACTAAGGTATGTTTGTTAAGGGTAGGTAATCTTGACTGAATTTTTTACGGATCCACCTAGCTTAACCTTATATTTGTTTGCCATCCAAGTCTGGAAAATTTGTTCAAAAAGGGTATTTAATCCCGTCATTTTTGACGGGTTGTGCGAACTAGTGTATAATAATGCTCGACAAATCGCATGACACACGTACGTTCCTATTTCCTTGGAATTCACGTGATATTCATTCGTACCCGAATCTGATGGATTAATACACTGGAAAACTGGGGAATTGATGTAGCTTGTACTCGTATCCCAGATACGCTTATCACACACTTTCGGCTGGCTTCGGACAGACAGACAGAAAGACAGATACCCCTCTTATAAAGTATAGATAAGTCAAGCCTCAGGATCACGTAACTGCCATTGTTTCTGCGATGCTTTCTTAAGTTGCATGCAACTTTTTTTTACAACGTAAAGAATGAGAAACTTCAAAAAAATAAACAACTTGCTGGTGATATCAAGAAAAAGAAATATTGTTCGCAGTATATCCCGTGCTCTATTCTAGGTCACCTGCAATCTCAATTTTTATTTTTTATCTATCAAATCATGATATTGGTGTAAATAAGAAAACTGTGCTACAGATATTTATTATGTTTCATGTATGCAGAATGACAGGACAAGTTTTTGCGCACAGAAAAACCGATATTTCGGAGCATTTGTATTCAAGACACGTCACAATGACAAGAACACAAAGTGTACGTGTAACACTATAACGAACATATCTGAAGAAAAAGAAAAAAATATTTGTTACATAGATAAAATTTACGAAGAATTCAACAAAATATGGGGAGAAAAATTATCTACAAGCTGTAAGGAAAGCCATTTAATATTTAATTGTCATCCCCTTTTTCACTGCAGCTCATCAACAGTTCCTGCAAGTTTTTACTTAATCCTGGTAAAATAAGAACGAAATCTTAGCTCATTCTTCTTTAAATAACACCTTCAATTCATCAACGTTAGTCGGTCGTCTCACGAAAGTACAACTTTTTATTTGATCCGAAAGCCTTCTATCGAATATGAATGAGGGGACTGACTTAGTTATGTTAGGACCCATGGTATTGTGACTGGAATCACTCACGAATTGTCTTGGTGGTATGCTTGGAGTCATAGTCCTGTTGAAACAGTCATTTGGATTAAAGATCCAGTTTCTCTGCACATTTTCCTAAATATTATCTAAAATCTTACTAAGGTTAACTTATTTTACAGTTTTTTTCAATTATTTTAATTTGCTTGTAGAACGAAAAGAATAACCAGTGTAAAAACGACATTACTTCTATTGCAAACGTTTCGGAATAATTAAAATTCCCTTATCAATGCTAAAACATAAGACAAACGAATTTTTTTTACAATTCTCGATAAAAACTTATATATCCACATTATACATATTCCACAAAATTCTCTAAATGTCCGAAATCCTAACTTGCATTCATTCATACACAAATAGTTGCATACTCCTAATTCACACAAGCACACATGTACACGCTAATCCAGATACACCATCGAACACGCTCTTTGCTTACATACACATATACACACAGAATTACGTCAGTAGGTGGGGGCAATTGATAACTTCAAAGCACTGATGTCTTTGCTGATGTTAGGTTTATGAGAGAATATGAAAAGGGACTCTAAAATGCTAAGGTCATGCTCACTATTAGCTCAGCATAAAGTTGAAAGATTTCTGGATATGAATACATGGCTTGAATTTTCACAGTGATCCCTAATTGCTGATTGGGGTGGAGTGGTTTGTGCACGACCGGTTCTGTATGAGATATTCCTGAGTGTTGGCCATGTCTGATGAATTGTTGGAGTCTGGCACTATCAACATAAGACTGTATTCAACAGTCACACTTATAAAAATAGACACTCCACAAGCACTAATCCAATCATTCCATCCTGCTAAAAAAGGATACAATCTTTAAACTATTTCTATAAAACACTCTGACGTCGACCTGTGTAAAAAACCTACGAATCCAAGACACTATCTCCCTCTTCAGCTCTGCGTTTAAATTACCCATGAATGGTAACTCGACGTACAAATTCTGCTTTGGTACGCGTAAGGTTGCTTGAGATGGGCAAATTTGCGATCTAAAAATTTTCTTACGCAATTCTGAATAAGCGATTTCGGATATTTGTTGTTAACCAATAATTTCCCAATGTATTCAATTTCAAGATGGAATATTTCATATGTACTGGATGTGCAACATGTACGATGAATAAAACTATAAATGCATGATTTTATATATCCTTTATATAGACACAGCTCAATTAGTTCATAGCAAGACCAGTGAACGTTGGCTTCCTGTATAGACAGAAGTAATGAGTTTTAAATTTGGCTTTTTTTTATCAGGACGTCGAGGAAAGAGATCTGATAATTTTGCTCTTTAGAGCAAAGATCTCTTTGCTCTATAGAGCAAAATGATCAGATCTCTTTCCTTTTTATGAGGACGTCTAGGAAAGAGGTAGTGTCTTGGATTCGTAGGTTTTTTACTCCGGTCGACGTCAGAGTGTTTTATAGAAATAGTTTAAAGATTGCATCCTTTTTTAGCAGGAAGGAATGATTGGATTAGTGATTGTGGAGTGCCTATTTTTATAAGTGTGACTGTTGCATACAGTCTTATGTTGATAGTGCCAGACTCCAACAATTCATCAGACATGGCCAACACTCAGGAATATCTCAAACAGAACCGATCGTGCACAAACCACTCCACCCCAATCAGCAATTAGAGATCACTGTGAAAATTCAAGCCATGTATTCAAATCCAGAAATTTTTCAACTTTATGCTGCGCTAACAGTGAGCATGACCTTAGCATTTTAGAGTCCCTTTTCATATTCTCTCATAAATCTAACCTCAACAGAGACGTTAGTGCCTAAAGTTATCAATTGCTCCCACCTATTGACGGAATTCTGTGTGTACTGTATATGTGTATGTATGCACAGTAAGTGTTCGCTGGTGTATTTGGATTAGCATGTACATGTGTGCTTGTGTGAATTAGGAGTACGCAACTATTTGTGTATGAATTAATGCAAATTAGGGTTTTGGACATTTAGAAAATTTAGTTTAATATATGTATATGCTGTATATATGTTTCATTGAAATTTTAAATATTTATTTCATTTTTTTCTGGTTTCAGCACTAATCATGTAATTTTAACAATTCGGAAACATTTGCAATAAATGCAATGTACGTTTTTGCACTGGTTCTTCTTTTTATTCTACGAGTAAGATTTTTGACGAATCGCATTATTGAAAATATATAATTTTTAATTACTGTTTTCTACTATATAGTCGAAGCAGTTCTGTATTATGCTCCCGCGTCACGCCGCTCCATATTATGCTATTATTGCGTACAACATAATTGCTGTGCTACTTAATTGATCGTTTGAGTAAACAACTGTTAAGCATGTAAGTAAAAAAATGCACACTTCGTACAAATAATATATCTAAAAGGTCCGGGCTCCGACCGCCACGTGAGAGCCGTCTGCTGCCGTGACAACCGATGACTGCACCGCGCCAGGCAGCGCGCGGGGGCTGACAACGCGGGTCAGAGGCTTGTGATTGGACGAAAAAATAAAGATTTTAAAATGATAAAGCAAATTAAATCGACGGTCTCTTTTCAATTTACATGTGTTTATTGACGCTTCGGTCCGTCTTTCTCTCAGAAATTTGAGTTTTTCAAGTTTTTCTTTAACAAATTCATCGGAAAATGTTCGTTCGGATGATTTTATGAGTTCCAACTCAACAGAAATAAATTTTGAGTTAACAAATTAACAAATCAAGCGAATCATATATATTGATCTTGACATTACTGAATTTAAATAGACGGATCAGTTTTGCGCACCACAGTGGGTGATCAACTATAGCTGATTCTACTTTTCACATGCAATTTCTGTGAGGAATAAAACAATTTTTTATCGGGAAACAATTTTATTCAACTTGAAGCTCCTCATTCGTATATGGAAGGGAGTTTTTAGGCCTAATTTTCATTCGCGCGTAACCTAGATACTATAGTCATGTTCATTGCGGACAAGGCGTCAGCAGACGATTGTGTGTGCGTATTGCCACCTTTATGCGGAGTAATTTGAATTTTCTGTTAGTTGTATGTCCTCCAATGGTGTTAAGAACAAGTGAGTAAAATCATTAAGGTTAAAAAGTATTGAAGCTATCGTAAAAATGAATAACATATAAGCGCTAAAAATGTTGTTTTTGTGCAATACATGCCGTAAAACTTCCCGTGTGTTGGACATCTACCTGTTTACCGCTGTAAAGTTACCTCTGTTTCATTAATAGCGCATGCAGACACATTTATTGCAGCGTATGAGACTTTTCTTTACGTGCTGCCCCCCTAATGTGTTCGCTAGGGTATATGTTTCGTTGCATTATTTATATCTAATTTTATATCGTTACACTTCTGTCTTGTCCCACTACGTCAATGCAGTTGGACAGTTGACTGCGCTACGTTGTGGTATACATTTGACGCACGTAATTATATAAGTCTTCCTATACTGTTGAGCGATGTTAGTAATTATTATATAGTACTTATATATTATAGATTTTTTCGATCAATTCGACGAAATGTTCAATCAATTTGACAAATTTTTGGAGAAAAAAAATTTTAAATAATTTTTATTTAATGATCCATTAAAATGGCAAATTTTCATGAATGTACACAATTAGTTCTCAAAAATATACGCAGCAGTACACATATGTACCACACCGTCGCCAGCATGTTACGCCGGACGTTTTCTCTCGTCGTGCACAAATTACCAAGCGGTCAAGAAGCAGTTCAATTTCCAAGTAGCGACTGTCGTTATCGTTAGCAGAAAACTAATCGTAATTAAGGCTAGTTTATTCAAGCTGGAAAAAACTCTATCGAACAATAAACTGCTACTTCTGGCTGTTATAAAATTTAAAGTTTCTTAATGCACTCAGATTTGTTTAGTTTCCTTCATTTCTGTCAGTAGAACAATGAAGGCTACCTGCTGTCGTCACATTAAGCCGCACTGGAGATCACCCGATGCTATTGAAGTTCTCCGCGCTGTAATTTGCGAGTAACGTACAGAAAATGTCACTGCACGGGTTCGACCTGTGCGGATGTAGTAAGTATACAGAAAATAAAACAAATGAACACAAATTATCTCTTTATACCAAAATTTTTCTTTATTTTAACAAGTCCTCTTACGCTTTTTCGCTAAAAACAAGGGATGACGAAATTTTCCCAGCACTTCAAAACTTTGTCTCGTGGTTGTGAACACGATGACACGCGGTAAACACGAACGACGGGCGATAGGAAAAGTTTAAGAAAACATATAGACAGGGAATAGCGAAGACCGTTTGCAGTCTGGCTACGTTCGATCAGCACCACGCTCGCATCCCCGCTTTAGGCCAGGAGGTTCAAGCACGCGTCTGTCGAGCGAGCCCGTGAGCAGTGTGGCGCTCCGTTGGGTCAAACTCTACAAATTGTATGGTTATTAAGAAAAATAGCATCGACCTGTTCACCGTTGTAAAGTTACCCCTATTTCATCATTAGCGCATGTGTATACATTCAATGCAGCGTCATGACCCTCATTCCGTCCTAGTCATATCCCTCTTTGAACCTCACTTATGACCCTCATGCTGTTTTAGTCATGAACGTAACAGAGCCTAAGTCAATATCCTCATGGTAACTTGATCATAACTTCATACTGGACTCATCATGATCCTCATAAAACCCTTTTCGTAACCCTCATAGCGTTCTAGGTATGATAGTCGTAGGCCGCCCTTTTCTTGATATTCGTACCCGTTGAGGTCATAACCCTAATATGCAGCCCATATCATGACCTTCATTGTGTTGTAATCATGACCAACATAGCGTCCAAGACATGACTTTGACGTACCTCCCTTTACATGACCCTCTCAGAGCCCCATTCATGACCATCATATCACACCAATAATTACCGCATAGCAATCTTATTGCTCTCATATAGTGTCACGGCACACACCGCCCTATACCATGCCCCTCAAAGAGTCGGACGGCGACATGATGTAACAATTAAGCAGCTAGCAATACATCATCAGTTCATTTGTGTCTGGAACACAGCTTGAGCTCGAGCGGCTCCCTTACGCGACTTCGTCCACACCAACATATCGATATTCTTGCGCCAGTGTAGCTGTGTGCACCCAAAGACCTCCTCGTTCAGGATATAAACGAGCTGAAGCAACACATAGAGCAGCACAGCCCAGCACGACACAGCACAACACAGCCCAGCACAGCACAGCCCAGCACAGCCCAGCATAGCCCAGTATAGCCCAGTATAGCCCAGCATAGCCCAGCCCAGCACCACAGCGCAACACCCAAGAAGTTCATGCTGCGGTGCTGCGACAGCGGCGCGTGAGCTGCGGACGATTGCGGCCCTCAAGACCGCGGCGACGCAGCGCTGCTGGCGGCCCAGCGCTCCATTTTACCGCTCCTGCTCGCTCTGTGACGGGAGATGCGCCCCCTTCCTCTCCCCCCTCTTGGTGGTGAGGGGGCCTCTCCCCCCGCCCCTCTTGTCCTTGCCACTCCTACATTCCACCCCCCGCCCCTCACCCTCCACAGGAGCTGAGATCGTAAAGCGCTCCTGTATTACCTCCGCTCTCCTTCCCAGTCATCGAGAGAGGGTGCTTTACGTCAGCCTTTTACCCTCATTCACTTCCTAATTTTCCATTTTCCTCATTGAATGTTTTCATTCATCATCATTTACTTTTATCCATTTTTCACCCATTTATCAAATGAGCTGGTAAGGCTATGATTGGTTCAATTATGAATATTGGTTTTAAATTTATCTCAAAATTCTATCCTCTACCGTTGTCCTCACCTGTCTACACTACACGTCAAGTTTTCATTCTCACTCAACTCTCAAGTCCTCCTCAGCAACCTCTCCTTAACTGAATATCTCATTTGCGTGTACAAGAGATCTTTTGGTTCCCGAGCATTCACCTTCCCTGCATAGCTCTAAACTCAGTTAGGGGACGCTTGTCCAGCCTCAGTGCTTTCTCACATGACCCATTACGGCTAGTGCCGACAATTCTCGATACATCCGGTTTCTCCTCCGCCCACCTTTATATTAGAAGGGATCACCTTTATATTAGAAGGGATCACCTTTATATTAAAAGGGATCACCTTTATATTAGAAGGAATCACCTTTATATTAGAAGGGATCACCTTTATATTAGAAGGGATCACCTTTATATTAGAAGGGATCACCTTTATATTAGAAGGGATCACCTTTATATTAGAAGGGATCACCTTTATATTAGAAGGGATCACCTTTATATTAGAAGGGATCACCTTTATATTGAAAGGGATCACCTTTATATTAGAAGGGATCACCTTTACATTAGAAGGGATCACCTTTATATTAGAAGGGATCACCTTTATATTAGAAGTTTTTCCCTAGGCCAATCTTCTTGAGAACGCGAACGCTGGGCCCTTGGATGCGAGGTAAGTCGTCTGGCTAACCCTGATGTCCTGCGGTCTCGCAACTCGGCCAATGTGACCCAGGTTAATATTGCCGTGCATCTGGAGGTCAAGTGGAAAATTTTTAGTTCAATTACACCTCACAAGGTTAGCTTAGATTAAGTTCGATAAAGGATCTTTTAATAACTGCGAATGCTTCCAACATAGATAACATGGGCGGGATAGCGTGACTCCACGGCGGCGAACGCGGTTGTTGAAGCGTGATTTTGGCGGTAGGCCTTGTTGGCGTGAGCCTGGCATGTGCAGCTCGGCTTGTGGAGCCGTTTTGAATTAGTAAGTGTGAATTAGCCCTGAAAAAGATCAGATTACACTGTGCGTATGAATTAACCTTCCTTAGCAAAAAACAACAAACATGCTCAAATGCTCACGTGAAACACTTATATACTGAACACGAACGCCACCTGCTCTGTGCTAAATGTCCAATAAAATTGAGCTCCGTAGCTTGCATCGTGAGAAGTGTGGCGGTGCTGCCTCGTTCTAGGTAGTTAGTCCGTTACAGCAACTATGACGCTCAGCAGCACACATTCGTGTGAGGAAGGCCACCGAAACGCTCCAGCCCCTTATAGTCGAGACACACAATGCTAGTCGAATAGAGAGGGACAGAGAATGCCGCATATGAATACAGTGAGACACGTGAGCCAGCTTTTACCGGTGAAACCTACGCAATGTCCCTTTGCATCACTTGGTGCTGCAGGTAGTGTTGCTGAGGCTGCAGGTAGTGTTGCTGAGGCTGCAGGTAGTGTTGCTGAGGCTGCAGGTAGTGTTGCTGAAGCTGCAGGTAGTGTTGCTGAGGCTGCAGGTAGTGTTGCTGAGGCTGCAGGTAGTGTTGCTGAGGCTGCAGGTAGTGTTGCTGAAGCTGAAGGTAGTGTTGCTGAGGCTGCAGGTAGTGTTGCTGAAGCTGCAGGTAGTGTTGCTGAAGCTGAAGGTAGTGTTGCTGAGGCTGCAGGTAGTGTTGCTGAGGCTGAAGGTAGTGTTGCTGAAGCTGCAGCTATAGTGTTGCTGAGGCTGCAGGTAGTGTTGCTGAAGCTGCAGGTATAGTGTTGCTGAGGCTGCAGGTAGTGTTGCTGAGGCTGCAGGTTGTGTTGCTGAGGCTGCAGGTAGTGTTGCTGGCGTTGCAGTAGGTGTTGCAGCAGGTGGTGTAGATGGTGTTGGACGTGCGGGACAAACACGGGAGAGGGAAATCCTCTGCTGTGTGATGTTATCATATGCCTTTTCCAGGCGGGTGCACGTGAGAAATGTTTGAGCCCTTGAACTGAATTATAATCCGCATTGTAGCATGAATATATTGGCTCAACACATCACCACACACTCGTCACACAGCACCGCACACCCGCCACACAGCACCACACACCCGCCAAACAGCACCACACACCCGCCACACAGCTCCATACACCCGCCACACAGCTCTATACACCCGCCACACAGCACCACACACCCGCCACACAGCACCACACACCCGCCACACAGCACCACACGCGCTCACTCCATTCTAGAGCGACTGCAGCCATTTGCGGAGTTTTTTAAGGGCCGCCACACAGCTCATTTGGTCATTAATTAGAAGCCCGTTAATTAAACAGCTTCATCCAGCGAGGCCTGCCGCCTGACCTGCGCCTAACGCACGGCGCGAAGCAGCGCCTAACTGCCTCTAGCGCCTCAGACCCGACCTTAAATATTCCAACGCCGGGTCAGGCTGCAACTGCCTCTGAGCAACTCGCGACTGTCTGTTCCATGATTCGTGGCTGACGGAAATTGCCGTTGATCGGTCGAGAAGTCAATATTAAAACTGAGATGCGAAGAAATGAAGCACGACTAGGTTCTGGGAAAACAAACAAACCAAGAAACAGACGAGAGTATATATGTAAGTCTTCATTTTAACTGTACTCCCCTCTGCTGGCGTAAAGATGACACCTCGCGCTCGCCCCTGGTGCCTGTAGCCAAACACGCGTCAGAACATTGCTTGAAATAATACATCACGTTCAGAGCCGTCGGTGGGTCCCGCACGCCTCGAGCCTCTGCAGCTCCCCTCCCGTGCCTGCGAGCCGCTGTGGCAGCGCGGCCTGTGCCCGTCCTGTCACGGCGGTCCTAACTGACGGCGTGTGAACAGGTCACCTCAGCGCGGGCTTTTGTCAGGTGGTGTTCTACGTGATGTAGTTCATGTGATCACTCACCCCGTGCCACCACCGCGTGGCCGCCGAGCGTGATGCCACCACCGCGTTGCCACCGAGCATGATGCCACCACCGCGTTGCCACCGAGCGTGGCGCCACCACCATACGCTCACATAGCGCTGCCTGCCACAGCCTGGCAGGCACGGACGCCAGGCAGCGGCTGCCAAAAAGCGGTGCCTGCAGTCCTGAAATTAACACTAAATTCTCGTCTCATTAGCCGCCGCTGCGCAGCCGAGTGTTTTCATCAGGGTCCTAAGCGCCGGTAATTGGCGGCGTTCTGGCCCAATTAAACGGCCCAATTTTGCTGCCAAATGACTTCCTTGTCTCTTCATCGCTGCAGCAGGGCCTCTGAAGTGGACTTTTACCTCCAACTTCTCGAAATGAAGACCTTGTATTTGGTGTATATATACACGCCAGCCGCACACCGCCGGTGTTGCCTGGCCGGGCAGCGCGGCAGGGGACGGGGTCAGGGATGCCAGGGCTGCAGACTTTCGGGTTGGGTTTGAGAGGGGGGGGCAAGTAGGGTAATTTTTGGTAAGGGATTATGAGGTCAGGAATTATCAAGTGGCCAGTTGTGAGGACAGGGATTATTGAAAGAAAGAAAACATATTTTTAAAAGTTGATACAAAAGTTAATTCAACATTTTGGTTTTCAAACATTCTCTTAATACAAAGGACCTTATATTTAATAGGTTGGAGAAGCTTCGATAAGTATGCTATGGTAATATCTACAACAACGGTTGAGTCTTCTCGCGTCGCTCCAGAAATTTCTGTGCTTGAGAAATGATTCCTGACGCACACAACTTGAACTACGCGCCGTTCCTCACTCGACATTCAAACACCCCGTTTTTATTCGAATGTGTCAGTTTCTGGGTCACAAAGTACATATATAAGACATGAATACATGAAACTGTTAACGTTTACGCGGGAGGTTAACTTAGAGGCTGCAACCCCGTCCGCAAGTTATATAAATAATACAAACACGGGTACAACCGAGTCATTTGACTTCACGCCGCAAGTTTCCAAGCAATTTAACAACGATCAAACAACACTTTAAATTCGCGCGCGTCATAAATGATCCATGTAGAAATTATTTGCAGTGCTGTATAAAGTATCGCTGCAATAAAAAATAAAGAAAGAAAAATAACTTTATTACCCGACATCAGCTCTGAACACACACTATTAAATTCATAAAACTCGTTTCATTCTGCGATATGAGTAAATTTGATTTTCATTTAATTTCCACGAGATTCAAAAGCTTTGTTTGAGCGCTGGACGGTTGGAGTTCGGACGATGGAGTCGGAGATTCGGGGCTTGGCTGGTGCGACCTGGAGCTGAGTTGCACCTCACTCCTGCTCCTGGTCGTGCTGTGTGCGCCATGCAGTGTGTGCCATGCAGTGTGCGCCATGCAGTGTGCGCCATGCAGTGTGCGTCATGCAGTGTGCGCATTGCAGCGGTTTACGGTCACGTTGAGCACCAGACATGCAGGATTAAACTGTCATTCTATATATGTACACAGAACGTCGCTTGCTGGCAAACACTAAAACATCATTGCTCTCCATGGCTTTTTCTGAGCTGTCGCTTGCACAGTATTAAATTTTCGTTGTTGTAAACGAGTGCATGACGTTCGACTAATACGCTTTTTTGTACACATAAATAGTGTATCTTACAGTCCACGCGCTGTTCAAATTAGTCAAATAATTAACAAAACTGCTGATTCTCACTGTAACATCGACAGTTTAAGCGCAAGGGATCGTTCTTTTGATAAAAACGTGATCGTGTTGGCAATGTATTTCCATGCTATTTGGAGCGGAGAAGAAACTGGTCAAATTTCAATACATGAGGCGAACCTGTGTACAGGGGGGAGAGACTCAATTACGGAGCTCCTGCCCATGCCACCTCCGCGGCAAAAAAGGTAACTCGATCATTATTGGGGAGGTCTGAGCTAATAATAGGCGGAAGCGCGTGTAACTTTTCGGTCACATATAGCACGCGGAGCTCCCGCCGCGAGTTTCTGAGAAGCGCGAGTTGGTGCGATGCTGATGCGGCGGTGAGCACCGCGGCGGTGCTGGGTCTGCCGCGTGTATGGCATGCCCTCGCAAGGGTGTTTTATTCCACATGACGTGCGAGATACATCCTGTATCACACATGTTTTTCGTTTGTCTTGAACTAAACGCCAGCAAGTAATGACGATTACCCGTGGTCGAGTCGGTTCCCATTTGGAACAACTGGATTGAGTTGAAAAAATTAAGTTTTTCTTTCTCTCAAACGAAGAAATATCGAGCTGTCAGCGTGGTATCGAACCGTCGACAATAACAATGAGCAGCAACACTGCACGACTGGGCTGAGCTGAACAGCAGCACTGCAGGACTGGGCTGAATCGTTTGCACCTTTAACCACTAGTCCACGATGCCAGTAGCTGTATGTCATAAGCACAGCTGCGCTCTATATGGGGCAGGCATTTGGTAGCACGCGTTTTTAATGAAGAGTCTTGTTTTGCTCATGATGCACTTACTAGATCCCGCCCTGCTAACGCTGCGGCGATCACTGATATCAGCGCTCTTGAACTTGTGTGTTTCGACCGTGTTTTTTTTAATGATACCACATTCGCTGACTAACATGTCAGGCCCATCTTACTGCGGCGAAATTATCAGGGAATGTACGTTAAAATCTCCAATCAGGAGCAATTTCAGATTCAATTCACCACAGTTCTCCCCCTCTCCAAGTAGTCACCTCCATTTACGCCCAAATAACTGAAGTTCATCGTCAGAACAGCGACGGTAAAACGGCTAAAAATCTTCGAGCAAACTTAGCTTTTAATTGAAGACCAGGGAACACACAACTATTGTTGAAGCACTCAAGTTAATTCGTTTAAATTTTTCCCGACCCACACATTCGTGTCGCTCCAATCGCTTATTCTACTTTTAATCGTTGCCGTATGTAATTACGCACGTAGATTTTGTAACATATTTCGAGTATCTTGAATCAAGTATTTCAATAAGGTTTTCCCAACTTTAATTTTTTTTCGCACGTTTCAGAATTGAAATCATAGCTCGATAAATTCTCCGCTCAATAATGGGGAAACTTATAATAATAGCAGTTGATAAAAACACTGTAAGTATGGAAATTGCTTATTGCAGGTATGAACCAGACGTAAATGCAGCCCCACCGCCCGGCGGTCCCATCTCTGGTCTTCACATTTCTCATCGTGGAAGTGTTGGTCATTTTAAAAAGCGGCAAAATATTCTAGACCGATTAATGTGAGCTGAGCTGCCACTTATTTTTAAAAAGCCCTCTACTCTCTTTAATTTCTTATATTAATTTGAACGGCTCAACGCTTCGGATAGAAGCCACCAAGTTAATTGTTCCTATATAAAGTCGTCTGTTTCTTTACCGATTAAATTCATCGCGTTGTGTGGTAATCGCTGTAGACATTTATGTACGCAAGGGATATAGAAGCGTCTTACGATCACTCAGAGCTCAAGCAGCAGCTGAGGAAGGCGGCAGCACATGCTCGTAACAGCATGAGCACAGTTATTGAGCCCGGACCGCAGGATTCCCTTCGTTCACAAAAGGAATTGGCTGGAGTGCTCGGCGCCGATCACAGCCCTGGCATCCCTTATAGGTGCCTGCGTGGTGTCCTGTATATGCTAAAGCAAAGAATTAACTATACAATTAAATTCCATCTTCTTAGGCCTTTCAAACTCGAGCCTCTGCCAGTCAAATGGAGCTCTATCGGTGAATGTTAATCACCGCATTTAAATGAACTTTTCTTCAATAACACCACTGCCCCTCCGTCGAGTGTGACTTTTACGAGGTAGCATTAACGTTCAATATAAGAAGACGAGGCAACGAGAACAACAAAAGAAGAGTGTTGTTATGTGAAGGAACGATTTACGGCTTCAGCGCTCCCTATCCGCGCTAAAATGTGCGAGCACAACTGGAATTTTAATTCCGTCTGAGATTAGACGAGGTCGCGTGCGGAGGAGGGAGATGACGGCGAGAACCATCCAGTCGTGCGGCGCTTTGTACTGTTTGATGCCTAATTTTAACTGTACTTGTGTCGACAGCTGAGAGCAGCTCCGTGCTTCGTGGAGCTTCACCAGTGGAAAATGGAGTAATTTGCGGTAATTTGTACCTTGGGCAAATTTGCTAGTTGAGTGCGTTCACCACGTCAGGAGTCGTTGTTTTTTGGCTATTTTTTGACGAATAAATTCGTAAAATATTAAATTCTACTTAATTAGTCGAGTAAATTCCTTCCCACTGCACATTGCAATAAAATGGTACGACTCCAAGTGCTCTTCTGCGTATTTTGAACAAATAAAAGACACGAGATTCCAAGTCTTCAGTGCAAGTAATACATAGCTCTTTACTTACACAGCTCGTCTGCAATCTGCACGAGAGAACGCTATGGCTCTAGACTGAAAAATATATCCATTTTGGATTCCATCTACCTGTACGGCGATGTCATGTTATCTTCGAATGTCAAATTTGAATCTGTTTTATTGCTGTATCAACACTCTCATTGCATGCCAAGAGGAGGCTTTACAGCTGCCAACACCCACAACCCAGCGCAAGATGATTGAGGCCCAAGAACCTCCTGTGCCAGTATATATTTAGGAAGCGTGGCAGGCAAGAGCTGGGGCAGGCCTCATTTTCCATCACTTCAAGTCTTTAATTCACTGAGTTCCAAATTTGGTGACAATATTGCTGCTAATTTGACTCGAGTGGAGCCGCAACAATGTAGCTACGCAAGCCTTTGTGAGCCGCGCACACCTCACACTAAGTAAACGGAAGCCAATTCAGCAAATACTAACAATTAGCCTGGGATGGTTACCATAATGACACCCCTTTCTGTGTAGCCATGAGCAACTAATAATCATTGTGAATTTCACAGTAATCACAGCGAGAAACTCTCAAGGATTAAAGTTCAAGTAACGCAAAAGAATCTAGGAAAACACAGTGAAAGTTATCAAATTCATTAAAAAAACTTCCTTCACCTGGCTAGAGAGCAAACAACGAACAAACAAATAAATTTATAATATATTCATATAAGGAATTTTCGATAAATTTAATATCGAATGTGCACTTTATATAAAACAAAAATTCCTTACAAAGATGACAATAACAAAGTCGAAATTAGCGAGCGAGTGACTGCATATTTGAACTGAATCAAGCTGAAAGTGTATATATATATATATATTTGTATCTACATGGACTGAATTAAAATTGAATTGAAAAGAGAAACAAAGTCCATTTTGCTGCGTAATTGAGTGCCACCATCTAGAGAAACGAACTGCTGTCTACGATTCAACAGGTAAACTCAAGTAATAAAATCGTGCGAGATGACATGAAGCGCCACGGCACACGGCGCGGCCTGCCTGGTGCGGACACAACGCAGCGCCTCCAGGACGTCACCCGCACGCAGCAGTGAGGCACGCGTGCCGGCTGCGGCCCGGACACACAGAGGCTGGGGCACACGTGCGCCTGTCTGCGACCATACAGCGAGCTTTCCTAATGAAGGATGAAAAAGTTGCAGAATTTCAATGAGTTTAATTTGATGTCGACTTTTATTAGACCTTCATGATATGTGTGGACGTAACGCGTCACAGCTGGAGTGGCAACACCGCACTGAAGGGTTGGTTCGCATCACTGCACGACTGGGCTGAGCTGAGCAGCAGCACTGCACGACTGGGCTGAGCTGAGCAGCAGCACTGCACGACTGGGCTGAGCTGAGCAGCAACACTGCACGACTGGGCTGAGCTGAGCAGCAGCACTGCACGACTGGGCTGAGCTGGCAGCAGCACTGCACGACTGGGCTGAGCTGAGCAGCAACACTGCAGGACTGTGCTGAGCTGAGCAGCAGCACTGCACGACTGGGCTGAGCTGAGCAGCAGCACTGCAGGACTGGGCTGAGCTGAGCAGCAGCACTGCACGACTGGGCTGAGCTGAGCAGCAGCACTGCACGACTGGGCTGAGCTGAGCAGCAACACTGCAGGACTGGGCTGAGCTGAGCAGCAACACTGCAGGACTGGGCTGAGCTGAGCAGCAGCTCACTACACAACAAATACAGAACCATTACTGCACTCAGGTCAGAAGACAGCGGCAGCAGATGTGTGATGCGCGCCAAACAGAACACCGTTCGAATGAACTCGTTCTCTCATGCCGCAGTGCATGCCATCGAGCTGAGAGTGTGAAGGGACAGCGATGCAAAAGGTCCAGACATCCACGCACGCGGTGCAGGCATCCATACACGCGGTGCAGGCATCCATACACGCGGTGCAGGCATCCATACACGCGGTGCAGGCATCCATACACGCGGTGCAGGCATCCATACACGCGGTGCAGGCATCCATACACGCGGTGCAGGCATCCATACACGCGGTGCAGGCATCCACACACGCGGTGCAGGCATCCATACACGCGGTGCAGGCATCCATACACGCGGTGCAGGCATCCATACACGCGGTGCAGGCATCCATACACGCGGTGCAGGCATCCATACACGCGGTGCAGGCATCCACACACGCGGTGCAGGCATCCATACAAGCGGTGCAGACATTCATACAAGCGGTGCTGATACTCATACAAGCGGTGCAGACATTCATACAAGCGGTGCAGGCATTCATACAAGCGGTGCAGACATTCATACCAGCCGTGCAGACATTCATACAGGCGGTGCTGATACTCATACAAGCGGTGCAGACATTCATACCAGCGGTGCAGACATTCATAAAAGCAGTGCTGACACTCAAACATACAAGCGGTGCAGACATCCATACAAGCGGTGCAGACATCCATACACGCGGTGCAGACATCCATAAACGCGGTGCAGGCATCCATACACGCGGTGCAGACACTCATACAAGCGGTGCTGACATCCATACAAGCGGTGCAGACATTCATATAAGTGGTGCAGACATTCATACCAGCGGTGCAGACATTCATAAAAGCGGTGCTGACATTCATATAAGTGGTGCAGACATTCATACCAGCGGTGCAGACATTCATACAAGCGGTGCTGACATTCATATAAGTGGTGCAGACATTCATACCAGCGGTGCAGACATTCATAAAAGCGGTGCTGACACTCATACAAGCGGTACAGACACTCATACACGCGGTGCAGACATTCATACAAGCGATGCAGACATGCATACAAGCGGTGCAGACATTCATACAAGCGCCACAAACAGGTGTACGCACAACCTGACCAAGAAATCAAAGCACCAGGGACAATGCCGCCGTCAATGAATGTCAGCACCAGCACCGCAGTCCAGTGATATGCTGCGGCGCAACTTGGCGGGTGAGCGGCCTGTCGCTGTCTTCTGCTGTGCTGCGGGGCAGCTTGAGCAGTGGCATCGTGCTGCATGGTGGCAGCGTAGTGGCACCGTACAGCACGGTGGCAGCGTAGTGGTACCGTACAGCACGGTGGCAGCGTAGTGGCACCGTACAGCACGGTGGCAGCGCAGGGGCACCGTACAGCACGGTGGCAGCGTAGTGGCACCGTACAGCACGGTGGCAGCGTAGTGGTACCGTACAGCACGGTGGCAGTGCAGTGGCACCGTACAGCACGGTGGCAGTGCAGTGGTACCGTACAGCACGGTGGCAGTGCAGTGGCACCGTACAGCAAGGTGGCAGTGCAGTGGCACCGTACAGCAGGGAGGCAGTGCAGTGGCACCGTACAGCACGGTGGCAGCGTAGTGGCACCGTAAAGCACGGTGGCAGTGCAGTGGCACCGTACAGCACGGTGGCAGCGTAGTGGCACCGTACAGCACAGTGGCAGTGCAGTGGCACCGTACAGCACGATGGCAGTGCAGTGGCACCGCACAGCACGGTGGCAGTGAAGTGACACCGTACAGCACGGTGGCAGTGCAGTGGTACCGTACAGCACGGTGGCAGTGCAGTGGCACCGTAGAGCACGGTGGCAGTGCAGTGGTACCGTACAGCACGGTGGCAGCGTAGTGGCACCGTACAGCACGGTGGCAGTGCAGTGGCACCGTACAGCAAGGTGGCAGTGCAGTGGCACCGTACAGCACGGTGGCAGTGAAGTGGCACCGTTCAGCACGGTTGCAGTGCACTGGCACCGTACAGCACGGTGGCAGTGCAGTGGCACCGTACAGCACGGTGGCAGTGCAGTGGCACCGTACAGCACGGTGGCAGTGCAGTGCCACCGCACAGCACGGAGGCAGCGAAGTGACACCGTATAGCACGGTGGCAGTGCAGTGGTACCGTACAGCACGGTGGCAGTGCAGTGGCACCGTACAACACGGCGGCAGTGAAGTGACACCGTACAGCACGGTGGCAGTGCAGTGGTACCGTACAGCACGGTGGCAGTGCAGTGGCACCGTACAGCACGGTGGCAGTGCAGTGGCACCATACAACACGGTGGCAGTGCAGTGGCACCGAACAGCACGGTGGCAGTGCAGTGTCACCGCACAGCACGGTGGCAGCAGGCAGAACAGTGGCAGCAGGCAGCGCAGTGGCACCGTACAGCACAGTGGCAACAGGCAGCACAGTGGCAACAGGCAGCACAGTGGCAACAGGCAGCACAGTGGCACCGTACAGCACGGTGGCAGCGTAGTGGCACCGTACCGCACGGTGGCAGTGCAGTGGCACCGTACAGCACGGTGGCAGCGTAGTGGCACCGTACAGCACGGTGGCAGTGCAGTGGCACCGTACAGCACGGTGGCAGTGCAGTGGCACCGCACAGCACGGCGGCAGTGAAGTGACACCGTACAGCACGGTGGCAGTGCAGTGGTACCGTACAGCACGGTGGCAGTGCAGTGGCACCGTACAGCACGGTGGCAGTGCAGTGGCACCGTACAGCACGGTGGCAGCGTAGTGGCACCGTACAGCACGGTGGCAGTGCAGTGGCACCGTACAGCAAGGTGACAGTGCAGTGGCACCGTACAGCACGGTGGCAGTGCAGTGGCACCGTTCAGCACGGTTGCAGTGCAGTGGCACCGTACAGCACGGTGGCAGTGCAGTGGCACCGTACAGCACGGTGGGAGTGCAGTGGCACCGTACTGCACGGTGGCAGTGCAGTGGCACCGTACATCAGGGTGGCAGTACCGTGGCACCGTACAGCACGGTGGCAGTGCAGTGGCACCGTACAGCACGGTGGCAGTGCAGTGGCACCGTACAGCGCGGTGGCAGCGTAGTAGCACCGTAAAGCACGGTGGCAGCGTAGTGGCACCGTACAACACGATAGCAGTGCAGTGGCACCGTACAGCACGGTGGCAGCGTAGTGGCACCGTACAGCACGGTGGCAGTGCAGTGGCACCGTACATCACGGTGGCAGTACAGTGGCACCGTACAGCACGGTGGCAGTGCAGTGGCACCGTACAGCACGGTGGCAGTGCAGTGGCACCGTACAGCGCGGTGGCAGCGTAGTGGCACCGTACAGCACGGTGGCAGCGTAGTGACACCATACAGCACGGTGGCAGTGCAGTGGCACCGTACAGCACGGTGGCAGCGTAGTGGCACCGTACAGCACGGCGGCAGTGAAGTGACACCGTACAGCACGGTGGTAGTGCAGTGGCACCGTACAGCACGGTGGCAGTGCAGTGGCACCGTACAGCACGGTGGCAGCGTAGTGGCACCGTACAGCACGGTGGCAGTGCAGTGGCACCGTACAGCAAGGTGGCAGTGCAGTGGCACCGTACAGCACGGTGGCAGTGCAGTGGCACCGTTCAGCACGGTTGCAGTGCAGTGGCACCGTACAGCACGGTGACAGTGCAGTGGCACCGTACAGCACGATGGCAGTGCAGTGGCACCGTACTGCACGGTGACAGTGCAGTGGCACCGTACATCACGGTGGCAGTACAGTGGCACCGTACAGCACGGTGGCAGTGCAGTGGCACCGTACAGCACGGTGGCAGTGCAGTGGCACCGTACAGCGCGGTGACAGCGTAGTAGCACCGTACAGCACGGTGGCAGCGTAGTGGCACCGTACAACACGATAGCAGTGCAGTGGCACCGTACAGCACGGTGGCAGTGCAGTGGCACCGTACAGCACGGTGGCAGCGTAGTGGCACCGTACAGCACGGTGGCAGTGCAGTGGCACCGTACAGCAAGGTGGCAGTGCAGTTGCACCGTACACCACGGTGGCAGTGCAGTGGCACCGTACAGCACGGTTGCAGTGCAGTGGCACCGTACAGCACGGTGGCAGTGCAGTGGCACCGTACAGCACGGTGGCAGTGCAGTGGCACCGTACTGCACGGTGGCAGTGCAGTGGCACCGTACATCACGGTGACAGTACAGTGGCACCGTACAGCACGGTGGCAGTGCAGTGGCACCGTACAGCGCTGTGGCAGCGTAGTAGCACCGTACAGCACGGTGGCAGCGTAGTAGCACCGTACAGCACGGTGGCAGCGTAGTGGCACCGTACAACACGATAGCAGTGCAGTGGCACCGTACAGCAAGGTGGCAGCGTAGTGGCACCGTACAGCACGGTGGCATTGCAGTGGTACCGTACATCACGGTGGCAGTACAGTGGCACCGTACAGCACGGTGGCAGTGCAGTGGCACCGTACAGCACGGTGGCAGTGCAGTGGCACCGTACAGCGCGGTGGCAGCGTAGTGACACCGTACAGCACGGTGGCAGTGCAGTGGCACCGTACAGCACGGTGGCAGCGTAGTGGCACCGTACAGCACGGCGGCAGTGAAGTGACACCGTACAGCACGGTGGCAGTGCAGTGGCACCGCACAGCACGGCGGCAGTGAAGTGACACCGTACAGCACGGTGGCAGTGCAGTGGTACCGTACAGCACGGTGGCAGGTCAGTGGCACCGCACAGCACGGCGGCAGTGCAGTGGCACCGTACAACACGGTGGCAGTGCAGTGGCACCGTACAGCACGGTGGCAGTGCAGTGGCACCGCACAACACGGTGGCAGCAGGCAGAACAGTGGCAGCAGGCAGCGCAGTGGCACCGTACAGCACAGTGGCAACAGGCAGCACAGTGGCAACAGGCAGCACAGTGGCACCGTACAGCACAGTGGCAACAGGCAGCACAGTGGCAGCAGGCAGCACAGTGGCAGCAGGCAGCACAGTGGCAACAGGCAGCACAGTGGCTGGCAGCAGGCAGCACAGTGGCAGCAGGCAGCACAGTGGCAGCAGGCAACACAGTGGCCGCTGCTCTGCGTCGCATGTGCGTCTGTGCCCTTCTGTGTGTGCACGGCTTGTTGTTGTGCTGCCTGCTGCCACTGTGCTGCCTGCTGCCACTGTGCTGCCTGCTGCCACTGTGCTGCATGCTGTTACTTGCTGCATGCTGCCACTGCGCTGCCTGCTGCCACTGCGCTGCCTGCTGCCACTGTGCTGCCTGCTGCCACTGTGCTGCCTGCTGCCACTGCGCTGCCTACTGCCACTTGCTGCCTGCTGCCACTGTGCTGCCTGTTGCCACTGTGCTGTACGGTGCACCAGTCAACAAGACACAAGTCGCTTCCATTTGCCGCCTGCCTGCGCTGAGCAGGCCTGGAGAGGATATGGTCGTCCATAAGTTCATTGCACATTTCATACTGTTTACTCTACTAAGGCTTAGCTTATCTTGCAGCTTGTTCCTCTGGACTTATAGTGCGATGAGTTTATTTATCACTACTTGATACTCTCACTCGGAATTGAGGAGAAGACAGCTTCATTGTAATTTGAACAATAAATAATTTGAGTGGAAGAGTAAAAGTATAAAACAACATTGTAGATCAACAGTTTATTTTTTGAAGCATCTAAAGTATTTTGCAATACTGAGCTAACTTTGAAATTTTCTCCTACTAATAGTTTGTCTTACTCATATAAGGCCTAAGTTGAAGAGATGCATCGAAATGCTATACGAGTGCGTTAAAACATCTTGAAGATGAAGCAAATTCTTACCTACCGTGAACTGTTTCATAGTCATTGTTATAAAATGTACTTCCCAATACTAAAATGTACTTTCATGCATAGAATGTCTTCTGTAAGACTAAGCTGCATGGGTGCTTCATTAATGGCATACAGCATGTGACCCAAGTCTGTAATCAGCGATAGCACCTCCGAGCACAAAAAAAGTTCAATCAAACTCTCTTGAACTATATTCTTGTAAGAGTGCCACGCATTGGTCTCACAGTACCAAAAGAATACGCACGTGAAATGTGAAGGAAACGCGTACCTGGTGAGGCTTGCACCTAATGCAGCTAGGATTGTGCGTCACAACTGCGCCTCAACCAAGACCAAAGACGCCATCGAGGATGTAGTTGAACACGATCAGCACGTCCCCGATCAGGGAGCGCTGGGCAATCCAGAGGAAACCCATGTTCCAGCACGGTGCTTCGGGCGGCGACAGCCTAGTTCCCCAGACGGCAGAGCACAAGGCACAAATTCATCGCCTGTAACGTGATCACGCGTCATTTGTGTGACGGAGTGGGACCATCAATGCGTCACTGTTTTACTGCCATAATAAGTAGAGTTGTTTCTGCAGGTACCGGTATCAGCCGGTCGAGTGCAGGCCTAAGTGGTACGAGTGCTGGTGGTAGTACTTGTGCTGGTCGTGGTGGCAGAAGTAGCAATCGAACTGCTGCTGCCGCATCTCTTCTTCCGCCGCTTCATGTCGCTGCGGGTTCCTTCACTGCCGCCTCTGCCTCATTTCAACTTTGCCCTGAACAACTTGGCCCACTCGTTTAAAATTGGACCGTCAAAGAACATTCCTTGGCGAACGCTGGAAACTTTAAAGCGCCTCCGCGTCTTCATTGTGCGGACGGCGGCCTCCAATTGGGGCGCGCCTCAAATTCTGCGACTGTTGACGCAGCTCAGCGCTCCAATGAGACGCGTCCCTAATTTTCCTTCTTTATTTCCCTAAATTATCCCTCGACTTAATTGCTAGGATTTCCTCGCTTACTCATGTCCGGTAAAAATTACACGTTGTCAGCAACTCCAGCTTCAGAATTTATGTAATTTATCAACTCACCGACTAACCATTAAAATGTTATCTCAGATTCGAAGTTAAGAAGAAAATAAATTTGTAACTTAAACTGGTAAGAGCTTAGTTTGCGCGTTATTCCCAGGTTTCAATAGGAAGAATATTGGGTTCTATTGCATGAAAGATTGCTGTGCATGGTTAAAATGAGAAAGAAATAAAGTGGCTCAGAAACCAACAGGCACATCGCGTATATTGCTAGACTTGTACACTCACCACACATCATCTTCACGCCTGTTTAATTGAAGGCGTAGTGAGAGCAGCTTTAGAACTGGCGCTTGCTATAGCAACGTTTGCTCACGACAAGACTTGAACACAGAATTCGTTTGCGAGGCACACGTCGGACTCAGGCAGAGCAACTGCAGCGGCGTCGTCAGCATCGACATCGAGGCAGTCGAGAGCGCAGGATGCGTTCCCTCCTCTTCTGTTCTCAAGACTTCAAGTGGTAGCACTGATTTGTCTCCCCCTCTCCTGTTGCGTGTACTAACTGGTGAACTAAAAAGTCTCGGTAAACTTTTTGATTTAACCCATTTATTTTGCATGACGTGTTTCGATATGCAGTACAAGTATTACCTGAATTTTACTAACGAAGAAAAGGCATGGTTTAGAAGCACTCGTCAAAGTTGATGGAATATTTCATGTAAGTTACTTTATTTCCCTGAAGATCTCATCACAACGACAAATTAACTTCAACTCCCCCGGCAGGTGACATCATCTAAAGTTACGCATTTTCGTACGACCTCAAATTGTAGCGAAGTTAAAATTTTGATTCATCTCCACAAAGTTGTTCCTGTTATTCGCCGAAGAGTAAAGATGGTCTAATCTTGATCAATCATTTTCTAAAATCGTCTGATTTCACAAAATAGTAATTCGATAGCCCAAAATCATGTTATTTAAACTTACTCAATGAGGCACGCTGTGCATTCACCAAACGTGTCTGATCTTGTCCTTGGTCTGTGAGTTCGTTCACAAGACGCAGCCATACACCTGCATAGCGTCCGCAATTAACATACAGCGGTCCCGCAAGAGGGATCATTGCCACGACCATCGCTCGTGAAAGAGTTGCTATTCGAGTGTGGTTATCGTGTTGCAGAGCAGAGAAACGCTGGCACTTGAAGCGAGTAAGTAATCAATTGACCTGTCGTGACTGCTGCAACTGGAAGGAAGGTATTGGTGAAAATAAACGATGCCGTTTTGAGGAAAAGCAGCCTCTCCCCCGAGCGAGTACGGGGCTTGACAGTACAATTATCTTACATTAGTCTTTGAAAGCCCGAATAATTATCAGCATGTGACCTGAGTGACGTATTTCGTAATTCATGCATGGTTAATTTCATACAAACAGAGACTTTATCAATGCTGGAAATATGAACGGCCCTTCAAAATCTCTAACGTAATTCAGGTATGATTTACAGCGCTGTAGGGTTGAGTGGAACGTGGGTGGCCTGGGTGTACACAACTGCAGGGCGAGGCGGACGAGCGTAACGAGTCACATGCCCAAGTTTGTGAGGAAAACTTTGTCTCACGTCAGCCTCTTCGCACATCAACATCACAATACCACACAATATCGTCAATTTAGGTAAAGTGTTATGACTTGGGATCACAGATATCGACAATTATTAATAAAGAGAAAAGACACTAGATTTTTACTTGCCATTAGATGCCCACTTCTCGGCAGTTTTCCCAGCACCCTTAATGGCTCTGAACTATTTTCGGGGTCGGCACGCATCTGAGGCACCACTCGGCCCAACAGGCAAGGGTCGTCCTCCCTCAACGGTCCTGTAGGCCAGCGCTCTCCGCATTTTGGTCCAGCGCGAGTAGCTGTATCCCGATTCTTACCCCAAAATCATATCATAGAGGAAAAAATCACTATTTGTACTCACTTCTTGCTCCTCTTTGTTAGAGGTAGTTAGAATTTTTCTCACCTGCGTATACTTCTCCTGCCATCGTGCGCCATATCTTGAATATGCGAGAGCTTCTTCATTCTGCATGGATTTCGAGGCGTAGTTTTTGTTGTGCTTCTAACTCAACAATTTACAAAATTTTCAACAATTCTAAGGATATATTGCACTGCTTTAGTAATTTTTTTATGGGTTTAATTGTAATTAGCAGCGCCATTTTATAAATAGTGTTTCATTCCTTTAGTAAATGACACCGTTATTTAAGTTTGAGCTAGAATTTGACGTTAAAAACTTTTTAAAACGAAATTTTTAATTATGTGTCCTTTCTTCTTTTGATTTTTCCATTGTTATGTTAGAATAAGTTGTGGATGAATATCTATCAGTATGCTCACAACAGAAATGTGCACTCCGATCGATGTAGTATGCAAGACGGACGTGACTGAAAACGGAGATAATAAGACGGCAAGCAAGCAAGCAAACAACCCACAAAATGTGCGTCATTATAGCACATTTGAGTTGAGTATTTATGTTGTTATTTTTATTTCCTCTCACTTCGCCCCTTTATAATTAGATACGTGGAGAGTAAAAGCTATAACTTATTATGACTTCCTTCACTATTTCACAATATTACAATAGCGTCCATAAAATAGAGTAAAATCAACCTCACATCTCCAAACCTGATGGACACGATAAGGAAAATAAACATTTTATGAGTGTCATCCCCTCAAATCATGCAGGATTTTGCAAAGTTTATTCTAACTGCTGCATAAAGATGTTGTACAGGCTTAATAAGTGCACACCATGCGTAGACTATTAATTGACACGCGCCTCGTACCCGCACACCAACCAAGCAATACATGGACCTGGCGGTTATCAACAACCCTTTTTATTTCCAACAGGACTGAAGCAATGAAGCCTTCATCTAAACTGCTTGGGAATATCATTTGTTAAAAATGGTCCCCAAGTAATTTTTATGAACTTTGGATATTTTTTACGCAAGTTCGAGCAGGAAGAATTTAATCATTATCTCTACATGGTTGTTTTATGACGTGTTTATCACTTCAGAATGAGCACGTTACGAAAGTGCACTTTGGAATTATGAAGTTCGGTTGTAAAAACTTAATGAGACCCTTACAATATCTCAGGAAGTATGTATAATGAATAAATCACTGCGATGAGATACTCTTCTCGTTTGAAATGTGCAATAAGCGATTTCAGTTTACCAGGGATTCATAATGTGATGTCGTAGAAAAGATTTTGTAGCGTTAATTGATAGGCTTTTGCAGTTACGACTGACTGGTCAAGTGTTGTCTGACACAAACAGTATATGTTAACTATTTCAGGTCATTTTGGGGTACATGCAAAATTCAAGAATAACTATTTCTTTCGAATGTTTTCGCCTTGAAAGCGTTTAGTCATGTATTGCAGATTTAGAATAAGTGACTTTGGTACTATCTACATTGTACTATACAGCCTGACCCGTAGGTCTATTTTCTCAGTGATAACACAAGTCTGATCTTAAGGTGACATAATTGTTACCAACATATCTTAACAGGCTTGATCACATCTGTTTTGTACTATACAAATAATTAAGAGGATGAAATTGACCTTGGCTCAACCGCAATAGGTTATTAGATCCAACTCTTTTCATGATGCAATGAGAATTAAACCAGAAGGATTGAAGTTTGACGGATACCATTTTCATTTATAATCCGAGGTCCTAAACTTAAATAATGATGCTTAAAAACGAAGAAAATTAATCATACTTATTTAGAAAACGTTTCAGAGTCCAGCTACATCATCAGTTCTAGTAAAAAATCATTACATCTTTGAAATGAAAGATCAAACTATAGTGAATGGGAGACATCGGAAGACATCAAGAAAAAACAAAAACCACAATATGTCAGAAAAAATAGAATTGAGCAGATAACGAACAGGTTGTTCTCTATATGGATTATGCACACGCAAGGGATGCGAGCTCTCGGTACTGTTCACACGTTAGGTTTTCGCTTGAAAATATGTAAAGAGTCTAAAATACTGAGGTACATATGGGAGTTGAAAGCTGAGTCTAAAATTCTGGAATCTGTGGTAGACGCGGGAAAACTGCATTTTTCAGCATGATTGTGCACTGTACAGTGAGATGTGTGCACTAGTTAAATCGCAGTACAGAAGCTTCGGCTGCGTTGCTCTGCCACTATCATATAGAAATTTCGCGACGTCATGGCTGAACGGTCATGCCGACGTACGGCGATGTGCACTGCACGCAGCTGTAAGAGTAAACCAAAGAGGCTTGCATATCAACGTTAAGCAAATTAATGTTACTGAGAAAAGAATCAACCTTAAAATTATTAAAATGAGTGACACATATATGAAAGTTATAAAAAAAAATTCGCACAGGAGTTTTAATTTGCATGATAACTTCTCGGACGGCGCTCCAAAGTACGTAAATGAGCAATATAGATGGTCTTGATTATTTTCTAGCCCAGCATGTGTCGTGTATTGCTTTGACTGCTATTTTTATTTACGAAAAATGACCCTCAAGAGATACCCTTTAATAGCAAAATATGTACGTAAAAATTCAAGTTCTCAGTGAACATTTTTGAAAGTAGAACATACTTTGTAAACCCTATTTATCAGTGTTTGAATTAAATTAATTTTCTAGTGTGTTAAGCGAGAACTAAAGATACTTGAGCCTAATCCTGTGGAAGTGGTGATACGATGCACTGATGTTTGAAGCTCATTTCCGTCTCTTTTTACGAGGCAGTCTAGAAAGGCCGAGGTATTGTTCTTTTCAACTTCCGCAATAAACTTGAATGATTCAAGCTTGAGGTAGTTCTGCTCAAAAACTGCTCAACGGGTAACGAATGTCTAAATAAAACATAAGTGTCATCAACTTAGTGATTGTATAACATTGGCTTAAAATCAGGAGGACAACCGTCTAATCACTTAAATTTGCTTCACGAGAACACACAAAAATGTTGGCGGGTGCATGATGGTGCTAATGAAAGTCCCAAAGCTAGACCGTCTACTTGGTTGTGATAGAACATAGTTTTGAACACCTTGCACTCAAAACCTGTAAATTTTTTATTATCCCCCGAAAATAACCAGTTCGGACTAATATCAATGGCTTTCGGGAGAGGAATATTCGTATAGAGCAATTCTACATCAAATAAAGCCATGGTATTATTCATCAAAGCCGGATCGAAAAAAAACACGCTATACTCCATTGTGTCATTTAATGACTTTTAGACTCAGTATTGTCAAATGTTTTTGACTATTTTATGTCTTGAATTTTGTAACAACCGTACTTTCTGAACGATTCGTTTCCTCTTCAAGGCTATCTGGTATGAGAAATGCTATAGCTGATTAGCAGCTGGTAGCTTAAATCGCCTGAAGTATTTCTTATAAGGGTTTCAATCCGCCTGTAGTCTGGCTGACACCTCATATTTTATACCTGCGGACTTGGAAAACTGCGCTACCTCAAGATATTATTGCAGCAAGAACTTTTCCAGCAGCATTTGAAAATCAAAAATTTTAAAATAAAGAAAACTTAGAGAAAATTAATCATCTCTACTTGAAAAAAGGTTCGAAGTCCAGCTCCATCATCAGTTCAAAAACCAAATCATCATTTTTCTGAGATGAAAGTTCAAAGTCCAATGAATGGTAGGTATTAAAATATGTTAAGAGAAGATAAAAAATATGTCAAAAGAACAACAAAAAACATACAAAACACATCTAAAATAAAGTTGAGTAGGTTATGAAGAGGTTTCTATCCGTTTACTATTTGCAAAGGTTATGAACTACCCGTATTATTCAAATAAGGTTTCACTTGAAATGCACACATCTAAGTTTTGCTTTTTGCAAAGTCTAACAATAAATTAAATAGCAAGGATAGTCGCTTTTAAAAGATCCATTATCAGTTAGTTGTTTAATAAATAGAAGGACCTAAAATGATATATAAAATTGAACGTTTCGACTACAGGAGTCATCTTCAGCATTAACAAGATCTACGGAAGACAAAAAATACATTTTATTGAAAATAAGTGCAATAGTAAAAACAAATAAAAAGAAATGGACGAAAAAGGATGGAGAACAATACTAACATGCTATTAACAGAGGGAATGACGATTCAGTTTCATTTAAAATAGGTTTGTCTTTCATGATAAAAAGAGATTCTAAAATACGAAGGTCTGATTGACTAGATGTGGTTCCTATTATCTGGAAGTTGTCCAAGCGGACTTCTGTACGCACTTCTGTACGCACTTCTCGGCATGAGTGCGTACCGAAGAGTGAGGGGGAGAGGCAAGGGGATTATTGGTTCGGAAGCTCCTTCCAGCATGCTCCGCCACACGAACATGGAGGGCTTTTTTTGTGGACCCAACATATTCCGACGCACACAGTGCGCAACAGTATTTGTAAACGACGTGCGAAAGCAATGCTTTAGGGAGCTTATCTTTGTAGTGAAAAAAAGAATTAATTTTATATCTGTTCAACAATATAATCCGAAAATTGATATGCGTAAAATGTTTAGCTAACAATGAAAGTATCTCTTTCTTGAGTTTCTCGGATTGGTATCCAAAATAGGGCAAGCAGAAGTAAAAATCTTTCTTTCCCACAATTCTTTCACAATAATGGCTTCCCATCCAGATTAATAGATTCTGCCATGAAGAAATTTTTAAATGTCAAGTTTCATAACAGATTGCCTATAACAACTGTGGGAAAGAAGGATTTTTACTTCTGCTTGCCCTATTTTGGATACCAATCCGAGAAACTCAAGAAAGAGATACTTTCATTGTTAGCTAAACATTTTACGAATATCAATTTTCGGATAATATTGTTGAACAGATATAAAATTAATTCTTTTTTTCACTACAAAGATAAGCTCCCTAAAGCATTGCTTTCGCACGTCGTTTACAAATACTGTTGCGCACTGTGTGCGTCTGAATATGTTGGGTCCACAAAAAGAGCCCTCCATATTCGTGTGGCGGAGCATGCTGGAAGGAGCTTCCGAACCAATAATCCCGTTGCCTCTCCCCCTCACTCTTCGGTACGCACTCATGCCGAGAAGTGCGACCTGCTAGTCCGCTTGGACAACTTCCAGATAATAGGAACCACATCTAGTCAATCAGACCTTCGTATTTTAGAATCTCTTTTTATCATGAAAGACAAACCTATTTTAAATGAAACTGAATCGTCATTCCCTCTGTTAATAGCATGTTAGTATTGTTCTCCATCCTTTTTCGTCCATTTCTTTTTATTTGTTTTTACTATTGCACTTATTTTCAATAAAATGTATTTTTTGTCTTCCGTAGATCTTGTTAATGCTGAAGATGACTCCTGTCGTCGAAACGTTCAATTTTATATATCATTTTAGGTCCTTCTATTTATTAAACAACTAACTGATAATGGATCTTTTAAAAGCGACTATCCTTGCTATTTTATTTATTGTTTCACTTGAAATGTTATGACTCTAAAATCCTTTGGCCATAAGGGGTCGAAGCCGGGTCAAAAATTTTAAAATTGGCCAGGGATATAGGGACAATGTATTTTTGTACATCATTTCGCCCAGCACAATATGCAGAATGCGATGGGTGTGCTAGCTGATTTCAGTGCGGCAGCTTCTACCGCGCTGCTCTGCCACTCTCATATAGAAATTTCGTGACGTTATGGCTGAATGGTCATGCCGACGTACGACGATGTGCACTGCACGTAACTATAAGAGTAAACCAAAGAGGCTTGCATATCAATCGAAACGTATCCTTGTATCGGAAAAAAGAAGCAGCCTTAAAGTGATTATTTAGAGTGACGCGTAAATGAACGTTATGGAAATATTTTGCACCCAACAATTTTAGTTCACATGACAGTTTCTCAGACGGCTCCCCAAAGTAGAGAAATGAACAGGATAAATGGTCTTTATTGTATTCTTTAACAGGTTGTGGCGCGTATTGTTTTCAGAGGAATTTCCTAAGTTTCGTATTAATGACACCCATTGGAAACCCATTAGCTGTAAATATGTGCGGCAAAATTCAACTTCACAATGAACATTTTTGGAAGTTAAATATTGAAACCTCTATTGATCAAAAGTTTAATATAATTTCTTTTGAAACTTTTTGAGCAAAAACTGAAGAAACTGGAGCCTAATCCTGCAAAAGTGGGCTTACGATGCACTGACGTTTGACATCGATCTTTGCCCCTAGTCACGAGACTGTCTAGAAAGGCAATGCGTTGTGTTGTTAGCGGATTTCGAATTGGGAAAGGAAATAGTTCTCTCTATTGTCTGGGGTCTTTTAAGAAAAGGAATTAAGGGCAATAAACAGAACCGTTAACGGATATTTATCAGGGGAATTTACATCAACGGAAATTACACAAAGGGGAAACTATGGAATCAAAACTATTAGTTATGAACACATCAGAATACTGATTTAAATTCATTTTCATATATTAAAAATAAAACACTTCTGGCGAATAAGATAGGTATTGAACATGTAGGGAAAACAAAATTTTAATATGAATTGAACTTTAAACTTTCGTCAATTTTTTTAATGAACAAAATTGCACAAATGAATTATATATGTGGACCTCAAAATATTAACGACGGTATTTCATAAGAATTGTCTCAAGACAATAAAAACAAATAGTGAGCCCAGTGATGTTTTTATAAAGGCAATTATAATATTGTATATTTTTGCGATTTGTATTTCCTAGAAAAGTTCTCATATTTGAAGTTATTCTTCACTTCATTCAGTACACATCATTTGAGTACATATTTGTGCGCTCATTTTTGTCTGTGTATATAGTTTCAGAAACGTAAACTCTCGTACATGATTTTTCTATTGCGTCGGACGGACAAATTACGCACTCTCGCATTATATAAGTTATGTTCACTACGAAGTATTAAAAAACTACTGTGAACGTGTTTCGATCATTGCAGTGCAGCTGTACTTGATTTCCTTAGTAAGATGTGCGACTGCCCTAAACGCTTCTCGTTGTATTTAACTGTACAAGCATTTAATGATGCACTTCATCTTACCATAAAGAAAACTACTAAATTACCTTTTTATATTTACTACAATCAAATAAGTATATAGTTACTGAAATGCTCCCGACTAAATGACCGCCGTCCGACGTAGAGGATTTTCTGAACCGTATCCATGCACTGCGAACGTGCAGAGTCTTCTCCCTCCGGACCCGTGATGTACGTCGCATGTGCAGACGTTGACGTGGTGCGTGCTTGTCGATCTGCAGTCGCGTCCTGTGACAGCTCCTTTTAATGACGTATATTTTAAAAGTTAAAAACATAACAACCGGTCTCCTATTGAGGTATGGCCAGCCCGACCGCGGGCTTGATGCCTTTTTTTCTCCGTTGTTCTCACTAGGCGGTCTGGAAGTTAGTTCAATAAATATTCACATATTCTATAAACTATGTATATCCATCTGGCACCCAAAAAAGTGAGGCGTCGCCGATTTCAATGGTTTAGTTTAGAAATGAAACTTTAGAGATTTTACTTGCGTGGTAAATTAAAATTTGTAGGGGGAGTGTTAGTGGAGGAGTGTGAATTATTCTTAATGAAATTCAAACTCTGCGATAAGTAGCTTATATTCAGTAACTTTTTACGCATGAGTAACTAAATAAGTTCCTTAGCATCTACATTATCAATTTACGTAAATAGTGCTAACACAGAAGGAGCCATTTTCATTCTTTTCTGCATACACTTGACATTTTAGATGAATTGAATTAAGTAAAATGATTTATAATTTCCTTACAGCAGTGTAGCCAGGCAGCCACAACACGGCAGCCAGCTCCACAGCAGCAACACAGAGCTACACGCCAACAGTACGGCTGCTCACTACAAGATTGTCTGATTGTTACAAATGCTGCCTCATACTACAAGTATGCAACAAACACTACACACGATGTAGCAATTTTGCAGAAACATAACCGAGACCGCAGCAACATAGCTCGGTGATTCAAAGCCGCAACAACTCATCGCTTTGAAACAAGGCTTCAACAAAATGACTTGAGGCGTGCTACAAGGCTGCTACAACACAGCACGGTGCTACAACGCTTTAATGACGCAGCGCAGTGTTACAGGGCTACAACAACACGGCATGGTGCTACAAGGCTACAACAACACGGCGCGAGCTACGAGGCTGCAACACCACGACGCAGTGCTACAAGGCTACAACAACACGGCATGGTGCTACAAGGCTACAACAACACGGCGCGCGCTACAAGGCTGCACCAACACGGCGCAGTGCTACAAGGCTACAACAACACAACACGGTGCTACAAGGCTACAACATCACGGCATGGTGCTACAAGGCTACAACAACATGGCGCGCGCTAAAAGGCTGCAACAACAACACGGCACGCGCTACAAGGCAACAACAACAACACGGCACGCGCTACAAGGCAACAAAAACAACACGACACGCGCTACAAGGCAACAACAACAACACGGCACGCGCTACAAAGCAACAACAACAACACGGCACGCGCTTCAAGGCAACAACAACAACACGGCACGCGCTACAAGGCAACAAAACGGCACGCGCTACAAGGCAACAACAAAAACAACACGACACGCGCTACAAGGCAACAACAACAACACGGCACGCGTTACAAGGCAACAACAACAACACGGCACGCGCTACAAGGCAACAACAACAACACGGCACGCGCTACAAGGCAACAATAACAACACGGCACGCGCTACAAGGCAACAACAACACGGCACGCGCTACAAGGCAACAACAACAACACGGCACGCGCTACAAGCGCACCAACAACAACACGGCACGCGCTACAAGGCAACAACAACAACACGGCACGCGCTACAAGCGCACCAACAAGTGACGGCGTCAGACAATTGAAGAGTAAATGGTCGTCCAGGAATTTAATTTACTTTGTGGCTTGGCGTTCCTGAGGGGCGGCAGCGGGCGGTGAGGGCGGCAGCGGGCGGTGAGGGCGGTGAGGGCGGCAGACGGGGAGGGACGGGGAGGGCGGGCGGGGAGCGGTGGCCGCGTCAGTAGACGACAAAACAGTAGAAGCGACCGCCGACAGAGACGAGGGTGCTGATACTAATTGGAATGTAGCAAATGTCATTCATGGAGCGATTACTCTTCACTTTCCTGCACTTTGTTTTCCTCAAGCCCCCGCCTTCCTCCACCTTCTGCTCGCAGTTCACTTCCTCTGCGAGTAGAGATGTGAGTTCGGCACCGCTAGCGCGGACAACGCGCGGGGATAATACGCGTTTGACACGCTCCCTCTCCCTGCAACGAGTTGAGGTGCTGTTACGCAGCAGGAACAAGGTCATGTGTGTTGCTCATGTCAGGTACGGACCTCGCAACTGCGCTGCTCAGTCGCAACCAGGGTCCACAAGAGACTTGTTCCTTACCTCGCAACCTGGCTACTCCCGTGCAGTCAGGACCCACGACAGACTTGCTTTTTAGTTCGTACTTATCACTCCCAATAAATACAGAGAAATACGAACATGAGATAATGCGCATGTTGACAGCTGGAGTCAAATTCACAATTCTCTGACAATCACTAACTTTCTGAAACATATTCATAGGGAATCGCGCGACAAGAGCTGGTAGCATCTTGGTCTTTATCCATACATTTATTAAAAACCATTCCCATAAATAATTTCATGGATTGAAAAGTGATTATCCAAAATTCTTCCCACACCCGACCACCGATTGACTACTAACGCATTAACAGCGCCGCGCAGAGCGGCCGGTGAGCGCACAGAGCTGCCGCACTGCAGCCGCACCGCAGCCACACCACAGCCGCACCGCAGACGCACCGCAGCCGCACCGCAGCCACACCCCAGCCGCACCACAGCCACAGCCGCACCGCAGCCGCACCGCAGCCGCACAGCAGCCACACCACAGCCGCACCACAGCCGCACCGCAGCCGCACCGCAGCCGCACCGAACCCGCACCGCACCCGCACCGCAGCCACACCACAGCCGCACCGCAGCCACACCACAGCCGCACCGCAGCCACACCACAGCCGCACCGCAGCCGTACCGCAGCCGTACCGCAGCGCAGCTGCCCGGCACAGCGCAGCTCGCGACGCAACGGCCGCCGCCGGCCTGCGCCGCACGCATCGCGCTCTTCTTAAGAATTTTAGAGCATGGCATTCCGCTGAATTTTACCATGAAAATTTTAATATATTTTTCTGAGGGCCCAGAGGAGGATATCAGAAGCATAATTTTGGCCGAGGCTTCTTTGAAGTTGAGCTCTTCTTTCTTGCTCGCAAAGTTTATATTGGGACATCGATTAGCGGGACGGGCGGGCAGGCGGGGCGGCAGCGGAGGGTGCGGGGGACAATTAAGTGGCCCGAACAAAAGGGGCTGTCGAAGATGTCTTCAGCGCGACAGTGTCCACCGCAGAAATTAAAATTCGCAAGATGCTGTAGATAGAACCACGGAATATTCCTTTAGCAGTTTTGCATTATTTTATAGTGGCTCACAATTATCTACAAATGTCAAACATTAGATTTTATAGCCCTCAGTAAAATAATGTCAGCATTTGGACGATACATAAATTAGAATATTCAGGGAAAAAGAGGGAGAAAAAACTCGACCTTGTTAACAGGCTTAACAGCGCTCAGGCAATTGCCGTCATACAACACGACGCCTGAGTGCAACACACCGACACCATTGTACGGTCGCCTGAGTGCAACACACCGGCACCATTGTACGGTCGCCTGAGTGCAACACACCGGCACCATTGTACGGTCGCCTGAGTGCAACACACCAGCACCATTGTACAGTCACCTGAGTGCAACACACCGGCACCATTGTACGGTCACCTGAGTGCAACACACCGGCACCATTGTACGGTCGCCTGAGTGCAACACACCGGCACCATTGTACGGTCGCCTGAGTGCAACACACCGGCACCATTGTACAGTCACCTGAGTGCAACACACCGGCACCATTGTACGGTCACCTGAGTGCAACACACCGGCACCATTGTACGGTCATCTGAGTGCAACACACCGGCACCATTGTACGGTCGCCTGAGTGCAACACACCGGCACCATTGTACGGTCACCTGAGTGCAACACACCGGCACCATTGTACGGTTATCTGAGTGCAACACACCGGCACCATTGTAGGGTCACCTGAGTGCAACACACCGGCACCATTGTACGGTCACCTGAGTGCAACACACCGGCACCATTGTACGGTCATCTGAGTGCAACACACCAGCACCATTGTACGGTCACCTGAGTGCAACACACCGGCACCATTGTACGGTCACCTGAGTGCAACACACCGGCACCATTGTACGGTTATCTGAGTGCAACACACCGGCACCATTGTAAGGTCACCTGAGTGCAACACACCGGCACCATTGTACGGTCTCCTGAGTGCAACACACCGGCACCATTGTACGGTCTCCTGAGTACAACACATCAGCACCATTGTACGGTCACCTGAGTGCAACACACCGGCACCATTGTACGGTCACCTGAGTGCAACACACCGGCACCATTGTACGGTCACCTGAGTGCAACACACCGGCACCATTGTACGGTCGCCTGAGTGCAACACACCGGCACCATTGTACGGTCACCTGAGTGCAACACACCGGCACCATTGTACGGTTATCTGAGTGCAACACACCGGCACCATTGTACGGTCGCCTGAGTGCAACACACCGGCACCATTGTACGGTCACCTGAGTGCAACACACCGGCACCATTGTACGGTTATCTGAGTGCAACACACCGGCACCATTGTAGGGTCACCTGAGTGCAACACACCGGCACCATTGTACGGTCACCTGAGTGCAACACACCGGCACCATTGTACGGTCATCTGAGTGCAACACACCAGCACCATTGTACGGTCACCTGAGTGCAACACACCGGCACCATTGTACGGTCACCTGAGTGCAACACACCGGCACCATTGTACGGTTATCTGAGTGCAACACACCGGCACCATTGTAAGGTCACCTGAGTGCAACACACCGGCACCATTGTACGGTCTCCTGAGTGCAACACACCGGCACCATTGTACGGTCTCCTGAGTACAACACATCAGCACCATTGTACGGTCACCTGAGTGCAACACACCGGCACCATTGTACGGTCACCTGAGTGCAACACACCGGCACCATTGTACGGTCACCTGAGTGCAACACACCGGCACCATTGTACGGTCGCCTGAGTGCAACACACCGGCACCATTGTACGGTCACCTGAGTGCAACACACCGGCACCATTGTACGGTCACCTGAGTGCAACACACCGGCACCATTGTACGGTCACCTGAGTGCAACACACCGGCACCATTGTACGGTCACCTGAGTGCAACACACCGGCACCATTGTACGGTCACCTGAGTGCAACACACCGGCACCATTGTACGGTCACCTGAGTGCAACACACCGGCACCATTGTACGGTCGCCTGAGTGCAACGCAAAAGAAAAAAACTTGTAACTAAGGAACTTACGAAACAGCCATCACACGGGCCAGGTACCATCACACGGGCCAGGTACCATCACACGGGCCAGGTGCCATCACACGGGCCAGTTGCCATCACACGGGCCAGATGCCATCACACGGGCCAGTTGCCATCACACGGGCCAGATGCCATCACACGGGCCAGTTGCCATCACACGGGCCAGATGCCATCACACGGTCCAGTTGCCATCACACGGGCCAGTTGCCATCACACGGGCCAGGTGCCATCACACGGGCTAGTTGCCATCACACGGGCCAGTTGCCATCACACGGGCCAGTTGCCATCACACGGGCCAGTTGCCATCACACGGGCCAGGTGCCATCACACGGGCCAGGTGCCATCACACGGGCCAGTTGCCATCACACGAGCCAGGTACCATCACACGGGCCAGGTACCATCACACGGGCCAGATGCCATCACACGGGCCAGGTACCATCACACGAGCCAGGTACCATCACACGGGCCAGGTACCATCCCACGGGCCAGATGCCATCACACGGGCCAGGTACCATCACACGGGCCAGGTGCCATCACACGGGCCAGGTACCATCACACGGGCCAGGTACCATCACACGGGCCAGGTACCATCACACGGGCCAGATGTCATCACACGGGCCAGGTACCATCACACGGGCCAGGTACCATCACACGGGCCAGGTACCATCACACGGGCCAGATGCCATCACACGGGCCAGGTACCACCACCCGGGCCAGGTACCATCACACGGGCCAGGTACCATCACACGGGCTAGGTGCCATCACACGGGCCAGGTACCACCACACGGGCCAGGTACCATCACACGGGCCAGGTGCCATCACACGGGCCAGGTACCATCACACGGGCCAGGTGCCATCACACGGGCCAGGTGCCATCACACGGGCCAGGTACCATCACACGGGCCAGGTACCATCACACGGGCCAGGTGCCATCACACGGGCCAGGTACCATCACACGGGCCAGGTACCATCACACGGGCCAGGTACCATCACACGGGCCAGGTACCATTACACGGGCCAGATGCTATCACACGGGCCAGGTACCACCACACGGGCCAGGTACCATCACACGGGCCAGGTACCATCACACGGGCCAGGTGCCATAACACGGGCCAGGTGCCATCACACGGGCCAGGTACCATCACACGGGCCAGGTGCCATCACACGGGCCAGGTACCATCACACGGGCCAGGTACCATCACACGGGCCAGATGTCATCACACGGGCCAGGTACCATCACACGGGCCAGGTACCATCACACGGGCCAGGTACCATCACACGAGCCAGATGCCATCACACGGGCCAGGTACCACCACACGGGCCAGGTACCATCACACGGGCCAGGTACCATCACACGGGCCAGGTGCCATCACACGGGCCAGGTACCACCACACGGGCCAGGTACCATCACACGGGCCAGGTGCCATCACACGGGCCAGGTACCATCACACGGGCCAGGTGCCATCACACGGGCCAGGTGCCATCACACGGGCCAGGTACCATCACACGGGCCAGGTACCATCACACGGGCCAGGTGCCATCACACGGGCCAGGTACCATCACACGGGCCAGGTACCATCACACGGGCCAGGTACCATCACACGGGCCAGGTACCATCACACGGGCCAGATGCCATCACACGGGCCAGGTACCACCACACGGGCCAGGTACCATCACACGGGCCAGGTACCATCACACGGGCCAGGTGCCATCACACGGGCCAGGTACCATCACACGGGCCAGGTACCATCACACGGGCCAGGTACCATCACACGGGTCAGGTACCATCACACGGGCCAGGTGCCATCACACGGGCCAGGTACCATCACACGGGCCAGGTACCATCACACGGGCCAGGTACCATCACACGGGCCAGGTACCATCACACGGGCCAGATGCCCCCACACGGGCCAGGTACCACCACACGGGCCAGGTACCATCACACGGGCCAGGTGCCATCACACGGGCCAGGTACCATCACACGGGCCAGGTACCATCACACGGGCCAGGTGCCATCACACGGGCCAGGTGCCATCACACGGGCCAGGTACCATCACACGGGCCAGGTGACATCACACGAGCCAGGTACCATCACACGGGCCAGGTGCCATCACACGGGCCAGGTACCATCACACGGGCCAGCTACCATCACACGGGCCAGGTACCATGACACGGGCCAGGTACCATCACACGGGCCAGATGCCATCACACGGGCCAGGTACCACCACACGGGCCAGGTACCATCACAGGGGCCAGGTACCATCACACGGCCAGGTGCCATCACACGGGCCAGGTACCATCACACGGGCCAGGTACCATCACACGGGCCAGGTGCCATCACACGGGCCAGGTGCCATCACACGGGCCAGGTACCATCACACGGGCCAAGTGCCATCACATGGGCCAGGTACCATCACACGGGCCAGGTGCCATCACACGGGCCAGGTACCATCACACGGGCCAGGTACCATCACAGTGGCCAGGTGCCATCACACGGGCCAGGTACCATCACACGGGCCAGGTACTATCACACGGGCCAGGTGCCATCACACGGGCCAGGTACCATCACACGGGCCAGGTGCCATCACACGGGCCAGGTACCATCACACGGGCCAGGTACCATCACACGGGCCAGGTACCATCACACGGGCTAGGTACCATCACACGGGCCAGGTGCCATCACACGGGCCAGGTACCATCACACGGGCCAGGTACCATCACACGGGCCAGGTACCATCACACGGGCCAGGTACCATCACACGGGCCAGGTGCCATCACACGGGCCAGGTACCATCACACGGGCCAGGTACTATCACACGGGCCAGGTGCCATCACACGGGCCAGGTGCCATCACACGGGCCAGGTACCATCACACGGGCCAGATGTCTCACACACGAACAATAAACATACATTATTATTGTTCTCAACGTCATCAGCTGATCTGCAGCTGCTGCTACAATGCTGCAAATGATATCCGTGCGACGCGCGTTTGAAATTTGCTCAGTTGCGTGCACGGAATGCACAGGGTCAGAAAAGTAGTCATAAAATAACAAAAATGTGTTTTCCGTAACTAAGCACATTCCTGTTAATCTATTAGATTTGAAAATTTTACTTAACAACAGACAAATGCAGTGAAAAGGAAAGCAATAGAGCATTTATTTTGAGTCGGACATTTATCATCGGCACAATTAACACCGGAAAAGTGTAGACATTTTTTTGAAAGAAAGAGTAATAATGAATTAATATTTGGTTGCATAGCATGCACTCGCAACAGCTTTCCCCAGTCGACGTTCATATGGGAGAAATTATAATTTTCATGTTTTTTTTTCAAAACATGAAAAATGTTCTTCGACATTTTTGTTGAAAGAATTGTCAATTTTTTCACATAAGACTATAGCTTTATATCAACCTAAATTTTTTGCTGCTTCAAGTTACTTTCAAAGGAATTTAGTTTTGGAAATTATGGATTCTACTCTACAACTTGATTGTCTTGTGGCGAAGTTTTTCTGCTGTGTATTTCGATGTATATAGGGTTACCATCTTACTGAAACGCTTGCAGTCATTTACAGCGTAAGGTTCAGGCCTGGAGGTGTGAGGCATTCAGACGAAATATCAAAAAAATGTTAATCGAATTTATCGTACGTTTTGCCACAGAAAGTTGCCCAGGCCCTGCAGGTCAGAAATGACCCCACAATCTCATGTTCCCGCCACCACACGTCACGGTCGCAAATGTGTTCTTTGACTGCATGCCAAATAGCCCTATTGTATTAGAAACCGAGCAGGCCAACACAACCAACAAACGAAATGGTCGTCAGCTTCATTGATAAGTACATTAGCGTACTGCCGTCATGGTTGCGGAGTCGGAGGAATATATTCGCTATTCAGACTCAGATTCCACCTTTTCATCATTTTACGATTCCGACTCTGCCTATTCACAATTTTTAAGATGAATATTTTATTTCTTACTGGTTGGTGGCGATGCCGCTATTTATTTATACATATGTATATGTTTTTAATATTCTTTATATCCAAATGACATTCAAATTGGTTACAGAATGTTAAAAGTTCAGGTTTATTATTATATACTAGCGTACGCGACCAGTTAAAAATGGCGGTATTCGATATTTTCGTTAAATACATCATCCAGATGTGGATGCAAACGAATGTTTCCATCCTAATAGTACCCGCAATTAAAATATTCTTCGTATCACAGATTAAACATCCTCAACACTATGACCGCAATAGTTAAAACTGAAGTTCAGTTCCAACTCAAATTTAAGGACAATGATACTGAGCAAGTTTGAAAATAGCAATCATTAACTGGATCACGCCCTCATTTAGCTCTAATTAAGCGCGAGTGCGCACGGCTCATCATAATTCAATCATTAATATTAAATAATAAAACGCGTGTACATCCTTAACTTTATCAGTAAATAAATGTTTTTTTTTGTGTAATTTCATCTATGTTATTTCAACGAGAATCTAATGGATCACATTAAATTGGTTGGTCGGTGTCTCTAATACAGTCCCTAATACGGTCCCTGTCTAATGACCGTATCTGTGATATGAGTGTCACCAGTGCACAAATACAAGAAAATTTTAATCGCGGGTACCATTAGGATGAATATATGTATTTGCTTGTCATCCCCATCTGCTAGATTTGTCCTAAGAAAATATCAAATCCCGTCATTTTTGACGGGTCGTGTACACTAGTGTTTTATAATGTTCGACAAATCCCATGTCACAAGTTCCTATTTTCTAACAATGCTCGTGATATTCATTCTGACTACGAATCTGATGAATTAATAAACCGAAAATTGAGTTGATGAAGCTTGTATTACAGATGCGCTCATCACATACTTTCTGCTGGGAGGTGTGATGGATGGACCGACACGGGTCTTATATTATGGTATAGATTTATAAAAATTGAGTTTGTGACCAATGGTCGGTCAGCAGCATTATGAAAATCACCTCCGTGGCCACCAGTGGTGCACCTTGCGGTCATAGTGTTAAGAGCGTGACAGTGAGACGGACCAACGAACCAGCCAAGCTACAACATGCGTGTAAGTGTAAACTGGCCCACTGTAATTACATAGGTCGAATTACGCAAAGAAATACAAAAACTTATTTATTCGTTCATTTATTTATTTAAAGAGACATCTGGTATTTTATTACATAAGGAAAGATATATATACTACAGACAATGACCTCTGAGTGGGTAAGGTAGGCAGTGCCTGCCCTGAGAAGAATAGATCAGCATTTACGAAAGATTTTGGGGAAGGATACTAATTAAAGTTATATCCAGCCGGGAATAATTTATTTGCCTGTTTTTGTAACAGAATTGCACCAGTCAATGAACACAAATAATCCCGGAAGGGTGGTGTAGATGCAGTTGAGGACCGCTAGGGCGTAGGACCTCTAATCCTGCCACCATCTCCCGTTGCCTGGCGAGATAAAAATGGAATTATGTAATTTTCTTATTATTAGGTAATAATACACTGTTATTAGTTTTAGTAATAGAAATGCCACAAGGGTCAAGTTATAATTTATAGTAATAGTAATAGAAGTGCCACAAGGGTCAAGTTATAATTTATAGTAATAGTAATAGAAGTGCCACAAGGGTCAAGTTATAATTTATAGTAATAGTAATAGAAGTGCCACAAGGGTCAAGTTATAATTTATAGTAATAGTAATAGAAGTGCCACAAGGGTCAAGTTATAATTTATAGTAATAGTAATAGAAGTGCCACAAGGGTCAAGTTATAATTTATAGTAATAGTAATAGAAGTGCCACAAGGGTCAAGTTATAATTTATAGTAATAGTAATAGAAGTGCCACAAGGGTCAAGTTATAATTTATAGTAATAGTAATAGAAGTGCCACAAGGGTCAAGTTATAATTTATAGTAATAGTAATAGAAGTGCCACAAGGGTCAAGTTATAATTTATAGTAATAGTAATAGAAGTGCCACAAGGGTCAAGTTATAATTTATAGTAATAGTAATAGAAGTGCCACAAGGGTCAAGTTATAATTTATAGTAATAGTAATAGAAGTGCCACAAGGGTCAAGTTATAATTTATAGTAATAGTAATAGAAGTGCCACAAGGGTCAAGTTATAATTTATAGTAATAGTAATAGAAGTGCCACAAGGGTCAAGTTATAATTTATAGTAATAGTAATAGAAGTGCCACAAGGGTCAAGTTATAATTTAATGTAATAGTAATAGAAGTGCCACAAGGGTCAAGTTATAATTTATAGTAATAGTAATAGAAGTGCCACAAGGGTCAAGTTATAATTTATAGTAATAGTAATAGAAGTGCCACAAGGGTCAAGTTATAATTTATAGTAATAGTAATAGAAGTGCCACAAGGGTCAAGTTATAATTTATAGTAATAGTAATAGAAGTGCCACAAGGGTCAAGTTATAATTTATAGTAATAGTAATAGAAGTGCCACAAGGGTCAAGTTATAATTTATAGTAATAGTAATAGAAGTGCCACAAGGGTCAAGTTATAATTTATGGTAATAGTAATAGAAGTACCACAAGGGTCAAGTTATAATTTATGGTAATAGTAATAGAAGTGCCAAAAGGGTCAAGTTATAATTTATGGTAATAGTAATAGAAGTGCCACAAGGGTCAAGTTATAATTTATGGTAATAGTAATAGAAGTGCCACAAGGGTCAAGTTATAATTTATGGTAATAGTAATAGAAGTGCCACAAGGGTCAAGTTATAATTTATGGTAATAGTAATAGAAGTGCCACAAGGGTCAAGTTATAATTTATGGTAATAGTAATAGAAGTGCCACAAGGGTCAAGTTATAATTTATGGTAATAGTAATAGAAGTGCCACAAGGGTCAAGTTATAATTTATGGTAATAGTAATAGAAGTGCCACAAGGGTCAAGTTATAATTTATGGTAATAGTAATAGAAGTGCGACAAGGGTCAAGTTATAATTTATGGTAATAGTAATAGAAGTGCGACAAGGGTCAAGTTATAATTTATGGTAATAGTAATAGAAGTGCGACAAGGGTCAAGTTATAATTTATGGTAATAGTAATAGAAGTGCGACAAGGGTCAAGTTATAATTTATGGTAATAGTAATAGAAGTGCGACAAGGGTCAAGTTATAATTTATGGTAATAGTAATAGAAGTGCGACAAGGGTCACGTTATAATTTATGGTAATAGTAATAGAAGTGCGACAAGGGTCAAGTTATAATTTATAGTAATAGTAATAGAAGTGCCACAAGGGTCAAGTTATAATTTATAGTAATAGTAATAGAAGTGCCACAAGGGTCAAGTTATAATTTATAGTAATAGTAATAGAAGTGCCACAAGGGTCAAGTTATAATTTATAGTAATAGTAATAGAAGTGCCACAAGGGTCAAGTTATAATTTATAGTAATAGTAATAGAAGTGCCACAAGGGTCAAGTTATAGTAATGCCACAAGAGTCAAGTTATAGTAATGCCACAAGAGTCAAGTTATAGTAATGCCACAAGAGTCAAGTTATAGTAATGCCACAAGAGTCAAGTTATAGTAATGCCACAAGAGTCAAGTTATAGTAATGCCACAAGAGTCAAGTTATAGTAATGCCACAAGAGTCAAGTTATAGTAATGCCACAAGAGTCAAGTTATAGTAATGCCACAAGAGTCAAGTTATAGTAATGCCACAAGAGTCAAGTTATAGTAATGCCACAAGAGTCAAGTTATAGTAATGCCACAAGAGTCAAGTTATAGTAATGCCACAAGAGTCAAGTTATAGTAATGCCACAAGAGTCAAGTTATAGTAATGCCACAAGAGTCAAGTTATAGTAATGCCACAAGAGTCAAGTTATAGTAATGCCACAAGAGTCAAGTTATAGTAATGCCACAAGAGTCAAGTTATAGTAATGCCACAAGAGTCAAGTTATAGTAATGCCACAAGAGTCAAGTTATAGTAATGCCACAAGAGTCAAGTTATAGTAATGCCACAAGAGTCAAGTTATAGTAATGCCACAAGAGTCAAGTTATAGTAATGCCACAAGAGTCAAGTTATAGTAATGCCACAAGAGTCAAGTTATAGTAATGCCACAAGAGTCAAGTTATAGTAATGCCACAAGAGTCAAGTTATAGTAATGCCACAAGAGTCAAGTTATAGTAATGCCACAAGAGTCAAGTTATAGTAATGCCACAAGAGTCAAGTTATAGTAATGCCACAAGAGTCAAGTTATAGTAATGCCACAAGAGTCAAGTTATAGTAATGCCACAAGAGTCAAGTTATAGTAATGCCACAAGAGTCAAGTTATAGTAATGCCACAAGATTCAAGTTATAGTAATGCCACAAGAGTCAAGTTATAGTAATGCCACAAGAGTCAAGTTATAGTAATGCCACAAGAGTCAAGTTATAGTAATGCCACAAGAGTCAAGTTATAGTAATGCCACAAGAGTCAAGTTATAGTAATGCCACAAGAGTCAAGTTATAGTAATGCCACAAGAGTCAAGTTATAGTAATGCCACAAGAGTCAAGTTATAGTAATGCCACAAGAGTCAAGTTATAGTAATGCCACAAGAGTCAAGTTATAGTAATGCCACAAGAGTCAAGTTATAGTAATGCCACAAGAGTCAAGTTATAGTAATGCCACAAGAGTCAAGTTATAGTAATGCCATAAGAGTCAAGTTATAGTAATGCCACAAGGGACAAGTTATAGTAATGCCACAAGGGACAAGTTATAGTTATGCCACAAGGGACAAGTTATAGTTATGCCACAAGGGACAAGTTATAGTTATGCCACAAGGGACAAGTTATAGTTATGCCACAAGGGACAAGTTATGGTAATAGTAATGCCAGGCAGTTGTGGGTTACGTTAGTAGTTCTGAAGTTAAGCCGATTCTAGCATCACCAGTAACTCACGCCAAGCTAACTGGTAACCAACCTCTAGAACGTCGACTCAGAGGCCGCAGGTGGACGAAGACCGACGCGGTGAGACGTGACGTTCTTCAAGCATCCATCAGGCAGGCTGGGTGTTATCCCTTGAAGGGGTGAGGTGTCACGTAGCGGACGGAAGGACGAGGACTGGACGACACAGGCACCTGGAGTGCTTAGCTCTCCATCTGGAGAGTTATAGCTTCACCGGACGAATGAAAGTGATCGTGCATGCTGAGAGGAGTACAAACGAATTATTACGTTGTGCTGGCTGGAAGGGTCAAAATGATCTGCCCCAAGCTTTAATGGCAAGCTACCGAAGTCAAGTTGATGATACATTCAGGAAGCCTAGGTTGCAGTCAGGTTAGCTACCGGTAAGCCTAGCGCTAGAACTGGTGATGCTCTACCTGTCTTTTTTATTTTATACAGCATTAACGATATTTTTCTATGACTATAAGTATGCACCAATTCAACGAAATTATTATTGTTGATCCAATTACTATGCTCGAAATACCAAAAATATTGATGCATTTGTAGCTAAGGTAAGCACAATTTGCGCTGCCTTGCATTCTCTGGATCTACACTACGATCTACACTACATTCTCTGGATCTATGTCCACTACGCAGAGTAACAGAGCAGTACAGGTGCCACATCATTGCTCAACACTGTGGGTATGGGTCGTGATGGCCTGTATTACACAAATAGGGATGTCAAATTCTTGGGATATTGTCAAATATCATTACAGCTACAATAGTGAACAGTCGTTCTGCTTCCATCTCAGCGAGCCTGACGTGTCTGGTACGTTTTGTATACGAATAAAAGCCATGGCACTTTTAGCTTCTTTGTACGTAATATGGTAACGTTTTCTTCTAACTTTTGGGATGTGTTTGATACTTTCTTATTTGAATAAACAGTCATTTTCAAATCTTTCCTATGTAGAAGTGATTAATTATATAGCGCTGAAAATCAGATGCTATTTCAGTTTTTACAATTATGAAAAATGATTTTAAAAATCTCCTTATTAACTTAAGCTTACTTAGAAATAGGGCGTGACCAGAAAATATAAATAAAACATGATAATGATATCGTGAGGGAAAATATGATACTGAAAGAACCAAACTTTATTCAAGGTATAACATTAGAAATACTTTATTTTTTACTAAATATGCTTGTACAAAATGAAGAATGGTTAACATTCTCTGCCAAATTTGAGCAACTATAGGTTGCGAGCGTATGAGAATGGGCTATATTTCTTAGGGGGTCTATGACTGAATGGTTCTAAGGAACCACTGGTGTAGAGCATAGACACAGACAATTAACTATATAAAACACGAGGATGGTGCACAACAGCAAATCGCTGGAGGTAACAGGCAACTCATCTCACGTGGCAACACTGCACTGATAAGAAACACAACATGCATGATCCTAGATCGAAGACGTTCAGTTTTCGTTTGAATAGTCTACAGTAAAATTAGTTTATTCCCGCATTGAAAGTGTTTTACTGCAATCAATAGTATGTGAACCGGGAATAGATGTTCTCCGTAAATACAGGGTGTGCCAGAAGTTTCGCTTTTAATTTGCTAATAAAAGGAAAATTTAGAAAGCTAGGAAGTTGAAACTTCTTTTATTTGAAAGAATAGCATTTTTATGGTTTATGAACAGTACTTTTTGAATATAATGTCGCTTGAATGATTTTCACGGCTGTTTTGACAAAGTAGGGCTCATTTCTTCGTCGTTTCCATAACGCTCCATAGTGCATCAGGCGAGAGTTGAGCTATTTCATAGTAAATGTTGTTTTTAAATTCTTCTAATTTTGTTGGATTTGTTAAATAAACTCGTGTCTTAAAGCAACCCCAAAAGAAGAAGTTGTACGGGGACAAATCTGGAGAACAAGGAGGCCAAGAGATGTTACCGAATCGTGAAATCAAATGATTTGGAAAAAACTCTCCCAACATTGTGATCGTTTCTCTTGCTGTTGATAAACATAGTGTTGATAAACCATAAAAATGTTATTCTTTCAAATAAAACAAGTTTAAACTTTGTAGCGTTCATAGTTTTCCATTTATTAGCAAATTAAAAGGATCAGTTACTTCTAGCCCACCCTGGATAGTTAGAAAGTATTTCCTTGTATTGTAAACTAGCTAAATTTATATTTATTATCAAGGACGCTATATTTAGCTGAAAATAGCTGGACCTAGCTATAAAATAGCTAAGTTTGCAGCTCTGCGCTGCGCTGTTTTGCAGCAGCAATTATAGGGCTGTGACAATATGCTTGAAGCATATTGTCTCATTTCTAATAATCACATACATACATGCGTGTGTATATGATATGCATACATCGTTGCATTTACATGATGCGTTGCATCATCGGAGTTGATAATTTTTCGAATTTTAAACGAAATGCGTTGACTGCTGATGACTGTAAAATAAGCAAGAGTGAAACTGAGCCCCTGATCATCAACTGAGTCGTCAAACCAAAGTCTATAGTAACTTTTGATCAAACTCAGCGTTACTTATGGCTTATTTAATAGTAAGGAGGCTAAAATCTTACGAAGTGTCGGGGCTTCCACTGTTTTGATTAAAGATTCATGAGTGAATGTTTCTCAGCTAACAGGCGGCAAGACTCCCCTAAGATTGGCAACTATATAATTGCAAGATTGCCGCACCTCTTGCGCGTGTAATGTTATATTGTATTTTTCTTTAAAAATGAGCTTGAGGCAGCTTACATGACATGCAGACTTGCCTATAAATATTCTTTTGAGAAATGTTTTAGGAACCAGTCATGCTTGTAAAACCAGCATTGCTTGTGATAATGTTTTTACAGTGCAAACTAGGAGCCAACATACTACATACTGCGTTTACCTTTGCCTGGTATACCCATCTTTCTACTGATAAAATATTTTTCGATTTGGAGAAAATTAATGTCCAGGATTTAAAAGCTTTGCAAGAGCGGGACGGAGCGCTGCGGAAATATATAATTTTAGCTGAAATTCTCTACGCTAGCTACCTAAAGTTCGGCAAAGAAAATGGTATCATTGTCTGGTGCATGTTGACGTATAAATTACGATGCGATGTTGTGAAGTAGATAGTCTTACCTGATGAACTTAAAGCTTAAGTAATGGGACTAGGTCATGATAAAGTGGTTACGGGTCATATCTCGGTATGAAGTAGACTTCGGATCGAATGTAAAATATTTTTTGGCCATATTATCCATCGGAAGTTCGCTGCTATTGCTTATTTTGGGATCTGTGCCATGCAGAGATTTGCTCCTAATCGTCCAATCGCTTAGACAATGAAATCGATGCAGAGGCATTACTGGAAATATTACCTGCTATAACACGGCATTATCAAGGGATTTAATTCCTGTCAGTGGTGATGAGAAAATTCTGAAATCTCATAAGGATTGAAGATATAAAAAAACTCCTTCCAAACCTGGATGTAATGGTACCTGCAAGGTTCTTAAGCACGTACTCAAAAGTATGCTTGTGAAAACCTGTGCCGACGAACCCTTTATTTGGAATGGGTATTTATAGTCACTGTTATTCGCATACAGAGAAGTACCTCAAAGTTCCACTGGTTTTCCTCGGCTCAAACTTCTGTTTGGTAATGAAATTAAAGGACTTTTGTTCTTGATCAAAGGAAATTTAGGGAAATGGAGAGAATGTGAGAGCATCGACAACTAGCTGTCATCTACAACAAAACAGAGAGAACGTAAGTAACACCGTAATACTAAGAAAAACATACACGAAACATGAGGCAATAGGAAACCTAAAGAGTTAACGCACTGTACACCAGCACAACACATAGGTTTCCTAAGTCTATAAACAGTATACGTGTGCACCTGCGGTGGGTGCTCCGACGCAGCGCAGGGGGATCAAACAGCAAGGGAATTTTACACGCGGAGATGGGGGCCAGATTCGTTTACTTCTTATTCTATGTAGTCGGATATGAAAAACTGCCCACTGCAGGTATGATACGAATACTACGAGGGGTAGTCAACAAAAAGTTCTCAGACAAATGCCATAATTTCTTTATTTAACAACTCATTACTTTCATTTTTCTACATAAGCTCCATTGTTGTCTATATACTTTTGTAATCTATGTTTCCCCCTGTAAATGCCTTCCTAATAGAATTGGAGAGGGCTAGTTCCACTAGGTTCTGTACAAGAGAGTTGTTTTCTTCATTTGTTGCTGTGGTGGGTCTTCCTTCTCGTGGGTCGTCATCCAGTTGGACTCTTCCCTCTTTAAAGCGTTTAATCCAATCATAAACGACTGCTCTACATGGTGCAGAGTCTCCATAAACCTGCTGTAAAGCTTCGATGATCTTAACAGGTTTCCAATTAAGTTTAGTATAAAATTTGATGTTAGCTCTGATCTCAAAATTTGCCATTTGAAGAGTTGAAAATTACTATTTTGAGATGCAACCTCTCTCGATGCTGACCTGACATAGACTAATGAGACAGCTGCAAGTTATCTAGGACGTTCTAATTAATTAAGGACAGGTTTCAACTTGAAAAAACTTGTAATTCTCTGTTCAGTTCAAAATTATGATGTTTGTCTGAGAACTTTTTGACTAACCCTCGTATTCTAATTCGCTCTACTTCTCCGGACACATTGGTAGTTTGAAAGCATATAACTTTTTTCACTGAGGAGCAATGTTTCTAGTAGGATTACCAATAATTATGAACCAAAAGAGCTGTGTTGCATACACCGTTTGGGCATGTTGAACTTTAAGATACAAAGAATAAGCCATAAGCCATGAAATACATTTCCCGAGATGGGATTCGAGATCCCCGTATAGAACCCCCCAACAGCACCGTTTGGGCTCAAGCATTTCGTGCTGATTTCAACTGGCCTCTGGCAAAATGTTGCAGCCTCTTCAATAATAGCTTTTATTCTCTAGACATTATTCACAAAACGATTTTATTTTTTGTAAAGCATTAGGGAGTAATTAACCGAACGAGTTAAGTTACGTTCCGACATTTGCTCAGTTCCTTTGCTTTGCCAGCAGTACACACAATCCTTAAGCAGCATTTATATCGCACAGGAGAGAAGAAGATACCTAAATTAACCCTCGATTGCGAAAATGGTAATCTTTGCCTCTCTTCATAAGACTTCTTGAACTACGAGATAATCACTCGTATGTATGCTCAAGGGCATATCTGTGACAACTGATGTTATCAACATGCTAGTGTTCATAATAATTAGTTTAAGATATTAATGTTTGTCTCTATAGGTCGTAGACACACGAGCGTTAGGTCAGTGAGGGGTCGCTGTTCATTACCGTTTGCCCTCTTCCCAACCGCAACAATACCCACACGATACGAGGCTCTCCTCTCCGTTCTGGAGTTGATATTTGCTCAAATTTCCTTCTATTATGGCGAACATGTAAAGAAAACAGATAGCTACAGCAGCCAGATCATGCCAGACGGCAGGGGATCCAGTCACGATCTTGTTGCTCTGGTGAGGTGCCCTGCCACCTGGGCTCCACCCCCACGGCGTGAGGCGCGCTCCCAGCAACCTGCCGATCACCACTCCGAGTGGCAGCATTTGGGTGAGGCTGAGGGCGACGCTGCGTGACTTGAGCTTTTGGCTTAGAGCCCATTTGTTAATCCTGGGGTTCTGAGACAAAGTTATCGTAAATCCTTTGGGACTAGGGTTTCCTGAATTACTCATATTTTTTACAAATAAAAAAGTGGAAAATATACAATAAGTTAGAATACAGTTTCCGCGGAAAGGTTCCTCTTTAATTAATTGTCAGAAGCAAAAAGGGGTAACTTTGTGTGCCAACTGGGACGATTTGCTGTTTTGATAGCAGCTGATGTGTTTTTCTGTCGATGTTGAGTGGTTGGTTCATTAATACTTTGATTTTAAAGCTCCCACTTTCTCAATTGCCAATAATTACAGTCATACCTCACCTTACGAAATTAATTCGTTCCAGAAGTGGTTTCGTAATTTGATTTTTTCGTAAATAGAGTCACATTTTACATGTAAAAGGCCTGATTTGTTCCAAAGTCATCAATGCAAAGCCCTAATTTTTTTAAAATTATATAAATATACCAATTTTCCGTGAAATGTGTGTTAAAGTAAAATAAAATTATTTATTAAACCCTTAAAATGAATACGACATGCAAAACATTTATAATTGAGGTTGTGCAACTATGCCCAAAATAGGTAAGGGCAAGTGCGTAGCAAAGTGAAGTTCGTGGTGGGAGAGGAAGGAGGAGCGGCTGCGAAGTTGAGCGCGCATTACTTGAATTTTTGAGATTTCGCGTTTCGTATCTTCCCTTTTCTTTCGTATTTAGAGATGAAAATTTTACGTAAAGGTATTTCGTAACTTGGATTATTCGTTAGCTGAGTCTTGCGTAGGGTGAGGTATGACTACTACAATTTCATGCCCAAATCTCTTTCGTCCTAAAATGTCTTCACCCACATTTCACTTTGCGTCCGCTCCCAAAGCTTTCACAACTTTATTGGTTTTACGATAGAAATGTCACAGCTTGCAAGATGCGGGCAATGACCGCAACATAGCTGATCACCAAGAGTTCGCTGGCAGCTCATTTTGAAGACATGGACTCACTTTGACGCCCATTCCTGGGTACATATTGGATTTACGGCCTCGAAGAGTACTTTGCTATAATCTTATAACAAGGTTTTAGAAGTAACTATTTATTCAAAACTCATTAAGCGACGAATATGTTTCCCGGGACATTTTGAAACAAAAATAAATTCATAGACGGAAGTATTGCTTCAAATGATATGGGATCTGGGAGTTTAGGGGGACTTGAAAAAATGCCGCTTAAAAATAGTGCTCGACATCGATAGGAGCCCCGCGGAAATTTTGGAACAGAAACCCGACTCTTGGGACAGCTGTGAAAGAGCCGAATTATGTCATTACACATATAGGGAGGGCTTATTGTTCTATAATGTTGGAACGTATAATTGATACATTGTGTTGTAGAGTCTCACTGTAACATTAAAGTATTTCTGAGAACCTAATTGTTACGTTAAGATTGGGGTTTTACTTCCAACATAATTTAGGTCGCCTGTAACAATATTACGTAAACGCACCTAATTAACATTTTAATGACTACGAAGTTGCGAATGGCATGGACCTGTTAAGCTGTCTTCCGTTTCAACGACGAAATGATATAGAAAACAAGGCTGTCATTGGACTTGGTTGGACACACACTCCCGGCATCACTAATGGTATTATGAGCGATGATACTGTCCAGAGCCCAGATGAGGTGAGGTGGCGTCTCTGCGCTCACTTGTGCTCTGCGCTCCTTGAAGTTTCAGCTCAAGTGCTGCGTGTCGCGTGCTGGCGAGCTGCACCTCGAGCTCTGCTGCTCTCGCCGTCTCCAGTGGCGGCGTCAGCAACGATCACGGTCAGGACCAGATCTCCAGTCCCGGCTGCCAGGGGCGGAAGATTGGTCAGCAACAAAGATGAAAGCCAAAATGGTCTCATTATATTTTCACTTCACAGTCCACGTTAACGTAATTTCCATCACTTGCAGTGTTTTCTACTCTGAATTACGAGATCGAGAGTAATTTGCGTTAATTCGGCACTGAACTTAGACACGGGAGCGCTTATACCAATATCTGTTCGTTGACCAAATGATGTTAGAGGCGCTTTGATGTTTGCATCAAAGGCAGGGCGGAGGAGGCGGCCTGCAGCCCGCGTCGCTGCAGCGTGTGTGCGCCATCACGCGCGGCGGCGATCATCTCAGAGATTAGCCGTCCATTAGTGAAGGAACTGAAGCTTTGATACATTTTCAATTTGGTGCTTTTGAGGAATATTTACTCAAAACAAAGATGTGAAGTCTAAGCTTATTTAGTATCTAAAACACTTTTACGACAACTTCGGCACGCAAAGAAAAGATGTTGACGCTGATGCAAAGTTGAGGTCTTGTCTCACACCTCCATGCTGGCCGGACCATGCACTGTAGACAAAATGAGTTCGTCAATCCGGGCAAGTCACCGCCAGATTCAGTTATGACCGCTCATTTTGGCTAAAGGTCATGTGATGAACTTGAGCAGGTGTTTGTTGTTCTCGCTGATGTAGCAAGTGTAGTACCCACCGCCGGTTTTAGGACTATAAATTCGCTAAGTTGGCCTGAGTACAGACCTGGAAAGGATATTTAAATTGTAACAATTTTCCTCAAACTTGCACTCCTGGCAAAAACGTACGGTTTTCTTTCTTAATAAATATTAAACTTCCGCTGTTATATCGACATGGAGAAAAAGGACATGCACGCAAACTCAAACCACCATGGATGATGAAACAAATTATTAAGATCAAACCCAGAGTTTATGATAAAATTGTTAAGGGAAAAAATATTCCACAAATTTCTTTCAAAATTTTATGTTACCACAGTTTATTTCGGCTGTGATGGGGCCCTCTTGCATATTGCTGAGAATAATGACTCTTACGTGACTGGTATCACTGGTGCAGGTGCGACTGCTGTCACTGGTGCAGGTGTGACTGTTGTCACTGGTGCAGGTGAGACTGTTGTCACTGGTGCAGGTGTGACTGTTGTCACTGGTGCAGGTGTGACTGTCGTCACTGGTGCAGGTGTGACTGTTGTCACTGGTGCAGGTGTGACTGTTGTCACTGGTGCTGGTGCGACTGTTGTCACTGGTGCAGGTGCGACTGTTGTCACTGGTGCAGGTGTGACTGTTGTCACTGGTGCAGGTGTGACTGTTGTCACTGGTGCAGGTGTGACTGTTGTCACTGGTGCAGGTGTGACTGTTGTCACTGGTGCAGGTGTGACTGTTGTCACTGGTGCAGGTGTGACTGTTGTCACTGGTGCAGGTGTGACTGTTATCACTGGTGCAGGTGTGACTGTTGTCACTAGTGCTGGTGCGACTGTTGTCACTGGTGCAGGTGCGACTGTTGTCACTGGTGCAGGTGTGACTGTTGTCACTGGTGCAGGTGTGACTGTTGTCACTGGTGCAGGTGTGACTGTTGTCACTGGTGCAGGTGTGACTGTTGTCACTGGTGCAGGTGTGACTGTTGTCACTGGTGCAGGTGCGACTGTTGTCACTGGTGCAGGTGTGACTGTTGTCACTGGTGCAGGTGTGACTGTTGTCACTGGTGCAGGTGTGACTGTTGTCACTGGTGCAGGTGTGACTGTTGTCACTGGTGCAGGTGTGACTGTTTTCACTGGTGCAGGTGTGACTGTTGTCAGTGGTGCAGGTGTGACTGTTGTCACTGGTGCAGGTGTTACTGTTGTCACTGGTGCAGGTGCGACTGTTGTCACTGGTGTAGGTGCGACTGTTGTCACTGGTGCAGGTGTGACTGTTGTCACTGGTGCAGGTGTGACTGTTGTCACTGGTGCAGGTGTTACTGTTGTCACTGGTGCAGGTGTTACTGTTGTCACTGGTGCAGGTGTTACTGTTGTCACTGGTGCAGGTGCGACTGTTGTCACTGGTGTAGGTGCGACTGTTGTCACTGGTGCAGGTGTGACTGTTGTCACTGGTGCAGGTGTGACTGTTGTCACTGGTGCAGGTGTGACTGTTGTCACTGGTGCAGGTGTGACTGTTGTCAGTGGTGCAGGTGTGACTGTTGTCACTGGTGCAGGTGTTACTGTTGTCACTGGTGCAGGTGCGACTGTTGTCACTGGTGTAGGTGCGACTGTTGTCACTGGTGCAGGTGTGACTGTTGTCACTGGTGCAGGTGTGACTGTTGTCACTGGTGCAGGTGTGACTGTTGTCACTGGTGCAGGTGTTACTGTTGTCACTGGTGCAGGTGCGACTGTTGTCACTGGTGTAGGTGCGACTGTTGTCACTGGTGCAGGTGTGACTGTTGTAACTGGTGCAGGTGTGACTGTTGTCACTGGTGCAGGTGTGACTGTTGTCATTGGTGCAGGTGTTACTGTTGTCACTGGTGCAGGTGTGACTGTTATCAATGGTGCAGGTGTTACTGTTGTCACTGGTGCAGGTGTGACTGTTGTCACTGGTGCAGGTGTGACTGTTGCCACTGGTGCAGGTGTGACTGTTGTCACTGGTGCAGGTGTGACTGTCGTCACTGGTGCAGGTGTGACTGTTGTCACTGGTGCAGGTGTGACTGTTGTCACTGGTGCTGGTGCGACTGTTGTCACTGGTGCAGATGCGACTGTTGTCACTGGTGTATGTTCGACTGTTGTCACTGGTGTAGGTGCGACTGTTATCACTGGTGCAGGTGTGACTGTTGTCACTGTCACTGGTGCAGGTGCGACTGTTGTCATTGGAGCAGGTGCGACTGTTGTCACTGGTGCAGGTGCGACTGTTGTCACTGGTGCAGGTTCGACTGTTGGCACTGGTGCAGGTGCGACTGTTGGCAATGGTGCAGGTGCGACTGTTGTCACTGGTGCAGGTGCGACTGTTGTCACTGGTGCAGGTGTGACTGTTGTCACTGGTGCAGGTGCGACTGTTGTCACTGGTGCAGGTGCGACTGTTGTCACTGGTGCAGGTGTGACTGTTGTCACTGGTGCAGGTGCGACTGTTGTCACTGGTGCAGGTGAGACTGTTGTCACTGGTGCTGGTGCGACTGTTGTCACTGGTGCAGGTGCGACTGTTGTCACTGGTGCAGGTGTGACTGTTGTCACTTGTGCAGGTGCCACTGTTGTCACTGGTGCAGGTGCGACTGTTGTCACTGGTGCAGGTGCGACTGTTGTCACTGGTGCAGGTGCGACTGTTGTCACTGGTGCAGGTGCGACTGTTGTTACTGGTGCAGGTGCGACTGTTGTCACTGGGGCAGGTGCCACTGATGTCACTGGTGCAGGTGCGACTGTTGTCACTGGTGCAGGTGCGACTGTTGTCACCGCTGCAGGCGGGCACTTCAGAGTCAGATAACACGACTACTCCCTGAGCTTCACAGATCTCTTGACCAGCACCAAACTTTCTTTGCCTTCCTCTGCCAAGTTTAATGTTTAGTGTGTTCATTTAACGATATAAAACCATTACCCGGGAAATTTTATTCAATTCCGAAGTTGTGTCAGCTAAGTATTGTCCTAATTCTCCTCGAGAACTAAGCTCAAAGTGTTCTCAAGTTGGTGCATCAACCACAAGAAGACCTGAGCTCCCGAGGTCGTCACTGAAATGCCATGTTCCTGCACGTGCGCACGTTAGCGTACTGAACACAATGGAGACTCACGGAGTTCCTTGAAGTATTCCGTTTGTGTACCAACTAGTGGATTCTCTAACAGCTCGACGAAGCTAGCACGTTATTGTAGAGAAATAAACTCTCCTAGAACAGACCTTTTTCTGTTTCATGTAATCAATCATTTAAGCACCTATGCAATTTGCTATCACAAAGCATTTAGCTATGTTGATAAAAGCATATAAATCTAAATGCTTCAATACGATAGCATTTGAGGAGTTGTTAATGCATAATTTAAACCATACCTGACGAATCGAAAACAACTTGCTGCAAATGTTAACTCACACTCAACTTCCTGATATTAGCCGCGGTGTTCCAATGGAAAAGGGTTGGGACCTCTGCTATTACTGACATTCTTTTCAACGTTGGTGTCAAATGTAATTCGTTCTTCAAGCTCATAGCGTTTGTTAATGATTGTAATATCTCTTCAACAATGCATAGTAAAAATTATTTTACTATAGGAAATAAAATGAATGGGGACCTATAGTGAAAGTCTCGGTGTCGCTCTAGCAAAGAGAATATGCATCAATGTCCGTACATATAACTATATCAAATTCTCACGTTGGTGAAATCCATCTCTTTTGCTTCAAAATTGGTGGTGATCAGATTGAGGATGCAAATTTATCCAAATTGCTATGAGTTATCTTTAATAAGAATTTGGCTTTCATTAAGCCGATCTCGTACACTATTACATAGTGAAATACCTTAGTCAATTTTAATTCGCAGTAGCGTAAAATTTATTACCTGAAGGAGTTCTAAAAATACTATATTTAACATTGATCAATCCATATGGACAATATAGAATAAAAGCATCGCATGGGACTTACAAAAGGAAACGAAAGTACTTTTTGCACAACAAAAGCGAGCCATTAAAGTACTGAGAATCATGCAGCATAATGTCCTGATATACGAGTCATAAAATACCTATAAATACTTTTGCTCTCATATCTGCATCAGTTAAACGCGTAATTTCACGCGTAAAGCTCTGAATGAGACGGGCGATAAAAATTCTAAACAATGACAAATCTTCTCAAACTGACCACCACGATCATTTCTCTAGAAACCGAAGTAAATTCAGACTTCCATACTGTAACAAAATCCTATCTCATTATATTCCCCACATTATTAGAATTGAGGCTTAGCCTTGGTGCTTGTTAACATTCATCAGAAGACATATAGTTTGCTAAGATCTATAAGAAGACATGGTTACTGGCAGTTAAGAAGCCCTGGATGTCATTTCTCACCTAGATATTGATGAACCTAGCTCTTAAAAAATTGCTGTTTTTTCTCTGTTCGATGGTTTAAAATTATACTAACAATGTTCAGAAATTAAATTAATCTTCGTGAATGTACAGTTCTCGACTGTATAATTGCAGAGTGTGGAAACTTAAATTAAAATCATTGTTGATATTCTCACGACAGAAATTTTTCATTCAGTCAAGGAAAGAGGAAAGTGTTTTAGATTAGAGGAAATTGTAAACGTAGAATAGGGCTTACGGAAAATATCCTCAATTTCGCTGAACCTAGCCGAGCCCATTATAGTAGCCATCGTGCGTCCCAATCTGTCAATTGCAGCAGTTTTAAGTTACGATTCTGATGATGTATTCCTTGAGAAACGAAATTGTTTAAACTTTAACATCGTTTAAAAGTTTTAACTGAAATTCGAGACCTCCATTATCAATAAGTAATCCAGCTATCGAAATTAATCACCCGTAGAGTACTAAAGGTGAAATTATTTATTAGTGCCCTGAAAGGCATAATAATGTTTGAAATATTCCTAATCTTAACTTCAATCGATAACTATCTCCAAGTGCGTGTTTGCGTTAGTTCAACAAAAATTGAAGCGAATTTCAGGGCGAGTACATCACGTAAGGCACACGCGACCTCCCAGCTCCGCAACGCGCCTCGGGAACATTTCCCTTCGTTCACCAGCCAAGCGTCCGTAGAGCGAGGGACGCACGAGGTCCGTCAGACATAGAGCGGTACGAACCCACGGGCAAGCAGCGGATGCAGGCTGAATGCTCAGTGCTTACAAGAAGGGGATGAGAAAAGAATTGAAATTGAAAATAGAAGGTGCAAGGTTAGGGGAAGGGCTATGCCCGGGAGTTTCACACCATCAGCAAATCAAATATATCAAATATTCGATGTAACAGACAGCCTGATCGCAAAGGAAGTTAGGAGCAACCGCGGGGAAAACTCGGCTCTAGGTTGGCAACTCTAATCTCGGCGCTGAAATGATGAGTTCATTGAGAAGCACTGCAATAATTATTTCAACACTGTTATGTATACCTGCGCGTTAGGTCCTGCTTTTTCTACACCAACAGAAAGGTGTAATGAAATAGCGACTCACAGAGCATCATAAATTAACTTCCTGGCAATAAAATAAAAAATTAAATGGATTTAAAATTTCGTGGCTTCTGCATTAAATACAAGACTGACAAGCTATAATATCTATCCTGTACCGAATACGTTAAGTAGAGAAATTACCATTTTAAGGGAATCTTTTAACACCTTTTTAATTTAGACAAGTTTATTCATGACTATGACAGCCAGCTACCCTATATACACATAAAGGGGAAGGATATGTTCTGTAATCACGGCAAAGTTGTAATGAGTTCCATCAGTGTCATGAACCAATGAGGTTAATGATGCTAGTGAGTTGAGAAACGAACACTCACTGCGCAAAACTAGAGCAGAAGTTCTGTGTAAATCAATGATGGGAGTGGAGAGATATTACAGTCACAGCCGCAGCCGCGGCCGCAGCACCAGGTCACAAGACGAGTTCTGTCTGCCACCATGCAGACAGCGCTGCGTCCAGCGCGCAGTTAGCAGCCAGCGAGCGTGTCAGCGGCTGGAGCACAGCGGTCAAAATCCCTCAACGCTGATAAACAAAGGGAAATGCTTCCAAGTTCTGCTTTTGGCTCGAGCTCCTCGAGCGTTGTACTGAAACTTAAAAAAAATTGCCAAACAAATCTGCGGATAAATCTAAAAGAAAATGTAATCTATACCAAAGCGTTTTCAAACTTTTGATTTTACAGAACAATCTGTACGAAGCTTAATGATACAGCCGCGAGCAATTCAAAGTAAGGCACCAAGTTCATTACAACTTCAACACTTCTGACTGACATAATCCCGAAAAAGAAATGCTTTACGTGTGCGTACGGCCGCTGTGTGAAGTGCCCAATTTGCTGGGAATTCTACCATCCCAGAACTCTTCATGCTACAGTGTCTCAAAACAATGTACTCACACTTTAACTGGCGCTAACATGCTGTTTTTTTTTAATTGCAGGTGTATTCAACTCATCACAGCACGGCAAAAAATATCCTTAGCTTGAAAAACGGAAAGTTTGTCCTAAAATGTCGTTGGAAGACCGAAAACGCAATTGAAGTGCATAGATGCACCATTCATATGTACGAGCTTACCTCGATGCAGCTCTCTCAGACGCATGGATTGAAAGAAGTGTTCAATTGAATACCCTGCGTGTTCCCCTGACACGCAGGGTATTCCCATGGACTACTTTTCGAGGGGATACCTCAAAGACAAAATTTATCGCCCCAAACCAAGAAAATTTGATGCATTGAATCCGGAAATTGAGAACCGATGTCACGATATTCGATCCTAACGACTTGTTTCGTGAAGTTTGCAAACCTTTTGGTGAGCGTTATCAGCGTTGTCTACACAAATATCGGCGTCAATTTAAACATTTTCGTAAATGATTATTCAATTAAGTTTGTTTTCTGTATTCGAAACTATTTAATTTTACACTACTTTCATATTATAAAACAATTTTCTCTTTATTTGAAATGTGAATATATTTTTTTGAGACACCCTGCACATCGGCGTTGCTGTCAGCTATCAGCTGTTGCCATTCCTGTACTACTTTCAGTTGTCAGCTGTTTCCCGTCAGCATTGCTGTCTGCTGTGAGCAGTTGTCAATGTCAGCCTTGCTGTGTAACTCTATTACAGTCGCCCGATAAAACTGTATTGCTCAGCCTCGCGTTGTTTTACTACGTCGGAGGCATAAAAAGTTTTACGCCAAGGAAACGTCCTATAATTTTATTTCGATTCATTGTATCTTACAGAAGAGAAACTTGCCTGAAAGTTCAGAACGTAGACACGCGGCTGCACGCCTCACCCCACACTACCAGCGGCTGCACACCTCACCCCACACTACCAGCGGCTGCACACCTCACCCCACACTACCAGCGGCTGCACACCTCACCCCACACTACCAGCGGCTGCACACCTCACCCTACAGCACCAGCGGCTGCACACCTCACCCTACAGCACCAGCGGCTGCACACCTCACCCCACACTACCAGCGGCTGCACACCTCACCCCACACTACCAGCGGCTGCACACCTCACCCCACACTACCAGCGGCTGCACACCTCACCCCACACTACCAGCGGCTGCACACCTCACCCTACAGCACCAGCGGCTGCACACCTCACCCCACACTACCAGCGGCTGCACCCCTCACCCTACAGCACCAGCGGCTGCACACCTCACCCCACCGTACCAGCGGCTGCACACCTCACCCCACACTACCAGCGGCTGCACACCTCACCCTACAGCACCAGCGGCTGCACACCTCACCCCACCGTACCAGCGGCTGCACACCTCACCCCACACTACCAGCGGCTGCACACCTCACCCCACCGTACCAGCGGCTGCACACCTCACCCCTTAGCACCAGTGGCTGCACACCTCACCCTACACTACCAGCGGCTGCACACCTCACCCCACCGTACCAGCGGCTGCACACCTCACCCCTTAGCACCAGTGGCTGCACACCTCACCCTACACTACCAGTGGCTGCACACCTCACCCTACAGCACCAGCGGCTGCAAACCTCACCCTACAGCACCAGCGGCTGCACACCTCACCCCACCGTACCAGCGGCTGCACACCTCACCCCACACTACCAGCGGCTGCACACCTCACCCCACCGTACCAGCGGCTGCACACCTCACCCCTTAGCACCAGTGGCTGCACACCTCACCCTACACTACCAGCGGCTGCACACCTCACCCCACCGTACCAGCGGCTGCACACCTCACCCCTTAGCACCAGTGGCTGCACACCTCACCCCACACTACCAGCGGCTGCACACCTCACCCTACACTACCAGCGGCTGCACACCTCACCCCACCGTACCAGCGGCTGCACACCTCACCCCTTAGCACCAGTGGCTGCACACCTCACCCTACACTACCAGCGGCTGCACACCTCACCCTACAGCACCAGCGGCTGCACACCTCACCCCACCGTACCAGTGGCTGCACACCTCACCCCTTAGCACCAGTGGCTGCACACCTCACCCCACACTACCAGCGGCTGCACACCTCACCCCACCGTACCAGCGGCTGCACACCTCACCCCTTAGCACCAGTGGCTGCACACCTCACCCTACACTACCAGCGGCTGCACACCTCACCCCACCGTACCAGTGGCTGCACACCTCACCCCTTAGCACCAGTGGCTGCACACCTCATCCCACACTACCAGCGGCTGCACACCTCACCCCACCGTACCAGCGGCTGCACACCTCACCCCTTAGCACCAGTGGCTGCACACCTCACCCCTTAGCACCAGTGGCTGCACACCTCACCCCTTAGCACCAGTGGCTGCACACCTCACCCCTTAGCACCAGCGGCTGCACACCTCACCCCTTAGCACCAGTGGCTGCACACCTCACCCCTTAGCACCAGTGGCTGCACACCTCACCTTACACTACCAGCGGCTGCACACCTCACCCCACCGTACCAGCGGCTGCACACCTCACCCCACCGTACCAGCGGCTACACACCTCACCCCTTAGCACCAGTGGCTGCACACCTCACCCCTTAGCACCAGTGGCTGCACACCTCACCCCTTAGCACCAGCGGCTGCACACCTCACCCCTTAGCACCAGTGGCTGCACACCTCACCCCTTAGCACCAGTGGCTGCACACCTCACCTTACACTACCAGCGGCTGCACACCTCACCCTACAGCACCAGCGGCTGCACACCTCACCCCACCGTACCAGCGGCTGCACACCTCACCCCTTAGCACCAGTGGCTGCACACCTCACCTTACACTACCAGCGGCTGCACACCTCACCCCACCGTACCAGCGGCTGCACACCTCACCCCTTAGCACCAGTGGCTGCACACCTCACCCCACCATACCAGCGGCTGCACACCTCACCCCACCGTACCAGCGGCTGCACACCTCACCCCACCGTACCAGCGGCTGCACACCTCACCCCTTAGCACCAGTGGCTGCACACCTCACCCCTTAGCACCAGTGGCTGCACACCTCACCCCACCGTACCAGCGGCTGCACACCTCACCCCACCGTACCAGCGGCTGCACACCTCACCCCACCGTACCAGCGGCTGCACACCTCACCCCTTAGCACCAGTGGCTGCACACCTCACCCCTTAGCACCAGTGGCTGCACACCTCACCCCACCGTACCAGCGGCTGCACACCTCACCCCTTAGCACCAGTGGCTGCACACCTCACCTTACACTACCAGCGGCTGCACACCTCACCCCACCGTACCAGCAGCTGCACACCTCACCCCTTAGCACCAGTGGCTGCACACCTCACCCCTTAGCACCAGTGGCTGCACACCTCACCCCTTAGCACCAGTGGCTGCACACCTCACCCCTTAGCACCAGTGGCTGCACACCTCACCTTACACTACCAGCGGCTGCACACCTCACCCCACCGTACCAGCGGCTGCACACCTCACCCCTTAGCACCAGTGGCTGCACACCTCACCCCTTAGCACCAGTGGCTGCACACCTCACCCCACCGTACCAGCGGCTGCACACCTCACCCCTTAGCACCAGTGGCTGCACACCTCACCCCTTAGCACCAGTGGCTGCACACCTCACCCCTTAGCACCAGTGGCTGCACACCTCACCCCTTAGCACCAGTGGCTGCACACCTCACCCCTTAGCACCAGTGGCTGCACACCTCACCCCTTAGCACCAGTGGCTGCACACCTCACCCCTTAGCACCAGTGGCTGCACACCTCACCTTACACTACCAGTGGCTGCACACCTCACCTTACACTACCAGTGGCTGCACACCTCACCTTACACTACCAGTGGCTGCACACCTCACCCCTTAGCACCAGCGGCTGCACACCTCACCCCACACTACCAGCGGCTGCACACCTCACCTTACACTACCAGTGGCTGCACACCTCACCCCTTAGCACCAGCGGCTGCACACCTCACCTCACACTACCAGCGGCTGCACACCTCACCCCACCACCTTACACTACCAGTGGCTGCACACCTCACCCCTTAGCACCAGCGGCTGCACACCTCACCTCACACTACCAGCGGCTGCACACCTCACCCCACCGTACCAGCGGCTGCACACCTCACCCCTTAGCACCAGTGGCTGCACACCTCACCTCACACTACCAGCGGCTGCACACCTCACCCCTTAGCACCAGTGGCTGCACACCTCACCTTACACTACCAGCGGCTGCACACCTCACCCCACACTACCAGCGGCTGCACACCTCACCCCACACTACCAGCGGCTGCACACCTCACCCCACCGTACCAGCGGCTGCACACCTCACCCCTTAGCACCAGTGGCTGCACACCTCACCTTACACTACCAGCGGCTGCACACCTCACCCCACACTACCAGCGGCTGCACACCTCACCCCACACTACCAGCGGCTGCACACCTCACCCTACAGCACCAGTGGCTGCACACCTCACCCCACACTACCACCGGCTGCACACCTCACCCTACAGCACCAGCGGCTGCACACCTCACCCCACACTACCAGCGGCTGCACACCTCACCCTACAGCACCAGTGGCTGCACACCTCACCCTACAGCACCAGCGGCTGCACACCTCACCCCACACTACCAGCGGCTGCACACCTCACCCCACACTACCAGCGGCTGCACACCTCACCCCACACTACCAGCGGCTGCACACCTCACCTTACACTACCAGCGGCTGCACACCTCACCCCACACTACCAGCGGCTGCACACCTCACCCCACACTACCAGCGGCTGCACACCTCACCCTACAGCACCAGCGGCTGCACACCTCACCCCACACTACCAGCGGCTGCACACCTCACCCCACACTACCAGCGGCTGCACACCTCACCCCACACTACCAGCGGCTGCACACCTCACCTTACACTACCAGCGGCTGCACACCTCACCCCACCGTACCAGCGGCTGCACACCTCACCCCTTAGCACCAGTGGCTGCACACCTCACCTTACACTACCAGCGGCTGCACACCTCACCTTACACTACCAGCGGCTGCACACCTCACCTTACACTACCAGCGGCTGCACACCTCACCCCACCGTACCAGCGGCTGCACACCTCACCCCTTAGTACCAGTGGCTGCACACCTCACCTTACACTACCAGCGGCTGCACACCTCACCCCACACTACCAGCGGCTGCACACCTCACCTTACACTACCAGCGGCTGCACACCTCACCTTACACTACCAGCGGCTGCACACCTCACCTTACACTACCAGCGGCTGCACACCTCACCTTACACTACCAGCGGCTGCACACCTCACCCCACACTACCAGCGGCTGCACACCTCACCCCACACTACCAGCGGCTGCACACCTCACCCTACACTACCAGCGGCTGCACACCTCACCTTACACTACCAGCGGCTGCACACCTCACCCCACACTACCAGCGGCTGCACACCTCACCCCACACTACCAGCGGCTGCACACCTCACCCCACACTACCAGCGGCTGCACACCTCACCCCACACTACCAGCGGCTGCACACCTCACCCCACACTACCAGCGGCTGCACACTTCACCCCTTAGCACCAGTGGCTGCACACCTCACCTTACACTACCAGCGGTTGCACACCTCACCCCACCGTACCAGCGGCTGCACACCTCACCCCTTAGCACCAGTGGCTGCACACCTCACCTCACACTACCAGCGGCTGCACACCTCACCCTACAGCACCAGTGGCTGCACACCTCACCCCACACTACCAGCGGCTGCACACCTCACCCCTTAGCACCAGTGGCTGCACACCTCACCTTACACTACCAGCGGCTGCACACCTCACCCCTTAGCACCAGTGGCTGCACACCTCACCCCTTAGCACCAGTGGCTGCACACCTCACCTTACACTACCAGCGGCTGCACACCTCACCTTACACTACCAGCGGCTGCACACCTCACCCCTTAGCACCAGTGGCTGCACACCTCACCTTACACTACCAGCGGCTGCACACCTCACCTTACACTACCAGCGGCTGCACACCTCACCTTACACTACCAGCGGCTGCACACCTCACCCCTTAGCACCAGTGGCTGCACACCTCACCCCTTAGCACCAGTGGCTGCACACCTCACCCCACACTACCAGTGGCTGCACACCTCACCCCTTAGCACCAGTGGCTGCACACCTCACCCCTTAGCACCAGTGGCTGCACACCTCACCCCTTAGCACCAGTGGCTGCACACCTCACCCCTTAGCACCAGCGGCTGCACACCTCACCCCTTAGCACCAGTGGCTGCACCGCTGCACACCTCACCCCTTAGCACCAGTGGCTGCACACCTCACCTTACACTACCAGCCTCTGCACACCTCACCCCTTAGCACCAGTGGCTGCACACCTCACCCCTTAGCACCAGTGGCTGCACACCTCACCTTACACTACCAGCGGCTGCACACCTCACCCCTTAGCACCAGTGGCTGCACACCTCACCCCTTAGCACCAGTGGCTGCACACCTCACCTTACACTACCAGCGGCTGCACACCTCACCCCTTAGCACCAGTGGCTGCACACCTCACCTTACACTACCAGCGGCTGCACACCTCACCCCACCGTACCAGCGGCTGCACACCTCACCCCTTAGCACCAGTGGCTGCACACCTCACCTTACACTACCAGCGGCTGCACACCTCACCCTACAGCACCAGTGGCTGCACACCTCACTCTACACTACCAGCGGCTGCACACCTCACCTTACACTACCAGCGGCTGCACACCTCACCCCTTAGCACCAGTGGCTGCACACCTCACCTTACACTACCAGCGGCTGCACACCTCACCTTACACTACCAGCGGCTGCACACCTCACCTTACACTACCAGCGGCTGCACACCTCACCTTACACTACCAGCGGCTGCACACCTCACCTTACACTACCAGCGGCTGCACACCTCACCTTACACTACCAGCGGCTGCACACCTCACCTTACACTACCAGCGGCTGCACACCTCACCCCTTAGCACCAGTGGCTGCACACCTCACCTTACACTACCAGCGGCTGCACACCTCACCCCTTAGCACCAGTGGCTGCACACCTCACCTTACACTACCAGCGGCTGCACACCTCACCTTACACTACCAGCGGCTGCACACCTCACCCTACAGCACCAGTGGCTGCACACCTCACCCTACACTACCAGCGGCTGCACACCTCACCTTACACTACCAGCGGCTGCACACCTCACCCTACAGCACCAGTGGCTGCACACCTCACCCTACACTACCAGCGGCTGCACACCTCACCTTACACTACCAGCGGCTGCACACCTCACCTTACACTACCAGCGGCTGCACACCTCACCCCTTAGCACCAGCGGCTGCACACCTCACCCCACACTACCAGCGGCTGCACACCTCACCTTACACTACCAGCGGCTGCACACCTCACCCCTTAGCACCAGTGGCTGCACACCTCACCTTACACTACCAGCGGCTGCACACCTCACCCCTTAGCACCAGTGGCTGCACACCTCACCTCACACTACCAGCAGCTGCACACCTCACCCCTTAGCACCAGTGGCTGCACACCTCACCTTACACTACCAGCGGCTGCACACCTCACCCCTTAGCACCAGTGGCTGCACACCTCACCTTACACTACCAGCGGCTGCACACCTCACCCCTTAGCACCAGTGGCTGCACACCTCACCTTACACTACCAGCGGCTGCACACCTCACCCTACAGCACCAGTGGCTGCACACCTCACCCCACACTACCAGCGGCTGCACACCTCACCCCTTAGCACCAGTGGCTGCACACCTCACCTTACACTACCAGCGGCTGCACACCTCACCCTACAGCACCAGTGGCTGCACACCTCACCCCACACTACCAGCGGCTGCACACCTCACCTTACACTACCAGCGGCTGCACACCTCACCCCACACTACCAGCGGCTGCACACCTCACCTTACACTACCAGCGGCTGCACACCTCACCCTACAGCACCAGTGGCTGCACACCTCACCCCACACTACCAGCGGCTGCACACCTCACCCCTTAGCACCAGTGGCTGCACACCTCACCTTACACTACCAGCGGCTGCACACCTCACCCTACAGCACCAGTGGCTGCACACCTCACCCCACACTACCAGCGGCTGCACACCTCACCCCTTAGCACCAGTGGCTGCACACCTCACCTTACACTACCAGCGGCTGCACACCTCACCCTACAGCACCAGTGGCTGCACACCTCACCCCACACTACCAGCGGCTGCACACCTCACCCTACAGCACCAGTGGCTGCACACCTCACCCCTTAGCACCAGTGGCTGCACACCTCACCCCTTAGCACCAGTGGCTGCATACCTCACCTTACACTACCAGCGGCTGCACACCTCACCCCACACTACCAGCGGCTGCACACCTCACCTTACACTACCAGCGGCTGCACACCTCACCCCACACTACCAGCGGCTGCACACCTCACCTTACAGCACCAGTGGCTGCACACCTCACCCTACAGCACCAATGGCTGCACACCTCACCTTACACTACCAGCGGCTGCACACCTCACCCCACACTACCAGCGGCTGCACACCTCACCCCACACTACCAGCGGCTGCACACTTCACCTTACACTACCAGCGGCTGCACACCTCACCCTACAGCACCAATGGCTGCACACCTCACCCCACACTACCAGCGGCTGCACACCTCACCCCACAGCACCAGCGGCTGCACACCTCACCCCACAGCACCAGCGGCTGCACACCTCACCCCACAGCACCAGCGGCTGCACACCTCACCCCACAGCACCAGCGGCTGCACACCTCACCCCACAGCACCAGCGGCTGCACACCTCACCCTACAGCACCAGTGGCTGCACACCTCACCTTACACTACCAGCGGCTGCACACCTCACCCCTTAGCACCAGTGGCTGCACACCTCACCCCACACTACCAGCGGCTGCACACCTCACCCCACACTACCAGCGGCTGCACACCTCACCTTACACTACCAGCGGCTGCACACCTCACCCCTTAGCACCAGTGGCTGCACACCTCACCCCACACTACCAGCGGCTGCACACCTCACCCTACAGCACCAGTGGCTGCACACCTCACCTTACACTACCAGCGGCTGCACACCTCACCCCACACTACCAGCGGCTGCACACCTCACCTTACACTACCAGCGGCTGCACACCTCACCCCACACTACCAGCGGCTGCACACCTCACCTTACACTACCAGCGGCTGCACACCTCACCCTACAGCACCAGTGGCTGCACACCTCACCCAACACTACCAGCGGCTGCACACCTCACCCCTTAGCACCAGTGGCTGCACACCTCACCTTACACTACCAGCGGCTGCACACCTCACCCTACAGCACCAGTGGCTGCACACCTCACCCCACACTACCAGCGGCTGCACACCTCACCCCTTAGCACCAGTGGCTGCACACCTCACCTTACACTACCAGCGGCTGCACACCTCACCCTACAGCACCAGTGGCTGCACACCTCACCCTACAGCACCAGTGGCTGCACACCTCACCCCACACTACCAGCGGCTGCACACCTCACCCTACAGCACCAGTGGCTGCACACCTCACCCTACAGCACCAGTGGCTGCACACCTCACCCTACACTACCAGCGGCTGCACACCTCACCCTACAGCACCAGTGGCTGCACACCTCACCCTACAGCACCAGTGGCTGCACACCTCACCCCACACTACCAGCGGCTGCACACCTCACCCTACAGCACCAGTGGCTGCACACCTCACCCCACACTACCAGCGGCTGGACACCTCACCCCTTAGCACCAGTGGCTGCACACCTCACCTTACACTACCAGCGGCTGCACACCTCACCCCACACTACCAGCGGCTGCACACCTCACCCCTTAGCACCAGTGGCTGCACACCTCACCCCACACTACCAGCGGCTGCACACTTCACCCCACACTACCAGCGGCTGCACACCTCACCCCTTAGCACCAGTGGCTGCACACCTCACCTTACACTACCAGCGGCTGCACACCTCACCCTACAGCACCAGTGGCTGCACACCTCACCCTACAGCACCAGCGGCTGCACACCTCACCCCTTAGCACCAGTGGCTGCACACCTCACCCCTTAGCACCAGTGGCTGCACACCTCACCCCTTAGCACCAGTGGCTGCACACCTCACCCCTTAGCACCAGTGGCTGCACACCTCACCTTACACTACCAGCGGCTGCACACCTCACCCCTTAGCACCAGTGGCTGCACACCTCACCCCACACTACCAGCGGCTGCACACCTCACCCCACACTACCAGCGGCTGCACACCTCACCCCACACTACCAGCGGCTGCACACCTCACCCCTTAGCACCAGTGGCTGCACACCTCACCTTACACTACCAGCGGCAGCACACCTCACCCTACAGCACCAGTGGCTGCACACCTCACCCCACACTACCAGCGGCTGCACACCTCACCCCTTAGCACCAGTGGCTGCACACCTCACCTTACACTACCAGCGGCTGCACACCTCACCCCTTAGCACCAGTGGCTGCACACCTCACCTTACACTACCAGCGGCTGCACACCTCACCCCTTAGCACCAGTGGCTGCACACCTCACCTTACACTACCAGCGGCTGCACACCTCACCCCTTAGCACCAGTGGCTGCACACCTCACCTTACACTACCAGCGGCTGCACACCTCACCCCTTAGCACCAGTGGCTGCACACCTCACCCCACACTACCAGCGGCTGCACACCTCACCCCGCACTACCAGCGGCTGCACACCTCACCCCACACTACCAGCGGCTGCACACCTCACCCCTTAGCACCAGTGGCTGCACACCTCACCTTACACTACCAGCGGCTGCACACCTCACCCCTTAGCACCAGTGGCTGCACACCTCACCCCACACTACCAGCGGCTGCACACCTCACCCCACACTACCAGCGGCTGCACACCTCACCCCACACTACCAGCGGCTGCACACCTCACCCCTTAGCACCAGTGGCTGCACACCTCACCTTACACTACCAGCGGCTGCACACCTCACCCTACAGCACCAGTGGCTGCACACCTCACCCCACACTACCAGCGGCTGCACACCTCACCCCTTAGCACCAGTGGCTGCACACCTCACCTTACACTACCAGCGGCTGCACACCTCACCCCTTAGCACCAGTGGCTGCACACCTCACCTTACACTACCAGCGGCTGCACACCTCACCCCTTAGCACCAGTGGCTGCACACCTCACCTTACACTACCAGCGGCTGCACACCTCACCCCTTAGCACCAGTGGCTGCACACCTCACCTTACACTACCAGCGGCTGCACACCTCACCCCTTAGCACCAGTGGCTGCACACCTCACCCCACACTACCAGCGGCTGCACACCTCACCCCTTAGCACCAGTGGCTGCACACCTCACCTTACACTACCAGCGGCTGCACACCTCACCCCACACTACCAGCGGCTGCACACCTCACCCCACACTACCAGCGGCTGCACACCTCACCCCTTAGCACCAGTGGCTGCACACCTCACCTTACACTACCAGCGGCTGCACACCTCACCCTACAGCACCAGTGGCTGCACACCTCACCCCACACTACCAGCGGCTGCACACCTCACCCCTTAGCACCAGTGGCTGCACACCTCACCTTACACTACCAGCGGCTGCACACCTCACCCTACAGCACCAGTGGCTGCACACCTCACCCCACACTACCAGCGGCTGCACACCTCACCCCTTAGCACCAGTGGCTGCACACCTCACCTTACACTACCAGCGGCTGCACACCTCACCCTACAGCACCAGTGGCTGCACACCTCACCCCACACTACCAGCGGCTGCACACCTCACCCCTTAGCACCAGTGGCTGCACACCTCACCTTACACTACCAGCGGCTGCACACCTCACCCTACAGCACCAGTGGCTGCACACCTCACCCCACACTACCAGCGGCTGCACACCTCACCCTACAGCACCAGCGGCTGCACACCTCACCCCACACTACCAGCGGCTGCACACCTCACCCTACAGCACCAGCGGCTGCACACCTCACCCCACACTACCAGCGGCTGCACACCTCACCCTACAGCACCAGCGGCTGCAAACCTCACCCTACAGCACCAGCGGCTGCACACCTCACCCTACAGCACCAGTGGCTGCACACCTCACCTTACACTACCAGCGGCTGCACACCTCACCCCACCGTACCAGCGGCTGCACACCTCACCCCTTAGCACCAGTGGCTGCACACCTCACCCTACAGCACCAGCGGCTGCACACCTCACCCTACAGCACCAGCGGCTGCACACCTCACCCTACAGCACCAGCGGCTGCACACCTCACCCTACAGCACCAGTGGCTGCACACCTCACCTTACACTACCAGCGGCTGCACACCTCACCCCACCGTACCAGCGGCTGCACACCTCACCCCTTAGCACCAGTGGCTGCACACCTCACCCCACACTACCAGCGGCTGAACACCTCACCCCACACTACCAGCGGCTGCACACCTCACCCCACACTACCTGCGGCTGCACACCTCACCCTACACTACCAGCGGCTGCACACCTCACCCCACACTACCAGCGGCTGCACACCTCACCCCACACTACCAGCGGCTGCACACCTCACCCCACACTATCAGCGGCTGCACACCTCACCCCACACTACCAGCGGCTGCACACCTCACCCCACACTACCAGCGGCTGCACACCTCACCCCACACTACCAGCGGCTGCACACCTCACCCCACACTACCAGCGGCTGCACACCTCACCCCACACTACCAGCGGCTGCACACCTCACCCCACACTACCAGCGGCTGCACACCTCACCCCACCGTACCAGCGGCTGAACACCTCACCCCTTAGCACCAGTGTCTGCACACCTCACCTTACACTACCAGCGGCTGCACACCTCACCCCACCGTACCAGCGGCTGCACACCTCACCCCTTAGCACCAGTGGCTGCACACCTCACCCCACACTACCAGCGGCTGCACACCTCACCCCACACTACCAGCGGCTGCACACCTCACCCCACACTACCAGCGGCTGCACACCTCACCCCTTAGCACCAGTGGCTGCACACCTCACCCCACACTACCAGCGGCTGCACACCTCACCCCACACTACCAGCGGCTGCACACCTCACCCCACCGTACCAGCGGCTGCACACCTCACCCCTTAGCACCAGTGGCTGCACACCTCACCCCACACTACCAGCGGCTGCACACCTCACCCCTTAGCACCAGTGGCTGCACACCTCACCTTACACTACCAGCGGCTGCACACCTCACCCCTTAGCACCAGTGGCTGCACACCTCACCCCACACTACCAGCGGCTGCACACCTCACCCCTTAGCACCAGTGGCTGCACACCTCACCTTACACTACCAGCGGCTGCACACCTCACCCCTTAGCACCAGTGGCTGCACACCTCACCTTACACTACCAGCGGCTGCACACCTCACCCCTTAGCACCAGTGGCTGCACACCTCACCTTACACTACCAGCGGCTGCACACCTCACCCCTTAGCACCAGTGGCTGCACACCTCACCCCACACTACCAGCGGCTGCACACCTCACCCCACCGTACCAGCGGCTGCACACCTCACCCCTTAGCACCAGTGGCTGCACACCTCACCCCACACTACCAGCGGCTGCACACCTCACCCCACACTACCAGCGGCTGCACACCTCACCCCACCGTACCAGCGGCTGCACACCTCACCCCACACTACCAGCGGCTGCACACCTCACCCCACACTACCAGCGGCTGCACACCTCACCCCACCGTACCAGCGGCTGCACACCTCACCTTACACTACCAGCGGCTGCACACCTCACCTTACACTACCAGCGGCTGCACACCTCACCCCTTAGCACCAGTGGCTGCACACCTCACCTTACACTACCAGCGGCTGCACACCTCACCCCACCGTACCAGCGGCTGCACACCTCACCCCTTAGCACCAGTGGCTGCACACCTCACCCCACACTACCAGCGGCTGCACACCTCACCCCACACTACCAGCGGCTGCACACCTCACCCCACACTACCAGCGGCTGCACACCTCACCCCTTAGCACCAGTGGCTGCACACCTCACCCCACACTACCAGCGGCTGCACACCTCACCCCACACTACCAGCGGCTGCACACCTCACCCCACACTACCAGCGGCTGCACACCTCACCCCACACTACCAGCGGCTGCACACCTCACCCCTTAGCACCAGCGGCTGCACACCTCACCCCTTAGCACCAGTGGCTGCACACCTCACCTTACACTACCAGCGGCTGCACACCTCACCCCACACTACCAGCGGCTGCACACCTCACCCCTTAGCACCAGTGGCTGCACACCTCACCTTACACTACCAGCGGCTGCACACCTCACCCCACACTACCAGCGGCTGCACACCTCACCCCTTAGCACCAGTGGCTGCACACCTCACCTTACACTACCAGCGGCTGCACACCTCACCCCACACTACCAGCGGCTGCACACCTCACCCCACACTACCAGCGGCTGCACACCTCACCCCACACTACCAGCGGCTGCACACCTCACCCCTTAGCACCAGTGGCTGCACACCTCACCTTACACTACCAGCGGCTGCACACCTCACCCCACACTACCAGCGGCTGCACACCTCACCCCACACTACCAGCGGCTGCACACCTCACCCCACACTACCAGCGGCTGCACACCTCACCCCTTAGCACCAGCGGCTGCACACCTCACCCCTTAGCACCAGCGGCTGCACACCTCACCCCTTAGCACCAGTGGCTGCACACCTCACCCCACACTACCAGCGGCTGCACACCTCACCCCACCGTACCAGCGGCTGCACACCTCACCCCTTAGCACCAGTGGCTGCACACCTCACCCCACACTACCAGCGGCTGCACACCTCACCCCACCGTACCAGCGGCTGCACACCTCACCCCTTAGCACCAGTGGCTGCACACCTCACCCCACACTACCAGCGGCTGCACACCTCACCCTACAGCACCAGCGGCTGCACACCTCACCCCACACTACCAGCGGCTGCACACCTCACCCTACAGCACCAGCGGCTGCACACCTCACCCTACAGCACCAGTGGCTGCACACCTCACCTTACACTACCAGCGGCTGCACACCTCACCTTACACTACCAGCGGCTGCACACCTCACCCTACAGCACCAGCGGCTGCACACCTCACCTTACACTACCAGCGGCTGCACACCTCACCCTACAGCACCAGCGGCTGCACACCTCACCCTACAGCACCAGCGGCTGCACACCTCACCTTACACTACCAGCGGCTGCACACCTCACCCCACAGCACCAGCGGCTGCACACCTCACCCTACAGCACCAGCGGCTGCACACCTCACCCTACAGCACCAGCGGCTGCACACCTCACCTTACACTACCAGCGGCTGCACACCTCACCCCACAGCACCAGCGGCTGCACACCTCACCCCACAGCACCAGCGGCTGCACACCTCACCCTACAGCACCAGCGGCTGCACACCTCACCCTACAGCACCAGCGGCTGCACACCTCACCTTACACTACCAGCGGCTGCACACCTCACCCTACAGCACCAGCGGCTGCACACCTCACCTTACACTACCAGCGGCTGCACACCTCACCCTACAGCACCAGCGGCTGCACACCTCACCCTACAGCACCAGCGGCTGCACACCTCACCCCACAGCACCAGCGGCTGCACACCTCACCCTACAGCACCAGCGGCTGCACACCTCACCCTACAGCACCAGTGGCTGCACACCTCACCCTACAGCACCAGCGGCTGCACACCTCACCCTACAGCACCAGCGGCTGCACACCTCACCCTACAGCACCAGCGGCTGCACACCTCACCCTACAGCACCAGCGGCTGCACACCTCACCCTACAGCACCAGCGGCTGCACACCTCACCCTACAGCACCAGCGGCTGCACACCTCACCCTACAGCACCAGCGGCTGCACACCTCACCCCACAGCACCAGCGGCTGCACACCTCACCCTACAGCACCAGCGGCTGCACACCTCACCCTACAGCACCAGCGGCTGCACACCTCACCCTACAGCACCAGCGGCTGCACACCTCACCCTACAGCACCAGCGGCTGCACACCTCACCTTACACTACCAGCGGCTGCACACCTCACCCTACAGCACCAGCGGCTGCACACCTCACCCTACAGCACCAGCGGCTGCACACCTCACCCCACAGCACCAGCGGCTGCACACCTCACCCTACAGCACCAGCGGCTGCACACCTCACCCTACAGCACCAGTGGCTGCACACCTCACCCTACAGCACCAGCGGCTGCACACCTCACCCTACAGCACCAGCGGCTGCACACCTCACCCTACAGCACCAGTGGCTGCACACCTCACCTTACACTACCAGCGGCTGCACACCTCACCTTACACTACCAGCGGCTGCACACCTCACCCTACAGCACCAGCGGCTGCACACCTCACCCCACACTACCAGCGGCTGCACACCTCACCCTACAGCACCAGCGGCTGCACACCTCACCCTACAGCACCAGTGGCTGCACACCTCACCTTACACTACCAGCGGCTGCACACCTCACCTTACACTACCAGCGGCTGCACACCTCACCCTACAGCACCAGCGGCTGCACACCTCACCTTACACTACCAGCGGCTGCACACCTCACCTTACACTACCAGCGGCTGCACACCTCACCCTACAGCACCAGCGGCTGCACACCTCACCTTACACTACCAGCGGCTGCACACCTCACCTTACACTACCAGCGGCTGCACACCTCACCCTACAGCACCAGCGGCTGCACACCTCACCCCACCGTACCAGCGGCTGCACACCTCACCCCTTAGCACCAGTGGCTGCACACCTCACCCCACACTACCAGCGGCTGCAAACCTCACCCCACACTACCAGCGGCTGCACACCTCACCTTACACTACCAGCGGCTGCACACCTCACCCCACACTACCAGCGGCTGCACACCTCACCCCACACTACCAGCGGCTGCACACCTCACCCCACACTACCAGCGGCTGCACACCTCACCCCACACTACCAGCGGCTGCACACCTCACCCCTTAGCACCAGTGGCTGCACACCTCACCCCACACTACCAGCGGCTGCACACCTCACCCCTTAGCACCAGTGGCTGCACACCTCACCCCACACTACCAGCGGCTGCACACCTCACCCCACACTACCAGCGGCTGCACACCTCACCCCTTAGCACCAGTGGCTGCACACCTCACCCCACACTACCAGCGGCTGCACACCTCACCCCACACTACCAGCGGCTGCACACCTCACCCCACACTACCAGCGGCTGCACACCTCACCCCTTAGCACCAGTGGCTGCACACCTCACCCCACACTACCAGCGGCTGCACACCTCACCCCACACTACCAGCGGCTGCACACCTCACCCCACACTACCAGCGGCTGCACACCTCACCCTACAGCACCAGCGGCTGCACACCTCACCCTACAGCACCAGCGGCTGCACACCTCACCCCACACTACCAGCGGCTGCACATCTCACCCCACACTACCAGCGGCTGCACACCTCACCCTACAGCACCAGCGGCTGCACACCTCACCCCACACTACCAGCGGCTGCACACCTCACCCCACACTACCAGCGGCTGCACACCTCACCTTACACTACCAGCGGCTGCACACCTCACCCCTTAGCACCAGTGGCTGCACACCTCACCCCACACTACCAGCGGCTGCACACCTCACCCCACACTACCAGCGGCTGCACACCTCACCCCACACTACCAGCGGCTGCACACCTTACCCCTTAGCACCAGTGGCTGCACACCTCACCCCACACTACCAGCGGCTGCACACCTCACCCCACACTACCAGCGGCTGCACACCTCACCTTACACTACCAGCGGCTGCACACCTCACCCCTTAGCACCAGTGGCTGCACACCTCACCCCACACTACCAGCGGCTGCACACCTCACCCCACACTACCAGTGGCTGCACACCTCACCCCACACTACCAGCGGCTGCACACCTCACCCCTTAGCACCAGTGGCTGCACACCTCACCCCACACTACCAGCGGCTGCACACCTCACCCCACACTACCAGCGGCTGCACACCTCACCTTACACTTCCAGCGGCTGCACACCTCACCCCTTAGCACCAGTGGCTGCACACCTCACCCCACACTACCAGCGGCTGCACACCTCACCCCACACTACCAGTGGCTGCACACCTCACCCCACACTACCAGCGGCTGCACACCTCACCCCACACTACCAGCGGCTGCACACCTCACCCTACAGCACCAGCGGCTGCACACCTCACCCTACAGCACCAGCGGCTGCACACCTCACCCCACACTACCAGCGGCTGCACACCTCACCCCACACTACCAGCGGCTGCACACCTCACCCTACAGCACCAGCGGCTGCACACCTCACCCCACACTACCAGCGGCTGCACACCTCACCCCACACTACCAGCGGCTGCACACCTCACCCTACAGCACCAGCGGCTGCACACCTCACCCTACAGCACCAGCGGCTGCACACCTCACCCTACAGCACCAGCGGCTGCACACCTCACCCCACACTACCAGCGGCTGCACACCTCACCCCACACTACCAGCGGCTGCACACCTCACCCTACAGCACCAGCGGCTGCACACCTCACCCTACAGCACCAGCGGCTGCACACCTCACCCTACAGCACCAGCGGCTGCACACCTCACCCCACACTACCAGCGGCTGCACACCTCACCCCACACTACCAGCGGCTGCACACCTCACCCTACAGCACCAGCGGCTGCACACCTCACCCTACAGCACCAGCGGCTGCACACCTCACCCTACAGCACCAGCGGCTGCACACCTCACCCCACACTACCAGCGGCTGCACACCTCACCCCACACTACCAGCGGCTGCACACCTCACCCTACAGCACCAGCGGCTGCACACCTCACCCTACAGCACCAGCGGCTGCACACCTCACCCCACACTACCAGCGGCTGCACACCTCACCCCTTAGCACCAGTGGCTGCACACCTCACCCCACACTACCAGCGGCTGCACACCTCACCCTACAGCACCAGCGGCTGCACACCTCACCCTACACTACCAGCGGCTGCACACCTCACCCCACACTACCAGCGGCTGCACACCTCACCCTACAGCACCAGCGGCTGCACACCTCACCCTACAGCACCAGCGGCTGCACACCTCACCCTACAGCACCAGCGGCTGCACACCTCACCCCACACTACCAGCGGCTGCACACCTCACCCCTTAGCACCAGTGGCTGCACACCTCACCCCACACTACCAGCGGCTGCACACCTCACCCTACAGCACCAGCGGCTGCACACCTCACCCTACACTACCAGCGGCTGCACACCTCACCCTACAGCACCAGCGGCTGCACACCTCACCCTACACTACCAGCGGCTGCACACCTCACCCTACAGCACCAGCGGCTGCACACCTCACCCCACACTACCAGCGGCTGCACACCTCACCCTACAGCACCAGCGGCTGCACACCTCACCCCTTAGCACCAGTGGCTGCACACCTCACCCCACACTACCAGCGGCTGCACACCTCACCCCTTAGCACCAGCGGCTGCACACCTCACCCCACACTACCAGCGGCTGCACACCTCACCCTACAGCACCAGCGGCTGCACACCTCACCCCACACTACCAGCGGCTGCACACCTCACCCCTTAGCACCAGTGGCTGCACACCTCACCCCACACTACCAGCGGCTGCACACCTCACCCCTTAGCACCAGTGGCTGCACACCTCACCCTACAGCACCAGTGGCTGCACACCTCACCCTACAGCACCAGCGGCTGCACACCTCACCCTACAGCACCAGCGGCTGCACACCTCACCCTACAGCACCAGTGGCTGCACACCTCACCCTACAGCACCAGTGGCTGCACACCTCACCCTACAGCACCAGCGGCTGCACACCTCACCCTACAGCACCAGCGGCTGCACACCTCACCCTACAGCACCAGTGGCTGCACACCTCACCCTACAGCACCAGTGGCTGCACACCTCACCCTACAGCACCAGCGGCTGCACACCTCACCCCTTAGCACCAGTGGCTGCACACCTCACCCTACAGCACCAGTGGCTGCACACCTCACCCTACAGCACCAGTGGCTGCACACCTCACCCCACACTACCAGCGGCTGCACACCTCACCCCTTAGCACCAGTGGCTGCACACCTCACCCCACACTACCAGCGGCTGCACACCTCACCCCACACTACCAGCGGCTGCACACCTCACCCCTTAGCACCAGCGGCTGCACACCTCACCCCTTAGCACCAGCGGCTGCACACCTCACCCCACACTACCAGCGGCTGCACACCTCACCCCTTAGCACCAGCGGCTGCACACCTCACCCCACACTACCAGCGGCTGCACACCTCACCCTACAGCACCAGCGGCTGCACACCTCACCCCACACTACCAGCGGCTGCACACCTCACCCCTTAGCACCAGTGGCTGCACACCTCACCCCACACTACCAGCGGCTGCACACCTCACCCTACAGCACCAGCGGCTGCACACCTCACCCCTTAGCACCAGTGGCTGCACACCTCACCCCACACTACCAGCGGCTGCACACCTCACCCTACAGCACCAGCGGCTGCACACCTCACCCCTTAGCACCAGTGGCTGCACACCTCACCCCACACTACCAGCGGCTGCACACCTCACCCTACAGCACCAGCGGCTGCACACCTCACCCTACAGCACCAGCGGCTGCACACCTCACCCCACCGTACCAGTGGCTGCACACCTCACCCCACACTACCAGCGGCTGCACACCTCACCCCACCGTACCAGCGACTGCACACCTCACCCCTTAGCACCAGTGGCTGCACACCTCACCCTACACTACCAGCGGCTGCACACCTCACCCCACCGTACCAGCGGCTGCACACCTCACCCCTTAGCACCAGTGGCTGCACACCTCACCCCACACTACCAGCGGCTGCACACCTCACCCCACCGTACCAGCGGCTGCACACCTCACCCCACCGTACCAGCGGCTGCACACCTCACCCCTTAGCACCAGTGGCTGCACACCTCACCCCACACTACCAGTGGCTGCACACCTCACCCCACCGTACCAGCGGCTGCACACCTCACCCCTTAGCACCAGTGGCTGCACACCTCACCCCACCGTACCAGCGGCTGCACACCTCACCCCTTAGCACCAGTGGCTGCACACCTCACCCCACCGTACCAGCGGCTGCACACCTCACCCCTTAGCACCAGTGGCTGCACACCTCACCCCACCGTACCAGCGGCTGCACACCTCACCCCTTAGCACCAGTGGCTGCACACCTCACCCTACACTACCAGTGGCGGCACACCTCACCCCACCGTACCAGCGGCTGCACACCTCACCCCACCGTACCAGCGGCTGCAGCCTTTACTTCACACTTTCTGCTCTTTTCGTAACTAGAATTACAGTATGGGCCATAAAAAAGGTAGCCTAACTTTAAATGTTAATAACCTCACAGTGGATGAAGATAATTTAGTTTTATTTTTTGTATTAGGTGGTGAAAAATGTTTTTCTTCAAAAAGTTAACTCACATCAAAATAAGTTGTATCACTAATGAGTTAAATAATAGCTGTAAATATGTGAGTTGCACATGACATTTCAATGAGGTCATAAATGATATTGAAGTTAAAGGGTCATTGTGATATCGTTCTAAGAAACGAGTTCTAACGAGACCTTCTTTCAAGAAATCTTTGTTCGAATTTATTTTGAACTTCCTTTAAACTCTTTGTTCCGCGTAGACTTTGTTGATGAAATGCGTTGCTCCTTTGTTAGTTGCATAATGATGGGTTTAGCCGCTGGAAAATTTACATTTAAAGGTAAATATTCAGACGACTTGACCTTATTTGTACTCAGACCTAAAGCTTTGTAGTCAAGATATATTTCTGTATTTAATGTAACAAATGAAACTGAAATATCTTAATCCAAAGTAATCAATATATAAAGTCGGTTTTCCTTTTTTATGGTCCATGAGTGTGTAGAAAGTTCGAAAGCAATTCTAACAGAGATTTCCTGAAATAAATCGTTTTATAGAATAAAATTACAATAACTCTTTAATTGTTGTATCATTTCATGTGCAATACACATTTTTACAACTTTTGCAACAAAGTGAGGCACACTCGTGTTTCTCTGTTTATTTCTAAATATCTAACGCCAAATTCCTTTATTCCTAAATACAGTATCTGACACCAACTCCATTTATTTTTAAATATCTAACACCGACTTCATTCTTTTATAAATATCTGACGCCGGATTGTACCTAAAATCTGCCATATCTACGAATCAGTTCATTTCAAAGTGACTGGCCTCGTCTTTGCGGTACTGCAGAAGTTCAGCGAGCTACATGCGCTGAGGAAGCCAGAAATATAATAAGCTAAACTGAGAACAGAATAAATTTTCCGCTCCACGCCCTCAGCTCAACTTCACACCAATGAGAAAATACTTCTTTAAAATTTGATAAAAGCCTCTGCCATTTTGTACCGAATGGGTTTAATTTTAGCTCAAATTTCATTTTCTTCAAGTAAAACAAACTACACTGGAGGTGTGATGCTTTGGAGGATTCTTTGTCATGGGCTCCAACATGAGCCACATTGTGGCCGCCACTAAATTTGAACCGCATGATGGCCATCATTAGAATAATGGTCCATTGCCATAATTCCGGAAGGTATTTATAACGCTCCTTGGAATGGGAATTTAGGACTTGTACTTTGTGGGCGAGCACATGGCCGGCAATAAAAGAAAGAAGAATTTATGGAATGAAGAACCTGCACATTAGTCACACACCAAATTAATGGCATTTTTTTTGCGTGCATCATACACATTAAACCATTGTCGTTTCTAAACGCATTTTGACAAGGAAAGTCTTATGGTATTTTACGGTGTATTAAAACCACAAGCTCTTCAGCAGTGACAAGAGGATTATGCGGTCGAACAAATTATGGACGGCGATTATCACTAACTTTTACAATTTATCATGAAGAATTGGCTATCATTAAACTTTCTCGCTAAAAGCGAAACGTAATTAGATTCGACGGTAATATTAAATATTTCAATTAGGAAAATCGCTTCATCACTGGACCCGTTAGTCAAGTACTGTTCTCTTCACCGACATCTTAAATGGTTTGAAAGTTAAACCTAAAATATTAAGGGATATGAGCGTTCTTGCCAGATAATCTGTCTTGCGAACGATACACTCAGGAAATATAGGGAGATGCTTAAGGCTGTCGGCAGAGACATGAGGAAGCGGGCCACACCTAAGTCCAAAACCCCGTCAGTCGAGCGCCTCGTGCGTGCAGGAGAGCGGCGCGCAGCCGCCTGAGCTGTGGTGGCCGGAGGCGGCTGCAGCAGGTGGACTGAATACCTCTACTGAGAGCCTCTCTTGCACCAGCTGCCAATTTTATTAACCTGCTACAGCAAGCGAGGTACGTCTAAGTTGCAACAGCAGCCTTCAGCACCCTCCAATTACGGCCAAGCAGCACTGCAGCTCACAGCATCCTCCAATTACGGCCAGGCAGCAACAGCAGATTACAGCACCCTCCAATTACGGCCAGGCAGCACTGCAGCTTACAGCATCCTCCAATTACGGCCAGGCAGCACTGCAGCTTACAGCATCCTCCAATTAAGGCCAGGCAGCACAGCAGCTTACAGCATCCTCCAATTACGGCCAGGCAGCACTGCAGCTTACAGCATCCTCCAATTACGCCCAGGCAGCAACAGCAGCTTACAGCATCCTCCAATTACGGCCAGGCAGCACTGCAGCTTACAGCATCCTCCAATTACGGCCAGGCAGCAACAGCAGCTAACAGCATCCTCTAATTACGGCCAGGCAGCAACAGCAGCTAACAGCATCCTCCAATTACGGCCAGGCAGCAACAGCAGCTAACAGCATCCTCTAATTACGGCCAGGCAGCAACAGCAGCTAACAGCATCCTCCAATTACGGCCAGGCAGCAACAGCAGCTAACAGCATCCTCCAATTACGGCCAGGCAGCAACAGCAGCTAACAGCATCCTCCAATTACGGCCAGGCAGCACAGCAGCCTGCAGCATCCTCCAATTACGGCCAGGCAGCAACAGCAGCTAACAGCATCCTCTAATTACGGCCAGGAAGCACAGCAGCCTGCAGCATCCTCCAATTACGGCCAGGCAGCACAGCAGCTAACAGCATCCTCCAATTACGGCCAGGCAGCAACAGCAGCTAACAGCATCCTCCAATTACGGCCAGGCAGCAACAGCAGCTAACAGCATCCTCCAATTACGGCCAGGCAGCAACAGCAGCTAACAGCATCCTCCAATTACGGCCAGGCAGCAACAGCAGCTAACAGCATCCTCCAATTACGGCCAGGCAGCAACAGCAGCTAACAGCATCCTCCAATTACGGCCAGGCAGCACAGCAGCCTGCAGCATCCTCCAATTACGGCCAGGCAGCAACAGCAGCTAACAGCATCCTCTAATTACGGCCAGGAAGCACAGCAGCCTGCAGCATCCTCCAATTACGGCCAGGCAGCAACAGCAGCTAACAGCATCCTCCAATTACGGCCAGGCAGCAACAGCAGCTAACAGCATCCTCCAATTACGGCCAGGCAGCAACAGCAGCTAACAGCATCCTCCAATTACGGCCAGGCAGCAACAGCAGCTAACAGCATCCTCCAATTACGGCCAGGCAGCAACAGCAGCTAACAGCATCCTCCAATTACGGCCAGGCAGCACAGCAGCCTGCAGCATCCTCCAATTACGGCCAGGCAGCAACAGCAGCTAACAGCATCCTCTAATTACGGCCAGGAAGCACAGCAGCCTGCAGCATCCTCCAATTACGGCCAGGCAGCAACAGCAGCTAACAGCATCCTCCAATTACGGCCAGGCAGCACAGCAGCCTGCAGCATCCTCCAATTACGGCCAGGCAGCAACAGCAGCTAACAGCATCCTCCAATTACGGCCAGGCAGCACAGCAGCCTGCAGCATCCTCCAATTACGGCCAGGCAGCAACAGCAGCTTACAGCATCCTCCAATTAAGGCCAGGCAGCAACAGCAGATTACAGCATCCTCCAATTACGGCCAGGCAGCACTGCAGCTTACAGCATCCTCCAATTAAGGCCAGGCAGCAACAGAAGCCTGCAGCATCCTCCAATTACGGCCAGGCAGCAACAGCAGCTTACAGCATCCTCCAATTAAGGCCAGGCAGCAACAGCAGATTACAGCATCCTCCAATTACGGCCAGGCAGCACTGCAGCTTACAGCATCCTCCAATTAAGGCCAGGCAGCAACAACAGCTAACAGCATCCTCCAATTACGGCCAGGCAGCACAGCAGCCTGCAGCATCCTCCAATTACGGCCAGGCAGCAACAGAAGCCTGCAGCATCCTCCAATTACGGCCAGGCAGCACAGCAGCCTGCAGCATCCTCCAATTACGGCCAGGCAGCAACAGAAGCCTGCAGCATCCTCCAATTACGGCCAGGCAGCACAGCAGCCTGCAGCATCCTCCAATTACGGCCAGGCAGCAACAGAAGCCTGCAGCATCCTCCAATTACGGCCAGGCAGCACAGCAGCCTGCAGCATCCTCCAATTACGGCCAGGCAGCAACAGAAGCCTGCAGCATCCTCCAATTACGGCCAGGCAGCACAGCAGCCTGCAGCATCCTCCAATTACGGCCAGGCAGCAACAGAAGCCTGCAGCATCCTCCAATTACGGCCAGGCAGCAACAGCAGCCTGCAGCATCCTCCAATTACGGCCAGGCAGCAACAGCAGCCTGCAGCATCCTCCAATTACGGCCAGGCAGCAACAGAAGCCTGCAGCATCCTCCAATTACGGCCAGGCAGCAACAGCAGCCTGCAGCATCCTCCAATTACGGCCAGGCAGCAACAGAAGCCTGCAGCATCCTCCAATTACGGCCAGGCAGCAACAGCAGCTAACAGCATCCTCCAATTACGGCCAGGCAGCAACAGCAGCTAACAGCATCCTCCAATTACGGCCAGGCAGCAACAGCAGCCTGCAGCATCCTCCAATTACGGCCAGGCAGCAACAGAAGCCTGCAGCATCCTCCAATTACGGCCAGGCAGCAACAGCAGCTAACAGCATCCTCCAATTACGGCCAGGCAGCAACAGCAGCTAACAGCATCCTCCAATTACGGCCAGGCAGCAACAGCAGCCTGCAGCATCCTCCAATTACGGCCAGGCAGCAACAGAAGCCTGCAGCATCCTCCAATTACGGCCAGGCAGCAACAGCAGCTAACAGCATCCTCCAATTACGGCCAGGCAGCAACAGCAGCTAACAGCATCCTCCAATTACGGCCAGGCAGCAACAGAAGCCTGCAGCATCCTCCAATTACGGCCAGGCAGCACAGCAGCCTGCAGCATCCTCCAATTACGGCCAGGCAGCAACAGAAGCCTGCAGCATCCTCCAATTACGGCCAGGCAGCAACAGAAGCCTGCAGCATCCTCCAATTACGGCCAGGCAGCACAGCAGCCTGCAGCATCCTCCAATTACGGCCAGGCAGCAACAGAAGCCTGCAGCATCCTCCAATTACGGCCAGGCAGCACAGCAGCCTGCAGCATCCTCCAATTACGGCCAGGCAGCACAGCAGCCTGCAGCATCCTCCAATTACGGCCAGGCAGCAACAGAAGCCTGCAGCATCCTCCAATTACGGCCAGGCAGCACAGCAGCCTGCAGCATCCTCCAATTACGGCCAGGCAGCAACAGCAGCTAACAGCATCCTCCAATTACGGCCAGGCAGCAACAGAAGCCTGCAGCATCCTCCAATTACGGCCAGGCAGCAACAGCAGCTAACAGCATCCTCCAATTACGGCCAGGCAGCAACAGAAGCCTGCAGCATCCTCCAATTACGGCCAGGCAGCACAGCAGCCTGCAGCATCCTCCAATTACGGCCAGGCAGCAACAGCAGCTAACAGCATCCTCCAATTACGGCCAGGCAGCAACAGCAGCTAACAGCATCCTCCAATTACGGCCAGGCAGCAACAGAAGCCTGCAGCATCCTCCAATTACGGCCAGGAAGCACAGCAGCCTGCAGCATCCTCCAATTACGGCCAGGCAGCACAGCAGCCTGCAGCACCAGGCGAGTGATGTAGCCGAGCACAGCTGAAGACAAGGCAGGCGACAACAAAGCAGGTGAATCAAGAACGAAATTCTGCGCTTTCACCATGAGGAACTTAGAATCGAACTTGTTAAACAAGTTATTAATTTTTTCACCGTAACTCCCAGCTAGCACGACGTTCATAAACACAACATAGCCCCACTCAAAACTAGAAAACGATCGCGGGGCTGGTGATCCCCGGGTGGCCTCGGGTTACGTTACTGTTGAAACAAATAGAAGACGCTATGGAAGCATCGGAGGCGTCCTGCAGCAATTAATAACGACTTGGAGGACTCCATTACCGACAACAGTGCCGGCCTCGGGTATAGAGCCGTGCTGCTGCCGAGCGCTGCAAGATGAGGTGCGGAGAGTGTTCCTTCAGTGGGCGGGAGCGATGTGTTGGTTGTCTGCTGCACAGTGGTGGTGCTGAGGTGCAGAGCGTTGGTGTTGCGGTACAGAGCGTTGGTGTTGCGGTGCAGAGCGTTGGTGTTGCGGTGCAGAGCGTTGGTGTTGCGGTGCAGAGCGTTGGTGTTGCGGTGCAGAGCGTTGGTGTTGCGGTGCAGAGCGTTGGTGTTGCGGTGCAGAGCGTTGGTGTTGCGGTGCAGAGCGTTGGTGTTGCGGTGCAATGCGTTGGTGTTGCAGTGCAGAGCGTTGGTGTTGCGATGCAGAGCGTTGGTGTTGCGGTGCAGAGCGTTGGTGTTGCGGTGCAGAGCGTTGGTGTTGCGGTGCAGAGCGTTGGTGTTGCGGTGCAATGCGTTGGTGTTGCAGTGCAGAGCGTTGGTGTTGCGATGCAGAGCGTTGGTGTTGCGGTGCAGAGCGTTGGTGTTGCGGTACAGAGCGTTGGTGTTGCGGTGCAGAGCGTTGGTGTTGCGGTGCAGAGCGTTGGTGTTGCGGTGCAGAGCGTTGGTGTTGCGGTGCAGAGCGTTGGTGTTGCGGTGCAGAGCGTTGGTGTTGCGATGCGGAGCGTTGGTGTTGCGGTGCAGAGCGTTGGAGTTGCAGTGCAGAGCGTTGGTGTTGCGGTGCAGAGCGTTGGTGTTGCGGTACAGAGCGTTGGTGTTGCGGTGCAGAGCGTTGGTGTTGCGGTGCAGAGCGTTGGTGTTGCGGTGCAGAGCGTTGGTGTTGCGGTGCAGAGCGTTGGTGTTGCAGTGCAGAGCGTTGGTGTTGCGGTGCAGAGCGTTGGTGTTGCGGTACAGAGCGTTGGTGTTGCGGTGCAGAGCATTGGTTTTGCGGTGCAGAGCGTTGGTGTTGCGGTGCAGAGCGTTGGTGGGTGTTGCAGTGCAGAGCGTTGGTGTTGCGGTGCAGAGCGTTGGTGTTGCGGTGCAGAGCGTTGGTGTTGCGATGCGGAGCGTTGGTGTTGCGGTGCAGAGCGTTGGTGTTGCGGTGCAGAGCGTTGGTGTTGCGGTACAGAGCGTTGGTGTTGCGGTGCAGAGCATTGGTTTTGCGGTGCAGAGCGTTGGAGTTGCGGTGCAGAGCGTTGGTGGGTGTTGCAGTGCAGAGCGTTGGAGTTGCAGTGCAGAGCGTTGGTGTTGCGGTGCAGAGCGTTGGTGTTGCGGTACAGAGCGTTGGTGTTGCGGTGCAGAGCATTGGTTTTGCGGTGCAGAGCGTTGGTGTTGCGGTGCAGAGCGTTGGTGGGTGTTGCAGTGCAGAGCGTTGGTGTTGCGGTGCAGAGCGTTGGTGTTGCGGTGCAGAGCGTTGGTGTTGCGGTGCAGAGCGTTGGTGTTGCGGTGCAGAGGATCACATGAGCCACATGCAGGCTGTGCCAGTAATACAGCAACACGGTTCTGCTACTGCAGTGCTCGCTGACTACTGCAGTGCTCGCTGACTACTGCAGTGCTCGCTGACTACTGCAGTGCTCGCTGACTACTGCAGTGCTCTCTGACTACTTCAGTGCTCGCTGACTACTGCAGTGCTCGCTGACTACTGCAGTGCTCGCTGACTACTGCAGTGCTCGCTGACTACTGCAGTGCTCGCTGACTACTGCAGTGCTCGCTGACTACTGCAGTGCTCGCTGACTACTTCAGTGCTCGCTGACTACTGCAGTGCTCGCTGACTACTGCAGTGCTCGCTGAATACTGCAGTGCTCGCTGACTACTGCAGTGCTCGCTGACTACTGCAGTGCTCGCTGACTACTGCAGTGCTCGCTGACTACTGCAGTGCTCGCTGACTACTGCAGTGCTCGCTGACTACTGCAGTGCTCGCTGACTACTGCAGTGCTCGCTGACTACTGCAGTGCTCGCTGACTACTGCAGTGCTCGCTGACTACTGCAGTGCTCGCTGACTACTGCAATGCTCGCTGACTACTATCAGTACTCACTAACTACAAGTGCTCGCTGACTTTTGCAGTGCTTGCTGACTACTGCAGTGCTCGCTGACTACTGCAGTGCTCGCTGACTACTGCAGTGCTCGCTGACTACAACAGTGCTTGCTGACTACAGCAGTATTCGCTGACTTAACAGATTCTTAAAAAAAACACGTAACCTGCGCGAGAATGCCTTGAATATGTTCAGTATGATGTCTGTGCGCGAGCGGACTAGTTTTCAATGAGAGGTGGTCAATTCTGGAGTTTTAAAAGTTTCACCAAATTTCAAGGGAAATAATTTGTGAGCTATGGGGTATAAATGTAATAATATTTTGGGGAGCATTCACTGAGGACTGGTATTTTTTGGAACCCGTAAAATTTTCTACGAGCAGGAACCGTTTGATCATTGAAGAATTTGGAGGCGCAGTGCCGGGGCTGCCGGCGCGGCTTCGACAAATGCGCTGGCGAGAAGGAATGCGACCAGATCCTCCCTCGCAAGTTCTGCTGCGTCGAATGCTTTTGAATGTCGCTGATCATAAGAAATGAAATTGCGATATGCATCACCCGGATAAGAAGCATGAATACGTTCTTGTCGAGCAAACCAGCTCGGTTAAAAAACTTCAAAGCGCGGGACGAAATAGCGAATGACTAGCGATTTTCGTTCGTTGAATCAATTGCGTTATTGATAATATAATTCTACCGATCCACTTAGAATATTAACTCTTGCTGCTATTTCGGAAAATCTAGCTCCAGTGAAAGACAAAAAATCTTTATATTAAATGCACATCAATAAGTATCGTTACCTTACATGCACCTATGTATGTTTTCACTTGAAACAGTGCCGAGGCTTTCGCTGACAACCCCGAGCGCTGAACTGCGGTTGCTGTGAGTTGCCTGGAGCCTGAGAGCGTCAGGCAACGACGTTCCTTTGCAATCTGTGTATTCTTCTTAGATTTCGGAAAGAAGAAAGCTCTCTAAACTCACCCACCACAAGCAATAGGTATACCTGCCAGAAATTTTGACGCACAAAATAGTAAAAAATATTGGAAGCAGCCCCACCCTACCCATACAAGTCTCTGGAACATGCGGCTCCTGCATTGTATATAGCTATAGCGTCATCTCTAACGTGGCTTCTATGCTTGCCTCGCGTGTCTCGCTTGCCTTGCTTGCTTCGCTTGTCTCGCTTGCCTTGCTTGCCTTGCAGGCAGGGGCATGTGAGGCAGGCAGGGGCATGTGAGGCAGGCAGGTGCATGTGAGGCAGGCAGGGGTATGTGAGGCAGGCAGGGGCATGTGAGGCAGGCAGGGGCATGTGAGGCAGGCAGGTGCATGTGAGGCAGGGAGGGGTATGTGAGGCAGGCAGGGGTATGTGAGGCAGGCAGGGGTATGTGAGGCAGGCAGGGGCATGTGAGGCAGGCAGGGGCAGGTGAGGCAGGCAGGTGCATGTGAGGCAGGCAGGGGTATGTGAGGCAGGCAGGGGCATGTGAGGCAGGCAGGGGCATGTGAGGCAGACCATCATGCGACGCAGACCATCACGCGAGGCAGACCATCACGCGAAGCAGACCATCACGCGAAGCAGACCATCACGCGAGGCAGACCATCATGCGAGGCAGACCATCATGCGAGGCAGACCATCATGCGAGGCAGACCATCATGCGAGGCAGACCATCAAGCGAGGCAGACCATCATGCGAGGCAGACCATCATGCGAGGCAGACCATCATGCGAGGCAGACCATCATGCGAGGCAGACCATCACGCGAGGCAGACCATCACGCGAAGCAGACCATCATGCGAGGCAGACCACCATGCGAGGCAGACCATCATGTGAGACAGACCATCATGCGAGGCAGACCATCACGCGAGGCAGACCATCACGCGAAGCAGACCATCATGCGAGGCAGACCATCATGCGAGGCAGACCATCATGCGAGGCAGACCATCACGCGAGGCAGACCATCATGCGAGGAAGACCATCATGCGAGGCAGACCATCATGCGAGGCAGACCATCACGCGAAGCAGACCATCATGCGAGGCAGACCATCATGCGAGGCAGACCATCATGCGAGGCAGACCATCACGCGAGGCAGACCATCATGCGAGGCAGACCATCACGCGAGGCAGACCATCACGCGAGGCAGACCATCATGCGAGGCAGACCATCATGCGAGGCAGACCATCACGCGAGGCAGACCATCATGCGAGGAAGACCATCATGCGAGGCAGACCATCATGCGAGGCAGACCATCATGCGACGCAGACCATCACGCGAGGCAGACCATCACGCGAAGCAGACCATCACGCGAAGCAGACCATCACGCGAGGCAGGCCATCATGCGAGGCAGACCATCACGCGAGGCAGACCATCACGCGAAGCAGACCATCACGCGAAGCAGACCATCACGCGAGGCAGACCATCATGCGAGGAAGACCATCATGCGAGGCAGACCATCATGCGAGGCAGACCATCATGCGAGGCAGACCATCATGCGAGGCAGACCATCATGCGAGGCAGACCATCATGCGAGGCAGACCATCATGCGAGGCAGACCATCATGCGAGGCAGACCATCACGCGAGGCAGACCATCACGCGAAGCAGACCATCATGCGAGGCAGACCATCATGCGAGGCAGACCATCATGTGAGACAGACCGTCATGCGAGGCGGACCATCACGCGAGGCAGACCATCACGCGAAGCAGACCATCATGCGAGGCAGACCATCACGCGAGGCAGACCATCATGCGAGGCAGACCATCACGCGAGGCAGACCATCATGCGAGGAAGACCATCATGCGAGGCAGACCATCATGCGAGGCAGACCATCACGCGAAGCAGACCATCATGCGAGGCAGACCATCATGCGAGGCAGACCAACATGCGAGGCAGACCATCACGCGAGGCAGACCATCATGCGAGGCAGACCATCACGCGAGGCAGACCATCACGCGAGGCAGACCATCATGCGAGGCAGACCATCATGCGAGGCAGACCATCACGCGAGGCAGACCATCATGCGAGGAAGACCATCATGCGAGGCAGACCATCATGCGAGGCAGACCATCATGCGACGCAGACCATCACGCGAGGCAGACCATCACGCGAAGCAGACCATCACGCGAGGCAGGCCATCATGCGAGGCAGACCATCACGCGAGGCAGACTATCACGCGAAGCAGACCATCACGCGAAGCAGACCATCACGCGAGGCAGACCATCATGCGAGGAAGACCATCATGCGAGGCAGACCATCATGCGAGGCAGACCATCATGCGAGGCAGACCATCATGCGAGGCAGACCATCATGCGAGGCAGACCATCATGCGAGGCAGACCATCATGCGAGGCAGACCATCATGCGAGGCAGACCATCACGCGAGGCAGACCATCACGCGAAGCAGACCATCATGCGAGGCAGACCATCATGCGAGGCAGACCATCATGTGAGACAGACCATCATGCGAGGCAGACCATCACGCGAGGCAGACCATCATGCGAGGCAGACCATCATGCGAGGCATGCCATCATGCGAGGCATGCCATCATGCGAGGCAGGCCATCATGCGAGGCAGACCATCATGCGAGGCAGACCATCATGCGAGGCAGACCATCATGCGAGGCATGCCATCATGCGAGGCATGCCATCATGCGAGGCAGACCATCACGCGAGGCAGACCATCACGCGAGGCAGACCATCATGCGAGGCAGACCATCATGCGGGGCATGCCATCATGCGAGGCAGGCCATCATGCGAGGCAGACCATCACGCGAGGCAGACCATCATGCGAGGCAGACCATCACGCGAGGCAGACCATCGTGCGAGGCAGACCATCACGCGAGGCAGACCAACATGCGAGGCAGACCATCATGCGAGGCAGACCATCTCGCGAGGCAAACCATCATGCGAGGCAGACCATCATGCGAGGCAGACCATCATGCGAGGCATGCCATCATGCGAGGCATGCCATCATGCGAGGCAGGCCATCATGCGAGGCAGACCATCATGCGAGGCAGACCATCATGCGAGGCATGCCATCATGCGAGGCATGCCATCATGCGAGGCAGACCATCACGCGAGGCAGACCATCACGCGAGGCAGACCATCATGCGAGGCAGACCATCATGCGAGGCAGACCATCACGCGAGGCAGACCATCACGCGAAGCAGACCATCATGCGAGGCAGACCATCATGCGAGGCAGACCATCATGTGAGACAGACCATCATGCGAGGCAGACCATCACGCGAGGCAGACCATCACGCGAAGCAGACCATCATGCGAGGCAGACCATCATGCGAGGCAGACCATCATGCGAGGCAGACCATCTCGCGAGGCAAAACATCATGCGAGGCAGACCATCATGCGAGGCAGACCATCATGCGAGGCATGCCATCATGCGAGGCATGCCATCATGCGAGGCAGGCCATCATGCGAGGCAGACCATCATGCGAGGCAGACCATCATGCGAGGCAGACCATCATGCGAGGCATGCCATCATGCGAGGCAGACCATCACGCGAGGCAGACCATCACGCGAGGCAGACCATCATGCGAGGCAGACCATCATGCGAGGCATGCCATCATGCGAGGCAGGCCATCATGCGAGGCAGACCATCACGCGAGGCAGACCATCATGCGAGGCAGACCATCACGCGAGGCAGACCATCGTGCGAGGCAGACCATCACGCGAGGCAGACCATCATGCGAGGCATGCCATCATGCGAGGCAGACCATCATGCGAGGCAGACCATCATGCGAGGCAGGCCATCATGCGAAGCAGGCCATCACGCGAGGTATGCCATCATGCGAGGCATGCCATCATGCGAGGCAGGCCATCATGCGAGGCAGACCATCATGCGAGGCAGACCATCATGCGAGGCAGACCATCATGCGAGGCATGCCATCATGCGAGGCAGGCCATCATGCGAGGCATGCCATCATGCGAGGCAGGCCATCATGCGAAGCAGGCCATCATGCGAGGCAGGCCATCACGCGAGGCAGACCATCACGCGAGGCAGACCATCATGCGAGGCAGACTATCATGCGAGGCATGCCATCATGCGAGGCAGGCCATCATGCGAGGCAAGCCATCATGCGAGGCAGGCCATCACGCGAGGCAGACCATCACGCGAGGCAGACTATCATGCGAGGCATGCCATCATGCGAGGCATGCCATCATGCGAGGCAAGCCATCATGCGAGGCATGCCATCATGCGAGGCAGACCATCACGCGAGGCAAACCATCATGCGAGGCAAACCATCATGCGAGGCATGCCATCATGCGAGGCAGGCCATCATGCGAGGCAGACCATCATGCGAGGCAGGCCATCATGCGAGGCAGGCCATCACGCGAGGCAGACCATCACGCGAGGCAAACCATCATGCGAGGCAGACCATCATGCGAGGCAGGCCATCATGCGAGGCATGCCATCATGCGAGGCAGACCATCATGCGAGGTATGCCATCATGCGAGGCAGGCCATCATGCGAGGCAGACCATCATGCGAGGCATGCCATCATGCGAGCAGATCATCCTGCGAGGCATGCCATCATGCGAGGCAGGCCATCGTGCGAGGCAGACCATCATGCGAGGCATGCCATCATGCGAGGCAGGCCATCATGCGAGGCAGGCCATCATGCGAGGCAGGCCATCATGCGAGGCAGACCATCATGCGAGGCAGGCCATCATGCGAGGCAGGCCATCACGCGAGGCAGACCATCACGCGAGGCAAACCATCATGCGAGGCAGACCATCACGCGAGGCAAACCATCATGCGAGGCAGACCATCATGCGAGGCATGCCATCATGCGAGGCAGGCCATCATGCGAGGCAGGCCATCACGCGAGGCAGACCATCACGCGAGGCAGACCATCATGCGAGGCAGACTATCATGCGAGGCATGCCATCATGCGAGGCAGGCCATCATGCGAGGCAAGCCATCATGCGAGGCAGGCCATCACGCGAGGCAGACCATCACGCGAGGCAAACCATCATGCGAGGCAGACCATCATGCGAGGCATGCCATCATGCGAGGCAGGCCATCATGCGAGGCAGACCATCATGCGAGGCAGGCCATCATGCGAGGCAGGCCATCACGCGAGGCAGACCATCACGCGAGGCAAACCATCATGCGAGGCAGACCATCATGCGAGGCATGCCATCATGCGAGGCAGGCCATCATGCGAGGCAGACCATCATGCGAGGCAGACCATCATGCGAGGCAGGCCATCATGCGAGGAAGGCCATCACGCGAGGCAGACTATCACGCGAGGCAGACCATCACGCGAAGCAGACCATCACGCGAAGCAGACCATCACGCGAGGCAGGCCATCATGCGAGGCAGACCATCACGCGAGGCAGACCATCACGCGAAGCAGACCATCACGCGAAGCAGACCATCACGCGAGGCAGACCATCATGCGAGGAAGACCATCATGCGAGGCAGACCATCATGCGAGGCAGACCATCATGCGAGGCAGACCATCATGCGAGGCAGACCATCATGCGAGGCAGACCATCATGCGAGGCAGACCATCATGTGAGGCAGACCATCATGCGAGGCAGACCTTCACGCGAGGCAGACCATCACGCGAAGCAGACCATCATGCGAGGCAGACCATCATGCGAGGCAGACCATCATGTGAGACAGACCGTCATGCGAGGCGGACCATCACGCGAGGCAGACCATCACGCGAAGCAGACCATCATGCGAGGCAGACCATCACGCGAGGCAGACCATCATGCGAGGCAGACCATCACGCGAAGCAGACCATCATGCGAGGCAGACCATCATGCGAGGCAGACCAACATGCGAGGCAGACCATCACGCGAGGCAGACCATCATGCGAGGCAGACCATCACGCGAGGCAGACCATCACGCGAGGCAGACCATCATGCGAGGCAGACCATCATGCGAGGCAGACCATCACGCGAGGCAGACCATCATGCGAGGAAGACCATCATGCGAGGCAGACCATCATGCGAGGCAGACCATCATGCGACGCAGACCATCACGCGAGGCAGACCATCACGCGAAGCAGACCATCATGCGAAGCAGACCATCACGCGAGGCAGGCCATCATGCGAGGCAGACCATCACGCGAGGCAGACTATCACGCGAAGCAGACCATCACGCGAAGCAGACCATCACGCGAGGCAGACCATCATGCGAGGAAGACCATCATGCGAGGCAGACCATCATGCGAGGCAGACCATCATGCGAGGCAGACCATCATGCGAGGCAGACCATCATGCGAAGCAGACCATCATGCGAGGCAGACCATCATGCGAGGCAGACCATCATGCGAGGCAGACCATCACGCGAGGCAGACCATCACGCGAAGCAGACCATCATGCGAGGCAGACCATCATGCGAGGCAGACCATCATGTGAGACAGACCATCATGCGAGGCAGACCATCACGCGAGGCAGACCATCACGCGAAGCAGACCATCATGCGAGGCAGACCATCACGCGAGGCAGACCATCATGCGAGGCAGACCATTACGCGAGGCAGACCATCATGCGAGGCAGACCATCACGCGAGGCAGACCATCGTGCGAGGCAGACCATCACGCGAGGCAGACCATCATGCGAGGCAGACCATCATGCGAGGCAGACCATCTCGCGAGGCAAACCATCATGCGAGGCAGACCATCATGCGAGGCAGACCATCATGCGAGGCATGCCATCATGCGAGGCATGCCATCATGCGGGGCAGGCCATCATGCGAGGCAGACCATCATGCGAGGCAGACCATCATGCGAGGCAGACCATCATGCGAGGCATGCCATCATGCGAGGCATGCCATCATGCGAGGCAGACCATCACGCGAGGCAGACCATCACGCGAGGCAGACCATCATGCGAGGCAGACCATCATGCGGGGCATGCCATCATGCGAGGCAGGCCATCATGCGAGGCAGACCATCACGCGAGGCAGACCATCATGCGAGGCAGACCATCACGCGAGGCAGACCATCGTGCGAGGCAGACCATCACGCGAGGCAGACCAACATGCGAGGCAGACCATCATGCGAGGCAGACCATCTCGCGAGGCAAACCATCATGCGAGGCATGCCATCATGCGAGGCATGCCATCATGCGAGGCAGGCCATCATGCGAGGCAGACCATCATGCGAGGCAGACCATCATGCGAGGCAGACCATCATGCGAGGCAGACCATCATGCGAGGCAGACCATCATGCGAGGCATGCCATCATGCGAGGCATGCCATCATGCGAGGCAGACCATCACGCGAGGCAGACCATCACGCGAGGCAGACCATCATGCGAGGCAGACCATCATGCGAGGCAGACCATCACGCGAGGCAGACCATCACGCGAAGCAGACCATCATGCGAGGCAGACCATCATGCGAGGCAGACCATCATGTGAGACAGACCATCATGCGAGGCAGACCATCACGCGAGGCAGACCATCACGCGAAGCAGACCATCATGCGAGGCAGACCATCACGCGAGGCAGACCATCATGCGAGGCAGACCATCATGCGAGGCAGACCATCTCGCGAGGCAAAACATCATGCGAGGCAGACCATCATGCGAGGCAGACCATCATGCGAGGCATGCCATCATGCGAGGCATGCCATCATGCGAGGCAGGCCATCATGCGAGGCAGACCATCATGCGAGGCAGACCATCATGCGAGGCAGACCATCATGCGAGGCATGCCATCATGCGAGGCAGACCATCACGCGAGGCAGACCATCACGCGAGGCAGACCATCATGCGAGGCAGACCATCATGCGAGGCATGCCATCATGCGAGGCAGGCCATCATGCGAGGCAGACCATCACGCGAGGCAGACCATCATGCGAGGCAGACCAACACGCGAGGCAGACCATCGTGCGAGGCAGACCATCACGCGAGGCAGACCATCATGCGAGGCATGCCATCATGCGAGGCAGACCATCATGCGAGGCAGACCATCATGCGAGGCAGGCCATCATGCGAAGCAGGCCATCACGCGAGGTATGCCATCATGCGAGGCATGCCATCATGCGAGGCAGGCCATCATGCGAGGCAGACCATCATGCGAGGCAGACCATCATGCGAGGCAGACCATCATGCGAGGCATGCCATCATGCGAGGCAGGCCATCATGCGAGGCATGCCATCATGCGAGGCAGGCCATCAAGCGAAGCAGGCCATCATGCGAGGCAGGCCATCACGCGAGGCAGACCATCACGCGAGGCAGACCATCATGCGAGGCAGACTACCATGCGAGGCATGCCATCATGCGAGGCAGGCCATCATGCGAGGCAAGCCATCATGCGAGGCAGGCCATCACGCGAGGCAGACCATCACGCGAGGCAAACCATCATGCGAGGCAGACCATCATGCGAGGCATGCCATCATGCGAGGCAGGCCATCATGCGAGGCAGACCATCATGCGAGGCAGGCCATCATGCGAGGCAGGCCATCACGCGAGGCAGACCATCACGCGAGGATAACCATCATGCGAGGCAGACCATCATGCGAGGCAGGCCATCATGCGAGGCATGCCATCATGCGAGGCAGACCATCATGCGAGGTATGCCATCATGCGAGGCAGGCCATCATGCGAGGCAGACCATCATGCGAGGCATGCCATCATGCGAGCAGATCATCCTGCGAGGCATGCCATCATGCGAGGCAGGCCATCGTGCGAGGCAGACCATCATGCGAGGCATGCCATCATGCGAGGCAGGCCATCATGCGAGGCAGGCCATCATGCGAGGCAGGCCATCATGCGAGGCAGACCATCATGCGAGGCAGGCCATCATGCGAGGCAGGCCATCACGCGAGGCAGACCATCACGCGAGGCAAACCATCATGCGAGGCAGACCATCATGCGAGGCATGCCATCATGCGAGGCAGGCCATCATGCGAGGCAGACCATCATGCGAGGCAGGCCATCATGCGAGGCAGGCCATCACGCGAGGCAGACCATCACGCGAGGCAGGCCATCATGCGAGGCAGACCATCACGCGAGGCAGACTATCACGCGAAGCAGACCATCACGCGAAGCAGACCATCACGCGAGGCAGACCATCATGCGAGGAAGACCATCATGCGAGGCAGACCATCATGCGAGGCAGACCATCATGCGAGGCAGACCATCATGCGAGGCAGACCATCATGCGAGGCAGACCATCATGCGAGGCAGACCATCATGCGAGGCAGACCATCATGCGAGGCAGACCATCACGCGAGGCAGACCATCACGCGAAGCAGACCATCATGCGAGGCAGACCATCATGCGAGGCAGACCATCATGTGAGACAGACCATCATGCGAGGCAGACCATCACGCGAGGCAGACCATCACGCGAAGCAGACCATCATGCGAGGCAGACCATCACGCGAGGCAGACCATCATGCGAGGCAGACCATTACGCGAGGCAGACCATCATGCGAGGCAGACCATCACGCGAGGCAGACCATCGTGCGAGGCAGACCATCACGCGAGGCAGACCATCATGCGAGGCAGACCATCATGCGAGGCAGACCATCTCGCGAGGCAAACCATCATGCGAGGCAGACCATCATGCGAGGCAGACCATCATGCGAGGCATGCCATCATGCGAGGCATGCCATCATGCGGGGCAGGCCATCATGCGAGGCAGACCATCATGCGAGGCAGACCATCATGCGAGGCAGACCATCATGCGAGGCATGCCATCATGCGAGGCATGCCATCATGCGAGGCAGACCATCACGCGAGGCAGACCATCACGCGAGGCAGACCATCATGCGAGGCAGACCATCATGCGGGGCATGCCATCATGCGAGGCAGGCCATCATGCGAGGCAGACCATCACGCGAGGCAGACCATCATGCGAGGCAGACCATCACGCGAGGCAGACCATCGTGCGAGGCAGACCATCACGCGAGGCAGACCAACATGCGAGGCAGACCATCATGCGAGGCAGACCATCTCGCGAGGCAAACCATCATGCGAGGCATGCCATCATGCGAGGCATGCCATCATGCGAGGCAGGCCATCATGCGAGGCAGACCATCATGCGAGGCAGACCATCATGCGAGGCAGACCATCATGCGAGGCAGACCATCATGCGAGGCAGACCATCATGCGAGGCATGCCATCATGCGAGGCATGCCATCATGCGAGGCAGACCATCACGCGAGGCAGACCATCACGCGAGGCAGACCATCATGCGAGGCAGACCATCATGCGAGGCAGACCATCAAGCGAGGCAGACCATCACGCGAAGCAGACCATCATGCGAGGCAGACCATCATGCGAGGCAGACCATCATGTGAGACAGACCATCATGCGAGGCAGACCATCACGCGAGGCAGACCATCACGCGAAGCAGACCATCATGCGAGGCAGACCATCACGCGAGGCAGACCATCATGCGAGGAAGACCATCATGCGAGGCAGACCATCTCGCGAGGCAAAACATCATGCGAGGCAGACCATCATGCGAGGCAGACCATCATGCGAGGCATGCCATCATGCGAGGCATGCCATCATGCGAGGCAGGCCATCATGCGAGGCAGACCATCATGCGAGGCAGACCATCATGCGAGGCAGACCATCATGCGAGGCATGCCATCATGCGAGGCAGACCATCACGCGAGGCAGACCATCACGCGAGGCAGACCATCATGCGAGGCAGACCATCATGCGAGGCATGCCATCATGCGAGGCAGGCCATCATGCGAGGCAGACCATCACGCGAGGCAGACCATCATGCGAGGCAGACCAACACGCGAGGCAGACCATCGTGCGAGGCAGACCATCACGCGAGGCAGACCATCATGCGAGGCATGCCATCATGCGAGGCAGACCATCATGCGAGGCAGACCATCATGCGAGGCAGGCCATCATGCGAAGCAGGCCATCACGCGAGGTATGCCATCATGCGAGGCATGCCATCATGCGAGGCAGGCCATCATGCGAGGCAGACCATCATGCGAGGCAGACCATCATGCGAGGCAGACCATCATGCGAGGCATGCCATCATGCGAGGCAGGCCATCATGCGAGGCATGCCATCATGCGAGGCAGGCCATCAAGCGAAGCAGGCCATCATGCGAGGCAGGCCATCACGCGAGGCAGACCATCACGCGAGGCAGACCATCATGCGAGGCAGACTATCATGCGAGGCATGCCATCATGCGAGGCAGGCCATCATGCGAGGCAAGCCATCATGCGAGGCAGGCCATCACGCGAGGCAGACCATCACGCGAGGCAAACCATCATGCGAGGCAGACCATCATGCGAGGCATGCCATCATGCGAGGCAGGCCATCATGCGAGGCAGACCATCATGCGAGGCAGGCCATCATGCGAGGCAGGCCATCACGCGAGGCAGACCATCACGCGAGGCAAACCATCATGCGAGGCAGACCATCATGCGAGGCAGGCCATCATGCGAGGCATGCCATCATGCGAGGCAGACCATCATGCGAGGTATGCCATCATGCGAGGCAGGCCATCATGCGAGGCAGACCATCATGCGAGGCATGCCATCATGCGAGCAGATCATCCTGCGAGGCAGGCCATCGTGCGAGGCAGACCATCATGCGAGGCATGCCATCATGCGAGGCAGGCCATCATGCGAGGCAGGCCATCATGCGAGGCAGGCCATCATGCGAGGCAGGCCATCATGCGAGGCAGACCATCATGCGAGGCAGGCCATCATGCGAGGCAGGCCATCACGCGAGGCAGACCATCACGCGAGGCAAACCATCATGCGAGGCAGACCATCACGCGAGGCAAACCATCATGCGAGGCAGACCGTCATGCGAGGCATGCCATCATGCGAGGCAGGCCATCATGCGAGGCAGGCCATCACGCGAGGCAGACCATCACGCGAGGCAGACCATCATGCGAGGCAGACTATCATGCGAGGCATGCCATCATGCGAGGCAGGCCATCATGCGAGGCAAGCCATCATGCGAGGCAGGCCATCACGCGAGGCAGACCATCACGCGAGGCAAACCATCATGCGAGGCAGACCATCATGCGAGGCATGCCATCATGCGAGGCAGGCCATCATGCGAGGCAGACCATCATGCGAGGCAGGCCATCATGCGAGGCAGACCATCATGCGAGGCAGACCATCATTCGAGTCAGACCATCATGCGAGGCAGACCATCATGCGAGGCAGACCATCACGCAAGGCAGACCATCATGCGAGGCAGACCATCAAGCGAGGCAGGCCACAGCCCATTGTGCAGGACGCCCCGCAGCGCCCACCAGCGCCCCGCCGGGCGGCTAATGGCACGTCCAATTGCCCTCATTGCCATTCACTCGACTGAATTAATTACAATAAGTGACTGCGCCCCGGCGTGCTCGCGCTCGCCTCACGACGTCCGCTGCCGCGCTTCTGGGCCGTGCACCGCGCGCCCGCCTGCCCGTAGCAGTGCCTGCTCGGCGCACTCAGCTGTGGTGCCAGCGCTGTCTGTGGCACTCAGCGGCAGGCGGCTCAGCTGTGGTGCCAGCGCTGTCTGTGGCACGCAGCGGCAGGCGGCTCAGCTGTGGTGCCAGCGCTGTCTGTGGCACGCAGCGGCAGGCGGCTCAGCTGTGGTGCCAGCGCTGTCTGTGGCACTCAGCGGCAGGCGGCTCAGCTGTGGTGCCAGCGCTGTCTGTGGCACGCAGCGGCAGGCGGCTCAGCTGTGGCGCCAGCGCTGTCTGTGGCACGCAGCGGCAGGCGGCTCAGCTGTGGTGCCAGCGCTGTCTGTGGCACGCAGCGGCAGGCGGCTCAGCTGTGGTGCCAGCGCTGTCTGTGGCACTCAGCGGCAGGCGGCTCAGCTGTGGTGCCAGCGCTGTCTGTGGCACTCAGCTGGATGCAGCACTCGACTGCTGTCACCAAGCATTTGCTGCACTTACTGCACTCTCATTGGCATGAGATGCGGTCATTCTTCAGGATTACATGAAGTGCCACTGCGGCCGCTGGCGAGGGAAGGTGCTGACCAAAGCGGGGCTGACTGATGCGAGTGGTGCAGGTGTGATGCAGGTGTGATGCAGGTGTGGTGCAGATGTGGTGCAGATGTGGTGCAGGTGTGGTGCAAGTGTGGTGCAGGTGTGGTGCAGGTGTGGTGCAGGTGTGGTGCAGGTGTGGTGCAAATGTGGTGCAGGTGTGGTGCAGGTGTGGTGCAGGTGTGGTGCAGATGTGGTGCAGGTGTGGTGCAGGTGTGGTGCAGGTGTGGTGCAGGTGTGGTGCAGGTGTGGTGCAGGTGTGGTGCAGGTGTGGTGCAGGTGTGGTGCAGGTGTGGTGCAGGTGTGGTGCAGGTGTGGTGCAGGTGTGGTGCAGGTGTGGTGCAGGTGTGGTGCAGGTGTGGTGCAGGTGTGGTGCAGGTGTGGTGCAGATGTGGTGCAGGTGTGGTGCAGGTGTGGTGCACCAGTCACAGCACCACTGCGGTTCACTTTCAATTGAATGGAAATTCGCTGCATGGCCTGCTGAGCGCAGTAATGGGGCAGCGGGAGCCTGGGCAGAGCAGGGGCAGAGCAGAGGTAGAGCTGGGGCAGGGCTGGGGCAGAGCTGGAGCAGAGCTGGGGCAGAGCTGGGGCAGAGCAGGGGCAGAGCTGGGGGCAGAGCAGGGGTAGAGCTGGCGCAGAGCTAGGGCAGAGCAGTGATAGAGTTAGGGCATAGCTGGGGCAGAGCTGGGGCAGAGCAGGGGTAGAGCTGGAGCAGAACTGAGGCAGAGCTGGGGCAGATCAGGGGTAGAGCTGGGGCAGAGCAGGGGCAGAGCTGGGGTAGAGCTGGGGCAGAGTTATGGCTGAACAGGGGTAGAGCTGGGACAGAGCTGGGGCAGAGCTGGGGCAGAGCTGGGGCAGAGCAGGGGTAGAGCTGGGGTAGAGCTGGGGCAGAACTGGGGCAAAACAGGGGTAGAGCTGGGGCAGAGCTGGGGCAGAGCTGAGGCAGAGCAGGGGTAGAGCTGGGGCAGAGCAGGGGCAGAGCAGGAGCAGAGCAGGGACAGAGCAGGGGCAGAGCAGGGGCAGAGCTGGGGCAGAGCAGGGGCAGAGCAGGGGCAGAGCAGGAGCAGAGCAGGGGCAGAGCAGGGGCAGAACAGGGGCAGAGCAGGGGCAGAGCAGGGCAGAGCAGGAGCAGAGCAGGGACAGAGCAGGGGCAGAGCAGGGGCAGAGCAGGGGCAGAGCAGGGGCAGAGCAGGGGCAGAGCAGGGGCAGAGCAGGGGCAGAGCAGGGGCAGAGCAGGGACAGAGCAGGGGAAGAGTAGGGGCAGAGCAGGGGCAGAGCAGGGGCAGAGCAGGGGCAGAGCAGGGGCAGAGCAGGGGCAGAGCAGGGGCAGAGCAGGGCCATTGCAAGAAGAGTTGACAAAAGACAGTCCACCACCAACACCAACACAGGTACACTGGACAGAAGACAGCACCACCAACACCAACACAGGTCCACTGGACAGAAGACAGCACCACCAACACCAATACAGGTCCACTGGACAGAAGACAGCACCACCAACACCAACACAGGTCCACTGGACAGAAGACAGCACCACCACCAACACCAACACAGGTCCACTGGACAGAAGACAGCACCACCAACACCAACACAGGTACACTGGACAGAAGACAGCACCACCAACAGCAACACAGATACACTGGACAGAAGACAGCATCACCACCAACACCAACACAGGTACACTGGACAGAAGACAGCACCACCAACACCAACACAAGTCCACTGGACAGAAGACAGCACCACTAACACCAACACAGGTACACTGGACAGAAGACAGCACCACCAACAACACCAGCACAGGTCCACTGGACAGAAGACAGCACCACCAACACCAACACAGGTTCACTGGACTGAAGACAGCAGCAGCATCAACACCAACACAGGTACAATGGACAGAAGACAGCAGCACCACCAACACCAACACAGGTACACTGGACAGAAGACAGCAGCACCACCAACACCAACACAGGTCCACTGGACAGAAGACAGTACCACCAACACCAACACAGGTACACTGGACAGAAAACAGCACCACCACCAACACCAACACAGGTACACTGGACAAAAGACAGCACCACCACCAACACCAACACAGGTACACTGGACAGAAGACAGCACCACCACCAACACCAACACAGGTACACTGGACAGAAGACAGCAGCACCGCCAACACCAACACAGGTACACTGGACAGAAGACAGCACCACCAACACCAACACAGGTACACTGGTCAGAAGACAGCAGCAGCATCAACACCAACACAGGTACACTGAACAGAAGACAGCAGCACCACCAATACCAACACAGGTACACTGGACAGGTGACAGCACCACCAACACCAACACAGGTACACTGGACAGAAGACAGCACCACCAACACCAACACAGGTACACTGGACAGGTGACAGCACCACCAACACCAACACAGGTACACTGGACAGAAGACAGCACCACCAACACCAACACAGGTACACTGGACAGAAGACAGCAGCAGCATCAACACCAACACAGGTACACTGGACAGAAGGCAGCAGCACCACCAACACCAACACAGGTACACTGGACAGAAGGCAGCAGCAGCATCAACACCAACACAGGTACACTGGACAGAAGACAGCAGCACCACCAACACCAACACAGGTACACTGGACAGAAGACAGCACCACCAACACCAACACAGGTACACTGGACAGAAGACAGCAGCAGCATCAACACCAACACAGGTACACTGGACAGAAGGCAGCAGCACCACCAACACCAACACAGGTACACTGGACAGAAGGCAGCAGCACCACCAACACCAACACAGGTACACTGGACAAAAGACAGCAGCAGCATCAACACCAACACAGGTACACTGGACAGAAGACAGCAGCACCACCAACACCAATACAGGTACACTGTACAGAAGACAGTACCACCAACACCATTACAGGTACACTGGACAGAAGACAGCACCATCAACACCAACACAGGTACACTGGACAGAAGACAGCAGCACCACCAACACCAACACAAGTACACTGGACAGAAGACAGTACCACCAACACCATTACAGGTACACTGGACAGAAGACAGCACCATCAACACCAACACAGGTACACTGGACAGGTGACAGCACCACCAACACCAACACAGGTACACTGGACAGAAGACAGCACCACCAACACCAACACAGGTACACTGGACAGAAGACAGCACCACCAACACCAACACAGGTACACTGGACAGGTGACAGCACCACCAACACCAACACAGGTACACTGGACAGAAGACAGCACCATCAACACCAACACAGGTACACTGGAAAGGTGACAGCACCACCAACACCAACACAGGTACACTGGACAGAAGACAGCACCACCAACACCAACACAGGTACACTGGACAGAAGACAGCACCACCAACACCAACACAGGTACACTGGACAGGTGACAGCACCACCAACACCAACACAGGTACACTGGACAGAAGACAGCATCACCACCAACACCAACACAGGTACACTGGACAGAAGACAGCATCACCACCAACACCAACACAGGTACACTGGACAGAAGACAGCAGCACCATCAACACCAACACAAGTACACTGGACAGAAGACAGTACCACCAACACCATTACAGGTACACTGAACAGAAGACAGCACTATCAACACCAACACAGGTACACTGGACAGGTGACAGCACCACCAACACCAACACAGGTACACTGGACAGAAGACAGCACCACCAACACCAACACAGGTCCACTGGACAGAAGACAGCACCACCAACACCAACACAGGTACACTGGACAGGTGACAGCACCACCAACACCAACACAGGTACACTGGACAGAAGACAGCACCATCAACACCAACACAGGTACACTGGACAGAAGACAGCACCACCAACACCAACACAGGTACACTGGACAGAAGACAGCACCACCAACACCAACACAGGTACACTGGACAGAAGACAGCACCACCAACACCAACACAGGTACACTGTACAGGTGACAGCACCACCAACACCAACACAGGTACACTGGACAGAAGACAGCACCACCAACACCAACACAGGTACACTGGACAGAAGACAGCACCACCAACACCAACACAGGTACACTGGACAGAAGACAGCACCACCAACACCAACACAGGTACACTGGACAGGTGACAGCACCACCAACACCAACACAGGTACACTGGACAGAAGACAGCACCACCAACACCAACACAGGTACACTGGACAGGTGACAGCACCACCAACACCAACACAGGTACACTGGACAGGTGACAGCACCACCAACACCAACACAGGTACACTGGACAGAAGACAGCATCACCACCAACACCAACACAGGTACACTGGACAGAAGACAGCATCACCACCAACACCAACACAGGTACACTGGACAGGTGACAGCACCACCAACACCAACACAGGTACACTGGACAGAAGACAGCAGCACCACCAACACCAACACAGGTACACTGGACAGAAGACAGCACCACCAACACCAACACAGGTACACTGGACAGAAGACAGCACCACCAACACCAACACAGGTACACTGGACAGAAGACAGCACCACCAACACCAACACAGGTACACTGGACAGAAGACAGCACCACCAACACCAACACAGGTAGACTGGACAGAAGACAGCACCACCAACACCAACACAGGTACACTGGACAGGTGACAGCACCACCAACACCAACACAGGTACACTGGACAGAAGATAGCACCACCAACACCAACACAGGTACACTGGACAGAAGACAGCACCACCTACACCAACACAGGTACACTGGACAGAAGACAGCACCACCAACACCAACACAGGTAGACTGGACAGAAGACAGCACCACCAACACCAACACAGGTACACTGGACAGGTGACAGCACCACCAACACCAACACAGGTACACTGGACAGAAGACAGCATCACCACCAACACCAACACAGGTACACTGGACAGAAGACAGCATCACCACCAACACCAACACAGGTACACTGGACAGGTGACAGCACCACCAACACCAACACAGGTACACTGGACAGAAGACAGCACCACCAACACCAACACAGGTACACTGGACAGAAGACAGCACCACCAACACCAACACAGGTACACTGGACAGAAGACAGCACCATCAACACCAACACAGGTACACTGGACAGGTGACAGCACCACCAACACCAACACAGGTACACTGGACAGAAGGTAGCAGCACCATCAACACCAACACAGGTACACTGGACAGGTGACAGCACCACCAACACCAACACAGGTACACTGGACAGAAGATAGCAGCACCATCAACACCAACACAGGTACACTGGACAGGTGACAGCACCACCAACACCAACACAGGTACACTGGACAGAAGACAGCACCACCACCAACACCAACACAGGTACACTGGACAGAAGATAGCAGCACCATCAACACCAACACAGGTACACTGGACAGGTGACAGCACCACCAACACCAACACAGGTACACTGGACAGAAGATAGCAGCACCATCAACACCAACACAGGTACACTGGACAGGTGACAGCACCACCAACACCAACACAGGTACACTGGACAGAAGATAGCAGCACCACCAACACCAACACAGGTACACTGGACAGAAGACAGCACCATCAACACCATTACAGGTACACTGGACAGGTGACAGCACCACCAACACCAACACAGGTACACTGGACAGAAGATAGCAGCACCACCAACACCAACACAGGTACACTGGACAGAAGACAGCACCACCAACACCAACACAGGTACACTGTACAGGTGACAGCACCACCAACACCAACACAGGTACACTGGACAGAAGACAGCACCACCAACACCAACACAGGTACACTGGACAGAAGACAGCACCACCAACACCAACACAGGTAGACTGGACAGAAGACAGCACCACCAACACCAACACAGGTACACTGGACAGGTGACAGCACCACCAACACCAACACAGGTACACTGGACAGGTGACAGCACCACCAACACCAACACAGGTACACTGGACAGAAGACAGCACCACCAACACCAACACAGGTACACTGGACAGAAGACAGCACCACCAACACCAACACAGGTACACTGGACAGGTGACAGCACCACCAACACCAACACAGGTACACTGGACAGAAGACAGCACCACCACCAACACCAACACAGGTACACTGGACAGAAGACAGCACCACCACCAACACCAACACAGGTACACTGGACAGAAGGTAGCAGCACCACCAACACCAACACAGGTACACTGGACAGGTGACAGCACCACCAACACCAACACAGGTACACTGGACAGAAGGTAGCAGCAGCATCAACACCTACACTTGGAACACAAAGCCAGGCGCTAGAGCAGGCTGTACGTGAGCCGCAAATGCGAGCAAGGCTGGTGTAGGACTGTATAGAAGACACAATATACTACACATTAAGGGAGGAAACAATTGCTGATGCATGCAATTGATTCCAAAACTTCGATTAGTTATGTTTGAGCTTAAGCTTATGTGCTACTTACTGTAGACATCTTCATGGACCATTGAAAAGAATCAATGAACCTTGTCTTATTTCTTATATGGTTGCTTCTCTCTGCTGTGACGCCTACATTTTAAAAGTATGATAGATCCTAAGCTGGAAATATTTTGCAATGGTGTATCATATATTCAGATGTTCCATATTCGTTATAATTTTCTGCTGGTGATTAAAAATTTCCTTCATCATTTAGAGAAAATGATCAAGTTGTCCATAGATTTCTGATTAAAAAAGTTTGTGTATTTATGCGTACATTTGAAATCACTCTTCAAACTCCGATGCAGCCACGTAAAATTCGCATTGAATTATCTGCTGCGCATTCCGGGTTCTTGAGGCAAGAGAAGTACAACACAATTTTTGTAATTATTTCTATTTTTTCTAAAATAGTTCACAAGTAGCGAGGTCCTTGAAAGCCTGAATCATTTTATTCAAAATTGGGTAACTTCACTGAAATTCTATTATTGATTGCAAACTTGCTCATGCTTTTGCATGCATGAATAATAATATTATTCATAGTTTTAAGAAATATCGGATTTCTTAATCACTAGTTAGCGTTAGAATCGGAGTCTCCTAACTCAATTCAATTCCGTGTCTCCTCTTCTTGAGGCTGAGTCTAAGATTGTGAAGTCGTCAGAATATTGAGCTATATCTTCTGCTGACTTCAAAATCTTAGACTCTGCCTCGACCCCCCTTATGAGCTCAGGATTTAAGAGTCATTACTAGCGTTTCGTGTATTCATATAAACGAGTACCTACCTAGCAATACGATCGAAGAAGCTGTTTCACTAACTAACTACAAACGAATTCTACATTTTCTACCAAAATAATGCTGGCGTAAATGATTCAAGAGTTGGAGACGAGGAAGGGTTGTCGAAAAAGGCTAACAAAAACAATTCACAATCTGAAATAGATAAAAAGGGAATATTTGAAAAATTCGTATACAAAATCAACATATTGATATTTAAAAATTTCCGAACAAAAAATTACTTACAGGTGTGGTGCAGGTGTGGTGCAGGTGTGGTGCAGGTGTGGTGCAGGTGTGGTGCAGGTGTGGTGTAGGTGTGGTGCAGGTGTGGTGCAGGTGTGGTGCAGGTGTGGTGCAGGTGTGGTGCAGGTGTGGTGCAGGTGTGGTGCAGGTGTGGTGCAGGTGTGGTGCAGGTGTGGTGCAGGTGTGGTGCAGGTGTGGTGCAGGTGTAGTGCAGGTGTGGTGCAGGTGTGGTGCAGGTGTGGTGCAGGTGTGATGCAGGTGTGGTGCAGGTGTGGTGCAGGTGTGGTGCAGGTGTGGTGCAGGTGTGGTGCAGGTGTGGTGCAGGTGTGGTGCAGGTGTGGTGCAGGTGTGGTGCAGGTGTGGTGCAGGTGTGGTGCAGGTGTGGTGCAGGTGTGGTGCAGGTGTGGTGCAGGTGTGGTGCAGGTGTGGTGCAGGTGTGGTGCAGGTGTGGTGCAGGTGTGGTGCAGGTGTGGTGCAGGTGTGGTGCAGGTGTGGTGCAGGTGTGGTGCAGGTGTGGTGCAGGTGTGGTGCAGGTGTGGTGCAGGTGTGGTGCAGGTGTGGTGCAGGTGTGGTGCAGGTGTGGTGCAGTTGTGGTGCAGGTGTGGTGCAGGTGTGGTGCAGGTGTGGTGTAGGTGTGATGCAGGTGTGGTGCAGGTGTGGTGCAGGTGTGGTGCAGGTGTGGTGCAGGTGTGGTGTAGGTGTGATGCAGGTGTGGTGCAGGTGTGGTGCAGGTGTGGTGCAGGTGTGGTGCAGGTGTGGTGCAGGTGTGGTGCAGGTGTGGTGCAGGTGGGGTGTAGGTGTGGTGCAGGTGGGGTGTAGGTGGGGTGCAGGTGTGGTGTAGGTGTGGTGCAGGTGTGGTGCAGGTGTGGTGCAGGTGGGGTGTAGGTGGGGTGCAGGTGTGGTGCAGGTGTGGTGCAGGTGTGGTGCAGGTGGGGTGTAGGTGGGGTGCAGGTGTGGTGCAGGTGTGGTGCAGGTGTGGTGCAGGTGTGGTGCAGGTGTGGTGCAGGTGTGGTGCAGGTGTGGTGCAGGTGTGGTGCAGGTGTGGTGCAGGTGGGGTGTAGGTGTGGTGCAGGTGGGGTGCAGGTGTGGTGCAGGTGTGGTGCAGGTGTGGTGCAGGTGTGGTGCAGGTGTGGTGCAGGTGTGGTGCAGGTGTGGTGCAGGTGTGGTGCAGGTGTGGTGCAGGTGTGGTGCAGGCGTGAAAACATTGATGAAAACAAAACATATTCTGATGTCTATGGCAGTGGTTGAATCGACTACGAACAATGTAGTAATAATGTGCTCTCTAAGTTCAGTATAAGTTGGAGAAACTAGAAATAACCTAAAACAACTGTCATAAATGATTATCAAGGGATAAGGAGGGTTGACCGAAATAATTTACAAAAAAAAAACATTGCACAAAACACAGTCTAGAAATTAAACATATTTATTAGCTGAAATAAATTACTATGGTTGTTCATTATACACAATGTGTGAGAAGTAGGGGAGGTAATTAGTTTATAAATACGATACATAACGCAAGATAATTCATTCATCAAAATTTTGGGATACACAGAAACATACGACGCTCACCAAGGCATGGGTGAATTTCTTTTTGAACCAGTTAGCCAGTGTTCTAATGTCATTTACTGGAATGCTTACTTATTTCTGATTAGCAATTTAATACTAACTGGTCGCAGAGCGTTTGGTGCCTGTAATCGTCACGATTTTCAGTTTTTTCACAATAAATCGAGACGCTCTATTCTCTTACATTGAAGTAACAATTCTATTGCTCAGTGTAAATGAAAAAATGTCATAAATGAAAAACGCAACATGGGCTAGTTTCTTATTTTCTGGTCGAAAATCGGGGAATTAACTGACATTCAAACAAAAAATTTCGATTTCTCATTCATTTTGTTACCGCCAATAATAACAGACATAGACACCAGCTGAGATCAAATATAAACACTAATAATGATTGGTATGTTTAAGAGTTACAAATGGCTATAAAATTTCTACTCATAGATCACAAATAAATATATTTGTTGTTTCATAATCAACTCTACTGTGCAGGCTTAATGCGAGGTCTTCCTCGTAGGTCTAGTAAAAATGCAATGTAGAAATGCGAAATCGTTAATTCTAACGATGCAAACGACATCATATTAGTGAGTTAAAATTGACTAACTCGAGCAGAGATATCGCAGCTTCACAGAGTTTAAAATACTAACCTCAAAGTAGCAATAAAGGGATTTAACACAAACGCGCGATTGTTTAGTGTGACAGTTAAAGAATGTAGAAAAACGAAATGTTTCAATACGTAATTCACTATGGCAGAGGTACGAAATGGCATGACACGTTCGCCTCTGATTCTTTTTTAGTTTGAGAGTTTTTACTAGGCTAGCCGTGCTTATTCCAGAACGGAGCTCCAGAACCTGAGAGAAATTTTTATCCCAACTATGGCGTCATTCCTTCGAATTTTTTTTAATATTGAGTGTGAGTAATTTTATACAACATCCGCAGTTCTCTTAGTGAAGTAGAGAGACGAGAAGACGCGTTAAGCTTTGTGAGTGTGGAATACTTCTGCTTTTGAGACTCAGCCTAGTTCCTTTAGAGGAGGAGTTAGGTAATCGCGTTTCTTGAGGTTTCCTTTGCTCAGAACGTTGGCAGCAAAGTTAATTCATTTTTGCGCCTCTTAATAAAGATATTGAGGTATGTCTCCTAAAAATTAAGTGCGGTATAGTCAAAACTCGCTAATACTAAAGTCTAAATGACCAATAACCTAGCTGTTGGTCAACTGTGTTCTGAATCCGACAAAAAACATCAAGATTTCACTTATTTAGTTGCATATTGTTTCCAGGCGTAGCTTGAAAGTCATGTTTTTGTCGACTGGGACATTAGTTGTCTTGATGGATCGCGCACTCTAGCGTTTCACTGTTCGGTATGTCGAATATGATACGTACCTAATTTTGAGATATGTAGAAATAACTAATTGAGACAAGTGCATTTCTACGGTTAGTACCGCTAATGAGACATTCTGTACATAAAATGAACTCGTATTTTACATGTTCGAGACACTCCTCAACGGTAGAGTTCAGTTTGGACACGGTAGAGTTCAGTTTGCTTCTTTACTGATTTCTTTTGTTGCCCGAATGTTTAGCTGCGCCACTGGTTTCCATTTGAGCTGCATGGTTGCAAAGCCTCCTTCTATCAAGCCTCTTCAGCGGCACACCGATGAGTTGTGAGCGTCCCAGTGAGGTTAGATATAAGGAGGCGGCACATGTGCACAATGAAACACTTGATGCCAAAATAAGGCCAGTCGCGCGACTTGGCTGTCAGCTGCAAGTGTGAGCAAGAGGGATGGATATTGTGAGTAGTACTGTATAATGGGACTCCGTTTCTGTGCATTGCGTGGGAATAAAATTAAGCGCTGATTCATATAACTTATTGGTAAACATCGTTTGTTTATGTATGATCACAAGCTCACTATTTAGCTGTAGACATATTCATAATTGACGGAAAAAAAATCCCACGATTCACATGCCTCTTGTATTTTCTTTCTGAAGTACGATGACATTTTAGAAGAGTGATCAACTCTCACTCTGAGGTATTTTGCAGCAATAAATTTAATTTAAACACGCATGGCTTTTGATGTGGTTACCTTCTAAAGCAGTGGATCTTAACCTTTTTACTCCCACGCCCCCTTTAAGAATTTCAACATATTCACTCTTTTGTCGAAAACATTACTGGGAAAAATAAGGCTTTACTGCGGAGGCTCGCGCCCCCCAGGAACCACCGTTCTAAAGAACGAGTAGTGATTTGAAAACAGAAGAAAAGGCAAATTCGCGCGCGACCACACTTGCAAGTTGTCATACACAACGCAACCTTAAATTAGATGTTGTTCTTTCTTTTACATATTTGCTGATCTCGAAAAAATTTACATTACATTTTTGGGAGGAAGATCAGGCTGCTCTTCGATTTCACAACAATAATTTCATCATATTTTTTCACTGTGTGAAAATTTTGCAACAGATGCTTTCGAGCAACTCGCTCTAGTTAATTCACTTATAGACCACACAATTCCAGCCCGAAAGAGAGCGGCGCAGCGAAAGCGGTCCTGCCTGCAGTAGGTAGGCAGGCTGGAGGGAAGAGATCGAAGCACTTCCTTTCACTGGCTAGTTCTAATGTATCCATTGTCTCATACAACACTAATGGGAATGCGTACTCTCAAGAGGTGAGACTATGTCGCGAGGTGTTGAGCTATCTGAGTGATTCCTCTTCTTCCTGTTGAGCATCTCTTTTGCACGAATATAGATTTAGCATCCTATGAATGCGTGTGGGTGCTTACGATTACTTTTTACTGCCTATTTTACTTGCATGCCTGTTCAAAATTAGAAGCTCGAGGGATATTTATATATTTTTTTTGAAGACAGCTTCGCTACTCCAGAAGAGGGCTGACCCTCGAGCGTATAAGGGTAAACCCAAAGTATTTTCAACTCTCAATTTGTTAAATTCTATTGAACATCTGGCTTATATAATTAACACTCTGAACATTTGAACTAAGCTTGAACTGCTACTTTGCCTCATCTCGGATCGCTTTGAAATCGTTTCGTACACTGATGGATAAATAATCTTTATGCGTGCAAACACAATGCATTCGAAAAAAACATAATTGTCCACGAAGGTATTTAACATAAAATGTAATCACTTATTTGCTTCTGTGTTTCTATTAAAAAAAATATTTTCTGACATATTTCTGTTGCCGGTCGGAGGTCGCCGCGCCCAGTGTTCGCAGATGATGTGAGGCATTTCTTACGCGTCACATCTTCCGGCTACTCTTGGTAAATCTGCAGGCAAACAAAATAATTGTCTGCTGATCAGATTTTATAGTAATTGAATCTTATTTCACGTTCTGCAGTAATTTGTCTTAAAACACAGCCTAATCTTAGTTTTATTTAATGAGGTGATGACACCTCTCGTTTTGCGTTTGACGCAGCATGACACAGGGGAAACAGAAGTTTTCCTCTGGGCTGCATTATTTATCGCCGCCGATTAGTCGTTCTGAGGTCATTCATTTCCCTGTGGCCCGGGTTCTAGCAACATACTTTTATATCGTGGTTTTAAACGTACTGTGAAGTTCCTGAATCACCTGTTGAATGAAACTAAAAGTTTTCTCTTCCTTTTGTCGCGCTTTTATTTCACCTGTGTCTAATTCTTATTTCAACTGTGCACGAAAGTTCACGTGCACAAAAAAAATGCTACCGTAGTTTACACGTATGAATAATCTGTACGTGCAAACTAACTAAAAATCAGTCATTCTTCAAATAATCACCTTTTTAAACTTTTCATTAGGTTGCTATTACTATCTGTCCACTAAACTATTACTAAACGTTTAACAGCTATTAAGAGACAGTTCCATTATCAGTTATACGAGACGACAATAAATTGTAGATCAAGTTCCTTTAGCGTTACATCTACTTTACTTTAACTTGCTCATCCTGAAGTGTAATTAAATAAAATAAACGTTAACGCAGTCGAGACTTATAATTAAAAGCAGAAGACCAACAAGTCTGCAAGACTGGGACAATAATTTTCTTGATAAGTTGCACTCCAGAGACCTGATCTATTGTTCATATCTGTGGATGATCAGGAAAAATTAGGGGGTTCGTTTATTTCATTTAAATGTTGCATGAAAGCACGCAAATGACAGTTTCTTGCATGAAGTACACCAAACACTGCACTGTAAGCACGAATACGTTTAATAGTTACTCCACAGGCAATGTGTGCTCCAATGTTTCCTTCACCAAATTGAAAAGAATCTACAGAACGCCCAAGAACATGAGCAATCAATTTGACATTTACGTTTTCCTTAACAATAGCTGTACAAACTCAAACTAATATGGGCTTGTAAACAGAAAAGGGGTATGGATAGAACAGGGGCGTAAGCAAACAAGAACAATATATAGGGCAGAAAATGGGTTGGAAGACACAATGAGAAATGAGAAAAACGGGCATGGGCAGAAAAGTAACACAGACAAAATATGGTTGGGTAAAAATGGACAGAAAAAAGGACTTCGATAAAAAAGGAGCATGTATAGATAATGAGCTGAGGCAGAACAAGGGTAAAATCGTATGTATTAGTTTACACTTCTTTCACTCCTAGTTAGATTTATCTTAATGAGACCTGCTGTAAATAGATTTCCAAGCATAATTCGGCATGAAATCGTTTACAACGAAGTTAGCTAACCGAAAACGCAAATAGCATGTTTATATGATATTCATCTGAGTAGAGCTCTATTGTATTTTATTGTATTGTATGGAACTCTATTGTAATTTCCTAGCCTGCAAGGGAAAGTCCATACGAAAACCTCCACATCCTGATTCCGTTGTGGGCAGCAGAAGCCACAATAAATTGCGCCGTGCAGTCGACGCACAAGGGATATTCCGGTGTGGTGCCTGAGCAAGACATGCTATGCTTATTCACTTAAAAGCATTCCTGCCACTCACACCTCATGACAATTGTTATGCTGGCGCTTCTGTTTCTGGCCGAAATGGGAGCAAGAGCTCTCTAGTGTTAATGATAGCAGCAACACGTTTTGTTACTGCAGATTGCAAACGACTCAATAGCTCACTTCAACCAGCCTGGTGTTTGCATCATGACAACGAAATAAAAATTTCTCCTGCTCTATATGTTGCTGCCATCCTCCTGCTCTACATGCTGCCTACATTCTCCAGCTCACAATCAGGACGAAGTTGAACACCTCACCGACAGCCTGATGCATTTATTGCTCGTGCAGTAAAGCCAGCACAGCAACATGTGATGCAGCGCTCTTGACGCTGCTTCACATTGCAGCGTCTGTCATTCTGCCATCGCACGAACGACTGCAAGGTGACGTCTTGTGCGTGGCTCGCCAATTCGCCACCACGTTATTAACCCAGCGCCACAGCCACAGCGTGTTGAGACGTGCAGCTGCTTCAGCACGCCGGCTCGCGCAGTGTCGTGGGTTCCCTTCTTGAGTTTCAATGGAACTGACTGGAAATTTACTGGCTCTCATTAGGACGTCCATGCTAATATAACTGTTCTCATTGATCACAAATGATAACAAGCCTATCTCTCTATCTGCTAAACAGCGGACACTATGAGGAAGTCTATCGTGACAGCGGCGCATACTGAATGCAAATTTACTCAGACAGCGGTGTATTCTATGTATATGCAAACCTACACAGACATTTTTGCGAAGTGCATGCAATTCTACCCAGACAGCGGCGCACAGAGCATGCAAATCTACCCAACCAGAAGGTCCAAGGAGCTTTGTTCTCATCGCTAAAAATGGCAGCGCAGCTCTCGTGCTGACAGGCACAGTGGGAGATCGAGACTTCATTACGAAGAATAAAGGCTTTGCTTTAATTAATTTTTCGACAGGGCAAAATGCATAAGGCTTTTTATGGACTCACTGTAATGAGATCCTCCTGAGCAGCAGCAGCCTCTGCTCGTGAGGCAGCACAGCACGTTGCGGTGACCTCATGATTTCAATAATGTAGCTTGCAAGAATAAATTTCAGAGAATTTGCCTTGCAAATTCTGTCTTTCAAGGGAATTACTGAAATAAAACAAGCGCTGCAGGAAGCATGCGAGAGCTAACGAAGCAACGCAAACATGGTTTGCAGGAGGGAGCTAATGAGGCAATGCAAACATATGGTTTGCAGGAGGGAGCTAATGAAGCAATGCAAACATATGGTTTGCAGGAGAGAGCTAATGAGGCAATGCAAACATATGGTTTGCAGGAGGGAGCTAATGAGGCAATGCAAACATATGGTTTGCAGGAGAGAGCTAATGAGGCAATGCAAACATGGTTTGCAGGAGAGAGCTATAATAATGAGGCAATGCAAACATATGGTTTGCAGGAGAGAGCTAATGAGGCAATGCAAACATATGGTTTGCAGGAGAGAGCTAATGAGGAAATGCAAACATATGGTTTGCAGGAGAGAGCTAATGAGGCAATGCAAACATGGTTCGCAGGAGAGAGCTATAATAATGAGGCAATGCAAACATATGGTTTGCAGGAGAGAGCTAATGAGGCAATGCAAACATGGTTTGCAGGAGAGAGCTATAATAATGAGGCAATGCAAACATATGGTTTGCAGGAGAGAGCTAATGAGGCAATGCAAACATGGTTTGCAGGAGGGAGCTAATGAGGCAATGCAAACATATGGTTTGCAGGAGAGAGCTAATGAGGCAATGCCAACATATGGTTTGCAGGAGAGAGCTAATGAGGCAATGCAAACATGGTTTGCAGGAGAGAGCTATAATAATGAGGCAATGCAAACATATGGTTTGCAGGAGAGAGCTAATGAGGCAATGCCAACATATGGTTTGCAGGAGAGAGCTAATGAGGCAATGCAAACATGGTTTGCAGGAGAGAGCTATAATAATGAGGCAATGCAAACATATGGTTTGCAGGAGAGAGCTAATGAGACAATGCAAACATGGTTTGCAGGAGAGAGCTAATGAGGCAATGCAAACATGGTTTGCAGGAGAGAGCTAATGAGGCAATGCAAACATGGTTTGCAGGAGAGAGCTAATGAGGCAATGCAAACATGGTTTGCAGGAGAGAGCTAATGAGGCAATGCAAACATGGTTTGCAGGAGGGAGCTAATGAGGCAATGCAAACATGGTTTGCAGGAGAGAGCTAATGAGGCAATGCAAACATGGTTTGCAGGAGGGAGCTAATGAGGCAATGCAAACATGGTTTGCAGGAGAGAGCTAATGAGGCAATGCAAACATGGTTTGCAGGAGCGAGCTAATGAGGCAATGCAAACATGCTTTGCAGGAGAGAGCTAATGAGGCAATGCAAACATGGTTTGCAGGAGAGAGCTAATGAGGCAATGCAAACATGGTTTGCAGGAGGGAGCTAATGAGGCAATGCAAACATGGTTTGCAGGAGAAAGCTAATGAGGCAATGCAAATATATGGTTTGCAGGAGAGAGCTAATGAGGCAATGCAAACATGGTTTGCAGGAGAGAGCTAATGAGGCAATGCAAACATGGTTTGCAGGAGGGAGCTGATGAGGCAATGCAAACATGGTTTGCAGGAGAGAGCTAATGAGGCAATGCAAACATATGGTTTGCAGGAGGGAGCTAATGAGGCATTGCAAACATATGGTTTGCAGGAGAGAGCTAATGAGGCAATGCAAACATGGTTTGCAGGAGGGAGCTAATGAGGCAATGCAAACATATGGTTTGCAGGAGAGAGCTAATGAGGCAATGCAAACATATGGTTTGCAGGAGAGAGCTAATGAGGCAATGCAAACATATGGTTTGCAGGAGGGAGCTAATGAGGCAATGCAAACATATGGTTTGCAGGAGAGAGCTAATGAGGCAATGCAAACATGGTTTGCAGGAGGGAGCTAATGAGGCAATGCAAACACGGTTTGCAGGAGGGAGCTAATGAGGCAGTGCAAACATGGTTTGCAGGAGGGAGCTAATGAGTCAATGCAAACATGGTTTGCAGGAGAGAGCTAATGAGGCAATGCAAACATGGTTTTCAGGAGAGAGCTAATGAGGCAATGCAAACATATGGTTTGCAGGATAGAGCTAATGAGGCAATGCAAACATATGGTTTGCAGGAGAGAGCCAATGAGGCAATGCAAACATGGTTTGCAGGAGAGAGCTAATGAGGCAATGCAAACATATGGTTTGCAGGAGAGAGCTAATAAGGCAATGCAAACATGGTTTGCAGGAGAGAGCTAATGAGGCAATGCAAACATGGTTGCAGGAGAGAGCTAATGAGGCAATGCAAACATATGGTTTGCAGGAGAGAGCTAATAAGGCAATGCAAACATGGTTTGCAGGAGAGAGCTAATCAGGCAATGCAAACATGGTTGCCGGAGAGAGCTAATGAGGCAATGCAAACATATGGTTTGCAGGAGAGAGCTAATGAGGCAATGCAAACATATGGTTTGCAGGAGAGAGCTAATGAGGCAATGCAAACATGGTTTGCAGGAGAGAGCTAATGAGGTAATGCAAACATATGGTTTGCAGGAGAGAGCTAATAAGGCAATGCAAACATGGTTTGCAGGAGAGAGCTAATGAGGCAATGCAAACATGGTTGCAGGAGAGAGCTAATGAGGCAATGCAAACATATGGTTTGCAGGAGAGAGCTAATGAGGCAATGCAAACATATGGTTTGCAGGAGAGAGCTAATGAGGCAATGCAAACATATGGTTTGCAGGAGAGAGCTAATGAGGCAATGCAAACATGGTTTGCAGGAGAGAGCTAATGAGGCAATGCAAACATGGTTTGCAGGAGAGAGCTAATGAGGCAATGCAAACATGGTTCGCAGGAGAGAGCTAATGAGGCAATGCAAACATGGTTGCAGGAGAGAGCTAATGAGGCAATGCAAACATATGGTTTGCAGGAGAGAGCTAATGAGGCAATGCAAACATGGTTGCAGGAGAGAGCTAATGTGGCAATGCAAACATATGGTTTGCAGGAGAGAGCTAATAAGGCAATGCAAACATGGTTGCAGGAGAGAGCTAATAAGGCAATGAAAACATGGTTGCAGGAGAGAGCTAATGAGGCAATGCAAACATATGGTTTGCAGGAGAGAGCTAATAAGGCAATGCAAACATGGTTGTAGGAGAGAGCTTATGAGGCAATGCAAACATATGGTTTGCAGGAGAGAGCTAATGAGGCAATGCAAACATGGTTGCAGGATAGAGCTTATGAGGCAATGCAAACATATGGTTTGCAGGAGAGAGCTAATAAGGCAATGCAAACATGGTTGCAGGAGGGAGCTAATGAGGCAATGCAAACATGGTTGCAGGAGGGAGCTAATGAGGCAATGCAAACATATGGTTTGCAGGAGAGAGCTAATAAGGCAATGCAAACATGGTTGCAGGAGAGAGCTAATAAGGCAATGCAAACATGGTTGCAGGAGAGAGCTAATGAGGCAATGCAAACATGCTTTGCAGGAGAGAGCTAATGAGGCAATGCAAACATGGTTTGCAGGAGAGAGCTAATGAGGCAATGCAAACATGGTTTGCAGGAGGGAGCTAATGAGGCAATGCAAACATGGTTTGCAGGAGAAAGCTAATGAGGCAATGCAAACATATGGTTTGCAGGAGAGAGCTAATGAGGCAATGCAAACATGGTTTGCAGGAGAGAGCTAATGAGGCAATGCAAACATCGTTTGCAGGAGGGAGCTGATGAGGCAATGCAAACATGGTTTGCAGGAGAGAGCTAATGAGGCAATGCAAACATATGGTTTGCAGGAGGGAGCTAATGAGGCATTGCAAACATATGGTTTGCAGGAGAGAGCTAATGAGGCAATGCAAACATGGTTTGCAGGAGGGAGCTAATGAGGCAATGCAAACATATGGTTTGCAGGAGAGAGCTAATGAGGCAATGCAAACATATGGTTTGCAGGAGAGAGCTAATGAGGCAATGCAAACATATGGTTTGCAGGAGGGAGCTAATGAGGCAATGCAAACATATGGTTTGCAGGAGAGAGCTAATGAGGCAATGCAAACATGGTTTGCAGGAGGGAGCTAATGAGGCAATGCAAACACGGTTTGCAGGAGGGAGCTAATGAGGCAGTGCAAACATGGTTTGCAGGAGGGAGCTAATGAGTCAATGCAAACATGGTTTGCAGGAGAGAGCTAATGAGGCAATGCAAACATGGTTTTCAGGAGAGAGCTAATGAGGCAATGCTAACATATGGTTTGCAGGATAGAGCTAATGAGGCAATGCAAACATATGGTTTGCAGGAGAGAGCTAATGAGGCAATGCAAACATGGTTTGCAGGAGAGAGCTAATGAGGCAATGCAAACATATGGTTTGCAGGAGAGAGCTAATAAGGCAATGCAAACATGGTTTGCAGGAGAGAGCTAATGAGGCAATGCAAACATGGTTGCAGGAGAGAGCTAATGAGGCAATGCAAACATATGGTTTGCAGGAGAGAGCTAATAAGGCAATGCAAACATGGTTTGCAGGAGAGAGCTAATCAGGCAATGCAAACATGGTTGCCGGAGAGAGCTAATGAGGCAATGCAAACATATGGTTTGCAGGAGAGAGCTAATGAGGCAATGCAAACATATGGTTTGCAGGAGAGAGCTAATGAGGCAATGCAAACATGGTTTGCAGGAGAGAGCTAATGAGGCAATGCAAACATATGGTTTGCAGGAGAGAGCTAATAAGGCAATGCAAACATGGTTTGCAGGAGAGAGCTAATGAGGCAATGCAAACATGGTTGCAGGAGAGAGCTAATGAGGCAATGCAAACATATGGTTTGCAGGAGAGAGCTAATGAGGCAATGCAAACATATGGTTTGCAGGAGAGAGCTAATGAGGCAATGCAAACATATGGTTTGCAGGAGAGAGCTAATGAGGCAATGCAAACATGGTTTGCAGGAGAGAGCTAATGAGGCAATGCAAACATGGTTTGCAGGAGAGAGCTAATGAGGCAATGCAAACATGGTTTGCAGGAGAGAGCTAATGAGGCAATGCAAACATGGTTGCAGGAGAGAGCTAATGAGGCAATGCAAACATATGGTTTGCAGGAGAGAGCTAATGAGGCAATGCAAACATGGTTGCAGGAGAGAGCTAATGTGGCAATGCAAACATATGGTTTGCAGGAGAGAGCTAATAAGGCAATGCAAACATGGTTGCAGGAGAGAGCTAATAAGGCAATGAAAACATGGTTGCAGGAGAGAGCTAATGAGGCAATGCAAACATATGGTTTGCAGGAGAGAGCTAATAAGGCAATGCAAACATGGTTGTAGGAGAGAGCTTATGAGGCAATGCAAACATATGGTTTGCAGGAGAGAGCTAATGAGGCAATGCAAACATGGTTGCAGGATAGAGCTTATGAGGCAATGCAAACATATGGTTTGCAGGAGAGAGCTAATAAGGCAATGCAAACATGGTTGCAGGAGGGAGCTAATGAGGCAATGCAAACATGGTTGCAGGAGGGAGCTAATGAGGCAATGCAAACATATGGTTTGCAGGAGAGAGCTAATAAGGCAATGCAAACATGGTTGCAGGAGAGAGCTAATAAGGCAATGCAAACATGGTTGCAGGAGAGAGCTAATGAGGCAATGCAAACATATGGTTTGCAGGAGAGAGCTAATAAGGCAATGCAAACATGGTTGCAGGAGAGAGCTAATGAGGCAATGCAAACATATGGTTTGCAGGAGCGAGCTAATGAGGCAATGCAAACATGGTTGCAGGAGAGAGCTAATGAGGCAATGCAAACATATGGTTTGCAGGAGAGAGCTAATAAGGCAATGCAAACATGGTTGCAGGAGAGAGCTAATAAGGCAATGCAAACATGGTTTGCAGGAGAGAGCTAATGAGGCAATGCAAACATGGTTTGCAGGAGGGAGCTAATGAGGCAATGCAAACATGGTTTGCAGGAGAGAGCTAATGAGGCAATGCAAACATATGGTTTGCAGGAGAGAGCTAATGAGGCAATGCAAACATGGTTGCAGGAGAGAGCTTATGAGGCAATGCAAACATGGTTTGCAGGAGAGAGCTAATGAGGCAATGCAAACATATGGTTTGCAGGAGAGAGCTAATGAGGCAATGCAAACATGGTTGCTGGAGAGAGCTAATAAGGCAATGCAAACATGGTTGCAGGAGAGAGCTAATGAGGCAATGCAAACGATACTTGTAGGCTGGAGGATTGCAGCATCAGTTAGAGCAGAATATCTGAACACATCGCAACTGACGGAGGTAAGCGCAGTGCAATGTATCTAATGTTCTTTGTGTTTCTCCTTAGAAAATGTTAGCTCCAAAACCCCTGTATCGACTAATTATAAAGCAAATAAAATTTACTTCGCAATTGAATATCAAAGTGATTTGTTTCGATTTCGTACTGGGAATGCAAATTGTTAATACTCTTCCCGTATACTCGGTTCCAATGGTGTACTATCAATTCAAATCAAAACTAGCCCAATTGCGTGCCGACTTCATCTCTCAAGTAAACATACAGAATGAGTACGTTCCCTCTGTGTTATCGAAGTTTCACAAACCGATGGTAAAATATGAACCTTCTGTCAATTCTAAACCACGTCTCAACAAACATGAACACAAACAAAAACACCGGAGCTATGGGGGCGACACAGAAAGATTTTACACCATTAAATAATGAATTCTTAGTTACCAGCAGGACGGCAGCCTCGCAGAAGATGCCGTTCCAGAGATGCCCACAACCTCAGCCCCGCCCGACGATGGAAGTGCCAACGTTCAGATTGATCACACGGCCGCCCCCATTGCCTCTTACATAAATACCCCCGAGACGCACGCGAGGCGTTGCCACCACCCGCCACGCCGGTCGTGAGGGACCGTCACGGCGGCCTGCGGGAGTTGGGCTAACAGCTCGCGGCGCTGCGGTCTGCATGGGCACTCCTCATCATGACGACGCGTTGGTGTGACGCTGTTCAACAGCCCGCAATATCCCGGGTGTGTTCATACTGACGTGCGTATTGCTGGTGATGATGCCTCAATTGAATTAAGCATTCGAAACCTTAGCTATGAAAATCTTTCATCGTCTTATTTTACCTATACTCTTTGTCATTAATGAATATTTCTTCATCAGCAAACCTTTCTACGTATTATTTAAAGAAGTAGCTCGAGAACACTTATTTTCACTGGCGAAAGAAACTCCACATCATGTGCCCCCTCTTTGAATGAATCGCAATTACAGCCCTACAAGGGTTAAAAATCACTATAAAATTTGCAACACTTATTCGTCTACCGAAGAGAAAAATGACACTCAACCCATCGTGCTCTGTGTGTGAGCGAGAGGGACGAGACGGGTGACCCTCATGAGCAGCAAGAAGCACTTCACATAACAGCATCTTCAAATGCTAGTGCAGCCTGTGATGAATACAAGCCAGGAAGGAATGTACATTCTCTGTAAGATATATCTGAACGTCATGAGACATCAACCAATTCCTCATGAGTGTCTCCATTAGAAATCAATGTTGTCACCAAGACATAAGAACAGATCAGGAGTTAATGCGTTAGACAGCAATTCCCTGCACGATCAAGCACCGGCTGAGGACGTGGATCTTCGTCTCGGCAACCAAGTTGGGCAGCATAAGTGATGGCGTCCAGCTGCCCTAAAGCAGGCCAGGGCAAAGTAAAGTATGTTGTGGAATTCTCGTCGATCTGAGGCCGAGAAAATGCTTACCTACCTCACAGTTGAACATGAAGCCCTAAACAAAATCTGCTTGAAGTTTTTCATCCAAACAGAACATGCTTTTGGGTAACTTCCATACCTCGTACCACCAGAGGTATGATATCTCATATCTCTATGATATCTCCAACACGTATCTCGAGCTCGTAAGAATACTTAATGATGAATTAATTTAAGCAAAATTTGGGCTCCGCCCTATACTTTACGCAACCCGCAAGGGAAAGAAGGCTGCTTAGTTTAGCATAATTCCAATTAAGGATAAAGTGAACTGACTGCAACGTGAGGTATAAACTGAGAAGAGTTCCATATTGTAGAAGCTTAAACTGTGAATGAAGTTCTAAGCTTAGGTTCTTCTGAATGGGTTTTGTTCGTTGTGATGATCATGGTTATTCTCACCCCTATAAAAACGCCTCTATATAGCAGAGTAAAATGCGTCATAGAAAAAAACAAGGAGACATTTTTTAAACAGACAAAATTATTCTCGAGACATGTTATAAATTTGCCTTGCAACCATTCAATTATTTTAAACTAGTATATCTTTCTTAAGTGCCTATTATTTAGAATTTTGCTTGGGTAAAGGTGAGATCAATCTCTGCAAACAGCAAAGTTGAGAAATTACTCTCACACAATCTTGTCATTATTGTTACATTTTGTAACTGCCGGCTCTCTGGTATAAAAACCGAACCAGCGTCGCATGCTAATGATGAGGTCATGTGATTATTTTGTTACGAAACAACACATTTTTATATTTCCCGATTTCACATGTCAGGGTTGTTGAAAGGCGAAGTGCTTGCTAGGAGTTTGGCCCTTCGTTTACTTATTTATCTCTGATCAGTGATAGAGGTGCGTAGACTTCTTTGTTGAGCTACCAAAAATAGTTGTCCGACATCGCAGCATGCAATGTCTAATGCGGCACGGCTCGTCCAATAGTTCAATGATCACTTGTAATTAAGAAATCATCAACTGCCTTTAATTAGCAAGCTACTAACTCCTACTGATCTTTCAACACGTCGCTCCACAACACAGTTTGCATGTCTAGTTTCCCCTCTTACATAGATCACGCAACCCTGTCACTCATACAGATCACATAGCTTGTACAGATCACTTAGGTTATACAGCTTCCATATAGCTTATGTAGATCACATAGCTAGATCACTCACACAGCCAAGTCACTCAAGCAGAGCACACAGCTAAAAACTCACGCAGCTAGACTGCCCACACCGCCAGGTCATGGTCCCACACAGCGCCACCTCGCCCCATCCGAGCGCCCTTCACAGCACTCGCCAGGCTGCCAATAATCATACACTTATGACCGCCGCTAATCGCTCTCCTCGCGCCGTAATAAGCAATAGCTGTCCATGCGGCTTTCATGCCTGGCCTCGTTGTCAGCATGCATGAGCGGCCCAAATTTTCCAAGTAATTAGCCTCATTTGACGGGACACAATCGCAACCCTTCAGCCCTTCTCAGACACGACCACCTGCGAGCGCCGCGTATGTGGACGCCGCCACCATTCAGCGCTAATAGCTCGTGCATGATCACGCAAGCTTAGCAGCCGATATGCAAACACCGTTCCAAAGCCTGCGCTGTAAAAAACTGAGGTTAATGGGCCGTTTGAAATACCGTCAATTTTACTGTTGGCCATAGTATGCTCGATGTAGATTAAAAATATTGCAATCCGATATTTTTAAGAGCTTTGCGGTGTAAAGAGTGGCGCCTCACGGGGCTTTTTCAATAGCAGCTCAGGGAAAGTCGGACGCTAAATGCACTCAATGTCCTTTAAGTTCAGTGTTTCAGAAGTACGTGATATCGTTGATGGTTGCGAGATGAAGACAACACGCACGTGTACTATAAGCTGCTTGCTCAAAGGGGTGCCCATTTCGACTTCTGTCCTAAGCCATGCTAAATTTTCTACTGTTTGCTTACACACCTTATATACAAAACTAATTTTCACTACGACACTAAAATTAAGGGAAAAGATTCCATACTGTCAATTCTCCTCTCAACTCAACACTCAAAATACTTCGCGAGTAACTCCATGACTTCATCAAGCGTCTGAGTGTGTGGGTTTGTCTAGATCCGCTCCTCCTGGCGACCAACAACTGATACGAGTTTGCACGTACACCGCCTGAGGGGACAAGATAATGGTAATGAATAAATTATGCTAATGATTTTCGAGTATATTATAAAGAAACATTTCTCCCAATTTATTTGTAAAATTTAGTTTTCTTTCTTGTTTGTCCTGTACTGACCACCGCAATTAATGTAACACGTACTGTCCCTGGCCTCTGAGCGCAGCTTGTCAGCTCTAATTTCTTCACTAGCGTATTTTGAACTGGTGACTGATGCCTTACATTGTCTTTACATACTCCGTGATACCCCGCTGGCTATGTAGGGCTGCCAACACGTGTCTGCTCTGTCATTCTGCTCCACTGCGTCGCCTTCTCTTGCTGGAGTGCTAAGTATTTGCCTGCTGACGCTGTGTGCGCACCAGGGTCACTGTTTGCACTTTAAACTACAGTCTAAAATAAATCCATAATTCATTTACTCACTTTTCCTTTACCTTTTATTTTTTACCGTTGTTCGTGTTTTTTTTCAAAGTTCAGATTTTATATATGTACATCATTGGTGAATTAATTCTTCCTCTTTTCGTTTCGTTTTACTGATATTTTTTGCTGAAGATGGACAGTTGTCCGAAACGTTCAGTTTTATGTGATCATTTTTAATAAAAATGACTTTACGTGTAGCGATTTTCGCCTTGCTTTTTAAACTACATTATTGACAGTTCATTTTCAATTCTGTGAAGAAGTGAAGGATGGCATTTTTTTTAACTATATGCTTTTATTACCCTCCTAACGGTTGCAAACCTTAAATGACATTACGTGATTAAACTTGGTTTTGAAACTTTTTGATACGACCTTCAGAAAGTAGATGCTAGCAAAACAGATCTAAATGAAGCGTTACTTGTTCTGTACAACAGCCTCTAGCACAGTTACTTGAATATAGCTCGTGTTTCATTACATAATCATTTTAAATAATTTTAATATATTTCAACCATGGTGCCTAGGAAAATATTCATCTTCTTTTCACAATTTGTTTTTAACTGATATTAGAAAAAGGTTCTAAAACACTAAGATCGGCTAATAAGAATACGTCATTTAATACCAAAGATTTTATTTAAAACCGAGAAAATTAGAACCCGTTGAACATGCTTTTTAGCATATGATAAAATAAAAACGGCATTGGTTTTCTTCCGGGTGGAAAATATTCCTGGGTTGTTTGTTGAGCAACCTATACTGCCATGGCTTCAGAAAGGCCCTAGAGAATAACGACACGTGATTTTGCAATAAATGTGAAAGGTATAGCTCTCTTGATGAGATACAAGCGTTCTTTGAAAAGGTTGGTAGAGAAAAGCACACCATGATAACTCTGGTTTCATGAGTTTTCTTAGCTGATTTTCGCTTGTCATGAGCTGCAGGAAATGAATGAAAAGAAGGCAGTAGTGTCCGCTCACAATGTAAAATGCTTTTTTTTGCCAATAAAAATTGGATTATACAATTAAAGCTTGAAGGAGTTTTATGTAGTCAAAGTTAATCCTCTTTCAAAGCGTGTAAAGAGTGGCAAGAACCTAATGAAGGAATCTTGCATCGTCCTCACCGACATCGTATCGCCATCTAGTGGGAGCTGAACTCTTTGGAACTATTTTTGCTAAACAGGCATTGAATCTCTGATGCTTAATACGTAGTTAGTGAAGAAATGAGGTTACAAACTACTGGGTTGGCGAAAAATTTCGCTCGTTTTTTTAATGTCATCTTTCCGACCTCATAAAGATTATTTTTTATATACTTATTCTTTAAATCTTGTGTTCGGTACAGCGAGCATTCTTACGTCAGTGTGTAATACGAGTGAGCCTCCAAGTAGAGAAGTTCTAACGTTTTTGCTTCAATTCGTGCACTTGGAATGGTGGACCAAGCAGAGCACTACCGACATCTAATGCTTTTTACTTTAAAAAAGGAAGGACAGTAACAAAATCAAACCACACACATATGACATTTATTTGCTTAAGTAACTGTTGTTTTCTCTCCTTTCTGAAGTAAAATGCTTTAAATATCGGTAGTGATCTACCAGGTCCTCCATTTCAAGGGCTCGAATGCAAGCAATGTCAGAACTTCTCATCTTAGAGGCTTACTGCACACTGACGTTAACATGCTCGTTGTACCGAATACAGGATTTAGAGAACAAGAACACGAAACGATCTTTAGAATGTCGGAAAGATGACATGCAAAAATTGAACGAAGTTTTTGGCCAACCCAATATTTGCAAGTTCTTGATGACCTGACTTGCACATCAGAAGAGTGTAACTCTTGGTTGTAACGGGATGCTTCCGTGCGACAACGCTGGCCTCCACGAAGCCAACATTGGCCGAGCCGAGAAACGCTTATGGAGTATGAGACTTCATTTAAAAACTTAAATAGGCAGCCACAATCTCCAGATTTGACCTCTAAAAGTAATTTATTATATCTGCTTTAGCCTTCGTACTTCATCAGTTATTCCTTTACGACGAAATAGTTGCTGTTGGCTGAAAGATGTCTTGAATTGTGGCTAAATCAAAAGAAAAATTGTTAAACCGCTTGTAACATCAGTGGTAGGTAAAGTTTTAGCCGTAATTCAACTTCGAGGTTAGTCTATTGTTTATTTATCAATGTTCAAATGCTACTACTTTTTTCCAGGACGCTATAAGAAACCGAAATTTTTAAATTAAAAGCAGTGAACTTAATTAAATACTATTGACATGATTTACGCAAGGAAGAACAAATGTTCTCTAAAGGTCATTCGGCAGAGACTAAATAACGATTAGTAGCTCATTTTTACCTAATGGTGAAGCTATCTTTTTAGGGTATGGAAGAGCGCTCGAACGCTCACGAGTGCGTAGAATTGTCGGAGTCTGCTTTCGTTCATTTGATTACATGCATTGCCCCGAGGACGTCCCTTTTCAGCATTAATCACGCGCTAGTTTTTCCTTCAAATGCTGTTGGCTCGCGAAATCACCTGATCTCAACCGAATGTAAAGCTCTTTAATGGTTGACTTAAAGCAGCTTTAATCTTCTCATGGGATACAAAGATTGTGCATATGGGAATAAGCTCCCCATGGGGACGGTATGAGTTTCGAACTGAAGGTTAGGGAACCTTTCCTTCTGTTAAAATAGAATAAAGTTTCTGCTTTGTTACGACAACCTTTTCTGGTTTACTTCTGCCATTTATATCATTGGTTATTACTTCCTCCTTTAAATTCTGAATATTTCATAAACTTCCTTCAATTTTCGTACTTTTATGCGCAGGATGTGGGGATACACCTTGTGCAGAAATTCCTGTTTCCATAATTCCACTCTAAATGGTACCTTCTTTCTTCACCTCTTGGGAAAGTATTTGTTGAAGTTAGGAAAACTTAAACTAACTTTAAATCTAAACTTGTCTCAAGACATTTAAATTTATAGGGGACAACTTGAGAAGAAATAAAATTTGATTTATCACATAAAGTTAGCTCTATATTTTATCCCTTAATATAATTTGGTATAAGGATCACAAAGGTGTACTGAATTCCTTATGTGAAACTTCTCCCATTTACAGTTCCATGTTGAGGAGAATCCCCGTTACTGCATGGGAAATTTGTACGTTATATTTTTATCGTCCAAATAAAATTTTCAACATTGCGCTAAAACTAATAAGTAATTTAGCAAACAATTTAAGGCTTATTTCGTCATTACGCACGATTGGCGGGAAATTCTTCCCGTGAAGCTGTTTCATTGAAAGGTGACGACAAATTTGCGCAGTGCCTTATTTTTTGGCTTGGGTATGGCTTTATGTGCTTGAGGACGCCAGGCGCGGCCTATTTATGGGCGAGGTGATAGGCGTTCATTTATTAAGGCGACCTGTAATGCAGGAGCAAGCGGCGCCGTAAGCAGCACTTAGCGCGGCCGGCTATTAGGCTGAACTTATGATGCTCGCGCTGGTCAGATTTATTGCCTGCCTGTAATGAGATCCTGCTGCTGCTGCTGCTGATGCTGCTGCTGGTGTGCTGTTGCCGCTGCTGTGCTGTTGCCGCTGCTGGGCTGTTGCTGCTGCTGTGCTGTTGCCGCTGCTGTGCTGTTGCCGCTGTGGCTGCTGCTGCTGCGGTGCTGCTATGCTGTTGCCGCTGCTGTGCTGTTGCTGCTGCTGTGCTGATGCTGTTGTGGCTGCTGCTGCTGCGGTGCTGCTGTGCTGTTGCCGCTGCCGTGCTGATGCTGCTGTTGCCGCTGCTGTGCTGATGCTGCTGTTGCCGCTGCTGTGCTGACGCTGCTGTTGCTGCTGTTGCCGCTGCTGTGCTGACGCTGCTGTTACTACTGTGTTGCTGCTGTACTGCTGCCACTGGAGGCACAGAGTTTACACGAGGCGCAAACAATGTAGCTCCGATCATAGTGTTGTCTTCGCAGACAAAGTCCACGGGCGGATAGTGATGGAATATATTTAAACGACAAATAGTGCAATATGGTAAAACAATTTCGTCAAACTTACTGTCTAAATTTGTTAAACCAGAGCGCTGGTGTCATATTTACCAGTACTGCTCTCTTGGCGTCCTGGTCTGAGGCTCAATTCAAGTGAAATGATATTTTGATTTTAGAGAAAAAGTGTCAATAATTCCTATACTTGATAATTCAGTTTTTCCGGCACAAAGAACTCTATCGTACCAGAGAAACAAATCTTTACCCCACCTGCATAATCAAGGTTAGCGTTGAAATTCTTCATTGAGAAAATTAAATGTATTTAATGTTTTGCACACGATGTAGCTTCATTTCACCCCCTCGGTACACACGACAGGGTAGGTTTGAATACCACTATTGGGATTCCATGGCAGGATAGGATATGGAAGCTTTGCAATTTAGTATTAGAGAATGATAGCCTTTTCCACTCAGCATGTTTCTGCTTCCAATGCATATTAGGCCTCGTATGAAAGGAATTTAAGAGTGTGTCGCATCTGCACGTATATACAGTGCGTTCCTGAATGAGAGGGCGCGATAAACCCATGCAGTGCACAACATACTGCACGAAAGCTGCTGCCTCACGTGAGTGAATGTCAAGTGCCCAGTCACCCATGCTTTCTGCTCTTCGACCCAATCTTTTATTTCCCTTTAGGGGACGCTAATCCACGACTATGATAGAAGTTTCACCAAGAATATATGTTATCAGAAAGAAAGCATTTATCGGATATCATGAAACGGCAGACTGATGTTGAATCTATGTCTCCAAATATTTTGTTGCACCAAGTTAATTGTTAAATATTTTGAATTCCACACTGTTATGAAGTGTTTTTACATGAGCGAAAAATATGAGAGTTATTTATAGTCAAAAAGAAGGCTGTAGCTCTTCAAACGTTTTACTTAGTTCATGGTTAATAGTCCTAATAACCGAGCATTCAAACTCGAATCAATGCTACCTAAGCCAATCCCAATCACTCAGCTGTATCATAAATTTGAGATTAAAGTCTATCAATAATTTTACAAGAAACGTATTCCTACGAGTCATTTCTATGAACAGGATTATTCAAATTGGCTTGTTCTGCTGAAAATGACAATTGACGCCAACGCCAGCAGCAGAAAAGGTAGCAGTGTAGAGCGACGTTTGATTGCAACCATCAGATGCGTCCCATGCACACGCGTCTCATCCTCCGCATGACGAGGCTCACTCCGGTGGTTATCGTTAACGCTCAGACAGTCAGTATTTTTGTCTCATCTTGCCCTTCTATGTGAGTCGCTGCCATTTTTACATTATTATTCTTATTGCATTAGTACCTCAGCAGCTGACCATTTCACGCTTAAAATCGCTGCGCAAGTCAGTCCAGACAGTCACCCCAGACATTCATCGGAGATAAAGATTCGACTTTATGGCTTGGAAAATTTGCACATTTTATCCTGAAAATTTGACACTTAAGAACCCTGAACAATGTACCCACCAAATATTTTAAATAAAATATGTCAGTGTATGCGAGATGCAACGGGGAATTTTCCCGAAAAGGTTTTCAAATTTTCGCTGCAGGCAATACACGAGCGTGACCATAATTGTGAAGCATTAAGTTGCAACTATTGAGCGTCATTAGGCCGCGTGTATTGAGGAGCTGGCACATCGCAAGACCCCAGAAAAAATCGGTACGTTGCAGATGTTTAAATAAGGTTCAATTTCGATCGTAGTAATGAAAAATGACCTGCAGTAACCAGTATAAATGCACTCAAATTCCCACAGCCAAGCGTAGAGGATACAGCAAAAATAATATTTCCTGCTACTGAGACAAAAGATATCTGTAATCCTGCTGCAGGAATCATTGCTCGCCGGGATGAGGCGTATCGAGTGTCAGCGCTGAGCCCCGATGATCACTGCCGGCATTGCGGGCTTCAGGCGCCCCAGAAGGCCGCAAAAATCTATCAGACTTCCGCCACACGCGCGCTGCTGCGTGACGCGTAGCTCTCAGGTGCCGGTGTGCGCTTACAGATGCTAGTAAAACACGCATAGGTTGATTTTCACGTGATGCAGGGCCGTGGTTTAGTTCTGGTGCTTCTTTGCGCCTAGCTGATGTTTCACGAGCAACGCGGCCGGGCTACACGCGGTCTATCGTTGTCGGTCTTACATATGAGCGCTATATATACCAGATATATTGGGGTCACGAGATGTGCACAAAATGAAACAGAACGGAGACGAGAGGTCCTGGATACGCACAAGCATCCTTAAAGAAATTGCTTAATGCAGATGGTGTTGTGCTCCTATTCAGCGTTCAGCGGAGTGGCCAACAAACGTATTTACATACTTTCAAGAGGCTGGGTGTCGAGTGAAGTATTCCTGCGTTCATCAGCAGAAAAGTGAGCTTTAGTTCCTCATATCGTTTAAAGCCTTAACCCAAGCACGCAAACTCAAGATTCAAAACAAATTATTTACTACTTTCGTACATGTGTGGAAAAGTAAAGCTCAGGAGTCGTTGAGTCTCAGCAGCCACGTACTCGAAAATAAACCACTAGCGTGATGCGAACATCAAAATATCAAGGATATCACGAATATTAAATAACAATGATGTTTAAAGGAAAAGATGACGCTTAATTAAGTTTTCCTTTCCAACATTAGGAGGTGTCATTCAAAAGAAAAAATCTCTCACTAATATTAACCTGAAATTCAGCTCACTACGCCAGCGTGCAGTGCCATAAAGCTCCGCTGCATTACTCAAAACGCAGTTTGATTCTGCAGCGTCAGATTTTAGGTGAGTCAAAAAGTTTCTATGAAATGACTGTTTTATTTAGAATATGAGCAATAAAGCAAAATAACTCACATCTATTTTGAATGAGAATTTTAACTGAAGCGGTATAGTGACTGTTACGTTCAATCGTGAAGTCGTTTAGAAAGTTGGACATCCTCAAGATCAGACACAAACTTAATTTGCGCTGAGCTGCAGCTGTAACTCCTCGCACCATGGACTACCAATAACAACAGTAGTCTCGTTGACTTAGATTAGAAGTTAGTTTAAGCCTCCCTGACCACAACAAATACGTTCCTGAGAGAGAAAAGAGGAAGACACCAATTAGTATGGACTTGAGGGAACACAGAATCTATGCACAAGGCGCACAGAAACAGTAAGTTGTGAAATAAGTTTAAGAAACAAAATAAAATTGAAGAAGAAAGTAGTCGTGACTAAAAAACAGGACAGCAGAGAACCGAAAAATGATGGCTCATAATAAAACAGAAAAACATATTCTATTTCAACAAAAGGAAAGCCTCCCTAACCTTAGGCTCAGGACCTCACACATGAGGTGGGAGTCGTCTCGTTGAATGAAAAATGAGTTAAGGTCCCTGGTCCATAGCGTGATGTGTATCCAGAAATATATTTTACAAATTAACCTAATTAAATAAATCTTGACATATCTCAATCCCTTTTTGATTCTGATTTCAAATTGAATCGATTTAAATTTATTACTTTAATGGAAAACAAGATAGAAAATTTATGTCGTGTTTCTTTCTAATGCCAAAAACTTTTTAGGTGCAATCCTAGGCTGCAGCAATGCCCAGAAGCAGCAGTAATCATCCAGACCCTGATTACCCACGCAGATCTGAAAGTAATTACCCAAACCCAGATGAAGTATATACCCACTAGCCGAATTTTACGTAATTACTTAAACGCAGGGTTGAAATAATTCCTGCAGCTGGTGGCTGGTTACTAGACATCAGTCCTGCCAAATAAGCAGGCAGCGGTGTATCATATACCCGCTATATCGACTGGTTGCAGGAAAGACTACGATCGACTTTTGACAGCCCCTCACAGACTCCTGCATCAATCCCTGCTTACTCTGCAGTAGTTGCTGCAGGAGAACCGTTCATCGAAGCGCACTTGGTCTCTACGCCCAACTCACAACGCTCTGCATTGCTACTCTGAGCCCCATGGCACGCAGGGTGTTACAGAACAAAAGGTACTACATAACAAACCAAGTAGAAAATGGCTAAATAAACACTTTTTCAGTTATGAAATTTTTCGAAAAAATTCGGGTTTGTGAGATATTAGCTCTTTATTGTTTTAAAGGATGAAATTTAATTGCACAATTGCTCGCAATATTTATTTTGGATTTACGTTACAAATACATCTATCCTATGAGAGCTTCCAACAGTTAAATTTAGCTTTAGTGATATTGGGCAATAAAATTTTAGCAAGAAGCATACATGAAGAGCCTTGTTTATGCTACACCCATTGAATCTAAGGAAGATCTCGTGGACAGAATTGCAGTGGCTGCTGGTGAGATTTCTGAAATCCCAGACGTGTTTCCTAATATCCGGCAGTCATTAGGGTAAGATTTAAAAAGTACACTGATGTAGATGGAACTCATATTGAACAATTTTTGTAAAATAAATTCAAACAAAAATTGCGAGTAATTGTCATTAAATTTCATCTTTTAGAACAATAAACAGCTAATATCTCAAAGACCCGTTTTTTCAGAAAGTTTCGTAGAAGAAAAAGTGTTCATTTGGCCATTTTCATCTTGGCGTGCAACTGTGATATATCTCTTGTTCTGAAACACCCTAGCATTTCTTTCAAAGAGCGCTATGGCTCCAACGTGCATCTATACAAACTGGTTCCAAAATGCATTTGTGGGGAAGTTTTTCATTACAATTTATGTTGAGGAAACTTACATCTGGGAAAACCAACTAGCTATGCACAAAAATTCAATTTAGAGTCCTGTTAAGAAATGATTGACTCAACCAGGTTTATCATGGCTCAGTTGAGCATGAGAGTCTAAGCTCAGGTATAATAATTAAGCTAAACAAGAAGACAGATCACGACTCACAAAGGCCACGCCTATTGAAGGTATCAGAGTATATCCTGCTTCCCACAAGATTACCTACGCGCGGCGGAAGTTGTTCAACTCTCAGCACGTCGTCTTTGTGCTTCCAATAATTCCTTTGTTTGTTCTAATTGTAGTCGAGAAGGTTTGTCCAGACATCGGATTATCTCTTAGCACCTTTCGAGCTCCATCACATTTGTTTACAAGCAAGAGGCGAGAGAGGCAGCTTTGGTGTGTCATTGCTTTCGAGTTTCGAGTGTTTTTCCGTCGCGCACCGCCACGAGCGGCTCTCAGAAAACAATGAATTTCAAAAATGGACGTGAACTGAATTCTTTTAGCTGGTCTGTCACTATACTTGCAGCTAAAGGGATCGATGAAATATACCCAGGAGAGATGGGAGGGTCAGAAAACGTCTTGAATGAGCGTGTACGAAAAAAGGTAACAAGAGCCCTGCAACAAAATAGGCAAGGTTTAGGTCTGATAAACTGGAGGATAACTATATTTAATTCGTTGAATTTAACATCTTCGCAATGGCGGTGGTAGAAGTTCACCGATACTTCCAGTCACACAATTAAGACCAGCGCGGTGCTAGACACACCTGCGCATCGACACCAGACTCTAATAAAGTGATTGGATCCCACAAGGATCTGATGTCTTGCTCGCTCTGATTGAAGCCTGTCACATGCACGATCAGACCGCTCTTTTACTTGGAAACACAATGTCAATCTCAGACAGCTAGGCAGCAAACTTGCTGGTCGTGGGATCGGCCCCTGCGCGGTTCCCTATAGCCTAATTAGACGCTCTCGATCGCTCTGCTGGTGTTGTGTTGAGTGCAGCTGTGCACCCTGCTCCAACGTGTAACGTACGAGCTTTAACGAACAACAACAAGCTGAAGTGAACAAAAAAAATGTTCCTCCATGGAATTTGTGTGATGAAACAAACTGAGCGAGATTCTATCAATTGTCTAATTTTAGAATTTTAGGTTCAATAGACAAGAAAGTATAATTTTAATTACATCTTTTTTGTTATCCAGTTGTTACATCAAATTATTCAGTACTATTGCATAATATCAATTAACTATATACCGTAGTGATAGTTGATGCTAATTTATAAGTGATACGAAGTGAACACTAAATGCACGTTTTATGAAATCGAGAATATTTGCAATGTATATTCGTACATGAAAGTTGTATTAGGGAAAAGTGGAGGTTCATTAAAATTCTCATCCATACGTTTTTGAAAATATTCTCTTGCCGAATTTAAAAACTAATGAAATAAACTCCCCAGCTAAGCGTTGCGCCACGACACATCGCTGTGAAGCACAGCTGACTGTCAAGACTGAATCGCTTGAGATGAGACAAAAGGAAAAGTCATTGATGTGTAACTATGGAGGCTCACAAGTATCTTTCGCCCGTGAATTCTACAGCCCTTCAATATCACGATACACGAACTCAGCTCTTGACAAATGTAGAATTCTGTATTGAATTATATGACACTAGTATTCTTAAACTGAAATATTCAAGACATAATTACCCAGTTAAGGAGTCGAGGATGTATACTATCATCCATTAGCTAAGGTATTCATGATATTAGGCTTCATTGTATTGGTTAATTGATAGTCCTTGAAAATTTAGTACCCAAAATTACCTTTTCTAATGGTTGACTGAGTGTTGTACCTGAAAGATTGTATAATCCCAGAGCTGAGGCCCACGCGACGTCATTATTACGAAGACAAACAGCGTTTGTCGTCCCTTTGTCGGTGGCCAGCGAAGTGAACACGCAGCTCTCAAACGGCGCATCGTTATCCTGCCCCCCACTGCGCCCTCACGGTGTCGGGGAGGGAGGGACGAGCCTGCAGGATGAGGCGTAACGCTGCCTGACCAACCGTGAAAGCTGGAATCACTTCGCCACAAGACGTCCTGTGGCAGCCGCTATGATGGTCATGTTATGTGCTAAGGCGTCACGCCAACGCTGCCTTGTAGGTAACAGCCTGCTGGGTCATGGAAGCTACACCAACGCTGCCTTGTAGGTAACAGCCTGCTGGGTCATGGAGGCTACACCAACGCTGCCTTGTAGGTAACAGCCTGCTGGGTCGTGGAGGCTACACCAACGTTGCCTTGTCGGTAACAGCCTGCTGGGTCGTGGAGGCTACACCAACGCTGCCTTGTAGGTAACAGCCTGCTGGGTCGTGGAGGCTACACCAACGCTGCCTTGTAGGTAACAGCCTGCTGGGTCGTGGAGGCTACACCAACTCTGCCTTGTAGGTAACAGCCTGCTGGGTCGTGGAGGCTACACCAACGCTGCCTTGTCTACACGGAGTCTACACCACGGAGTCTACACCAACACAGGTACAGTATATAATAAGCATCTCTAGGATAGGTTGGAAGTCGGACGTGGCTAAAAATAATTGGCATGTAGACGCAACTGATCGAGTGCACCGAGCGACCACATGCAGCAGTTCATATCTGCAACGGCCGGCCGGCGCGCGGGTGCTGTGCAGTGCATGCTATATATGTTCACTGGCAGCACCTGGGTCGACTGGATTTACAGCTGTAGCACCATCTAACCGTTATCTGTAGGTGCAGATATGTCAACGCGGACAGGATGGTGATGGAGTTTGTTTTACCGACATTGAGGTTGTAAAACTTTTGCTGACGTTTGTTGTGACGTGCACCTTGTTGAAGAGCGAGGACGGAACTTTTACGTATTAAGACATTTGCAATTAAATATGTTCACGTTAAAATTGGCGCTCATTTTCATACTAATAGTGAGATCTCCTCGAAATTATCCAAAAAGTTTTATAACTTCACTAAGGCTTCATTATGTCAATGTGAACGAATAGATTTTACAAATATTATACTCATTTGCTGCATATATATCAGATATCAATATTCCGTACAAACTTGAATTTTATACTTATACAACGAATCTTCTAGCGGCTTTAATTAAAATCATACACACCCTGTGTATATAAAGACAATTTAGTTGAATTTTCAGAGCCTCAATACTTTACTGGGAATGGTTAGCTTAAACAAATTCATTAAAATGAAAGAAAAGAGACATTTTTAGGAGAAACTTGCAAGGTTTTTCAGTTATTTTCAGGAAAGTAAGGCACCCTTGAATTATCAAAACAATTGCACTGAGATCACACCAGAAATGAAACGTTTTGTGTAGCGGCGACGTATCAAAACTGAAGTGAAAAGGAAGTGGGCTGAAATCATAGAATCCCATGCCACACGAAATATTGAATAAACATTAACAAAAATAGATTATGCAACTATTTTTATAGTATCCTGTCAGTGTTATACCAAAATGAACCAGAAATAATTGTTTGAGGAATGTTTGCATCATGAGATAAATGATATTTGCAATACTACGGATTCAGCAGCATGAAACCAAAACACTGGAATGAGCCAAGAAGAATATTAGGCGGGATTTAAGACAAGTTATAGGGACAGACGAGAGTACGTGGAGCCCCTCTGGATGAGCCTGACGGGTCAGCAATATAAGATGGCTCTTGTGTGGGTGACAACTGAGTGTTGCTCTGTATAACAATGAAAAAGGAGGTATAATGTTTGGTCGAAGAAGGGTACGAACGTCATTTCAAGTGCAAACAGGTGTAGATCTGGTAATTTCTGCTCCCTGCACTCGAAAAAAGTTCCTCAAAGTTCCTCAATGCTGTTTCCGGTAGAAAATAATTGATGGGTCTCATCTTATGGATGGGTGGCACCTTATCGACTGGTGGCATGTCCTCGTTGAAATTTTAGGGCCAATTCGTAAGAAAACGAATGTGTGTAGATGGTCAAAAATACACGTACTCATGAGCATTGGGAAGCAAAATATAATACCAGTAAAATTGTTTATTTGTAATCGGACGCGGAAGAGCAGCCCGATTGATAAAAGGGCTGCTCAAGCCTTGAAATATGAGGGAGAAAACAAGCAAATGAACATGTTCTCTGCATTACTATAGTGCTGGACCGAAACTGCTACCTTACAGTTTGAAGTTTACAAATTATGAACAATGTTTTGAAAAGGAATTATTTGAATGCTGGTTAATAAATTAGAGTTTTTGCCTATTTTTTCGTTCACCCTTGAGTCACGCGTACACAGTAACTTTGTACGTATTATGAGAAAATTAAATACACATAAGTAATAATTGTCATAAAAGATTTTGATATTCTGTGAAAAAAACGTTAATCCTGCATGTTTCGACCAATTTCTTTTCTGCTAGAAGTTTTTCTTAATAATGTAAAACGAGCATCTTTTAATTATTAATAAATACTTTTCATTTCGCATTTCGATGTTCTTGAGTAAGTTTTTCTGCATATATGGCCATATTCTGACTGACTTGCTCACCGTAATTGTGACTCATTCTATAGTGATGCAGTTTTCCACGTCCTCATTTGTTCATGCACTGCGTGTGTAAACGACAACACGAATGTCAATAATTTTATCATGAGGCCTTCACGCAAAACAAGCATTCGATGTGCGTGAAAGCATTTACAGTGACAACATTAGCTCAATAAATTATGGTGGGCCTCACTCAACTGCCCCACACCCAAGTGACTTTCAGGATTTGTTTGTTTTGTGCAATTTTGGAATCACTGCTCGTCCTGAATAGTGAATTATATTTCCGTTGATCAAGCCAGTGACTGCTGCCAAACGGTTCCCTCGAGTTGTACAAAAAATTTTTGTCTTCACAGGAGTTTGTGGACTGAAGCTGCCGTGTCTGGAACGCAGGGATCTAACTTGAGCGCCAGCCGAGTCACACCGCCGGTCTGGTGACGGATCGCTACAGCTAGGTAACTGCAGGGAACAAGTAACTACAGGTAACTGCAGGGAAAAAGTGACCACAGGTAACTGCAGGGAACAAGTGACTACAGGTAACTTGCAGGGAATAAGTGACTACAGGTAACTGCAGGGAACAAGTGACTACAGGTAACTGCAGGGAATAAGTGACTACAGGTAACTGCAGGGAACAAGTGACTACAGGTAACTGCAGGGAACAAGTGACCACAGGTAACTGCAGGGAACAAATGACTACAGATAACTGCAGGGAATAAGTGACTACAGGTAACTGCAGGGAACAAGTAACTACAGGTAACTGCAGGGAACAAGTGACTGCAGGTAACTGCGAGGAACAAGTGACCACAGGTAACTGCAGGGAACAAGTGACTACAGGTAACTGCAGGGAACAAATGACTACAGGTAACTGCAGGGAACAAGTGACTACAGGAAACTGCAGGGAACAAATGACTACAGGTAACTGCAGGGAACAAGTGACTACAGGTAACTGCGAGGAACAAGTGACCACAGGTAACTGCAGGGAACAAGTGACTACAGGTAACTGCGAGGAACAAGTGACCACAGGTAACTGCAGGGAACAAGTGACCACAGGTAACTGCAGGGAACAAGTGACTACAGGTAACTGCAGGGAACAAGTGACTACAGGTAACTGCAGGGAACAAGTGACTACAGGTAATTGCAGGGAACAAGTGACCACAGGTAACTGCAGGGAACAAGTGACTACAGGTAACTGCGAGGAACAAGTGACCACAGGTAACTGCAGGGAACAAGTGACTACAGGTAACTGCAGGGAATAAGTGACTACAGGTAACTGCAGGGAACAAGTAACTACAGGTAACTGCAGGGAACAAGTGACCACAGGTAACTGCAGGGAATAAGTGACTACAGGTAACTCCAGAGAACAAGTAACTACAGGTAATTGCAGGGAACAAGTGACGACAGGTAACTGCAGGGAGCAAGTGACTACAGGCAACTGCAGGGAACAAATGACTACAGGTAACTGCAGGGAACAAGTGACTACAGGTAACTGCAGGGAACAAGTGACCACAGGTAACTGCAGGGAACAAGTGACTACAGGTAACTGCAGGGAACAAGTGACTACAGGTAACTGCAGGGAACAAGTGACCACAGGTAACTGCAGGGAACAAGTGACCACAGGTAACTGCAGGGAACAAATGACTACAGGTAACTGCAGGGAACAAGTAACTACAGGTAACTGCAGGGAACAAGTGACCACAGGTAACTGCAGGGAACAAGTGACTACAGGTAACTGCAGGGAACAAGTGACTACAGGTAACTGCAGGGAATAAGTGACTACAGGTAACTGCAGGGAACAAGTGACTACAGGTAACTGCAGGGAACAAGTGACCACAGGTAACTGCAGGGAACAAGTGACTACAGGTAACTGCAGGGAACAAGTGACCACAGGTAACTGCAGGGAACAAATGAGTACAGATAACTGCAGGGAATAAGTGACTACAGGTAACTGCAGGGAACAAGTAACTACAGGTAACTGCAGGGAACAAGTGACCACAGGTAACTGCAGGGAACAAGTGACTACACGTAACTGCAGGGAACAAGTGACTACAGGTAACTGCAGGGAACAAATGACTACAGGTAACTGCAGGGAACAAGTGACTACAGGAAACTGCAGGAAACAAATGACTACAGGTAACTGCAGGGAACAAGTGACTACAGGTAACTGCGAGGAACAAGTGACCACAGGTAACTGCAGGGAACAAGTGACTACAGGTAACTGCGAGGAACAAGTGACCACAGGTAACTGCAGGGAACAAGTGACCACAGGTAACTGCAGGGAACAAGTGACTACAGGTAACTGCAGGGAACAAGTGACTACAGGTAACTGCGAGGAACAAGTGACCACAGGTAACTGCAGGGAACAAGTGACTACAGGTAATGCAGGGAACAAGTGACTACAGGTAACTGCAGGGAACAAGTGACTACAGGTAACTGCAGGGAACAAGTGACCACAGGTAACTGCAGGGAACAAGTGACTACAGGTAACAGCGAGGAACAGGTGACCACAGGTAACTGCAGGGAACAAGTGACTACAGGTAACTGCAGGGAATAAGTGACCACAGGTAACTGCAGGGAACAAGTAACTACAGGTAACTGCAGGGAACAAGTGACCACAGGTAACTGCATGGAATAAGTGACTACAGGTAACTCCAGAGAACAAGTAACTACAGGTAATTGCAGGGAACAAGTGACGACAGGTAACTGCAGGGAACAAGTGACTACAGGTAACTGCAGGGAACAAGTGACCACAGGTAACTGCAGGGAATAAGTGACTACAGGTAACTCCAGAGAACAAGTAACTACAGGTAATTGCAGGGAACAAGTGACGACAGGTAACTGCAGGTAACAAGTGACTAGAGGTAACTGCAGGGAACAAGTGACTACAGGTAACTGCAGGGAATAAGTGACTACAGGTAACTGCAGGGAACAAGTGACTACAGGTAACTGCAGGGAACAAGTGACCACAGGTAACTGCAGGGAACAAGTGACTACAGGTAACTGCAGGGAAGAAGTGACTACAGGTAACTGCAGGGAACAAGTGACAACAGGTAACTGCAGGGAACAAGTGACTACAGGTAACTGCAGGGAAAAAGTGACTACAGGTAACTGCAGGGAACAAGTGACTACAGGTAACTGCAGGGAACAAGTGACCACAGGTAACTGCAGGAAACAAGTGACTACAGGTAACTGCAGGGAATAAGTGACTACAGGTAACTGCAGGGAACAAGTAACTACAGGTAACTGCAGGTAACAAGTGACCACAGGTAACTGCAGGGAATAAGTGACTACAGGTAACTCCAGAGAACAAGTAACTACAGGTAATTGCAGGGAACAAGTGACGACAGGTAACTGCAGGGAACAAGTGACTACAGGTAACTGCAGGGAACAAATGACTACAGGTAACTGCAGGGAACAAGTGACTACAGGTAACTGCAGGGAACAAATGACTACAGGTAACTGCAGGGAACAAGTGACTACAGGTAACTGCGAGGAACAAGTGACCAAAGGTAACTGCAGGGAACAAGTGACTACAGGTAACTGCGAGGAACAAGTGACCACAGGTAACAGCAGGGAACAAGTGACTACAGGTAACTGCAGGGGACAAGTGACTACAGGTAACTGCAGGGAACAAGTGACCACAGGTAACTGCAGGGAACAAGTGACTACAGGTAACTGCAGGGAACAAGTAACTACAGGTAACTGCAGGGAAGAAGTGACTACAGGTAACTGCAGGGAACAAGTGACTACAGGTAACTGCAGGGAACAATTGACTACAGGTAACTGCAGGGAACAAGTGACTACAGGTAACTGCAAAGAACAAGTGACCACAGGTAACTGCAGGGAACAAGTGACCACAGGTAACTGCAGGGAGCAAGTGACTACAGGTAACTGCAGGGAACAAATGATTACAGGTAACTGCAGGGAACAAGTGACTACAGGTAACTGCAGGGAACAATTGACTACAGGTAACTGCAGGGAACAAGTGACTACAGGTAACTGCAAGGAACAAGTGACCACAGGTAACTGCAGGGAACAAGTGACCTCAGGTAACTGCAGGGAACAAATGACTACAGGTAACTGCAGGGAACAAGTGACTACAGGTAACTGCGAGGAACAAGTGACCACAGATAACTGCAGGGAACAAGTGACTACAGGTAACTGCAGGGAACAAGTAACTACAGGTAACTGCAGGGAAAAAGTGACCACAGGTAACTGCAGGAAACAAGTGACTACAGGTAACTGCAGGGAACAAGTGACTACAGGTAACTGCAGGGAACAAGTGACTACAGGTAACTGCAGGGAACAAGTGACTACAGGTAACTGCAGGGAACAAGTGTCTACAGGTAACTGCGAGGAACAAGTGACCACAGGTAACTGCAGGGAACAAGTGACTACAGGTAACTGCAGGGAACAAGTGACTACAGGTAACTGCAGGGAACAAGTGACTACAGGTAACTGCAGGAAACTAGTGACTACAGGTAACTGCGAGGAAGAAGTGACCACAGGTAACTGCAGGGAACATGTGACTACAGGTAACTGCAAGGAACAAGTGACCACAGGTAACTGCAGGGAACAATTGACTACAGGTAACTGCAGGGAACAAGTGACTACAGGTAACTGCAAGGAACAAGTGGCTACAGGTAGCTGCAGGGAACAAGTGACTGCAGGTAACTGCAGGGAACAAGTGACCACAGGTAACTGCAGGGAACAAGTGACTACAGGTAACTGCAGGGAACAAGTGACTACAGGTAACTGCAAGGAACAAGTGACCACAGGTAACTGCATGGAACAAGTGACTACAGGTAACTGCAGGGAACAAGTGACTACAGGTAACTGCAGGGAACAAGTGACTACAGGTAACTGCAGGGAACAAGTAACTATAGGTAACTGCAGGGAACAAGTGACCACAGGTAACTGCAGGGAACAAGTGACTACAGGTAACTGCAGGGAACAAGTAACTACAGGTAACTGCAGGGAACAAGTGACCACAGGTAACTGCAGGGAACAAGTGACTACAAGTAACTGCAGGGAACAAGTGACTACAGGTAACTGCAAGGAACAAGTGACCACAGGTAACTGCAGGGAACAAGTGACTACAGGTAACTGCAAGGAATAAATGAGATAACTACAGGCAAGAACAGGGATCAATTGACTACGGGTAAGAACAGGGAACAATTGACGTATGCAGGCAATAACAGGGAACAATTAAGTGACTAAATGCAATAACAGGGAACAAGTGACTACATATGTAGTCACTTGTTCCCTGTTATTGCATGTCAACTTGATCTCTGTTAATTGCATGTAGTCACTTGTTCCCTGTTATTGCATGTTGTCACTTGTTCCCTGTTATTGCATGTGGTCACTTGTTCCCTGTTATTGCAATAACAGGGAACAAGTGACTATATGCAATAACAGGGAGCAAGTGACTACATGCAATAACAGGGAACAATTGACTACATGCAATAACAGGGAACAAGTGACTATATGCAATAACAGGGAACAAGTAACTACATGCAATAACAGGGAACAATTGACTACATGCAATAACAGGGTACAAGTGACTATATGCAATAACAGGGAGCAAGTGACTACATGCAATAACAGGGAACAAGTAACTACATGCAATAACAGGGAACAAGTAACTACATGCAATAACAGGGAACAATTGACTACATGCAATAACAGGGAACAATTGACTACATGCAATAACAGGGAACAAGTAACTACATGCAATAACAGGGAACAATTGACTACATGCAATAACAGGGAGCAAGTGACTACATGCAATAACAGGGAACAATTGACTACATGCAATAACAGGGAACAAGTGACTACATGCAATAACAGGGAACAATTGACTACATGCAATAACAGGGAACAATTGACTACATGCAATAACAGGGAAGAAGTAACTACATGCAATAACAGGGAACAAGTAACTACATGCAATAACAGGGAACAATTGACTACATGCAATAACAGGGAACAATTGACTACATGCAATAACAGGGAACAAGTAACTACATGCAATAACAGGGAACAATTGACTACATGCAATAACAGGGAACAAGTGACTACATGCAATAACAGGGAACAATTGACTACATGCCATAACAGGGAACAATTGACTACATGCAATAACAGGGAACAAGTGACTACATGCAATAACAGGGAACAAGTGACTACATGCAATAACAGGGAACAAGTAACTACATGCAATAACAGGGAACAAGTGACTACATGCAATAACAGGGAACAAGTGACTACATGCAATAACAGGGAACAAGTGACTACATGCAATAACAGGGAACAAGTGACTACATGCAATAACAGGGAACAAGTAACTACATTCAATAACAGGGAACAATTGACTACATGCAATAACAGGGAACAAGTGACTATATGCAATAACAGGGAACAATTGACTACATGCAATAACAGGGAACAAGTGACTATATGCAATAACAGGGAACAAGTAACTACATGCAATAACAGGGAACAATTGACTACATGCAATAACAGGGAACAAGTAACTACATGCAATAACAGGGAAGAAGTAACTACATGCAATAACAGGGAACAATTGACTACATGCAATAACAGGGAACAAGTGACTACATGCAATAACAGGGAACAAGTGACTACATCCAATAACAGGGAACAAGTATCTATATGCAATAACAGGGAACAATTGACTACATGCAATAACAGGGAACAATTGACTACATGCAATAACAGGGAACAAGTGACTGTATGCAATAACAGGGAACAAGTGACTACATGCAATAACAGGGAACAAGTGACTACATGCAATTAACAGGGATCAAGTTGACATGCAATAACAGGGAACAATTGACTACATGCAATAACAGGGAACAAGTGACTATATGCAATAACAGGGAACAAGTAACTACATGCAATAACAGGGAACAATTGACTACATGCAATAACAGGGAACAAGTGACTATATGCAATAACAGGGAGCAAGTGACTACATGCAATAACAGGGAACAAGTAACTACATGCAATAACAGGGAACAAGTAACTACATGCAATAACAGGGAACAACTGACTACATGCAATAACAGGGAACAATTGACTACATGCAATAACAGGGAACAAGTAACTACATGCAATAACAGGGAACAATTGACTACATGCAATAACAGGGAGCAAGTGACTACATGCAATAACAGGGAACAATTGACTACATGCAATAACAGGGAACAAGTGACTACATGCAATAACAGGGAACAATTGACTACATGCAATAACAGGGAACAATTGACTACATGCAATAACAGGGAACAAGTAACTACATGCAATAACAGGGAACAAGTAACTACATGCAATAACAGGGAACAATTGACTACATGCAATAACAGGGAACAATTGACTACATGCAATAACAGGGAGCAAGTAACTACATGCAATAACAGGGAACAATTGACTACATGCAATAACAGGGAACAATTGACTACATGCAATAACAGGGAACAAGTGACTACATGCAATAACAGGGAACAAGTGACTACATGCAATAACAGGGAACAAGTAACTACATGCAATAACAGGGAACAATTGACTACATGCAATAACAGGGAACAAGTGACTACATGCAATAACAGGGAACAAGTGACTACATGCAATAACAGGGAACAAGTAACTACATGCAATAACAGGGAACAAGTGACTATATGCAATAACAGGGAACAAGTAACTACATGCAATAACAGGGAACAATTGACTACATGCAATAACAGGGAACAAGTGACTGTATGCAATAACAGGGAACAATTGACTACATGCAATAACAGGGAACAAGTGACTATATGCAATAACAGGGAGCAAGTGACTACATGCAATAACAGGGAACAAGTGACTATATGCAATAAGAGGGAACAATTGACTACATGCAATAACAGGGAACAAGTGACTATATGCAATAACAGGGAAAAATTGACTACATGCAATAACAGGGAACAAGTGACTATATGCAATAACAGGGAACAATTGACTACATGCAATAACAGAGAACAAGTGACTACATGCAATAACAGGGAACAAGTATCTATATGCAATAACAGGGAACAATTGACTACATGCAATAACAGGGAATAAGTGACTATATGCAATAACAGGGAACAAGTAACTACATGCAATAACAGGGAATAAGTGACTATATGCAATAACAGGGAACAATTGACTACATGCAATAACAGGGAACAATTGACTACATGCAATAACAGGGAACAAGTGACTACATGCAATAACAGGGAACAAGTAACTACATGCAATAACAGGGAACATTTGACTACATGCAATAACAGGGAACAAGTGACTACATGCAATAACAGGGAACAAGTAACTACTGCAATAACAGGGAACATTTGACTACATGCAATAACAGGGAGCAAGTGACTACATGCCATAACAGGGAACAAGTGACTGTATGCAATAACAGGGAACAATTGACTACATGCAATAACAGGGAACAAGTGACTATATGCAATAACAGGGAGCAAGTGACTACATGCAATAACAGGGAACAAGTGACTATATGCAATAACAGCTAGGAAACAAGTGACAACATGCAATAACAGCTAGGAAACAAGTGACAACATGCAATAACAGCTAGGGAACAAGTGACAACATGCAATAACAGCTAGGGAACAAGTGACAACATGCAATAACAGCTAGGGAACAAGTGACTAGATGCAATAACAGGGAACAATTGACTACATGCAATAACAGGGAACAAGTGACTATATGCAATAACAGGGAGCAAGTGACTACATGCAATAACAGGGAACAAGTAACTACATGCAATAACAGGGAACAAGTAACTACATGCAATAACAGGGAACAATTGACTACATGCAATAACAGGGAACAATTGACTACATGCAATAACAGGGAACAAGTAACTACATGCAATAACAGGGAACAATTGACTACATGCAATAACAGGGAGCAAGTGACTACATGCAATAACAGGGAACAATTGACTACATGCAATAACAGGGAACAAGTGACTACATGCAATAACAGGGAACAATTGACTACATGCAATAACAGGGAACAATTGACTACATGCAATAACAGGGAACAAGTAACTACATGCAATAACAGGGAACAAGTAACTACATGCAATAACAGGGAACAATTGACTACATGCAATAACAGGGAACAATTGACTACATGCAATAACAGGGAACAAGTAACTACATGCAATAACAGGGAACAATTGACTACATGCAATAACAGGGAACAATTGACTACATGCAATAACAGGGAACAAGTGACTACATGCAATAACAGGGAACAAGTGACTACATGCAATAACAGGGAACAAGTAACTACATGCAATAACAGGGAACAATTGACTACATGCAATAACAGGGAACAAGTGACTACATGCAATAACAGGGAACAAGTGACTACATGCAATAACAGGGAACAAGTAACTACATGCAATAACAGGGAACAAGTGACTATATGCAATAACAGGGAACAAGTAACTACATGCAATAACAGGGAACAATTGACTACATGCAATAACAGGGAACAAGTGACTGTATGCAATAACAGGGAACAATTGACTACATGCAATAACAGGGAACAAGTGACTATATGCAATAACAGGGAGCAAGTGACTACATGCAATAACAGGGAACAAGTGACTATATGCAATAAGAGGGAACAATTGACTACATGCAATAACAGGGAACAAGTGACTATATGCAATAACAGGGAAAAATTGACTACATGCAATAACAGGGAACAAGTGACTATATGCAATAACAGGGAACAATTGACTACATGCAATAACAGAGAACAAGTGACTACATGCAATAACAGGGAACAAGTATCTATATGCAATAACAGGGAACAATTGACTACATGCAATAACAGGGAATAAGTGACTATATGCAATAACAGGGAACAAGTAACTACATGCAATAACAGGGAATAAGTGACTATATGCAATAACAGGGAACAATTGACTACATGCAATAACAGGGAACAATTGACTACATGCAATAACAGGGAACAAGTGACTACATGCAATAACAGGGAACAAGTAACTACATGCAATAACAGGGAACATTTGACTACATGCAATAACAGGGAACAAGTGACTACATGCAATAACAGGGAACAAGTAACTACTGCAATAACAGGGAACATTTGACTACATGCAATAACAGGGAGCAAGTGACTACATGTAATAACAGGGAACAAGTGACTGTATGCAATAACAGGGAACAATTGACTACATGCAATAACAGGGAACAAGTGACTATATGCAATAACAGGGAGCAAGTGACTACATGCAATAACAGGGAACAAGTGACTATATGCAATAACAGGGAGCAAGTGACTACATGCAATAACAGGGAACAAGTGACTTTATGCAATAACAGCTAGGAAACAAGTGACAACATGCAATAACAGCTAGGAAACAAGTGACAACATGCAATAACAGCTAGGGAACAAGTGACAACATGCAATAACAGCTAGGGAACAAGTGACAACATGCAATAACAGCTAGGGAACAAGTGACTAGATGCAATAACTAGGAACAAGTAAATACAGGTAACAACAAAGTACGAGTCAACACGTGACACATTCAGCCCATTGCAGCTCTACCACATACGTGGAACGAGAGCGGTCTTAAGCAGTACACACGCAAGGTGTTTCAGAACATGAGGGACAAAATTGCGCACCAAGCAGGGAATGGCTAAATTAACACTTTTACTTCCATGAAATTTTATAAAAAAATCGGGTTTTTGAGATATTAGCTGTTTATTGTTTTAAAAAATGAAATTTAATTACCCAATTACTCGCAATATTTGTTTTGAATTTACGTTACTAACACTGCTATTTTATGAAGTATTTGAAGAGTATTGCAATAATATTCTGACATGATTCCACTCGATTTATTTTTTGGGACACATGAAGAGCCTTGTTTATGCTACACCCATTGCATCTGAGGAAGATCTCGTGGCCAGAATTGCAGTGGCTGACTGTGAGATTTCTGAAATGCCAGACGTGTTTCCTAATATCCGTCATCCGTTTGGCTAAGATTTGACAAGTACACTGATGGAGGTGGAACACATTTTGAACAATTTTTGACGAATAAATTCAAAATAAATATTGCGAGTAATTGTGCGAATGAATTTCATCCTTTAAAACAATAAACAGCTAATATCTCGAAAGCTTGATTTTTTGTCGGAAAATTTCAGAGAAGAAAAAGTGTTTATTGGGCCAATTTCCACATGGTGTGCAATTTTGTACCTCTGGTTCTGAAACACTCTGTATAGCCGCCAGCACACACACCGCCAATTTACAAGAGTATATTGTGTAGTTTATGATTTTATCGAAATAGAATGTTATCGTCATCTCAGCTGAGCCTTTTTCCGTATGAAGTTGACGAGCTCAATGGGTACAGAATAAGGACAGAAATGCGTCGCGCTAACAGCATGTATCGTCCTTTGACGTTCAAGGCTCCCTAAGACAACATACATGTTCACAAATGTGCAATTGTACAGAGAATTGCGTGAGGTGCGCGCTATACTGGCTGACGCAGCCGCTCTTTAAATTCATCTTGAAGAAACTGAGATGTATGCGGAATTCCATTATAGTACTCACGGTGTTGTACGTACTGTATGTACATCAATATATATACATTCCTCGCGCAGCTCTCTCAAACTCAGCAGTACATTTGTGCAGTGATGAAAGTTGTCTTGAAATTGTAAACATGAAGTAATAGAATAGAACCTAGCGCAGCACATTCATGCTGCACTACAGCCGGAGATGCAGCTATAACTGTGTCCGACATTCCTCACTTAATTGACGAGCTTTCAAAATAATTTTTGCTTCTTATGTATATTCACAGTAATAATAATTGCTCATTGCATTTGTTTCATGTGATACTTGATTAATTCAAGCATTTGTCCCGTACGTGTAATAAGTGTTTGTAGTCTTTGCCTACTTTAATTTTTCCGTTATTGCAATTGCTCGTAGTTTTGGCCGCAATAAAAAGTGTTCTTAGTTGCTTATGTCTACTATAATAAAAACTCGTAGTCTTTGTCTGCAACGAAGTTTGGTCCTCACAAAGTCTTTGTCAACCATCGTGATTCCTCTTGGTCTTAATAACGTCGTAATAATAACTAAATCCTGTGGTAGTCTTAATAACAGGTGGAAAGCTTCACTCGCCCAAACATTTGCTCGTAATCTCCGGTCATAACAAGATCTTTGTAGCGAGTGGCCAACGTAAGCGCAGGAGAGAAGACCCCTGCCGGTGGCCGGAACATCTGAGGCTCCACGCGCCCAATCTTCATCATAATTACCATACTCATTAACAAAGGAGGAAAAATGCATGTGTTCACTCAGGTTATTGAGCCGTGCTTGCTGCGCTCCCCGCAGCTGCGCCCTCTTGCGGGCAGAGATTGCATTCTTCATTTTTCTGGAAGCTAAGTTCAACCAAAGGATCGTACGCCAAACCCCCTCTGGACCTCTGGGTTTCCCTATTATTTCGTGCTTGTAAAGGCAATCATGGAAGTTCTAATTAATTGTTGGCTCTAATAAAGGTTCCTTCATTACTGACACATTGATATTCCGTGAATGCCCTCACACAAATAATAGTGTCCCCAAAATGACGTTGAAGCGAGGTTTCTCTGAAGTCCAGATTTGGCAAGATATCGGTGGGAGTTGGGAAGGACCAATCACATTGCGTTGTTCCAATAGACTCCGCCCCTTCCTCGCGCAGCCAGCCAATAGTAAGTCCACATCTGTTCAATACTGGCGATGATAATGAAGCGGTCCAGCTGGAAAATGGGTAAAAGACACGCTCAGGATTGGCTGGCTCTTCACAAACTAGAGAGTGTACCGAGGAGGCCCTCAAGATCTCATCGTGAACTGAATAGAGCCTTTCGCAGTCGCTCCAGTGGACCAAATATTGTCACTTGCTATTGGACGGCCATATGCCTGCTGCCTTTTATGTCTAGCGCAATCATTGCGAGCGACGAATCAAATTAAGGAGGAACATGACAGCGCGCATAGCGCTGAGGGGAGATATGAGCAGTGAGGGGAACATAGGAGTGGTGAGGGACGGGTAGCGGAACAGCGTAAGAATAGAGAGAGCGATTCAACAATAGGGCTCAAGTCGAACGCATGGTAAAAATCATTTATGTTTAAGGGTAAAGGTGATATTTGTACATTCTTGTGCTCAGCAAATAGGATAAACGCTCGGATAATACGTCGAATACTTTCAATTGTTCATAAAGAGACACCAACTGCCGCCCCTACTCAGTGTCGCTAAATCCACTGCAGCATGTAACAACAACTGAGGAACTTTCATATAACTCTCAAGATACACTGATGAGGATAGACGTACTGAGCGTGATCTGTATGAATGTAAAATTCCTAAATATTTCCCAGCAAAGCTATACAACATGCAGGAGCTACCAACAACCCCGACGACGGCACTTATCACACAGCGCTGTGTGCTGCAAGCGAACTACGCGTCCCTGCCGACGTACGTGCGTCATAATTGCGGTGTGTAGTGCCTGCTTTGCAGTAGTTGTGCAGTTAACGTTATGGTGCACAGCATCAGATCTTGCGTGAGTTGAAGCGTTGTGGCGCAGTGGAAAGCACTGCGACGTACAACGCATGTCTTGCTTTGCATGCATCAGCTCACGTGTGGTGACGCATTGTTTTCAAATTCAAATTACGAGAAATTGCGCTGTATATCACTGCAATTGGCGCCTTTTTATTTTGTAGCATGGTGACATATACAGTCTAAATTAACATACCATACTTGCTAGCTATAGTAGAAGACCTTATGCCCGGTAATTGGACCCACTGTTTACAAACTCCGTGCTGTTTGTGTACGTCACACGTCAGGACGAAGAGAGAAGATAAGTAACATTACACTGTCGGTGAAGTGCAAACATCCGGCGTACGCAAGCATGGATTACAATCTTATTTCATGACGCCAGAAAAGAAATTAGGGAGAAAAATTTAGATGCAAATAATTTCGCACCAGCTGTCGTAAATCTGCGTCGCTGCCTTTGCATGCTGACGCAACTCGATCGTAGCGCGCACCTTTGTGATATAACGTCGGCGTCCTCGTGAATTTCACAACCGCAAACTCCTAACGTTTTAGATTAAAACTCCAAATCTCAATCGCCCTAATAAATACATTACATACAACCATACCACTGACCCTCAGATTTTTTGATCGTATAGACATGCCCCCATGGAAAACTTTCCTCCGTGGAGATTTATATTAACATGGATATTTACAGCGACACGAAGACCAATACGCGATGCTGCCACATGGCGTCGAGCTGCCACACACCCGCACTGCGCCCCATGCGCGGGCAGGAGGCACGACCACCTCTCCACCGCTCCTCCGAGACGCATGGCCCGCTTTATTATCGTTATTAAATGAGGCCTGGAGTCTCGCTGATTAATAATAAAGCGCGAGGTGCCCTGTTGATGACGTCGTAATGAGGGGAGCAGGCAGGGGCAGCAGTTGACTTAATGCCCCACATTCCAACATGGCGGCCGCGCAGCTCGGCCTCCTTAATTACAGCCTGTTCTGCCCCCGCCCTGCCTACTTGATGCACTTCCGGACGTGGCTCTCTTGGCTTGGCTTCGGTAACATGGATGGCTCATGGAAAGTTGTGAGGCATCAGTGGGACATGTGAGAAGTGAGAAGTACTCTGATCCTCACCATAGACAGCTGACCATGAGCCGTTATTTCATGCTGCTGTCGTGTCATGCTGCTGTCATGTCATGCTGCTCTCATGTTATGCTGCCCCTCATGTCATGCTGCTGTCATGTCATGCTGTCCATCACGTCATGCTGATGTCATGTCAAGCTGTTGTCATGTCATGCTGCCCGTCATGTCATGCTGCTGTCATGTCATGCTGCTCTCATGTTATGCTGCCCCTCATGTGATGCTGCTGTCATGTCATGCTGCTGTCATGTTATGCTGCTGTCGTGTTATGCTGCTCCCATGTTATGCTGCCAATCATGTCATGCAGCTGTCATGTGATGCTGTCCGTCACGTCATGCTGCTGTCATGTCATGCTGCTGTCATGTCATGCTGTTGTCATGTCATGCTGTTGTCATGTCATGCTGCTGTCATGTAATGCTGTTGTCATGTCATGCTGCCCCTCATGTGATGCTGCTGTCATGTCATGCTGCTGTCATGTTATGCTGCTGTCGTGTTATGCTGCTCCCATGTTATGCTGCCAATCATGTCATGCAGCTGTCATGTGATGCTGTCCGTCACGTCATGCTGCTGTCATGTCATGCTGCTGTCATGTCATGCTGTTGTCATGTCATGCTGTTGTCATGTCATGCTGCTGTCATGTCATGCTGCTGTCATGTCATGCTGCTCCCATGTTATGCTGCCAATCATGTCATGCAGCTGTCATGTGATGCTGTCCGTCACGTCATGCTGCTGTCATGTCATGCTGCTGTCATGTCATGCTGTTGTCATGTCATGCTGTTGTCATGTCATGCTGCTGTCATGTAATGCTGTTGTCATGTCATGCTGCCCGTCATGTCATGCTGCTGTTATGTCATGCTGCCTGTCATGTCATGCTGCTGTCATGTCATGCTGCTGTCATGTATGCTGCCGTCATGTCATGCCACTGTCGTGTATGCTGCCCGTCATGCCATGCTGCTGTCATGTCATGCTGCCAATCATGTCATGCTGCTGGCATGTCATGCTGCTGTCATGTCATGCTACTCGTCATCTCATGCTGCTCGTCATGGCATGCTGCTCGTCATGTCATGATGCCCGTCATGTCATGCTGCTGTCATGTCATGCTGCTCGTCACGTCATGCTGCTGCCATGTCATGCTGCTGTCATGTCATGCGGCAGTCATGTTATGCTGCTCTCATGTCATGCTGCTCTCATGTCATGCTGCTGTCATGTCATGCTGCTGTCATGTCATGCTGCTCTCATGTTATGCTGCCCCTCATGTGATGCTGCTGTCATGTCATGCTGCTGTCATGTTATGCTGCTGTCGTGTTATGCTGCTCCCATGTTATGCTGCCCCTCATGTCATGCTGCTGTCGTGTCATGCTGCTGTCATGTCATGCTGCTCTCATGTTATGCTGCCAATCATGTCATGCTGCTGTCATGCCATGCTGTCCGTCACGTCATGCTGCTGTCATGTCATGCTGCTGTCATGTCATGCTGCTGTCATGTCATGCTGTTGTCATGTCATGCTGCTTTCATGTCATGCTGTTGTCATGTCATGCTGACCGTCATGTCATGCTGCTGTTATGTCATGCTGCCTGTCATGTCATGCTGCTGTCATGTCATGCTGCTGTCATGTATGCTGCCGTCATGTCATGCTGCTGTCGTGTATGCTGCCCGTCATGCCATGCTGCTGTCATGTCATGCTGCCAATCATGTCATGCTGCTGGCATGTCATGCTGCTGTCATGTCATGCTACTCGTCATCTCATGCTGCTCGTCATGGCATGCTGCTCGTCATGTCATGATGCCCGTCATGTCATGCTGCTGTCATGTCATGCTGCCCGTCACGTCATGCTGCTGTCATGTCATGCTGCTGTCATGTCATGCGGCAGTCATGTTATGCTGCTTTCATGTCATGCTGCTCTCATGTCATGCTGCTGTCATGTCATGCTGCTGTCATGTCATGCTGCTGTCATGTCATGCTGCCCGTCATGTCATGCTGCCTGTCACGTCATGCTGCTCTCATGTCATGGTGCTGTCATGTCATGCTGCTGTCATGTCATGCTGCTCGTCATGTCATGCTGCCTGTCACGTCATGCTGCTGTCATGTCATGCTGCTGTCATGTCATGCTGCCCGTCATGTCATGCTGCCCGTCATGTCATGCTGCCTGTCACGTCATGCTGCTGTCATGTCATGCTGCTGTCATGTCATGCTGCTGTCATGTCATGCTGCCCGTCATGTCATGCTGCCCGTCATGTCATGCTGCCTGTCACGTCATGCTGCTATCATGTCATGCTGCTGTCATGTCATGCTGCTGTCATGTCATGCTGCTGTCATGTCATGCTGCTCTCATGTCATCCTGTTGTCATGTCATGCTGCTGTCATGTCATGCTGCCTGTCATATCATGCTGCACGTTATGTCATGCTGCCTGTCATGTCATGCTGCACGTTATGTCATGCTGCTCTCATGTCATGCTGCCCGACTGCAGCAGCAGCACTGCAGTGGCACGATCGGCTTCCCGTCCAAACGCCGCCGTCCAAACACGGCAGCTCCCAGAGTAGGACATGCATTCACACTTTTGTGTGAAGGCAGCTTTCTAGTGTTAAAATTAGCAAACTGGATAAAAATGGTTAAAAACTAGAATTAAAAAAATTGTTAAAAATCTGAATTAAAAGCTGGTTAAAAACGTTAAAATGTAACCGATTTTAATCTAGCTTCAGAAATGAAACATTAGGTTTAAGAAAAATGCAATTTCAAACGCAATTCGTCGCTTCATTAATTATTTTATGTTACCACAAAATTCTATGTTATTACAATGGGAATCTGCTTGCTTGGTTGGTATCATAGATACCATTGAAATGATACAAAAACTTAGCGACCGCTCACTTCTGTTAATAAGTCAAAAAATATTTTGTGAAAATTTAATCTACAGTGTAGTTAAGAAAATGCAGCTTAACGCAATGAAAAAGACAGCATTTTTTTTCAATATCTTCTTGGCTAATAATGATTAAATAATAATACACAGTTGTTGCTTGCATGGTTGGTGCGTGTGTCTGTGACGTTCTTAAAGATGCTCAATGACCGTATCTGTAGTACGAATTTCACGCAGTGTACGAGTTAAAAAGAATATTTTAATCATGGTTATTATAACAGAATAGATACATTTTTAGTAATCCACACTTTGAGACTTATTTAAGAAAACTATCAAAAATCCCGTCATTTATGACGGGTCGTGTACACTAGTTTTACATAAAATATTAAGCCCCAAAAAGTGATCCATTTTCACAGAGACGTCAGAACACAAACATTCACAAAATACAGCCAAATTTGTCAGCTGTGCATTGCTTCTGTTGAACGAAGAAGTGTTGAACGATATCATGGCTAAAGAGTTGTATGTTGCTCAGAGGCTTCAAAAAAACGGGTTTCCTTGAAAATATTTTTTGTTTAGGATACTACAAGAACGATTGAAACTTTCAGAAGGGCTCGTAAAATACCGATAGTCTAGTAAATAAATTCATGATCTGGTCGGGCCACATCGCTTCATAGGTGAGGATTTTTAAACCAAGGTAGTTCAGTGTCGGGAATCGAACACTCAATTAAAAAATGTTTGGTCTACAATGCTCAAATTTAAATTTTGCTACAGCATCACTCGGTGGCATGTATGCACTTCCAGTTTGGGTATCGCGTCGACTTGACTGGATTTTAAATTCCCTGATAACTTTTAGACCTCGTGCGACTAAATGAAGCAAGGAAAGAAACTACGGCTAATTATTTCTAACTACCCAGAATTCAGCGAGTTTACCCCGAGTTTTAACAAGTGGAGACAGAGCGCGATGAGGCTGTAACACCAGCTTCACAGCGCTCGCCGTCACAACGTAGGTGCGTGTGTGCCGGCCTATCCTGCTGCTGCGTGCACCAGGTGGCTTAAGAGCCAATTGAGCTTCTCACCTGAGGCACAATTCATGCAGTATCTCAATATTTACAAAATTAATATTTCATCTTAAATTCAGCAGTTTTCTTAACCGATTCTCAATTTATATCATTAAAATACACTGAACAACAAGATCATAAACAGGAAATTTGAAAAGCTTTTGTGCTTTTGTTCAACAATTTCATGGTAAAAAAAAGTGAAGCGAGTGTAGTGGTGCTGTACCATGTACGAAGGGCCCCGTACCTGCATCAAATTTTTCAAATTCTTACCAGTTAGTTATATATAATCGCGGAATCCTCACCTTATCATTTTGAACATTGAATGATTTTGCCAACTTCACTTGTTAAAAGCGGTTCGTTTTTGTTTCCATGAAATATTTTAATAAATTTGTACAAATTTTATCCATTGATTGAGCAATTAAGATGGCCATCATAAGCGTTCGTACAAACGCATACCATTTTCGACCAAGCAAGTACAATTAACTTGACGACAGAGCGCAGAACTTCCTGTGGCAGAATTTTCAGTGAAATTTACAATGTAAACAAGGTATTCGAAATTTAAAAGAATATTCTAGAGGAAGGATTCTCTGTCAGATTACTGGCTACTGTGAGAAGAATCGGTACTAAATTTGGTGCACATAAAATTTTAATTAACAGCAACAAAGGCTATTTCGGAAATTTTTTCACACGAACATCAGATAATATTCGAATGATTGATTTTGGATAATCAGTATAATTTTTACGACTAAAATTTTTTTTGAATATTTATTTTCCCACTCGATAGCGCAATGAACAAAAACACCCTTTTTAGGCATAAGTGTTCAACACCTATTCGTTTAATAAACAAGCTTTAGCTGGCAAAATTAGATAAACTATCTCAAGTGGATGTGATTTGATATCCATGCGATTAGGATATGCCGATAAATAACCATTTGAAAATCGCAACACTTTTTATGGTTACATATTTTGTCTTCAGCGTGGAAGCTCCACTTTCTCCTGTGCATGCCAATTGATGAGCCTTCGGGTAGCCCACGCTCTCGATTCTACTGCACCAAAGAACCTGTACTGCAGGTAAATACAAGCCACATGCAACCAACACAAGCCTGCAACCCAACCTTCGAAGGGATTCCCAAATACGGGTTAAAACAAGCCACACTCAGCACACGACGCAGACACGATTTCAGCCGCAATTGCTGCCGTGTTTGCTGACTGAGGCGAATGCATCGGACACGGTGGCGTGTAATTCAACGAGCAGCGCGGCACTGAACACAGCGCAGCTGCCCTGCTCGAGCGCCTTGTCTTTCTGTAGAGCGGGGACCATGGTATACCGTGGCGGGGACGCCGTGCGGGCGAGCGTTCAATGAGCTCCTCACATCCTGACCGCATCGAGGTATGCAGTTGGCCGAAAGTGATTATTGGAACCCAGGTGTGAATAATCCTGGAGGACAAATCCCGCATCGAAATTAATCCGTGCACTAAGGAGCTGTTCTATATTACACATCTTTCGGTGCAAATCTCCCGCTCAATGAAAATTAATCAGAGAAACAAAGTGGCGGAACAAACTATTGTCAAACAGCAGATTCTAACTTAATCAATAATTTACAGTCAGAATTAAGTGCTGAGATGGAACAAGTTTGTTCCTGACCGGACCATATTTGAGATTAGAGCTGGTGGTCTCGGAAATATCATTCAACTTATTGGAGTGTATAAGAAATAAAAGACAAATTTTACAGCGAAAGCCATTGGACATGCAAAGTAAGGGAAAAGTTAAGTCATATATTTATTTACACAAATAACATTCGAGTTTCCGGGACTTTTAAGGAGTGCACAAAGCCCCACGCCTCAGTTCCTTTCATTACTAAATTGTTCTGTGAAGTTCCCAGACATGATTAAATGATAAAGTGCTCGTTTAGGCACATTCTCAAATTATCTTTACATTATCTGCATGTCGTTTTAGGAGTAACATAAAAATTATAGAGCAAGAGCATGAATAACTCGACCCATATATATCTTAAAAATTAATTTTTTTTTATAAACTCATTTGAAACGAAAGATTACACCTTATTTCAAAAGATCTAAAAAATGATCATGCAAATACAGCATGAAACGAGCCTTCCAGAAATCATAATATTTCCTTTAATCTATCCTAGTAAAGTGGGAAGACAAAGTTAACTCGAGGCATGAATTCCGTGATGTATTCATTTGAAACGCAGCATGACGTCGCGGCCTGGCGGGGCGCCATCCCGCCGCCGCAATATTACACAACTGCAACAATAAACCCTCGTAAACATTCATCCATTGAGCAGGGAACAGACAAGGCTAAGTGGGCACAATGTTGCGTGTAATGTTAATATTGTACGTAAGGTCGGGGATGCTTGTGCGCTCCCATCCTTCTTTTGTCCAGCGAACAAAAGCGCTCCAAAATGGATATGGCGCTGGCGGGCCTGATTGGACGCGCTTCGCTGCCTCACTATATATATACACTCCAGTCCTACCTCCTGTGTGGACACATACACCAGTCCAACCTCCTGTGTGGATACACTCCAGTTCTACCTCCTGTGTGGACACATACACCAGTCCTACCTCCTGTGTGGACACACACTCCAGTCCTACCTCCTGTGTGGACACACTCCAGTCCTACCTCCTGTGTGGACACACTCCAGTCTTACCTCCTGTGTGGACACATGCACCAGTCCTACCTCCTGTGTGGACACACACTCCAGTCCTACCTCCTGTGTGGACACACTCCAGTCCTACCTCCTGTGTGGATACACTCCAGTCCTACCTCCTGTGTGGACACACTCCAGTCCTACCTCCTGTGTGGACACACTCCAGTCCTACCTCTTGTGTGGACACACTCCAGTCCTACCTCCTGTGTGGACACACTCCAGTCCTACCTCCTGTGTGGACACACTCCAGTCCTACCTCTTATGTGGACACACTCCAGTCCTACCTCCTGTGTGGACACACTCCAGTCCTTCCTCCTGTGTGGACACACTCCAGTCCTACCTCTTGTGTGGACACACTCCAGTCCTACCTCCTGTGTGGACACACTCCAGTCCTACTTTGTCCTATTTGTCTGTTTTCCTTACATAACTTGCAAACGCTGATAATTGCTTCTCGAAATCTTTTTAGGCTCGCCAAATTTTGCGAATAATTAATTTTTCAGAATTTGGATGTTGTTATCATGTTTTAGTTTATAAAAGTTCCTTCTTACTGAGTGCAAAACACCTGGACAATGAGGTATGGATGAACTTCAAGATAAAATATTTCTTTACTGCAATGCATTCTGCAGAAAGCTCACTAATGGTATAGAAGTAAGATTTGTTCATAAAATAAAATTTAAATTTCTTCACAAAATTAAAATAAAACTTGTTAATAAAATAGGAGTAAAGTTTTGTTTCCCAGACGTCGATCTGAGAAAAGAAGACACTTGCACACCGGCAGCACAACTGTCGCGCTGCGGGCAATCTGGGTGCTGCAGCAGCTTCATGGCATGAGCTTCACAAAACGAGGTGCGTGATGTCTCCTCTCTGCCATCTTCAACTAGCAGGCAAGTTCCTTATATAGGTAAGGAGACTGTTAAAATACTAAGGAAGTTGCACTTGCCCTTACTGTGAGCCTCAAAAAGAATACTCGCCGATCGATTGAATCTGGTTCGTGCTCTCAGTCTCCGTGCAGGTGGTGCTCGGTTTCTTGCCGGTGGTGTGGGCGGAGCAATGGCCAGTGTGCCCCAAAATCAGCAGTGCCCCAAAAATGACTCACAGACATTGACACTCATTTATATGTTTTCCTTCCCTTATAAGACGTATTTCAGGTAGAACGGCTTAAAGTTAATTGCTGGTGAGATCTGTGTTCAGAGTATGTCAAACATCAGGGCTACAGAAACATCCAGAGCGACATCGACCAAGAACATTGGTGCGCCTGCCGCGCGCTCCCCTCACAAAATGACACTGGCTGACAACATCCCGCTCATAACCTGACCTCGGCTATCAACATTTGCCCTTACATGATACTGGCCAACTTCATTTTGCCTCACAAAATGGCACTAGCTACAGTGATCCCTCGAAACATCCCAGTCGCTTACATAATCTTTGTTCACATGACACAGGCAAACAGCATTTAGCCTCACAACATGGCACAAGCTAATGGAATCTTCCCTCACTACGTGCCACTGCCTAACATTGTTTCCCCTAACAACATGACACTGTCGAACATCTCTCATAACATGACACTGCCTAGCGTTATCTCCCCTAAGAACATAACACTGTCATACATGAGTTTGATTCATTACCATATATTGGCTAACATCATTCCGGCTGACAACATGATACTAACTAACAACATCTCCCCTCACAACATGGCAATGGTTCACATCATTTCGCCACACAACATGACTCCAGCGAACAACATCTCCCCTCACCACGAAAATGACACGGGTGTGATGCCGCTTATTTATTAATTTCGTTGAATTTGAGTGGTCGTTTTTTGGAGTGCGAGCGAGCGGCTGAGATCAAAGCGGCTGAGGCGGGTCGCAAATATCGCAGCCATGACCACTTGAGGCCGCTTTATTGCCTGATAAAAGCTCTGATTATTTGTTTGATGACGGCCTCGTCCGAGGGAGGGCGGCTGCTGCCGCGCGATCAATCCTGCTTGTCATAGACTCTGCGACAAGATCTGACTAATGACATCAGGAGCGTGCTGGGTCCGGGACAAGCGTGGGACGAGTGTTGTGCTGGTCCGGGACAAGCGTGAGACGAGTGTTGTGCTGGGTCCAGGACAAGCGTGAGACGAGTGTTGTGCTGTGGATCCGGGACAAGCGTGGGATGAGTCATGTGCTAGGTACGGGACAAGCGTGGGATGAATGGTGTACTGGGTCCGGGACAAGCGTGGGACAAGTGTTGTGCTGGGTTTGACTGCATGGCTTCAGGCAAAATAGACACACTGACTGCAGAGTTTCAGGCCGAATGTATAGTCTGACAACAGAGGTTAGCGCTGAATGGACAGACTTGCTTCAGAGTATCAGGTTGACTGCACCGAGTGACTATAAAGCTTCAGGCTCTGTTTTTCGTCAGGACTGTTTCACGTGTTTGGGCACTAGTTTTTACAGTTTTTCGGTTTATATTTTTAAAATAAATTTTGGCAGAACTTTGTTGTGTTAGGCTTATAATGTATACAGCTCATATGAGATTTTAAATGACGACTTTGTTCTCACGAAGCCTTATTTATAAAAATAGTTTTCCATCATCATTCATAGAGTAGCAAATTATCAAATTTTTCAGTAAAAAATTGGCAGTTCAACATAATTCGGATCAGACGCTAACCAGAGCCCACACCCTCTCGTTTCCACACTATGGTACTTGAAGAAAATGAAAAAGAGGGGTTTTGGTTTGACTTGGGAAATGCTTCAGCCGATGAAATTTAAAATTTTTTTGGTCAGTTGGTTTAAAATTAGTTTATTCTTTCGTTTCAAGTATAATTATCCCACCACGATGCAGGCATCCTTGTTTAATAAACACAGTTGTGCACTCTGTGCATCTGCTCATGTGGGCATAAATTTCCGTTCTTTAGGTTGTAGGCTCGCTGAGCATTGTTGCAGAAGCTATCGTACGGGAAATACTACGGCAACTTCTTCACATTCAGCCATGCTGGATCATGCAGGTTTGTGTAAAGCCATAATTAACAACAGTGATTTTTTGGTCTTGGGTCACGGAGACTTTTCCGACGCTTTGAGGATTTTAGAATCTCATTTCAAATTTTGAATAGCCACCTCAGTTCCTTAGTGTTGTCCGCAACAAATTGGTAATTTTCTTTCTTTTATTTTGGTAAGTTTGTTTTGTTATTCCAGTTCATTCCATTATTTTATAGATGACATTTTCCAGCATTTTCTTAGCTGTTGCTGAGCAAACGCTCGAAACGTCCTCTTCACAAGTAAATGCTTTACACGGGAACCCTCGTGGTCACAATAATATTTAAAATTAGGAAATATTTTTTCAGACTTAATGCACTGAAAGACTACGGAGTTTTTGATTTTATACACACACTGACAAGAGAAATTAAAGCTAAATGTACACTTACTTTCAGGACTGAGTGTAGATTACTGAGGTAAATTTGCCCACCATGCAGTCAAACACAATAACACTCGTAAGAAACAGAAAGATGTCCCTCACCGCGAGTCAATTAATTGACTTCAATTTCAGCATTCCATGACTATTTAAAAAGGTAACTGTGATAATTAAATCCACTGTATGAACAAAATACCTTTACCATCACAAGTAATAGCAACTGATAGTCAGGTTTCGAACAGACTTAAAGTTACATTCCAGAAACTGAGCAAGTTATTTGCAATTACTTCTGCAGTAACTGCTTAACGCACACTCCTTTCAGACTGAACTAAAGTCTCGCTTTACACTGCCCCACTCCACACAGCCCTCACTCCCCACAGCCCCCACTCCACGCAGCCCCCACTCCACACAGCCCCCACTCCACACAGCCCCCACTCCACACAGCCCCCACAATGATTATAGTTATTCACTCCCTTCTCAATAACCTATTGTGAGACTTTTATTTTTCATAAATGCCTCCCGACGTTTCCCTAGTTCACAAATAAGTTCTAGCAAACATCAACAAAAATATTGGAACACTCATCCTCAATGATTTTTTCCAATTATTCAATATTTTTGGGTTTCCTCGCTTTGACATTTCTCTCAACAATTCCCCACAGATTTTTGAGAGAATTTTGGACTTCGATTTAGTGTCAGCAAAACATTTACTTTATGGTCTTTCAACCATTCCTTATAAATAACAGCTTTTACAGTGTGCTTCGAATAGTTATCATACTGAAGGACCATATTGGGTACAAAATTGATAGCTACGCCGGACTGGTCCAAATTTTTACGTGGAATTTCGATATATTACTGAGGTTTCATGATTCCATTAACCCTTACAAGACTCTCAGTTCCACTGGCCATGAAACAACCCCAAAACATACGACTTCCGCCACCATGTTTAATTGATGGAACAATGTTTCTTGACTAGAAAGCTTCACTTTTTTTCATCAAACGAAAGAAAGGTGTGTGTTATCGAAAATTTCAATCTTCGTCTCATCTGACCACAGAACCGATCATGCCGACCAAGCATGGAGTAGCAAATTTCTTAATCAATACGTTCTCTGGCAAACGCTAGTCGGAATTGAACGTGTCTAACCTAAAAGGGTAATCTCAGCGATTTTGGTCGAAATTTTCAAAAAAATTTCGCTGAAAAGGGTCCTTAGGTATAGTGGGCTATCGTGTCCTAAAATTCTATGGGGCTACGGGCAATAGAACCACCTCTCCCCCTCCCCCCAAGAGGGGTCAAAAATCATGAATTTTGACTCCCATATCAAAAGAAAACGAAAAGGAAAATGGAAAATCCGGAGTCATTTCTCTATTAGAAATGTTAAAAGGATTCTAAAACTGTCTAAGTTTTTGTTCTAGCATATAAACTCAAAAACTTCTATTCATATGAAATGTCCCAGAAAATTACATAATTGTGTAAAAAAAATTATATTTACCATTTTCTTAAAAACTAAGGCCAAAATCGAAAAAGTTATAGAGGTAAAATGTGTTTCTTTTCAGAATTACTAACACTAGGCTTTTTTTACAGCTAGTTACTTCCACTAAGCCAATTTCGGAACAATCGGTCCAAAAATTAAAAATCGCCGCTGAGATGCCCCCCTTTAAGAGGATACGATTTTATTGGTCTATATCCTCTTGGTTTTTTCTACTTAAGTGTTTTTTGCAGTGTTGACCGAGAAATCTCAATTTTCTCCATCCCCAAATTTCGCAACAGCACTTACGCTATGATTCTCGGGTCTCGAATAATTTCTAACTTTTCGCACCACTTGTCTTGCCGATCGGGGTAAAACTTCTTTATTCCTTGTCTTAAAAATTGTAAGGTCCTGATTGGTGCAGATGTGTGTATCAGTTGTGTGTATCTCATGGTGCATGTGGTAGTTTGGTTCATTATTGTTTAGAATACAATTTTTCTAAAAACTTCAAATTTACGTTTGATTCTTGAAGACCTCCGAAATTTTCAGTATAAGCATTACACTAGGCATTAGCCTAGTGAGGATTTTTCCAAATATATTTAAGAATAATCCAGAGGTACGAATAATTCAGGGCGTAACTGAAGATGGCACGGATAAATACAACATTTACATGAAACTATAAAATTAAGTTTTTCCGATGCGGTTATAATCAGTCCTTCTGCAAAATTTTCTCAACTGATGAAGCAGAAACGAATTTCTGCATAAATTATAACGTACGTGTTTTTGTTGATGTATAAAAGAATCATGCGTTCAATAAAACATCATAACTACAAAAATAAGGAGGAAGAGTACAATTAAAAATTATTAAATTTAAAACACAAAAATATTTCATTACGAATATGGTGATACATTTTTTCTGAAAAACAAAAGTTTTGAAGAAATAACCAGTCTTATGCGTACGAGCCTTTTCGCTCGTGAGTCGATCATTGCCTTAATTGTGTTCAAGCAAAGTTCGATGAGAGTAGTTATTATTTGATGTTGATAATGATAAATGCGGTGATTTAAACGGATTATCCTTCAAGAAATTAACCGGAATGTACTGGGAAAATAATTTATTGTTCCTAAATGAAAATTTGTGTAAAGATTTTCTACCAATTTAAGGAGTTGCGCTCCATCTACCTGAGCAGGTACCTTCCTTTATCCTCAAGAGCAGATTTAGTTGAGTGAACGTCCTGATTTTCCTCAAGTCAGCCATCGAAAACACGTTGACGACTCATTTGTTTCGTTTATTGGTCCCTTGGAGTCGCATTACTTCATTCACGAACTACTTGAACAGCTAATAAGCATTACTCAATTAAATTCTTCCTCGAAAAAGAATCAGACAACCAACTTCAATTCTAGATACAAGAGTTCATAAGATCTATATGGTGCCAGCGAATAATTTAATTCATGGTATTTAAGACCATTCCTCATCTTCCAATCTGAAAATAATTCTCAAAATCATGAGCCATACAATAGGCAGGATGATAGATTACAAGAAAACATATTCACTGACCAAAGTATACCAATATTGATCACAACCAATATGACTGTTCCGCCCCTCTCAGTGTTCCAGATTTTAATTTTTTTCAATTATCTTAGTTTCACAAATATCCCATCACTGTTTTAAATTTATCTTGTAACATGAGATATTTGTAACCCATACAACGGTCGATGTACGTGTAGCGCTGTACTCGAATCCCCTCAGGGGGATACAACTATTGTATCTATGGGAATTAGCGCTCCCAGGGGGACCATATGAGGGCTCGAGCTGAAGGTTAGGTAGGCTTCCTTTTTGTTCAAATAGAATCGGTTTTTATTTTGTTACGGATTATCTTTTTTCGGTTCACTGCTGTCCTGTTTTTCAGCACCTACTACTTTCTCCTTCAACTTTTTCTTGTTTCATGAACTTCTTTCTTAGCTTACTGTTTCTGTGCACCTTGTGCATAGATTCCGCGTTCCCTCAACTCCATACTAAATAGGACCTTCATCCTTCCTCTCTTGTAACATCTTTGTCGTGTTAAGGGAGGCTAAAACTTTCTTATATAATAATAATAATAATAATAATAATAATAATAATAACGTTGTACTCGAAAGCTTACGTTTTATTTACAAAATTCCTCAAAAAATGTTTGTACCAACCATGAAAATATAGAATTTCTCAGTTTTAAAATAATTAAAATTCGAAAGGAATTAAGAAACTTCAATGTGATCATAAAATTAAATAAAATTAAAGCTTTCGAGGGAAGCAATGCTCACTTTGAGAACCTGAAAAACCACGAAGATCAATGATTATATATAGTACTGTATCGACAGGCAATGTGTCATAGGATATTCCTTTATAACACGCGAAGTGAAGATTAGCTTATCTGTATACCTGAAAGTGTGCATCACTGCTCTCAGGAGTTGTGTTTAATGATTAAAATGCTTTCCTCAGACTATGACACGAAATATATATGCTAAAATTTTAAATTTGGGCTCAAAATGGAATGGTTTGAACACACCGCAACGTCTCAAATATAGCGGTGAGAGGAGAAGCGCTAAAGGACAGTTAGTGCGAGGAGAGGTTCCGTTGCGCGCCGCAACATGAGAGCTGGTGCAGCTGTGCAGGTGTTGCTTTGTGTCTCTGTGGTAGGTCGCATGTAGCACGTCCACAAGACTATCAGCAGTGCTTCTCGCTTCCTCACGGGGTATGGTCCTTTGCACGGAAATAATTCGATACAATAAAAGTGTTACAAAAAATAACCTAGATTCTATTTGAAGATATTCTCACGCATGTGTGTGCGTGTGTGTATATATGCATAAAATGTGTATGTGTATGAGTGTGTGTATATGTATGGTTGTGTACGCCTGTATGTACTGCGTGTATTACCTATACGCTTACGTACGGTGCTTTAGTCATTAAAATATAATTTTTTAGCGTTTTTGCTTTCTAATTTTATTCAGATTTCAAACGTCTAATTCATGACTGAAACTACTTCTTATTTCTTCCGGCACTAATGATGGAATAATTTTATTACGAAACGTTTGCTTGAATAAACGTTCTCTCTAACGTTGGTTCTTCTTTTTTATTTTGAGAATAAGATTCCCTATGAATCGCCCTATATAAGTACTACATTAATTGATGACAGAATAATGTAGTTATCGAAGTCAGTTTTACTCTAACCGTATTATTTGAGTCGGAATTTATGACTGGAATCGGTAATATGAAATTTTCTTCAGAAAAGTGTCACGAAAAGTGTGAATAATAAGTATTGAGCTTTAGAAACAAAATATCTTACAACAGTTTTGAGTTTAAGACAGCAAGAAATCCTGATTGCTAAAGTATTCAATAAGAAATATTATTTATTATTAAAAGTGTTATACTTCAAACAAAATACAAACATACAATCTAAAAAATGTTATGGGAGACCAATTTTGTACATAATTGGAATTGAATAAAAAATTTTATTCCCAGTTTTGTAGAAGCTAGCTTTCGGAAAACACCTGTGGATAATTGATAGTAGTTTTTGCTGACAAGAATATAAAGAAATGGCCGCTTACAATGATTATTTATTTCATAAGTACATATGTAAATTGAAACGATGCGTTGCATGAACTGAGATAAACAAAAACAATCTACTTTTTGATCTCGATCGAAACAGTAAAAACGTATCGTCATCATTAATTTATAAAATCGTTTAAAGTCTCCACGGAAATTTAGCAAACAATTCGTTTGATGATAAGCCAAAATGAGATGTTGTATAACAGGAGTCACCCGCCCACTCATCGGAGTGTCATCAATTTGTTTGTGCAGTTTACCTCTGAAAAGGGAACAGGATCTCCCTCAAACGCAATTGCAGGAGCTTGTCATGATTTTTATCATATCTATTTTAGAGAGAAGAATCGGTAGTGAATAATATTCTATTGTAAAATTTATTGCGTCTTAAATAGGAATATTGGTAATTAGTCACGACTCTTAAATTTGGTGCTATTAATATAGTAATCTAACTATTCTGAACTGCATCGCTGCTTTCGTTAGGAAATAGAAACGAATCTCTGACAGTACATTCGTCTCCAGTAAATGGCCTAAGAGCGGCACTCAACATCTGGATAATTCATGGTTACAAATCTCGAGGATTCTAAAAACGGCTCTGTAATTTTATTGGAATTTTTTTCAGATGAAGATTTTTGAAATGCGTGCTGTGTTTTATTTTTAAATATGATTTCTACCATTAAATCAATCAGACGAATTTGTGTCGAGAATTTCCTTAGACCCTCAGATTAAAGTTTAAATAATGTGTCATGATAGCGTGACTTTTGTAGAGGATGATAATTAAATTGAAGGGAATGACTTTAATTTCCGCTCCGACTAAAATATTCTTACTCGAATATATCGCTGGATTCAATGGATTGCCATCATGGTGTGATGGACTTTTTAAACGACAGAATTCAGAACGATAAATCGTCCACAAATGAGAGTGAAAAGTCTGACTCGCAGTAAATTTCAAACAAAAATAATTACAACAACGTGTGAAGCTTTTGGTAACCATCAACAAGGCTTTAATATTGAAGCAAATGTATTTCCAGAGCAATTTTACCATGAATTAATAAAATAGTAATAATAATGCTAAGAATATCTTCTGTACAGACTGTTTAATAATGAATACCCAAAAATTTCCGCAACGACAACAGATCTTCGAAAACATTTCAAAAATGCCAGCTAAGTGGACGTGGCATTGAAATGATATTTAATTCTTACGAACACAGTATCACAATTCGAAATAGCGGGAAGGTAAATATTTTCATTTAAATTAAACCAGTGTGAAACCAAGATGCCAAAGAGCCCACTCTTCCTAATGCCATGCTTCCCATAAGACCCCGGAGATGGCACTTATTTCTCACTCAGAGCCCTTGAAGGCAATAAAAATGTCGTTATCTTGCTGTTACTGCGGCCAGCTGACGATGAGCATTGTACTCAGTCAGGGTGCTGATGAGTGCAGGCCCTGCCTGCAAAAGCAGATTTCCTCAACTGCTGCCTTAATGGGGAAAATGTATTCCTTCAACTTGCGCATTTAACACAGACGTTCTTAGGCTGCGCGCCATTGCGCGATGTTGTACAGCAACATTCTTTTAGTAGGCGTGAAAGTTCACAGTTTTAAGATATGCCGTATGGTAGTGTTGGGCAAAGTTTTACGGGTGAACGTGCATGGTTTGACTAGCGATCATGACCATACAGCTGCGTGATGCGCTGTTTTGCAAGCTCTGTGTCAGCTAATGAATAATTTAATTCATGAATTTCGTTAAAGATTTAGTAAATTTTTGAGGCGCTGGTGGTATGAATTGCCCATAAGTGTGCCATCGAAAAATTCGTGATACCACCATACGCTGGGACGAAGGGGGGCAATTTACGACCCTTAGTTTTTTAGCAGACTGCTGTCATGCTGCAGTATGACAGAAAAATGCGAGGGCACATCACCGCCTTGACATCAATGCAATCGAGTTCAATTTGTAGAATCTCAAGAACACGAGCCAAGACCTTTTTGATTTTTAACTCATCCCTACCTTTTTTTTAATATTTTGCTTAATCACGTGTATTGAAAAAACAGGTGCAACTATCGCCTGATCAACGCCTGCAATGCTCCTGCACTTACTCCGATGTGGTTTGACAAGGTTTCTAAGTCTATCAACTCTGATTTGAATTAATTATTCCTGAGCACTCGGCACGGCAAAGTTTCGTTCAAGCTCAGAGAAACAAAATATCGTACAATAGGAGCTACCATGAGGGTACTGAAGATTTCGTTGAGAATTTATTCACACTAAGAAGTCGATGTCGCCTCTCCGTTCGGCCTTTAATTTGATACCGGTGCTCGGCGGGCGGGAAGCAGAACTCGAGCGTAATAGAAACATTTTATTGTAATTTTTATCAAGCAGGCCGAAATATGACGGATTAGCGCAAGTGCAGTCATGAAGCGTGAACACCCGCTAACTTTGGCCTCACAAAGTTAGCGGGAATGTCTGATTAACGATTTGTTCTCGCGGGCGGTCAAAAACAACGAGCGAATTGCGCCTAGATGTTGGGACGGAACTCGGAGCTCTTTTGAGACTACATACATACGAGAAACCTGACGAGCACATTATTTGACGAGCAGAATACTTCAATTTTGTTCATAGTTGTGAGGAGTCTAAAGGGGCCCATACACGTTCAAAATAAGCGTCAAAATTTTGCATCAAAATTTTGACACGTAATTTTGATACAAAATTTTGATGCTTAATTGCCCACACACGTTTAGGCGTTTTTCCATCAAAATTCAGTATCGTCAAAATTTTCGACATGGATGCATCAGTGGCCATAGCACTAGTGTTCGCATTGGATTCTGATAAACCTCCTGCTAAACGTCGGAAATGGTCAAAAGACTGGTATTTAAAACGCGAAACCTACGGACACGTCAACCTTCTCCAAGAATTACGTTTTAACGAACTAGAGGACTTCCGTAACTTCCTTCGAATGGATGCGCCATCGTTCGATGAGTTACTCGGCCTTGTCGAGCCATTGATAAGGAAAGAAGACACTGCCATGCGTCCATCCACACCACCAAGTGAACGCTTGTCCATCACACTCAGGTACCTGGCGTCTGGAAATTCTTACGAAGACTTGAAATTTCTGATAGCAAGATCTCCGAAAGCGATTGGAAAGTTGGTTATTGGAAATGAAATGGGTATTTACCTCATTAAAAATAATGATCATCCCAAGTATAAACAAATTCGATAGCCTTGTCAAAATTGTGTCGAACGCTTCATATAATCTAGGCCACTTAACGTGAGTGTGTAAAATTTACCATATATTCATATAATATCTTTCATGATATTATTAGTTGCACTGGAAGGTATGAACTTAAACATATTTAATAAATGAAGCTAAAAAATAACATTTCATGAAACGAAAATATGTTTGTGTTGGTAAATTTTTGCAATATTGCTAGAATAAGTCCCAACTATCATAAAATCTGTTTGTACAGAAGGTACGGATAATAAATGGCGATATGTATAACCGTAACAAATTAAAAAAATAACAATAAAAATTAAATATCATGAACTAACATGAATTGTTCCTTGTTTATCGCTTGGGTCATCATCGCTATTGGACAAGGTGCTTCTTGACTGGGCAGAAGTCTCCTGATCTCTTAAAAACATCATAGCCTCCATGAACCACGCCTGGGACTCGTACAAGTCTTCAGTGCCGGCACCTGATTTGGCACTTTTGTCCATTTTTCGAAGCTCATCGCGAAAATTGGTTCGTAGATTATTTTTTCTTCAGATTTTATAATGTGGCGGAAGTAAAATGCTCACGATATTTCCGCAGTAAAATTTCATAGGCCTCGGCTTTCTTGGCACGATTGCTATAACCCTCCGACTTAATTCTCCACAAGGCTAGCAAGGTTTGATACACGCCTAAAACTTCTATCAAAAATTGCTTTCCGGTCTCCTTCTTCCCAGACATGGCGATTCTGTCTCCTCGGCAGTCACCTGCGGACTTACAATTTTGATCAAAATTTTGACAAAAGCCCACACACGCATCAAAAATTTGACGACTCATCAAAAAATATCAAACGGATTTGATCTATCAAAATTTTTATTCAAATCTTTTTTTGACATCAAAACGTCCCACACACAGTCAAATTTTGCATCAAAATTTTGATATCAATATTTTGATGCAAAATTTTGATGCTTTTTTTGAACGTGTATGGGCCCCTTAACGCTTCTTAGGGTGAAGGAATACATTGCGTTGGCAGGATAGTGACATTCCTGAGAGCAATATTTATGTTGCCAGAGTTTATCTGACTCTCCTCACATTGTGTACCTATTTTTCCATGAACAAGAGACAAAGAAATCGAATCAGCGATGAGCCGTGTTTTGAATTTCAGGGTAAAACTTTAAGCTCTATTGATAGCATTAAAGTTACATTTGGAAATTTTAGATTTTGAAGTAGATTCCAAATAGCTGCAGAAAAAACCTAAAGAAATTGTCAGAAATTTTCAAAATTAGAAAACCCTTTATCAAGTGGTGAAAATCATGCACTGATAACTAAAAAGAAAATTCCTGGTAGATAATCCAAATCCCTTATGATGGAGGGGACATTGTCAGTCTCAATTACACTAATTTTGAAAAAAGCATCGAAAAGGTTAAATACTGATGCTTTATAATCAACGGAAAACCAAAACGAACAGTCGTCCAAAGTGATGCACAAAAATAAACAAAATTGAAATTAGAATAAAAAACTAGCGACTCGTTGTATAAGCTGCTAATAAGAACACGTCAATAATTATAATCCAAAGGTTATTTGTTTGGTCTGCTAAAAATTCACAAGATCACGAAACATCCGCCTCTGGGTTCAATCACACAAGTAGCACTAAAATGTTGGCAGCCTTTTTTAAACGTTTTTATGTTACGTTGAAACCTGTGATTCTGAAAATAAGTTTCCCAGATTCGCTTTAGTTTTTGATATATATTAATTTGAAATATATTTTGCTTGCATAACGCAGATATTTCAACTATCTTAAGGAGAACAACCCAGAGAGTTTTAAATTTTGATCAGATTCGTTTGAAATTTGGCCAGTATACGTATTCGTTGAAAAAAACATATTTTATTCGTGTAAAGTTTTCGATTTAGGCCTTATTATTTTACATACGAAATATTAGTTTTTGGTACATTTTATGGCTATTTCAAAAGAATAGAAGTCATTGAGTTTTTATGCTAGAACAAAACCAAAGACAGTTTTCGAATCCTTCAAGCATTTCTAACAAAAGTACGGTAGAAAATTGGAACATTTGAAAATATTTATGAAAATATTTCTGCAAAATTTTTTTTATGAATTCAGCTGCCTTCAGACCCCTTTGGACCCGGGTTCTAGCCTTCATCGGGCCATAACATTTTAGGACACAATGGCCCATCACCTAAGGAGCTTATTTCTGCAAAAAAAAATTTTCAGTCATCCGAAGCCCGGGGCCAAATTTGGCCTGTGTTGTCCTCCTTAAATCACTAAACAAACTATGTACAGATATTGAATTTATACGTTGGACAACCAAGAAAAATGTTAGTTTTCCAATAGTTCGTGGAAACGCTTTTCAGATTTACGAATTTCGTCAAAGATATCTCAACTTCACAGTTTTTTCACGCGCTGTTCATCTGAAGAAATGATAAACCGTTTGATTTTCTTGGGCGTTGTTCTTTTGTGAAATTACGCATAAAACTCAAATAGTAATCAGTTATCATTCGAATACCCCATCGTCTTCGATAACGATTCGGGCCCGTCGTTTTCAGGTGTTAGTTTATTTCAGTATAAGTGCGCACAAATGAATAAATTTTTCAACTGAGCGTTACGAGGATTGTGTTGTCTTAGTTACTTATTTTTAAATGCACTGTCAAAATCAGATTAGGCAACGGAGGGAACTCACTTTTGTTGTGCTTTTCTGCTAATCATTTTTTGTTTCAACATTTTACATGGGCGTTACGATACCAATGTGTGATTATCATACAGTTAAGGATGTTAATGTTAAGGTATTTTAAAAACCAATGTATCAACGTTTCATGTTTGTACTTTATTAGAAATAAACTGCTTTTCTTTCTTTATTTCTTTCTTTCTTTCTTTCTTTCTTTATTTATTTATTTATTTATTTCTATTTTTTTTTCTTTCATAGGAAAATCTGTAACCCTGTTCCTTACTGACGTCCCCAAGATTGCCCGGGAACCAGTCTGATTGGCTAAAGAGGTAGTGGAGTTTTATATTCCTTCTAGAGTCTAATAACTGGAAATTTCATGACACATCCGTGAAAATATTTCTCTAATTTGCAGCCATCTGGTCGCCAAGATATCTCTTAACAGCAGCTTCTACTAACAGCCTCTATCTTTAATGAGTGTCCAACGCTTGTCTCGATGCCGTACCTGCATTTCAAAGTAAGCTTGAGAATTTTTTTTTCAATTACAGATATCGAAACATTGCCTATTTTCCATGGACTCATCACAAATGGTACAGATCTTATAAAGATCACTAAGGCAGTGACGTCTGCCAATATTGAAATCATCGCAGTAAATAATTTAATACCTTTCCAATAAAGTTTAATCATAAAGATTTCTTAAGTAGATAAGTTGAACTAGGAATTAAATAACATCATATCGGATAATTTCCCTCGTGCTTCATGCTAAATCCAAAAGATGAATTCAGTAACCTGAAAACGATCACATTTATCATCTTTTTTGCAATAAAAATACGAAGATGAGAGTGAAATTTCGTTAAAACTATATCCAATTTCCAAAATACCGAGCTCATTTTGAATCTAGGAGTTATTTTCATTCGAAAAGTTTTCCAAAACCTCATGCATTGAGGCAAACATGAAAAATTGTTGCCCTATGAAATTAACCCCTTTGCCGTCCTACTTTATTCACAGGACATTGATCAGTTTCTAAAAACGAAACAATATAATTTGACTCGATAGTTAAACACTGCGTAAAATTTTTTCTCCGTATTATTGAAAAGATTGGTGTAAAATTAGTCGTCAACAATAGCATCTCTTGTAACAAGTTCAGATTATTTATCATTAATGAAGCGTACTCGAATCCAAATCTATGATACTTCAACACAGCCAAATATATAAAAAAACAATATCTCTTCAAGGTCTGCTAAACAGAAACTCCATTTGCTTTCAACAAAGGAAAAAAATTGCCTCGAAAAAGAAACACATTCAAGTAGGTGCTGTTTCTTTGAGCTTTCCATTTGGATTCATGCGTATATGTTGATTTTTAAATGCCTAATTTAGAAAAACTAGATCAAAACAGTTTTTAAGTTAACTTCTATGTTAATTGTAAGCTATGTTGATGGTAATTCTGAAGTCTTCGGTTTTAGAACTCAGATTCTTTATTTTTCCAGCAGGCTTTATAAGAACTCTGTTCTCGAATGCACAGTGCTTGGCCGAGAAAACTAACAAGTGTTAAAGAAGTTTCTCAATGTCGAATGACATGTCGGCTTGTGCCCCTGTCAGAACCTGACTAAGATAATATTAGTAGCAGTAATGGCAGCAGCAAAGTAGCCCATTTATGGTAGTCTATGCCACAGAACATAGCAATCCCACACTAGGCTTCACCCAAGTGTTAATATAGTGCTGACACAGCATAAATTAGACTCCACATAGACAATGCAATATAATCCACATCAATAGACGCAATAGCACATCAATAGCAATGTATATAGCAAATAGTCACTCACCTCTTTAATATCTCTAAACTCATATCAATTAACAGACATGTGGCCAGTGAGAGTAGAGCGAAGATAGATTGGAATATTGAGAAAAGAGTAGAGCAGAGTTGTTAGTAGTAGGTAGTTAGAAATAATAAGATTAAGTACTAACTACAATTTGATAATATATACACCTTAGCCAACATTTACTGTTTTGTTGACTGAGACCAATAGAAGACTGGCTGCGATTGTTGCCGTCAAGAGCGTTGCCAACTTTTGGTCTGTCTAACTAGAACTTATATTTTTCGCTATATTACAGCCCCCTCGCCCCCTTTACACCATGTGCGCCACTTTAGTCCTACTCTATGTACAAAAGCGTCCTACTTTATGTTTTGTTCATAATTACTACAAACAACTCGAAGACCTCACACTTAGCGTTTTGGAAATTTCTAGAGCTATTTGTAACTCATACGTGGTAAAGGTCTTTGGCTGTTTTTATCCTTATATCAATTCCTGGCCTAGGTACATGAAATGTTTAACCGTTTAACAGTCCTTACCAGTATATTTAAGCGTTTTTAAGATATTTGTAGCTGTATTTAATCCGTGTTCAGATGTATTTAATCAAGCATATTATAACCATATTCTTAACTTTAATAATTGTCCTTTTGATTCACAATATGATGTATGATTTGGTAATAATTTTTCCAATTTTTTGCGGTTTCCAAAACTTTTTCTTTGCGAAATATTACTTTCTTTTCTTACCTATTTGTTTATGACTTATTTCTATTTTTTGCGAATCCAAGTCGTTCATATGTTGAAAATTAGCGTAATCTGAATCGAATGAATTTCTAGCAGGTTGAGATTCTTTTCTGCATGCATGTTGTAGTAACTTTTAATACTGACCAAACATTTTGTAGTGCTTGTAACTCGTTATGAACGTTATTATAGTATGCGCAGTAGTATTTCATGTTTCCCTTATTTTCATTACTCAATGCGAATTCATCCAAAGCATTCTCCAGAAGTGTTTTAAATCAAAATGTTGTGAAAACAACCTTACCTTAGCCATTCACCAATTTAGTTTTTTTTTGTGAATTCATTGTTTGAAATTGATAGAGCCAATATTTGTAACACTTTCTATTGAGATGAACTAACTTTATTCTCTGAGAGTTTTGTGCGTTGTAAAGTTATAAATTCGTTTCTTTGCGAGCTTACTTAATGCCTAGTAAATGTTATGTCATTTATTTAAATGTTTATTCATTCTAATGTTTAATTCTAAGGAAAAGGGAATTTTTTATCTTATTTGCCTATGCTGCCCTTTTTCCGTTTCTTGTGGCTTCGCTTTTAGCATTTGTAACCACCTTAAACTTAAGTGATTGTTAGTTTTAGTTTATTTTCGAAATGGCGGACTGGGCTACCTTCGTGGTTTTAATATATAAAATTATTAATTTCGAGCGGGAAATGTTTAATTTTGCGCCTGAAATGTTAGCAAATGTGTTTTGCTGTATATGCGGTTTCATTATATATTTTGCTATCGAATCTTTTTTTGATCTAAAAACTTTGTTTTTATTTTTGCATTTTGACCCGATATAGTTTTCCTTGCCCCCTTTACCCTATGCTCACCATTTTACCCCTCGTATAAAAGCGTTCATCGCGTTTTTAGTCTCGCATTTTGGTCGCGCTCTACATACCGCCATCACATGTCCGCCACCGCCCTCCATACCAGTGAATTGTTACACATGGACCCCTTCATTACTACCCTACCGGTGACTCCGTTCGGGAGTCACAGGCTCTCAGCTTCGTGAACAAACAAGCTTGTAAACCAAACCAACCAATTCTGGCATTTATAAAACTTTTGACTTTTTTTCTTCATTGTCATAAAAAATCTGTAATCCAAACCTTAGATTTTAGTGCTATAAAATACTGTCCTGATTAGTATTCAGCCTACATTGAGTTGAAACAGTTCAAGGAGTTCTTTGTTGATAACATACAGCTCGTAAAGAATAAAATTAACAACTGTGTTTGGAAGTACTTTGCGCCAAATTTTTCTTCTATCTCTAATGATATCGTGTTGTACGATAAAGATATCTCAGCCGTTGAACTCTCAGCAAAGACGATCAGCGATTAAAATCCATCTCAAAGTAACATCTTTAGCCCACATCTCATCGGAACACAATTGCTTTCAACCATTTTTTAAAATCATTTAAAATGGGCTCATATTTCACTACTCGATCAAAAAGTTGAGAAGTTGAGTTGTGTACGAAGTTAATTGTGCAGAGGCTAGCTGAAACGGTATTGGTTCTGCAACAAATACGCTCGATTAAAGATGCAAGCAGCACAGGTAAAATATAAGCAGCATTAATTTCCGCAAAGGCCGTTGATACAATGATAAAAAACGGTATAAAGACATACGTTTTTCCAACAACGTAATCGACCTCCAAATCGTCGAGGCCATAAATATCAAACTAAGGAACTGTCTCATTATATTAAATACAACGAGAGCTCCAGTTCCCTTCGCTTGTCATGAGTGAAGGCCTTGTATTTCGGTGAGCTCTCTCTTTCTTGCTGTGCTTTCTCTCTCTAGTCTTTTACGGTAGTGTTAACATTGCTGATGCTTTCTTCATCTCCCGCCATGCTCGTAAAAATCGTGACGTCACATACGTGGTCCGCCATTTGTGATGAAGCGAAAGGGCAAATTTTAGTTAGCGCAATCTGTCACTGATTTCCCATAAAGCAGAATTAACCAGGCATTGAAAAACCTTAAGAAATGTGACGGAGTATCTTTCCTGTCAAATGAGTGTACAAAAATTCAGTTTTCTATAACCATTGCTGATACGCTGATGCGATAAAACAACACGAGCGTTGTCGAGCTCGTCTTCACATATGACGACTATGATTCTCTCATTTAAAAACAAATTAATTGCAAAAAGTACAATTTATGTGCCGAAGAAGTATATATTACGAATCAATATAGCTTTACACACCCCGTATGTAATTATTGTTCACTCATACCCAACCTCACACTAGTTTAGATAGAATTGCATAAAATGTTGCGCGCTGCACTCTAACGTACTCTATATAATTTACATTGTTTTATATCAGAGTTCGTTTGTTTTAGTAAAACTGTATATAACAACTTTTTAAAAGTGTTTATAAATTAGTCAACACTTGTTTTGAGTACATATAAAATTCTAGATTTTCATTTCAATCGGAGAAATAGAAACCTATGTACAGTACTGGTCAGTATTTGATAAGGGACACATCATTGAGTTTCATCAAAGAGGAATATCGACTCAGGAGACATCTATACAGTAACAGGTAAAAATATTTGAACAACACAGAGAGCAATAGCTCTAAAATCAGACGACGAAACCGGTTTCTCTTGTGATTTATTGTGGTTTTGTGGTTTTTCTTGTCCTCTTAAGAGGACAAAGACAGACGCTCTCTGAGTATATTGGCTAAGAAAAATGATCATTCATCAACGCAAATGATAACTAGCGAGATTTATGCAGGTCCAAAAACAATTTCTGAAAATACTGCGAAACCAGAGTTAAAGAAAATTAACTTGGGCAAATGCAAATCAACCAAGAAGCTATTATATAGTGTCAGGAACAAACTGAAAATAATGTTTATTTGTTCGAGAACGTTAGGATTAGACTGTTGAGGATTGGGAACATGTAATGTAGTTCGTTGGATTCAAATTCGTCCTCTTTCAGACCGCTGGGCGTTATCGGGTATGGCGGAGGCAACATGGAGCTATTGATCCATCTTTCGTTGTTTTAACGAAAGGTATCTGGAGGCAGTGTAACTGTGTAATGCCTTGGGGCTGTTTTTGATGAAATGAAAATGGATACACCACGCTTTACAATAGCAAAATGAACTTGCTGGTATATTTGCAAGTACTTTCTGAAGATGTTCAGCTTTCTACGGAGTTTTATTTGCGGATGCATGACGGGATCTTTTGGGACGCGAATGCTCTTATACAGGGTGTCCGACACTTTTGTTGCCAAACTTTAACATAAGGTAGCAATCGTCGAAATAAACACTTTTTATTCTATTAAGGTATGGTCTAAAATGCTTAGTTAAAGAGTTGCAAGGACTTGAAGTTGGACAGTTATTAAAAATAATTCGTACACTCTCTTGCGGAGACGAATCCAAGGTGGTAAACTGCGGCACATCAATGGCAAGGATACGAAATGAGAAGTTAGGCAAGTATGTGAAACATTTATTATTATTTATTAACATTAACTTTTTAATGTTTTGATAAGGAAAAAGCATTTTCGACAGTAATTATTATGAGCACAACAAACGAAACCGTAAACTAGGTAACATGCTTACAAAAATTGTTCAAAATGCCGCCAATTTCTTTCGATGCAGGCGTTCAAACGCCTCTCCAATGATTGGCGGACGCGAGCAAAGTCACCAAGAGTTTCACGAATCCTTTCCGAGGCTTCAACAATCCTACCTATCAGGTCCTCTTCGGATTGAATCGGTGTTTCATACACTAAACGTTTCATATGCCCCCAGAAAAAGTAATCTAGGGGCGTAATATCAGGATATCTTGGTGGCCACGCGAAGGGACCGCCACGGCCTATCCAGCGATTGGGATATCAGGCATCCAATAATTGCCTAACAGCAGCCGCAAAGTGTGCAGGAGCACCATCATGTTGAAAATACATTCTTCTGATGTCAGCTAAAGGTACATTTTCCAGTAGTTCTGGCTGTACTTCATTAAGAACAATGTAATAGGTACGTTTATTTAGTCTCTTTGGTAAGATGTATGGCCCAATCAGATGGTCACCAAGAATTCCTGCCCAAACATTTACGGCGAATCTAACCTGATGTCGTCATGTCGACATTGTCTTGTAACATGTGGATTGTTGCCAGACCACATGTGCATTTTGTGCAGGTTATGGAGATTAAGTATTCCTTCTCGAGTAAATGACGCTTCGTCTGTGAATAAGACTGGTGATGGGAAACGAGGTTGTTGATCTGTTTTCTGTCGAAACCACCTCACAAATTCAATACGACGTTCGAAATCTTCGCCGTGCAATTCCTGCACACGCTGAAAATGAAATGGATGTTGACCACTGTTATGTAGTACTTGCCACACAGTAGTTTCGCTTAAATGTAAAGCACGTGCACAAGAACGAGAGCTTGAAGTAGGTTTGTTTCGAAAATATGCTAAGACATCTTCCACCTTGTCTGGATCTGCTACGCTCCTTTGGCGTCTTCCTTCAGGTCGTGGTCTGTGAAATGATCCGTTTTCACGTAATCTCCGGTGTATGGCTGTGAATGTTTAACGCGATGGAACATGTCTGTTAGGTTGCCTTTCTGCGTAAATTCGAACAGCTTCCCTAGAATTTCCATTTGCTGCACCATACACTAGGTGCATATCCGCTAATTCAGCATTGGATACTCCCTCCATTGCCGGTGATACATTTGCAGCCGAAGAAGTACTAACAGTAAACAAACTAATCTTTGTCGTTGATGTCGAGGAGCACTCAGAATATCGGATGAAAAGTAACTTCACGTATTTTTAACTTTTTAACTAAGCATTTTAGACCATACCTTAATAGAACAAAAAGTGTTCATTTCGACGATCGCCACCTTATGTTAAAGTTTGGCAATAAAAGTGTCGGACACCCTCTATTTAGTCACAGAGCTGGAAATGTTCAAAATTGGATTATTAGAGAAAATAACGCATTTAAGCGCATGGGCTAACCGTAACAATTTCCTGATTTGAACTTCATTAGAAAATCACAGGATTAGCTTTAAACAACCTGCGTTTCTTATTGTTCCTACCTATGACTGTTTTGTGGGCTAGGTTACTTCAATTATGGCCAAAAATAGAGGTACATAGGATCCAAAATCTTGTAGAATCAATGTCAGGTAGATTGGAAGCAGAAATCGAGCAGAAGACGGTCTGATCTTCAATGAATTTCTACACCACGTAACTATTTTCAGCTATTTTGTGTAAGTACTTACCTCCATCGGATTCCAGTTAAAACTGCCGCAATCATTCAGTTACAAAAGTGACGTCATTGTTATGTTACCACGTCAATGAGCAGGCGTGGAGGTACAGGAGAGATTGGTTTTGCCAATACCTTCTCGTTCTCTAAAATGTTTTCTGCGGGCGTTACGTTGGAAGAACATTTCATAAATTTTTGGTGATATGAAGCACATTCTCCTTTTTCTTAGACACATTTTAATAAATTGAGTTTCTTGCAATAAATCGGTACAGACTTGAAAAACGTTCATTAATCAGACCACCATAAAATTTCGCAGAACCAAAGTGTATCAGTTATGCTTAGTTTTCTATGAAGTTGGCAATTAACATTTAGAGGTCATTGCATAAACATAGCGCAGCCCATGCCAAGTGATTGAATGGGCCCATGCCAAGACTTTATTGGAAAATTTCTTCACCATGCAAGGTACACAGCTTACGATGTTTGTGTTTTGGTGAATCTGGTCAATATTGCAGAGCCAACCACGCGCCCAATGAAAGTCAGAATTTGGTAACCTCGCTTCCTAGCTGATCTCATGCGATGCGTGTCATTATCGACATAGGTTAAGGCTCGCATAGGCTCGCATCATCACGACAATTTAAGAATCGTTCAATGACCTTGCCTGATGCACAAACTAGGAAGCATCTCCCAACTTATAAGATGAAAGAAGTTTGTTTGGAGATGGACTAGAAAGTTTTGAACTGGTCAAGGACTATCTAGCTTTTTGGGGATGAGAAATTTTTTATAGTTCATAGGGCTTGTAGCTATGGAACGATTACTGGCTTGGGTCTTCGAGCACTCACGTTCAACCCACGATGACTACGAGGAAATCAGACCCTCGGCAGAGTTTTGAGTGAGTGTGACGTCGTCACCCACTCTCTGCCAAAGACGAAAAAATAAATGCCGACGTCTTTGAAAGAGAAATCATTCCAGGGATGAAGGCCATGGCTTCAAACAAGAAGTTCGTATTCCAGCACGACTCAGCTCTCTCCCATACGGCGAGCGAAACCGTTGACTTGCTCAAGATATCCGGTGTGCAATTCGTCGAAAAAGACTGTTAGCCTTCCAACTAGCCTGATCTGAACCCGTTGGAATACTATTTTTGTCAGTAAATTGAGGCCAAAACTTGTCTAAAGTCTAGCAACAGCATCAAAGCCGTTTAGGACATTGAAAAAGTCGTGAAGTCATTTTGAGCGGCAGGTCTCCGCACTGAAGGCAGCCGTACAGAACAAAACTTTTATTCTCCTGATCTTTTAAATTAAATATCAAATTTCAAATTATTTTGCTACTTTTTTCTTGAGTTATAAGGATTTAAAAATAGACACAGAACATAAGCGAATTTTTCTGAAAGACTGTAGGTACGAATAGTTTGTTTCAAATATTTTCTTTTCATTTTTATACACTACACAATCGTTGACCAAACTTTAGTTTGGATGCACATTTGATTACCTGTGGGTAGCTTCATAACTACTGCGTCGCATGTGAATACTTTGAAGAGTTAGTGAAAAATAAATAAGCATATGACTTCCATTTTAACTGTGAAAGCAGTACTATTTTTATCAAAATGCTGTTAATAAGCTTCATTTCGTAATATTGTTGTCAATGCCTGAAATCAATGTTGAAAACAAAAATAAATGCAAAACTTCAAAAGTACAACTCGCTTTGCCTTCTGCTTGCACTGCCGTTTTTTAAAGTTTAAGAGCTTCCGAAGTTCGCTTAACCTTAAGAGCTCTGTTCAACTTTCTGCGTTCGTTGTTTTTTGAATTTATGAGCAATGAAAAAACAAATAATTATGAAAATTTGTTCAAATAAAATCATTCAATGAAATCAAAATTTGTTCAAATGAAAATAAAATGATGGTGTATAATTATCAGGTATCAAATTATAACTCAGTAGCGTAAGCACAGGCTATTTTTCATTTGATTTAGGCGCATCGGCATACATGTTTTTTTCATTGTTTTGTTTTCCACCAGGATCATAAGGAAATAAAATTTCATAGATTACTGATGTGCTAATGCACGCTATCTATGGTTGCCACACGATGTCATAATTAAGTACTCGTTTATACACATGCATTATACACGTAAAGTTAGTTTCAAATTTCCTTCCAGGCGACTTTCATTCTTTTACATGATCAATAAATTATTTCCACTCACTGCATGTTCGACAACATCGGTAACTGTCGCATAATCTCTAAGGCCTGGTATCAATGTAGATGTCCTCTGAGGCGTTCTCATCAACATTCACCATCCTTTCGTGATGAGTATATTTAAACTTAGTAAATTAACCAAGAGACGTTTTTTATGTTTTTCTATCAATATTTTATCCAATCATTGGCGTGGCTAATGATACGAATAATCGTTTAAGTGTCTTTCAAATAAATCCGTGCAATTTCCCTTTCTGTGCTCAAATCCTAATTACTTAGGGTTAACGTAACACGATACTTAGAAATTTTAGCAGTGATATTCGTGTCATACAGTGGGGGCAAAATAATACAACACGTTTATTAAATCGTCTAATTCCACATTTCTAGACCGCGTACAATTGCGAAAATTTGACTATAAATAAAGAGTAGGATAAAAAGGTCATTATTGTTCTAAAACTCATAAATATTAATAGAAAAATACACAGGAACATGTGAAATAAATACGCGAACAAAAGTTTCCAACACATTTCAAGATATATATACATTGATACTTCATTGCATAGCCGTAATTATTAATTATGGCTTCTAGACGTTCGAAGTAGTTCACAACCAGCCTTTTACAAGTTTCAGGTGTAATCTTATTTCATTCTTCAAAAAAATGAAAAGAAAAAATTATTTCCAATAGAGATGGTACAAAAGTACCATCATTGGTTTTTAAAATTTCTTAAAGTTAATACACTTAGGTTATACACACACATGAGTATTTTAATACTCATGTCACTAGTCAAAAAGAATTGATTGAGGGCTATGTAATCCTAATCTTGCTTAATCTACATTTGAGGATACACATAATGATAATTATAAGAGACAACAGAATTTCATGGACGATGCATTTTCATTGTGGGTTGAGGACACCTTTGTCAATTTACGTATACATGATATAAAACTTCGTAATTCTTGACCCAGGAAATAATATTTGAATTTTTTGTCTCGGAAGATATTCAAAAATGTCATTTTAAGGAAGCACGAAAAATGTATATAAGCATGAGGACCACGAAAATTACAAGATTTGTATTTCTAATTAGGCAATTTTAACATAACGGTCATTAGTTGATAAGCATTTTATTTAAATATAAATGGATGATCACACAGCAAATGTATGGTTTTTTTACGTGAATGCTTTACAATAATAAAGAGATGATGAGTTAGGTAATGTTACAAGTTGAGAGTGAACAGAAAAAAAAATTATCTCTAGTTAAAATGCCAGTAGTCAGTTTAGTACACACATATGGGCATATATACATGTAAATATATACACATATACATGCACATACCTACACACATACATACACCTAACACGTAAACATACACAAATACATTTCTATGCATCGAGGAAATCACAATACATGCGCGTTCTATAAAAATGCTGTGCGATGTTCTGAAATATAGGATAATGAGCAAAGGAAATTCGTGACAACTCGTTCAGTATGTGTTGCTGCTTACAGTTTCTAATGAAATATTTTTATTGTAACGATGTTTTATTAAATATTGTGTTGAAAAGATCATTGGTTGATAAGCGTCTAATTTATCATATGTGGGTGATCACACAACAAATATATTTGTATATATATATTTTATAAATGCTGTACAATAATCAAGTGAAATGAAGTATTACGTTGTGACACATTCACCTATCTACGTACGCATAGCGTGCACAAGTACACATATACACAAGTAAGCATGTGCGCAGATATCAGCGTAGACTAATCAGTATAAACTAGAATTCCAATCGAGGGAGTCGGAGAAAATATCTTTTATTATGGCATGAATTTTATAAAATTTCAGTCTAAAAACATTGGCATAAAACAGTCTACCTTAGTCAGAAACATGAAAACCATTGTTCTACAACGGTTCCCAAGTACAGAATATTTCCAGAAGTACGCGAGGCTTAGGTCCGGTTGTTATAATATACTTTAAAGCGTACGAGATTATATGATAATTTGCACTACACTAGCCTACCAAAATCATTTTTGGACGGAAGAAGAGAGAAACATGGAAGTTCTATAAGGGTGTCATACTAGGAAAAAAAATCACATTATCTTTGAAATGTCTGCAATTGATAATGTCTGCAATTGATAAACATACATAGGTACCACATTTTACATGTACAAGACATTTAGGCTTTGGATTGCCTTACAATAATAAAATAAAATTATGTGTTGGGTAGTGTTAGAAGTTGGGAGTGAGAAAAAAGTGTGGTATTTATAGTTTATATACCAGTTGCATGCATGCTTGCAAATCCCAGCGTATAGGCGATCAAATCATAGTACCTACGCGTACTTCGAGACTGTTGTGTGATGGCTTGACTTATAAAGAAAATGAGCAAGGGAGAGTATTAAGCAATGGAGATACCAGGCAAAATGAGATTCGTCAATACGTGTTCAGTATGTTCTGTTGCTAAGAATTAACGTTGAGACGAAAGATAACGAATTATTTTGGCTTTAAATTCTCTCGGTCTTTGAGGGATTTCAATACTCAGGGTAAGTTTGTTACACAGTAAGGCGCCTGATATTGACAGAGCCTTCTGCCCTATGTGAGATGAACGATAGTTGACTAAGACATTGTTTCTGTTCGGCTTTTGGTTGGTTACAGTGGGTGGATGGAAACGCACTATCTCAGCATTGCTCTGAGGAAGATACAACGAGGAGAATACGTATTGGGCCCTCTGCATGAGGAGCCTTTCTTGAAGTTTATTAAGGAGAGGGGTTACGTGATCGCTTCTTTTGAAATTACTGTTGTATACCACCTTGGCTGCGAAGTTGGAAATCCATTTTTGTAAATCCCTTTGAAGGTATTGAGGTAAGTCTCCCCATACTAGGCTGCAGCAGTGAATGCGCGATAACACAAGGGATTGAATGGCTAATAATCTGGATTTTTCGTCTAGCATACTTTTTACACGATGAAAAAACATTAAAGTTCCGTAATTTTGGTTGCAAGTAGTCTCAACGTGAGATTTGAACATATTTCTATCGAACCAGATACTTAGGTTTTTTAACTTTTTCTGATGCATTAATTATATCATTTCCAACTGCGAAAGTAAGGTCTGAAGTTTTTTAATAGCATCATTGGATCCGAAAATATTGCATTGTTTTATTAGCATTTAGTTTGAGACCATTTCGGTCGTACCATGATTTCAGGCTAGTCGGTATAGTTTCGGCTTTAATTTGCGTCTGTGGAATTTCCGATGCAGAACTTGTTATTGAAATTTGAGCATCACCTGCATACATTGAGATCCGTGCGTTAGAAGGCATTGGAGGGGGATCATAAACGAAAGTAGAAAACAGTAGCGGACCAAGAATGGATCCTTGGGGAACACCAAAATTGTTTTGAATGAATTGGGACAATTTGTCTTCTATGCGGACTGCATGAGATCGATTTGACAAGTAACTTTCAAACCATTGCGTGTCTATTCTCAAGTTCAGTATTTTACGTAGAAGTCTATCATGTTCGACGCTATCGAACGCTTTAGAGAGATCGAGTAGCAGCAAGAGTGTCACATTCTTCTGATCGATGTCACTGTATATTTTTTCAGAGATATTGAGCAGAGCATCTTGAGTGCTAGTGTTTCTTCTATAGTCGTATTGATTTCGGTGGAGTAGATTTGACTGGTCCAGGTGAAATGACAGTTGATTTGTCACCACTTTCTCCAATATTTTGGACATTACAGGTAAAAGACTGATGGGCCTGTAGTTTGATGCTGTTTTTAGGTCACCACTTTTATGCAACGGTCTAATAATGGAATGTTTCCATTGGTTTGGAAACGTGTTGGTTGCTATTGATGTATTAATTATCAGACGAATCCATGGTGCTGTGACTGGGAAACTGTCTTTGATATATTGAAGACTGATACCATCATGTCCAACTCCCGTTCTGTTTTTTAGTGAGTATAAGATATTTCTTAGCTCCGGTAAATCGACAGGACGTGGTCTCCACCTGACATCATCCCTCGAGGATGCAGTGGGGCATGAATTTTCAATTGACGTTTCACCTGGACCCGTACACACCTCACTGAAAACTTGAGCCCCTACTTTTGAAAAAAATGTATTGAAATCCGTGGCTGTTGCCAAGGGATTTTAAAATTAATTGTACGGTCTAAATTTTTATAGGGAGCAACCTCACTAATGATTTACCAAGTCCGTTTCTGGTTATTTCTAGCCGTTATCAGTTCCTGGGGAAGTGAGTTTGTTTCGCTGCAGTGATTTTATTTCGAATAATTTTTTCACGATCTTTATATCTTTTGTATAAGGTACTGTTTGATCTATTGTTTTTGTACTATCGCAAGTTAGCTTTCTTTATTCTGCTCATCTCTTTAACTTCGTCAGTAATCCTAACAGTGCGTTTTGGCTTGTTTTTTTTTTTTGGTGACGTAAGGCGCGCATTCGTCGAGAGCTGCTGTGAAGTTCTCGTTGAAGATGGACACTTGAATATCAACATCGTCAGATTGCATCATATTCTGGAATTCGGTGGACCTATTGAGTAGCTTTTCTTGAAATAGTTTCGCAGAATAGTACCTTTTCGAGCAATAAGTCATTAAACGATATTTTTTGTCTTTCCTTTGCAATATTAATTTCACATTCTATAGAGTGGTGTTCGGAAATAAAAGGTGATATTACTGTACTAAGTATTGCGGTGGGATTATTTGTGATGGCCAGATCGAGGATAGTAGCAGAGACTTTAGTGATGCGAGTCGGTTCTTTGACCATTTGTGATAGGCTTAGTTTATACAACAGTTTGCTTAGCTGACGAGTCGGTTGACGAGTCGATGCGAGTCGGTTCTTGTCCGCTAAGTCAACATTAAAATCTCCGAAAGCAAAGAATGATTTTTTGGCCTGAAGGATTTCTTTGAAGGTTTCCTCAATGAAATCTAGTGTTAGACTTAGGGGAGACGATGGGTGCCGGTAAAGGCTGCTAATGATTATGGATTTATGTTTATTTATTTGCACTTCTAACCAAACCATTTCAATGCCTTCGCAACTTTTATTCGCTAGAAGTGAAGATTTTGAGTACATTTCTTTCACATAAATACAAGATCCACTACCTCAGCTGGTTTTAGCGCCATCGTAGCGGTACAACACGTAATCAGGAATGTTAAAAAATGAACTTTGGGTTCGTGAATCAAACCAAGTTTCTGAAACACACAAAATATCAATTTCTTCAGTGACCAACATTACTCTGATGTCATCCAGTTTCCCATTCAGGCTTTGAGCATTTATGTGCTTCACTTTGATTTTACTGGTATTAGGACTCTTTTTGAAGGTAGCAAAGTTACTATCTCGATGGGATCGTTCTGAGGACTTATCGATCTTGCCTACCTTACCCAGGGTGTTTGGCCCAGCGTCTGCTATGTAAGAAAGTCTACTATTTAGCTGGGCAGCAGCAGTTTGTCAAGATGAGGTAACTCCAGTCTGATTTTTGCCTTGTGTGACAAGTGCACTGTAGTGATCGTTTTTACGATGGAGCAGTAGTGGAGGGTTATTATTTGATAACTTTGATGAGGGATTGACAAGTATTTTCAAGACACAATGATCCTGCTCATCTAGGATGAGAAGTTTTTGGCCAGTCACGTTCGAGATGATTAGTGGTATAAGGTCTACAGCAGCTTGATCAAAATTTTTGTCGTCAATGTAATTATTTAGGAGGTTTTGCATGTCTCCGCTGTTCTTGTCAACCAATTTAGCATATGTGCTTTTGTTTGCTTTGCTCTCCGTTTTGATTGCAGTCTTTAAGGAATTGTAGTTTCATTTTGATGGTGGTTGTTTCGTAAGTAAATGAGCTACTGCATGAAGGAGGCAGTGTCCATCTGCTTTGGTGGGAAAGGATCGTCTCAACTCATCCGTTGTGGAATTCATGCGTTCACAAATGGGAGTGGAGACTTTTTTTTTGTACTTTTCACATCATTTAATGCAAATTTCTCTGGGTTCAGTGATTTTATGGGACCTTTCTTCTGAATCTTCAATTTCAATTCCCTCCACAAGATCTCAATCGGATTCATGTCCGGGGATTGACTTGGCCATTCTAAAATGTTTATCTTCTTCATTCTCAACCATTTCTTGATTTCATTTGCAGTATGCTTTGGATCGTTGTCTTGTTGGAAGGTCCATCCACGTTTCAATTTCAACGAACGAGCTGAAGGTAAGAGTTACTCTTCCAATATTTAACGATACACCTTGCCATTCGTGGTTCCTTCTATGATGTAAGTTTGCCTACCCCTGATGAGCTGAAACATCGCCACACCATGATTGAGCCATCTCCAAACTTGACAGTGGGTGTGGTGCACTTTGGTTTTCCTCTTCGTTTTATTGTCTCCAAACATGGTTTGTGCTGTTTCTCCAAAATAGTTCGATTTTGGTTTCATCTGATCACAGTACCGAGTTCCAAAACGCTGCTGGCTTGTTCAAATGGTCGTTGACATACTTCAGCCTAGCCTTGACGTGACGTTTCTGGAGAAAGGGTGTCCTATAAGGGGTGCGGGAGCGAAGACCTTCACGGCGCAGTGCCCTGCTGATCGTGTGTTTGCTGGCTTTGATCCCAAATGCCTTGAGATCATCCTTCAATGCTTCACGAGTAATTTGAGGCCTCTGCACTACTGTTCGGATCAATTTTTGAGCAGTTTGGTCCTCAATCTCCGGTGGACGGCCAATTCGAGAATGGCAGAGAGTCGTATTTCAGCATTTCCAACTTAGGCTATAGGAACACACAGTTGTGCACAAATCATCTGATATCCCAAACCTTCATTATGGAGCTCCACAACACGTTTGCGAAGGTCTTGGCTGATGTCCTTATTCTTACCCATGCTTACGACCTTTCATAACCAGAGCCGTTGTATCAAAGACACGTTATTGGTGAATGCTGCCGAAAGTTCTGTTGCCGAATAGTAGAATGTATTGGAACATTCTTGGAATAATCTTATAATGATTTTAATGTATAATATCGAGTAAAAATTCCAGTATTGTAAACTTTTGCTCACGGATTTATTGTACACGTTCGTGTATATTTTTCTATTAAATACAGTAGTTATGGGGTTCAGACATATTATTAACCTTTTTATATTACTATTTATATCTAGTCCAATTTTCGTAATAGTACGTGGTATAGAAATGTTGAATCTGGCAATTTAATCAACGTGTTGTAATATTTTGTGCCCCCCCCCCACTGTATGTGTACATTTATACTAGGATACAAGTATGAAAATAAAAGTTTTTGCAATTAAATCTTTTAACATAGAGGTCATTAGTTGATAAGCATCTTATTGAGTATATATGGGTCAATCATACAACGAATTTTTATTTCTTATATAAATGCTTCACAATAATAAATAGAAATGATGTGCTAGGCAACGTTACAAGTTAGGAAAGAACAAAGAAAAAGAATATTTATAGTTCAAATGCATGTTACTAGTTTAGTTTAGTACACATGATATATATATATAATATACATATACACACATAGGCACACACGCACCTACATACGCACACATAACACGCATACATATGCATGAACGTAAACATTAGCATACAATAAATCATTATACATACGTATACTATAAAAATGTAGTATGATGTACTGAAATACAAGATAATGAGCAAAGGAGATTCGTAGCTACTTTTTCAGTATATGTACTGTAGCTTGCAATTATATATTGTTGGGAGGCAATTGATGACGAGCTATTTTGGTTTTAAATTCTCTTAAATGTTTGAGGGATTTTGATGCTCTGGGGAAGTTTATCCAACATTAAGGAGCCTGATACTGACAGAGACTTCTGCCCAATGTCAGATGATAGTTAACTAAGCCATTTTTATTTCTGTTCGGCTTTAGGTTGGTGACGGTGGGGGGATGAGATCGCACTATCTCAGCATTGCTCTGAGGAAGATATACAGAGGAGAGTACGTATTGGGCCTTTCTTGAATACCTTTCTTGAATAGGAGCCCAGTCCAGTTTATAAAGGAGAGGGGTTACTTGATCACTTTTTTAATTTACCTTCTATATACCGCCTTGACTGCAAAATTCATGCTTTTTTGTAGCTCTCTTTGAAGACATTGAGGTAAGTCTCCACATACTAGGCTACAATAGTCAATGCGCGATAACACTAAGGATTGAATGGTCAATAATCTTGACTTTTCGTCGAACATTCTTTTTATACGATGAAAAAACATTGTTCCGTAAATTTTGTTGTAAGTTTTCTCAACGTGAGATTTGAAGGACATATTACAAATACTTAATCTTTCTGATCTCTACAAAATCTACATATGAAATTTCATTAATAAAACATTAATCAACAATGGCGACAATAACCTAAACAATTATTAACTACACAAACTGGTCATCACGACCATTTAGCCCGAAATAGAAGTAAATTCATGCTTCCTTATTATTCAAAGGCCCGGTTGCACCAAAGTATCCTCTTCGTTGGAACTAAAACTTGGAACTCAATCCCTGCGGAGATCCGTGAAAGTAATTCTTACAAGGTATCCAAAAGAAATTTTGAGTCTTATTTCCTACCAGAATACTAGTCGTGTAAGATCACCAAGTCAAATCTTGTCTCCTACATGACTGGTCTTGATAATGTAATTTTCCATGGTTAATATAGCTGATCTTCAGTCTGCTCTTAAATCGTTTATAGAATATACTGTTAACATCTAGTCCAAATAAACTATTTTTTTTTAAATGAAGCATCCAATATCGAGTTAAGTATCTCATTGATCAGTCTAATGTTAAACTAGGTTAAGTGAATTAGGTTAAACATTATTGTACACCTTAGAATAACGTTGATGGTATGATGACCTAGAAGTCGCTGAACTTATTCGGCCCCACAGGTAGCTATACTCAAATTTGACCATTATACTAGACTTAAGAAACATTCTACCTCTGTATCACCTGAGGTAAATAAATCGTTTCAAATTGTTTAAAATATTTCCATCGAACCAGATACCTAAATTTTTATCATTTTCTGATGGCTTAATTTCATCAGTACCTACTATAAGAGTAAGATTTTTAATATTTTTGACTACGCCTTTGAATCCGAAAATAATCCATTTCGTTTTGCTAGCATTTAGTTCAAGATCATTTTGGTGGCGTCATAATTTCAGGCTAATCAATAGGGTTTTAGCTTTAATTTACGTTTGCGGTAATTAATTCTGATACAGAACTTGTTATGGCTATTTGAACATCATCTGCATACATGGAGATTCGTGTGTCCAAAAGCATCGAAGGGAAACCGTTAACGAAAATAGAAAACAGCAGCGGACCAAGGATAGATCATTGAGGAACTCCAACATTGGTTTGAATGAATTGGGTCAATTTGTTGTCAATGCGGACTGCATGAAATTGATTTGATGCATAACTTTCTAACCACTGCGTGTCTACTCCTGAGTTCAATATTTTTCGTAAAAGCCGATCATGTTCGACACTATCAAACGCTTTATCATTGTGCACTATTGTTTCATTTTCTTATTCCAGTCTTAAATTGTTCTTGTTAGTTTTGCGTGGCAATTTTTACTTTCTTACGCTCGTGAGTACAGTATGAAACACTATTTTAGGTAGTTAACTTTTTGTACGGTTTCCAGCTTTGTTGAAAATGTTATGGCCAGCATTGTACAACAATCCTTTTCATGTCATTGACTTCGGTGAACTCTTTTGTGTTAGTACTGTTGGCGTAAGTAGGAAATTAATTTTTTGTTATAGTGAATATTATATTCTTTCCAAGCTCATCACTTGGTATACTAGTTGATGCTTTAGTGTGAAAAATCGTCCCAAATCCCGTCTTTCGACCCATTAGTTCGTGACGCAAAATCAATCAAATCTGCCTATTTTTCTTTTAACATCAAACCTCATGCTCGTAGCACTACTGTTCCTATGTCCGTTTGCTCATATTTCAATATAAGTACGCACTAACGAGAGGGTTTTCAGCAATGCGTCACATGTATTATATTTACTTAGTCACTTGTTTTTAAATGCATTACCAAAAATACGACTACCGCAACGAAGAGGAACGCGATTTTTTGTGCTTTTCTCCGAATCATATTTCGACAATTAACAGGGGTACTATGATAACCATGTATGAATAGCAATTAAGGGTCCAAATCCTTTGTTTCAACAATTAACACGGGTATCACGATAACCTTGTATTAATAACAATTAAGGGTCTCAATGCTTATAGGTATTTGAATGCGATTTTCGCTTTTATTTCAATATAAGTGCACACAAACGAATGTATTTCACAATTGAGCGTTACGAGGATTGTGTTCTCCTAGTTATTTATATTTAAATGCACAGTCAAAATCAGATTAAGCAACGAAGGGAACTCATTTTGTTGTGCTTTTCTGTCAATCATTTTTGTTTTTACATTTTACACGGGTATTACGATACCAATGTGTTATTATCAGTTAAAGATGTTAATGTTAAGGTATTTTAAAAACCGATGTATCAACATTTTATGTTGGTACTTATTGGAAGTAAACTGTTTTTCTTTCTTTTCTTTCTTTCTTTGGAGAAATCAAGTAGAAGCCAGAATGCAAAAGCTCGTGATCTAGTAGAATTTTTCAATTCATTTTGCGGTTTTGCATTGACGTTGAAGTATTCAATTTTGTCATTCAAGTCATGGGAGTTTTTGATACATGAGCTAGATTGTAAAGTGAGTCTTCGACTCGATCTAAGAGCAATCTGCTGAAGAAAATGGTGTGTTTCCTCTTTGGTACTAGGCCAAGTGTTGCAAGCTTTGAGATCAGTTATAGCATTTGTTAGGAGCCGAATTAGCTTAATACTTTTTGTTTGAACAAACTCAACGCCTTGTATAATTTGTTACCACTATAGGTACTTGTTACATAAATACGAGACAAGCCATGCTCTGTCATGATAAGTACTTTGATTTTAGCGAGGTCAGGGCGTGAGAGGCTTAAATCTTTGAAGCTGATGATATAGTTAGTAAATGGAGACATTTGGCCAATTGTGTCAAGAAGATCTTCAAAACGACCGGGAGTTACGGTTTGAATTTTATATGTGGTGTCAATGTCACTTCTTTTGATAGTCGTGAGACTGTTAACTCCGGCAAGAAAAGTGTCCAAAGGTTTCCTGCAATTTGATTCAAAACACTGAATTGTATAGGCGGGGATCTCTGGCATAAAATAAAAAAAACTTACGTGCGAGTTCAATTTGAAAAGTTGCTTCATCATGAACCTAATATTTGAAGCGGCAAAATATACCGGAATTGGAGGTATTCGCTGTTTTGAATCAAAGTTAAGTGGGCCGCCATGAGAGACAAATTATTGTTTACCGGGAGAATTATTTCCTACACTGAAATTTGTTGCGGGTGCGTGTTGCTTACTACAACTTTAAGAAGTAGGGATCTTTACAATTAAACGTAAGAAATTTTCTAATATTAGGCTTATTATGTATCTCATTTTCTTCATCAGCTACTAACAAGTTTATAGCTTTAACCTTCGCAACTAATGAAATTTTTGTTGACACTGTCCATGACGTGTCTTCTCGAACTCAATTTGAACTGTAAAGTTGAGGGTCAGGGACTGCCCTTCCTTGCACTTGCTAGGACTTGTTTCGAGTGCTTACGTTGCTGGCGTTGAAACTTGATTGTCGCGAGCAGAGCTTGTGAGAATTTTGTCTGTGTCGGACGATTCTGATTTTGCGTTCAGCACTGGTGATGCTTTAGGGGTTGTGAAGCTCCTGTCGATGTAATATTTTTGGACTGTCAGAGTTGCTATTGTTATTTTGAGCGGTTGAGACTTTTGAACGAGTGATTTTACGGGTGAGGTTTTTGGTGGTTTTCGTTTCCGTTTTATCCAGATTGAGATGTATTCCACTTTTGTACTTGAATTTTCATGCAAAGGTGGGCTGAGGGATGTATTTCTCCAGATAAAGCTTCTTTCTGAGGAGCTGAGCGAGTTCGTATGAATACTTCGTGAAATTATATTGTAGGGTGTGTGGATAGAGATGAAGATAATTTAAGATTGTTCACTGAGTAGAAGTTATGGAGTGGGCAACTTTCACCATGGCTAGAAAAATAACCGTTTACCCCTTGGCTACCTGACGGGAACTCCAGTTCCCAGATGGCTAATACTTCCAGTTTAGGAAAATTGACGAAATTTCAGGGTAATTCAGCTAGTAGGGAAATGATTTGAAGGAAATGACAAAATTAGGGAAATTAATAATATTCCTGCAACTATGTTTTTTTTAGACACTCCAGAAGTTAGACACGTGCAATTTGCTATTGGTATCCACTCAGTGGTCTATGCGATACATTGAATACCTTTTTTATTTAACTTGAGCAAGTTTTTCATACGTACATGTTTTTACAGATAAAATTAAGCAAAAATTAAATTGATATTTTTTCTCAGATTTTTTTGCCAATATTTTGGCGTCGAAGCATACAGTTTTTAAGCATCATTTTTTCAATTTAACACTTTGACCACGGAGTGGGACAAATGTGTACCACTAAGTAAATTGTTCATACACGCACCAATGTAAATGTACAACATTTCAAACCCTTTTGCGACCTTTTTTGAATGAATTTTACCATACCATGAAAATATTATTGAGCTCTTACATTCTGTATATTTCTTACAGAGGACGGAAACTTATTCAAACCAATTAATCGATTTTACCAGTCTATTTTTTACAACCTAACCAAATCAACTTTACAATACGCGCAATCGCAGTCACAGTGTTAAAAAGGAAGTAAGCACCTGATTATGCAGAAAAAAAGACATGCTAGGGCAATTTTGCTGATATTTCAGGGTAATGACTGAGATTACCTTAGAAAACTTTTCCTTTAACAATTAGAGTGTTGGGAAGGAAAGGGTTGAATATGAGTGAGGGCTAGCTGCTCATTCAGGCTCAAAAGCACCGCCTTCTGATATTCAAAGAAGAACACCGTATGCAGGAAAAGCTTAGTTACATATGATTTACTTGGTGCATTTTTTCCTTTTTTTAGCAAAAGTCGGCCAGTATGAAAACTGACAACTTTCCTTAGTAACGATGTTCCATTGCTGAAATCTCCTGATGGTATCGCTTTCCTCGATCGTTCATCACTGAAGCTCTGCAATTCGCAGTGAAAACATCTATGTGTGAAGCGTAATTTTAGTGACATGTTGCATCCAATTTTATAACAGGCATATATAAGCTCTTTCACTAGGTTTTCATTATTTTCACCATGAAAGTTGGTCAAGAATTGCATACAACATTCCGGAAACATTGTCAGGCATGTAGCGCATTAGGATTGAGAATTGATTCAAACTGTTTATCTTGCAAAAGCTTACGTACCTGAGGACCTACAAATACCTCCAGTTTCACCTTTACCGTACTCAGGCGCGGAATATTTTGGCATGTTTTCAAATGCACGGGCATTTTTGCGAGGGGCTTTGCAAATTGCTCCATAAGTCAAAATTTTACGCGCAACGGTGGTAGGACAATACTGGTAGTGTTCACAACAGGTTAATATGAAACGTTTTCAGTGCCAGGCATCAAAGCTGTTAGTTTCCTTCTGGGCATGAGGCCTGCTTCGCGCGGCTATTCCACTCACATTAGCAGCAGTACTTTATGTGCCCACCCAGGAGACCTAGCACAATAGCTATTAGTTTGAAATTATTATACACTAACCATCTATTTTGATTGTAGTTTATACGATTGAGAAGGCGTTGACACATTTGGTAACTTTCTTTACCTAGAGCTGCTTCAGCAACAGAGATTGCTGATGATATTCCAGTACAGTTAAGCAGTAGCACAGACTTCAGGGTTGTTTTCGAGGCGTCTATGAACTTTCTCCAATCGTCTGCTTTGTAGATAATTGTTAGTTTCATTATCAAACCTTGAACATCATTGCAAAATATCAAGTCATCGTTACAGCTAAAAATGTAGAAAGATCCTTTCGACAATCGCAATGAGTAGATATTTTAACTTTTTCATCCAGGAGGTTTCTCTGCTGCAATCTGGTTGCTAAGAGTTCAGCTTTAATTTTTGGGAGTTCTAAACCCTTAATCGGGTCACAAAATTCACCTTCTGTGATTCTGTGAACGTTACAGGAGGTACTCGTTGGTTGAAATGTCTTAGCATCACTGGTGCTTTGGACACTTTCTAACACAGCAAGTCAGCTCTGTCATCTTCCATATCCCAAATCACTCTCTGTATGAATGTGAGCGGGGGGGGATCTGGGACTGGTAATCCTTCTCCATGGGCCACAAGGTTAATGACAGATGGTATCACAGTGTATTAAATATTCCTTTTATCCGGCGTATTAATTCCTTTCTTCAAGCATGGTGTCATGCAGAAATAGCAACCGGTGGTATGGTTTGTTGGTTCACGCCAAACAGCGAGCACTCCAAAACGCAAAACGCATGACAACTTTTTCCCCATGTGCATCTAAGCAATCAGAGTTGTCGAACACATCGTACAACAAACGAGAGGAGCCCAATTCTCTTCCTGGTCTCCGACGCGACACCCAAATTATAGTACATGTGCCTTTTCCACCACAGCAGTTAATATGGCTGCTTTCGGGAACCACAAAAGTCAGCGCAGACGTTCACTAGAGTTGTCTGGTGAATTGACACAGAAGCGGGGCATTGTTGCGTTCAGTGGACCACGAAGTTTATGTACAATGAACCAAGTCATTCACAGGGTCACTGTTAAATAAAGCAGTCAGTAAAATTACGAAACACCCGGAGTGATAAAATCTGCTTTAACATGTTCATGACAGAGAACGTTGGCAGCTGGAGCCGCTTTTTACCTCAGGATCACTTGATTTAAGAGACAAACGGAGACAGAAATGAGAAGCGTAGAGTTTTATTTTCTTTTGCTTTATTTTTTTCACCTGTCAAATATAACTGACTTCCTGTAATCGTAACATCCCTTAGTGAAAAATACAAAATGTAAAAAGTGAAATTACTCAAAACGATAAACCAGAAGAGAATTTAAGTGGTGATCTTCGTGTTCAGCGACCCGAGATTTATAAAAGGGGTTTCTTTCAATTCAGTAAAAAAATGAATTTGTTGAACGGTCTAATCTCCAGTATGTGCTTAACATGAAGTGAGGCGAAAAACGACGGTGCTCGTCGAATTGAAGCTAGCGGAAATTCTTAATATTCTCAGGGTGCGATCTCAGGTGTGAAGACGTTCTCTGCGATTAAATGGTTTAAGCCTTTCTAACCAAAACACAGGTGTTCTAATGAGAAGATAGAAAAAGGCACCATATAGTATGGTATTAAATGAACGTGGAATCTATGCACAAAGCATTTTTCTACGCAAGATTCTCTACGCATAGATACAGTAAGTTAGGAAAGAAGTTCACAAAACAAGATAAAAGTTCAAGGTGGGACTGAAAAACAGAGCAGCAAAGAACTGGAAAAAATAGGGCGTATGAATTTCTATTTAAAAAAAAGGAAGGACCAGTTAACTGTAGCTAGGGATCTAGCATTTTCTCATCGGAAGCGCTAACTCTCGCTGATGCACTAGTTGTAGCGCCCTGTGGGAAGACGTTCAATGCAATGGCTCTGTCAGTTCTGAGAACTTCACATTACTTGAAAAGTGGCACTCGTGTTACTAGTCGTACTCGCGGTATTCACTAGGGAATGGTCAATTGCAGATTAAGATATTGCGACAGCATTAAAATCTGTAATGATTCAACTTCTCATCAGCAGTAAATTTTAGCTTAAAAAGGGAATTGAGATGATCCTAATTACAGTCATGCCTCACCTAACGAAAGCCCCAACTACCGAATAACCCAAGTAACGAAACACCTTTACGTAAATTTTTTGTCTCTGAATACAAAAGATAATTCAAGTCAAGAAACGCAAAATCTCAAAAAATTAAATAACGCACGTTCGGCTTCGCAGCCACCCGAATCCCCCCGAAACGTAAATACACTTGCAGCATCCAGTATATGGTTTTGAAATTGGCGTGATAGAGTTGCTCTCCTATTGGCCATCTCCCAACAGCCCACTGTCCTCCCAGTGGCTAGGAGGAAGCTGCATCTCCATGATACCCATGATGCTTTTAGCATGCCTTCGACTCTCGTTTGTCACAGAGTTCCAACACGCTTTAAGGACAGAGTTACTGTTGTTTCGCGAGTTTTTCTGGTGTGCTCATTGCAACTTTATTCATCGTTAGTCATCATCGGCTCGTAGAAAGTGATTCTCGGAACGAGTGAAACGAAAAAGTGGGCTCCGTTATCAGTAGAAGTAAAACAGGAAATGACGAAAAAATATGAAAGTGGTATGCGGTTGAGTGATATCGCAAAGAAATATGTATGGTCGAAGCCCCCTACTATCGGAACGATATTGTAGCAGGACGCCTTAATTAAACGCGACGACCCCTTCGAAAGGCCTCTCTGTGACACCAAAAAGAGGTCGTCTTTATCTTTTACTTCTAACACATATTCAATACAAAATAGAAATAATTTTTTCAATTTTTAAAAGGTTTAAGGGGTAGCATTGAGGGCCTTAGAACGAATCAGACCTTTTGCACGTAAAATGCGGCTCTCTTTATGAAGAACTCACGCTACGAAACCAGTTCTGGAACGAAATAATTTCGTAAGATGAGATGTGACTGTATTTTCTTTTCATTTAGGGTCCTCAATTTTAGACGTTCGGTTTCTGCTAACTTATTCGATTGTTTGATCATTTTGAAAAGCTTAAAAACGATGAGATAAATACGACCACAGGTTGCAGCTCAGCATTGACAGCTTGCTCTCTAAACAGAGGCTGCACCTCAAAACGTTCGATCGAACACAATGTTGGCTGGGGTGGCAGTAGCGCACTAGGGAAAATAAATAAAGGAATTATTTTCAAAACAATCAACTGTACATACATTACATACAAGATAACAAATACGACACAGGTCGACGAGAGACTTAGGTTGGTTAGATTATTCATAAATTTAACGAAATAACCAGACGCGATGTCAATAGTAACAATCGTTGTCGTAAGATTAAGATTTAGATTATAAGTTAGTTTAAGCCTCCCTAACCGCTACAAAAAAGAACGTATCGAAGAGAGGTAGGAGGAAGGCACCATTTAGTATAGAGATAAGAAAATGGGGAATCTATGCAGAAGGGGCATGGAAACAGTAAGTTGAGAAAGAAGTTCATGAAACAAGACCAAAGTTGAAGAAGAAAGTAGTAGGTGCTGAAAAAACAGGACAGCAGTGAACCGAAAAAAGATGGTCCGTAACAAAACAAAAACCTATTCTATTTTAACAGAAAAGAAAGCCTACCTAACCTTGAGCTCGGGCCCTGACATTGTCCCCCTGGGAGCGCTAATTCCCATAGATACAATAGTTGTATCCCCCTGAGGGGGTCCTTGTCGCAAAGTTCACATGCATCGTAAGGGGATAAGAACTGAGCTGCAAACTCTCACCCCTGAACACTCGTTCTTTCGGTTTCTCCCATTCATTCTTACCGCCATAGCACCAGCAAGATATCGTTCATCAGGTAGGCAACCACCTGTGCTAGAGATTCAAGTTGTACTAGAATTAATGGTTTCTGAAAAAAAAATTTCACCACCCTGATAAGGGCTGTTTCGCCGAAATTATTGAAATAACAGCTAAAAGATTGAAATATATAAATAGAAGTACAAGTAAACATTCACTTAAAGGACACCATCCGGAGTTTTGAACTTTTTTCGTCCGATTCGTTTGATAATTGCCCAGTAAATGTATTTTCTGAAAGTAAAATTTTCTTTACTCCTGTCACTTTTTCGATTTAGGCCTTATTTTTTTAACGAAAAATTAGTTTCTTGGTACATTTTTACGTATATTTCAAGACGTATTAACTCATTGAGTTTTGATGCTAGAACAAAACCAAAGACAGTTTTAGAATCCGTGAAGCATTTATAACACAAGTGTGTTGTAAAATTTTATTATTGTGAAATTTTTTGCGATAAGCGATATTTTATCATTACATCAAAGAAAATTATTTTTGGGTGTAGAGCTATAAAACTTTTTTTGTCAAATTTGGAAGAAAGCCAACATTTTTTGTTAGAAATGTTTCAATGATTCTAAAACTGTCTTTGGTTTTGTTTTAGCATAAAAATTCAAAGAGTTGATACGTTTTGAATGTTGAAAGTTAGAGGTGTTAGGTATAAGCAATAAAGAAAATTTTTTGTTGAAGTGTAATATAATGGAAAATTTATGTAATTGAATGCTTTTTTCATTTATATTTCGATGATCTCCATGCAAAACTTCATATCCACACTGTGACTTGCAATTTACATGAATAAAAAAATAACATGAACTTTTTTTTAGTATATAAGTTATGAAATTTTTTATTTTCAGTCTGATTCTTATGAAATTTGACTACTATTATAAGTAAATTTTGAAAAGAAACACAATTTTTTCTATTCATATTTTTGATTCAGGCCTTAGTTTTTGAAAAAAATTGGACATATTTGTTTTTCAGTTCATTTGTGTTGATATTTCAAAACGTATCTCCTCCTTGAGTTTTCATGCTAGAACAAAACCAAAGACAGTTTTAGAATCCTTGGAACATTTCTAACAAAATTACATTGTAAAATTACCCATTTCCCGTTATGTTTTTTTTTATGTGGGGTCGAAAATTAAAAATTTTTGGGGATCTAGTGTCCGTAGCGCCATAAAATTTTAGGACCGAATAGTCCACCACCTAAGGGTCCTTTTCCAACAAAAACATGAATAAGGGTGCGTTCACACTACGAGCGGCGCGGTGAGGAGCGGCAATAATGTTTGTACAGGTTTGAATGCAGAAACGCTTGGCTGTTCACACGACAAGCGGAGCGGCACGCTCGGGAAATTCGTTGGGATTTTTTGACGCACGCGTCGAGCGTTTCTCCTCCGCTCCGCCTTTGGATCGTCATATCTTACAGGGGTAGAATTGTCGTTTGAGTTAAAAAAAAATCTAGTATATAACTAGTTATTTGTACAACTAATCATATTACAATTATAACTGATGGTGTAACATGTAATATTTTAGTGTAATTTCACCCATTTGGGTTCATTATTCATTTATTTCTATTTTCTTCTGCTTTCTCTGATAAGTTACTTTATTAATGCTTCAGTTTAAGGAATTTATTTTGCTTTTCTCGTGATGTAGTTTTATCTCTCCTGTGATGCTGTGTATTTTATTTTATGATCTTGATTAAAATATAATTATGTACGATTTTTTAATAAAGTTTTCATTTTTTCCGTAAAATCGGAGAAAAAGGAGGCCGTATGATGATGAGGAGGACTCAATGAGTGTCAAATACACAATAAGTTGCAAAATTTTATGAGCTTGGGTGATTTTTTCCAATACTAACGGAAAGCATATGAGTATTTCGAGAACTATTTGGTCAGGACAAGTCAATATTTATCAGTATTTTTCATTTTGGTTTCTCTGGCACAACCCTGAATTTCTGAAGGGAATTACTTTACGTTCACTCACGTTCAAGTCACAACAAGACTTTTTTGTTCGTACTGGCCTACGAAAACCTGTAGTAATATATGTGATACAGCCTATATGGAAAGACTTTAACTTTGCTTAAACTACTTTGCTTTACATGTATCCTCAATAAAAATTTGTGTATTGCTAAACAGCAAATTTATCTAATCTCGTTGGAAATTTTTCTTTCTATAAGGGATTGTAGTACATCAAAAGTTGCCGGCTTCATCCGTAAATACTCGTAGAATTGTGATTCATCTCTCCTCAGTGCTTTGAAGAGATAGTGGTATTCTCCATAGCGATCTCTCCTCATGTTGATGGGATAGATCCAGTGTTTCCGTTTTGCCGTCGAGCAACAGAAGCGCATTCACGGAACGCTCCATAGCGACTGATGCTTGTGTAGGCCGCTCTGCTCAGCTCACATGTGAACACACGCGCCGCGCCGCTCCGCTCCGTGCCGCGACGCTCCGCGCCGCTCGTAGTGTGAACGCACCCTAATGCTCATTGGAGCGACAGGGGCCTGAGATGGTGTCCTTAACCAAACACGAATTCATTGTTTAAATAAAATACAAAACCAACCGGAAAACGAGGATGGGGGAGTTAACGTGAGGCATTTCCTGCCATGGGTGCCGGTGGCTACAGGGGGACACGGACACGCTCCCACAGGGCGATTAGCGTGGTTCACCTCTCCTTAACACAAAAATTTATTAGATTAAAAGTTAATTTAAGCCTCACTTTCACGAAGGAACTCCCAGGAGAAAACGGAAAGAGGCCCTTTTTAGTATTGAATTGAGGGGGCGGGGAATCTATGCACTAACACTTGGACTGCAACGTGCGCCACCTGTGGCCACGGAGGGGATTCTCATAATGCTGTTGACCGATCAAGGGTCAGAAACTCAATTTTCATAAACCGCTAAACGAAGTCCCAGTCCAGTTAATGTTTGCTATTTTCGAAATTGCTCACTACAATTTGAGTTGAATATTGAACTTCAGTTTAACCAATTGGGATCAACGTGCTAGGTGTATTCCCATACAAAATCCCCTACTCATAGAAACAGTAAGCTAGAAAGTAAGCTTACGAAACAAGATAATAGTGGAAGAAAAAACAAGTAGTAGGTGCAGTGAACCATAAAAAAAAGTCTATATCCTAACAAGAAAGCTTATCCTATTTAAACCAAATAGAGGCTCACCTCACCGTTATCTCAGGACCTCACATTTTACCCTCCGGAGAGCTCAAAACCAAACTAGAAAATAGCCGTCAAAGTGACCAAATGGATCGTCGAAAAATTCACAGAAATTTTTACACACGTCTACGACTTGGAGGAGGTAAAATAAGACATCCAATTATCGCAACATGACTTCAAATTACAGCATGTACTGCATCACAGCAAAGACCAGCAATAATTGACTAGATATGTTGTGACGATAGACGATCTCTGGGATCTAAATATTTACAGCAGAAGTGACGTACAAAAGTAGCACTAGTGACTAGAGTTCAGTGACCAGATGAATTACATAAGAGTTACCTCTAGAGTGTTAAGTTAAAACCTACCTACACACACACAGACACACATCAGTACATGATAGTAAGGCAAAACGCGGACATGATGGCACGGTTTTTTCACACGTTCATGTGTTAACTCACAAAAATTAACATGTTAACATGAAATTGAAACGGGACATAACGTTGCAAAATGTCGAAATGATTTCCAATAAATTTTCCGTTTGCTCTCTTACATTAAACACAGTTTCTGCTTTCGAAACGAACATTCGCCTTTCCCTGGGCATCTCGTCCCATTGCTGCACGGCTCTTTGGGGAGACAGCGGTCTTCTGTGCGTGTCAGATGACGTGAAGCTCCACAGCACTGCGGGGTGAATTACTTTGTGATGGTGGAAAGCCGTGGAGCTTCCTGATCACGGCGAATACACCAACAATTTCTTATACAAAAATTCCCATACAGAACACAGTCAACATTGACGCTGGGCCCTCAAAATTTCCAACTACCGTTTTTTCCAACCACAGTTTTATCCATAGGACATCACAAAATTTAACACTGGAAGAAATATAAAGGAGAGACGCAATCGCCACACTTGACGCGCAGGCACCAGCTTAGGGAGAGAACATGCAGTAGAGGCACAAGGGTGCGAGAGAGTTTTGAGTGTCAAAGATTCAATCATCTTACGTAAGAAGGCAGATAAGAAGAATATCCCTCGAATAAGTAGGGTAAACTAGGAAGAATGCACACAATAACAAGTCAAACAACGGAATGAGATACAGAGGATATTTAATTTAAACTACCACGCAAAACAGGGTGGCACTTTTAAATATTGCTGGGTGAAATCGGACGCATTAATTACCAGAGATGCAAGAACAGTAGTAAACAAAAGTATATATGTTCAGCGTACAATGAATGCTCAAGAAGGTAAAACCCTTGATGAATTTGCACGTACATCAAGGTACAGGAACTGAAGACACAACTGGGACTAATTTAAAACGAAAATGAAAAGATTAAACTCCAGCGCAAGATCGCCCGAGTTACGCAACAACCGCACAACCCAAACACCAAAAAGCAAAAGAAAGTCTCTAAAACCCAGCAGCAAACAGACGGGAGTCGCGCCACAAGAGCGACAGCAACTGCAGCTCGTTGCTTGGGCAACGTGCTCCAAATCTCTTAGGGATGCTGACAACATGCGTGTCTTTTAATGGTAGTTCATGCGTCGCCTCTTCCAGCGAAAAGTATTGAATGGTCATGAGCAGCATCAAAAGGCGGCGCATTCGAAGTGTGCAAACGTAGGTTGAGGAGCGCGCAGTAAGCTTTGGTGTATGTTTTTTTCACATTAACACAAAAAAAATGGAAACTGAAAACAAATTTAAGTCCACCTTTAGAAGACTAATAAATTATTATGGGTTCAGAATTCAAACTAACAGCTGGAAAACTCAATTCCGAAAAAAGAATATATGAAACAATAGCCACATCGCCAACAAGACAGAGCGATAGGTGCGCAGCTGTTTAGAAGATGTAAGTGGTGTAGCCAGGAAAACAAGTTATGAGGTGTCAGAAAAAATCATCGCCAAGAGGGAGGTGGTGCCTTTCTGAAGGTGGCACAAGATCCTCGCTCTACAGATCTTCCTCCATCACTAGACGCAGGAGCAGTCAAGTCTTCCGTAGGTTGGGTGCCTTCTCTGCAGGACTTCTCTTCCTTCTTCATTGAGTGGTACAGCGGCATGCCCATGAACATCGGCACGGGCTGGTTGTTCTGCGCACAGAAATGAGACTTAGCTACAAAAAATCAATGCTGGCTAACTATAATTATGAAGGCGATCCTCATTGATGAAGATTTTATAACTGTACCAAGAGTATTAAAAAAGCACTCGTACAAGCAATAGCTGTATGTCAGCTTTAAGAACACACATGTTTCGCTATGTTACTACAGAAACAAGAGGTAGAAAAAATGCTCAAAAATGAAGGCGCTGGTGGCAGCGACGTCTGTTTGCTCGAGTCGGCCACTTCAGGGTGAGGCAAGTGTAACTCTAGGAGAGGACACGTACAGATGGTACATGTTACCGAGCGCCATTCTGTGCACCGTCGTGACAACGCCTCCAACACCTCCCGATCTGCTCCTAGACGTGACGACATAGCAATGATGACGCACTCATGGACGGAAGTTGGCGCCAGTTTCAAATACAATTCAACGTGGGTAAACACGTTGCTCTGCGTAATGTTCATCAGAACTTCCGTGATATCATGAGTGAGTGATCAAATATAACAAATCGTTGGTAAAGGTATGTAAATTCATAATATATACTCGTCGAGTTCATTTTGTTTTAATCTGTTTAAGTAAGAGAATCGCTGTCGTGAAGTGGAGCAGTGCGGCGTTTGGAAGAACGAAAAAGTGGCCAAGGCAAGATTTCAAAGTTAGAGTGAGTCATTTTAGGATTATTTCGTTTTGTTTTCTTCGAACTTTGACAAAATCTTTTTCTAGTAACTGATAATTCTGGATAAGCTCTCGTTGAATAGGATCAATGCGAAATAAAAAGTTGGGGAAGTAACTTTGCCATAAGTAACTATTATGCTCCAGTAATACACTCGCGAGCAAAAGTTTGGAATCACTTTCTAGAAATTGGTTCCGCGCGATTTTGAGCACTAAATATTTTTTCAATAACCATAAAAATTACATCATTTTTAAGGTTCAACTCTTAACTTTAAATTGATACCAAATTCATTCAAATCAAGCCAGTATTTCGGGAGCTCTCCCGGATTAAATTAAGGAGGTAGGAAAACAAGGAAATATGGGAATGAATAAAACAACAAAAAATAATCCATAAAAAATTTATTTAGCCTTAAAATTAAGTGTCAATACTTTGTGTTCGCTCCCCTTGCCCTAATAACTGCTCGAAGACAATTTTTCATCAACCTGATCAAGTTCTGAATAGATTATTGTGGGATACCTTCCCACTCCTCAATTAAAGCCGATTTCAGCTCATTCAGACATGAAGGAGCAGGAGTTCTGGAACGAACCTTCCTCTTCAGTTCATCCCACACGTGCTCAATGGGATTCAAGTCAGGTCTGAGCGCTGGCCAGTCCAATGTGGCGATATCGACTTCTTCGAGATATTCAGTTGTGCCACGGGCAGTGTGACAACGAGCGTTACCGTGCATAAGGAGGAAGTCATCACCGATATATCCCGCATAGGGAACGACATGTTCCAGCAGAATATCGGAAATGTACCGGTCCGAAGTTAGACCGCCTCCTCGTCCCCCGCCAGGCACGAATACAATTTCCGTTTTACCGTCGAAGGAAATGCTGTCCCACATCATACAAGAACCGCCCCCATAAGCCACTGTTTCAGCGAAACAGCACTGCGCAAATCGCTCCCCAGGCCGCCTGTAGACCCGACCTCTTCGGTCGCTACCGTGCAAACATATCCTGCACTCGTCGGAGAACAGAACTTGACTCCATTGCTCAACCTCCCAATCAAGATGGGTGCGAGCAAATTGAAGGCGTGCTTGTCGATGAGCTGCCGAGAGTTTCGGGCCTGTGGCAGGCCTTTTTGGAGTGAAGTTCGCTTGCTTGAGTCGTCGACAAACTGTCCACTCGCTGGCAGCTACCCCACGAATATCTCGGAGCTCCTGTTGAACGTCGACACCAGTCAAATGCCGATTTCGGAGAGAGGTTGATACGATAAAACGGTCATCCCTCTCCGAGGTGCACCGGCGTCGTCCAGATCTTGGTCTCGGGATAGGGCCACCAGTCTCCTGAAAGCGTTTGTAAACTTTTGAAACACTTGACTAGCTTATGTGGCGCCGACGAGCGACAACTCGCAGGCTGAGCCCTTCTTGCAATAGGGCTACGATTTGTGCTGCTTCTGTAGGAGTTGTCTCCATTGTCGCTCATGGAAAGGGTCAAAAGTACCGGAGATGTGAACCGATCAACGTGTGAAGGTGGACTGAGAAATCAAATCTGATAACAGGTGCTTTTATAGGGGGACAATAGGTCGCTACTCGCGACGTATCTAAGAATTGAAGCACGTTTTTTCCGTTACGCCTTCACTTGATCCGGGATAGCTCCCGAAAAACTGGCTTGATTTAAATGAATTTGGTATCAATTCAAAGTTACGAGTTGAACCTTTAAATTGATGTAATTTTTATGGTTATTGAAAAAATATTTAGTGCTCAAAATCGCGTGAAACCAATATCAAGAAAGTGATTCCAAACTTTTGCTCGCGAGTGTAGAATGAAGATTCTAACTCTGTCGATAAAAGAAGAACATGAGACGACACAAAGTGTGTTCCCACACCCTATGCACAGAAACGGTAAGATTGAAAGAAGTTAATGTAAAAGATAAAAGTTAAAGAAAAATTCAACGTGAAAAAAAGAATAGCAAAACAAAAAAAAAAAGATTGTCAGCAACAAAACAAAATTCTATTCTATTCCAATAAAAGGAAAGAACACAACCTTAAGCTCGGGACTTCACAACTTCCCTTGGAAGCGCTGATTTCTCGTGAAATGATACTGGGTGCAAGGGCTATTTTACAATATGCCGTTTTAGTTCATAACACTCAAATCATGTAGAACATTTTTTTCTGATAATTCAATCAGAGATGATACTCAAGAAATGAAAATACGAGCAGTCATAGTTGCTTTAGCTACAAAAATGGCGATTTAGAACTGAATAACCTTTTACATGTTGCCAGATCTTTTGCTCATGAGGTTCAGTTGCAGCTGGAAGAATGTAATGACAATGTTTCCCCTTTAGTAAAGAGAAAAAATAATTATCAATGCTCTGATACCATAAGAATACCAGAATTTTCGCAGAATTTTGCACATATTATCGATGAGGATCATTCCGAAAGAACTCCAGGTCTCAAAATGACTATCAGAACTGGGGTTATATTTTAGATTATACGTTAGTTTAAGCCTCCCTAACCGCTACAAAAAGAGCATTGCGAGGTGAGGAAAGCACCATTTAGTATGGAGATAAATGAACACGGAGTTTATGCAGAAGGGGCATAGAAACAGTAAGTTGAGAAAGAAGTTCATGAAACAACCTAAATGATGAAGGAGAAAGTAGTAGGTGCTGAAAAACAGGACATCAGTGAACCGAAAAAAAGGTGGTCCTTAACATGAAAAAATATAATTTGAACAAAAAGAAGGCCTACCTAACTCACAGCTCGGGCCCTCACACATTTTTCATCAGAACTGGGGCGCATCAGGATATTCGATACAAGTCATATGTTACGAGGAAAGGCCAATTCATACCTGCAAAGACACAGGCCATCTCATGCGTTCAAAACAGTTACTTCACCAAGTCAAAATCTCCCAGGAACATGGTTCACTTTGGTTTCGCGCTGACAAAAATACTTCGATCAGGATCAGAAAATTCACAGATGAAATGACGGGTGGCTGTGTGCAGATCTTTCTGAAGTACCCAGGGTGGTGCACAACAAATTTCTGGTTACTGTGATAGTTTTAGGAGTAGTGAAGGACATGTCACGCCCTCTTACATCTTCCGACAGAGTCTTTGTAATAATGCCGCTCGATACATTGATGTTCTGAAAACGGTCAAACCCTGGAAAAATAGTATCCAATGGAAGGCCAAACATCATTCAACAAGACAAAGCATCTCCTCATAAAGCCATAGTAACCCAAGACTGGTTATCAGAGAATTTTTACGATCACGTGACTCCCAAGACTCACTAGATTCAAATCCGATGGACTATTTAATGTGGAGAGACTACTCAACTTTCTCTTAGTATAAGCTTCAGCTTACTTTCTTACTTACTTAGTATCAGCTTACTTTCTCGTAACTTCACTGAAAGCCTTCATTCTATTGTGCAGGTGAAGTCCAAATTAATCAGAACTGCTTAATTCAAGTTTTTCAACGGTTTTGGACCCAAATAGCAGCAGTTATTAAAGCCAAAGGTGGTTTCATAAAATTTCTTGACAAAGAAATATCTCCAAGTATATGTATTTGTATCAATTTCATTTAAATACCTACATTTTGTGCAAGAACGTTGTTGCTTATTTAAGTGGTCAACCCAGAATGACTTCTATCGTTTGAAATTTGGCCAGTTTACGTATTTGTTGAAAATAAACATATTTTACTCGTGTAAATTTTTCAATTTCGGCCTTATTTTTTTTCGAAAAATACGAAATATTAGTTTTTTGGTACATTTTTATTATTATTTAAAACGAGTAAGTCATTGAGTTTTTATGCATGAACTAAACCAAAGAGAGCTTTAGAATCCTTGAAGCATTGCAAACAAAGTGATTTTCGCAAATTTTCCATTTCCCGTTTTATTTTATTTTTATATGGGGTCAAAAATTCAGTATTTTTGGTCTCCCTACACCCCCCTGGGGGGGTTCAAGTGTCCGTAGCGCAATAACATTTTAGGACCGAATAGTCCACCACCTAAGGGTCCTTTTTCAACAATGACAAAAAAATGGCTCATCGGACAGACAGGGGCCTGGGTTGACCTCCTTTACATGCTAAAAATGTCCTCAAATAGTCTTCGAACCTGGTGGTTGTATTCCTCTGAGATCACCAATCGATTCACTAGAAAACATCTGTAAGACATCAATATCAGCTGCACTTCTGTGTCGATCTCAAATACACTTTTTTCTTTCCCAAGATTCATGTGTTAACATAAGGGAACGAGCGAAGTGGTTAGACAACCGACGCTTCTCACAGTTCAAAGCCAGGTGACCGCTCAACGCCCAGCCAATGTGGCAACCGCCAACCGGTAGGCCCGCCCAAACGCGCAGCCAAGGAACCCCACAGACAATCAGCCAGCCAACCGATCAGTATCCCAAGCAAATCCACTGAACCACGCAGCCAGCTAGGTAAAAACTAGCCAGCCGAGCACATTAACAACGCTCCACTTCTTTTTATTATGAAACAAGAAAACTTTCAAAAGAAAAGTTCAGGACTATAACACCCAACTATTTCGCGTCAGAACTGCGCCGAATTAATTTCACTCAATCTTTACTAGTAGTTGCAGCAATGCTGGGGATACACCCTTCTTGGTTATCTGTTCAAATTTGAACCCAATAAAACCGGCCGATTTCCTTTTTCTCTAACATGTCTTTCATGACGGGGATATCTAGCCTCAGTCTTCAATCATCAATAAACTTGGAGGAAAGTAAAGCTACCACAAGACTTCTATTGTAAACGTAACACTTTATAATTAGCATTCACATTACACATTTCTTCAATTTTTCTTGCAATACAAACAGTTGCCTCAGCATCCTCAAACAGCGCTTGGGTCTCAGCAGACAGGGTGCATAGATTTGAGAACTCTCCACATCTTTTCAGTTTGCCTATTTATCCGACGTTTTATTCTACCGCTTTCACAAAAGAAAATGATGTAATCTCCTCGAGAACTGCTTCCTTGCAGGGTGCAAATGATGCTTCTGAAAAACATTCAAAGATGCAATTCTCAAAAAAAACTCATACAGGAGAAAAACAACCGCACACTGTCCGTAATCACTCGAGATATCACCTTAACAGAACACCGAGAACTGCTGTCTAATGGCCAATATTCAGCTCACAAATATCAAATGCAAGCAATATCTGGTCTCGTATGCGTGGCAATCCAATTCAGTTGTCCAAGAAGGGCTCTTTAGTCTGATTTTTCCAACTCCTACAGGACACCCTCCTTGATCGCCGCCCGTTGACGACTGATCTCAATCGGATTCAAGGTATTCGCGTACTAAAATTAATCAACAGACATAAGACAACAGGCAATCATTCGTCAACAGACAAAAGACGAAATATTGCCTATTAAGAAACTGCATCTCGTAATAAAATCTCAGCAACACTGGGCACCAGCAAACCTAGAGCTTCGAAGGCTTTGCTAGCGTTTATGGAGCATCACAGAAGCATTACTGAAACAAGACGAAGCCAAGAAAGTTCAAAACAACCTATCCAACTATGCCAAACAGATTCAAGATGGCGGCCAAGAAAATTCAAAGCCACCCGTCCAACTATGGCAAACAGATTCAAGATGGCGGCCAAGAAAATTCAAAACCACCCGTCCAACTATGGCAAACAGATTCAAAATGGCGGCCAAGAAAGAACAAAACCACCTATCCAACTATGCCAAACAGATTTAAGATGGCGGCCAAGAAAATTCAAAACCACCCGTCCAACTATGGCAAACAGATTCAAGATGGCAGCCAAGAAAAAACAAAACCACCCATCTAACTATGGCGAAGAAATTCAAGATGGCGGCCACAAGCCAATCACATAACACTTCTATCTGACAACGCAACATTGTCAACCTTGCATACACCTAAGTATGGCCGCATAACTCACACAGAGCAAGAAACGATTGTGCATCCGTTTCTTCTCGTATTGTTTGTTATTCTTTCATACGTGTAACAACCATATTATGTAATAAGGGCACAGATCGCAGTACAAATTACGGACACATTTGTTGGCGTTTTGCCAGCATGGCCGCAAAAACTTGTAGGGCACTGGGCCACGAAGCGAGTTAGCTACAGACAGCAAAGCAAGTGAACCTTTATGGAGCATCACCTGAGCATCAATGAGACAAGACGCAGCCTATCCAACTTCGGCAAACAGATTCAATTTGGCGGTCACAAACCAATCACAGAACACTTCCCATTCAACTTCAAACTGCACCGCTGCCGCTGTCCTGAACTCCTGGCGTGGTGCTGTGGTGTGAAGACAACCATAATTCAGTACAGCAGCAGCAGTGCAGCTGTCATCTACAGCCCCGACCTACTTCCACCCTAAGCGCCACAGGACACGCTCGTCAGAAAATATTGCGTATTGCTAAAAACATCAATCAAAAATCTTTAAACTAGAGAAAGAATAAGCATAGCCATGCGATGAGCACGTCTTTCAGAATTATACATATTTTAAACTTGTAAAAGCCACACCATTTTTTGCTACAACTGTGAAACAAAAAAGGGTTCGCGAACACGTTCGCCATGAGAGCTGTTCCTCTTGTGATGTCTAGCCCTCCGAGTTCATTATTCAATGCGAGACGAAGGTAGCCACACTCCGCCACCAAAAAGAACGCGACACCTCAGGATAGAGCCTAAAGAATAATCCCTTTCAGTACATCCACCAAGAGTGGACCCAACAGCAGGCATAGCTGTAAGGAAAAAATGTTCCATAAATATGACCTCATACCTTTGTGACAATAACAGGCTTTTTCTTGGGCAGCGCAGTATCTTTTGATTTCTCTTTCCCGCCTTGGTAGCGTACCAAGCCACCTTCTCCAGGCAGCCCCGGCCACTGACTTCGGAATACCACTCTGCAACCAAACGTGCACCCATTAGCAACTGAGTCAAATTTGAACTCTAAATTACACTCAAATGATCAAATCAAAGGAAACAATATCTTACGAAATATTTCAAGAGGGCTTACCGGCTGGTCTCACTATTGAAACAAGTAAAAATCATGCACCCGTTTCATCAAGCAGAATTCTTCTGAGATAATGAATGATAGAAATTCGTCTGTTTAGTGAGCGGACACTAGACGGGAAGCTACGACATAGACCTCGCCCACGACCTACTGCGGCTGTGTGGAGGCAGAAGAATCGGCTCAACAGTTACTGAGGTACCACGTGGCCATGCTGCAAACCCACATCCGCCACCTTCTGTCGCTGTACCTCCTATCTCAACTAAGTCTGTTTCTAGACTTAGTCTCAACCTCCTTAGTAAGTCTCAACTAAGTCTGTTCCATCATAGAAATGGCATAAAACTAGTAGTATGAAGATGGCTGAGTGACCAAGTTAGGAGCAGTTTCGAGAACAATCCAACGGTGGTACGTTTCATGTCATAATCATACGTTTCCCATGTGGTTTCTTACAAAACCTATGTGCTATTGTGTGTGGGTGTGATTAGAAGTTTCATATATATACTGTGCGCAGATTATGTTAGTTCAAGCCTTTTTAAACGCAACAAAGGCGTCCCAAAGAAAGGAAGGAGAAAGGTACCGTTAAGTATGGACTCGAGGATACACGAAATCTATGCACCAGGTGCCTAAACACAGAAAGTTGAGAAATAACTTTATGAAACAAGATGAAAGTTGAACAAGAAAGTAATACGCGCTGAAAAACAGGGCAGCAGTTAATCGAAAACCTATTTTAAAATTATAACAAAAGGAAGACCTACCTACCTATCTACCTACCTAACGGTCAACTCAGGACCTCACATATTCTCCCAGGGAGCACTAATTCCAATAGAAAGACTAGTGATTTCCCTCTGAGGAGTTTTTTTTACTTCAGTGGTATAATTTGATGGCGTGGTCTAACGTCGAGCCTAAACAAGCTCGACTACACTTATATTTTCTGTCGTTTCATAAGTATGAGAAACTGATTACTTTGAAATACTCATAAATAGCCTAAGACTTCCCGAAGCTCGATTAGCTCTGTTCCATGGGAAATCAACAATAAATTGGGGCCAACATAATTTCGCGCTTCCGATTCACCGCAAATGGTAAGAAATCTGCTAAAGTGACGTCACCATTTCCATGAGCAGGAAGGAAGAAAAGGAGGCATTGGGAGGGATGGCTCACCTGTACGTGAGGTACCACGCAGCCATAGCGCAGGCCCCGCCCACCACCTTCTGTGGCATGGTGTGGAAGTAGACGACGGTGCAGGCGAGCAAAACATCGCACGACAGAGACAGCAGAGTCATGAGAATGAACAGCGCGCGGATGTACGGCGTGAACACCTCGTAGTGCTCCTGGGAAACCAAATTTTCTCATGATCTGCACTAATAAGAATAATTTAAACAACTGGAAGAGATTGCGCTGGTGACACGAACGCGCCGAGACACCACCAAACATTGTACAGAGGTTCATTAGAGCCATGGCAGCTACGTGAAGCTGATTACCAATACACCACTGATTTGAGATGTGTTCAAACCCAATGACAGCACTTATCTCCCAGCCAGACCTACGTAGTGAGGGGGCTGTCTATCTTTCATATTTTTTAATTGATTTCATTTTTCACTCATTAGCTGAACTAAAACTTAAATCTGGAAAGATTCATAATAGGCTCATTAATCTTAAACCAGTAGCACTCAACATTATATCTTAAATACGATATCATCTAGCAGTAACTACATCCCCTAGTTATTATCAGAATTTTTGGAATGCTAAGAATTCAATTCAATGAGAGAACTTCCCAGCAAATCTGTAATAGAAACGTATATTCCACCTTAGAGTCTTGAAGTGCATGAGCTGCGTCATACGAGGGTAATTTTGCCCATGATCTTGTGAAAAGATAGTCTAGTGGCTATTGGTCACTTGCTTAAGATAGACCTTCTGACGTCTCCAAGCCGAAAATTACACCCTACTGTTGAGCCCTGTTTTGTGGCTCCTGAAAGATAAACTGGCGCTGTCCTGGTGCGTAGCGTCTGTTGTACTTGCACGCACCATTACTTTCCAGTATCTGCCTGCTTCATTACTTACCATACAGTATCAGCAGTAACGTTAGTGTTCCAAGTTAAGAATATATTAGGGGAGTTATTTTGAGCTTCGCTAACCACAACAAAGGTTTTTCAAATTTGCAAATTGAGGAAAACATTGTTAATTATGGAGTAAAGAGAACAGGGAATTCATGCCCAAGTGGGTTCCCACACAGGATCCCTGCGCGTAAGATTAAGATTAAGATTATAAGTTAGTTTAAGCCTCCCTAACCGCTGCAAAAATAGAGCGTACCGAAGAGAGGAAGGAGGAAGGCACCATTTAGTATGGAGATAAGAAAATGAGGAATCTATGCAGAAAGGGCATAGAAACAGTAAGATGGGAAAGAAGTTCATGAAATAAGATAAAAGTTGAAGAAGAAAGTCAGAGGTGCTGAAAAACAGGACAGTAGTGAACCGATAAAAGTTGGTCCTTAACATAACAAAAAACATTTTTATTTCAACAAAAAGAAGGTCTACCTAACTCTCAGCTCAGACCCTCACATTTTTCCCCTGGGAGCGCTAATTCCCATAGATACAAGTTGTATCCCCCTGAGGGGCCCTGTGCGTAAGAACAGTAAGTTATGAAATAAGTATATAAAACAGGATAAGAATTGAAGAAAAATGAGTCGAAGCTGAAACTAAAAACAGAACAGCAGAAAAACGAAAAAAGATGGTTTGCAACAAAACCAAAAACTATTCTATTTCAACTAAAAGAAGACCTGCCAAACCATATGTTTAGGACCTCACATTTTGCCCGTGAGAGCACTAGTTTCAACAGATTCAATAGTACTATCCTCTTGAGGAGGCTAATGGACCAAGTTAGCTATTGCTGCGTTCACGTATTTAATGACCTTGACTATAAAACATGTGCACTATCATTCAAATAAAAATTGTACACCAACTGTAACCATTCCTCTGTCATTTACGATAGTCTCAACAACCTTGCCCAGCATGTCTCTATAAGGATATAGCTAATATTCTGTCGGAAGATTTTAGAACGGCCATTGAGCCTCCATCATGTTCCTAGTATAACAAGCGAGTTATAAGAAAACCTTATTATAAGTCTTTTACTCTATATAAAAAAACCTTATCATAACTCTTTTACTCTCTCACCTTGTTGCGGCTACAGGATCATAATATGAGAACCATGCCCAGACTTTAGATTACGTTATTATATTTGTTAGTTCAAGACTCCCTAGTAAAAGCAAATACGATCTGAAGAGTTAAGAGAGTGATTAGAAGGGACCAGATTAAATTATTAGTTAGTTTAAGCCTCCCTATCCGTAACAAAGGAAGAGGAAAGAAGAAGGCACCATTTAGTATGGAGTTAAGGGAACGCGGAATCTATGCAGAAAGGGCATAGAAACAGTAAAATAAGAAAGAAGTTCATGAACCAAGAAGAAGAAAGTTGTAGGTGCTGAAAAAACAGGACAGCACAGAACCGAAAAAAATGGACCTTAACATAACAAAAGCATTTTATTTCAACAAAAAGAAGGCCTACCTAACCCTAACCCTAACTAACCCTCACATTGTCCCCCTGGCAGTGCTAATTACCATAGATACAATATTGCATCCCCCTGAGGGGATAAATTATGAAGAAGAGAGGTTTGTATAGGTAGGCAATATCAAGAGGATCTGGTGAATGAAAAATCTGAAAAATCGAAATTTTCTGTTCGTAAACCGATCTTATAAAAAACTCTCCTGAATCGAACGATCACCTTCGCATGCATGCACGTACATCAGTTCGTTTCCTAGAGGGGTGAGAAGGCTAGCACTTACTCGCTCGTATCGCGAGCCAATGGCATGGCCGGGTGACCCCACCTTCTCCTCCTTACTGCAACTTAGTTTTGAAAGTTCGCATGCGGGAATTAGCAGGACAGCTTACCTATGGCCTTGCTCGAAATGCTTTCGTACTCAAACAAAACATTCTGACACTCAGTGAACGAATCCTGATGATGTAACTGTTTTTTGTTTTGACTGCGGCTGCTATGAGTCATCAGCTAATTACGTGTCGTGAAACCTCTACTGATTGTCGTTTGAAATGTATCTCCTACCACTATTTTCAAGGTACAGGAATGGCAAATATATTAATCGATAAGCCTAAAGAAGAGCTACAAACAGTTGGAAACATTTTTTGTAAAATGTTATGGTTTGGAAAGTTATGAGAAACAAGTAGCCAAATAGAAACAAATTTTATGAAAAAATTACTAAAATTCAACGAATCAAAATACTAAAATATCTATCCCACATATTTCAGATAACACATTTAGCTATCTAGAAAACATGTTGCCGGTTCTGTAACTTCAAAATTGTAGGAGATACAATTTCCGTAATACCCATTTTTTTAAAATAAAAAATCAATTTTCTAATAAAATTCCAAAATGACACTTCAAACAAAAAAGAAACGTTACATCATTTTACACCAATGGTGAAAATTTCAGAAAAATCTCTCCAAAAATGACGGTCTTTTTTTCGCCCGACGGTCCCGTTGATAACAAACATTGCATTAATAGTCTTACAAATTTTGATGTACATATTTTGGCCGCTCATTTGAATGATTTTACAATATTATACTAAAAATTTCACTGCGAAAAGATGTAGAAGCCTTTAAGGCAATAAGTGACGTTCAGTGCGGCGTTTTCATGCCTCATAAATAATTATCATTGGACTACCACCATGCGTGTGCACATCAGAATTATTAAAAGGGCAGGTTTTAGAATTTTATTTGTCGAGTCGCTTCAGTGAAAATGCAAACTTAAGATCAGGCTCTCTTTAGCTCAGAAAAATTTCAAATCACGTTAATTGAATTATTTAGTTAATCATTTAAATATATGTATAAAGTGAATGAAAATTTATACTACGCATGATTACCGTCATCACAGGATCAAACCAAGCTAATCGACTTATCAGGTGGAAAATTTGTCAGGACCAATCAGCAAACTAGGATTCACATAATGTACAGCCGACTGATGATCACACCTTGAGTGTGGAGAACTCGGTCGTGGAGAGCGACCTGAGAGGAGAGTCTGGAGCAGGGGGGAGCTCAGAGTCAGGCCTGGGAGCGCTGGTGCTTGCTTCGGCGCTACCTGTCGTGGAGCACATCGTCATTTGCGAGAAACAATACCTCACAACTCACTTAGTGCATCATGTTTTCCGCGTTAGCGTTACTCATTATTGCGCCGAACCAAATAAACCCCTATCAGAGCCTAAATTATACTATTATTAAACAAAACGTTTCCAAAAAATGTACTCACATTTCAAATGATGAGAAAAACATTTATGAACATAGAGCAAAATAGAAGGACTTCGAATACAGAAGACAAATGTAATTGAAGAATATGTTTGCAAATGTTCAAATTAATCTTATTTTTGTTCATACAACGCTAATAACGTGCACCAAGGGATTCGCCAACGTCACAAAACCGGTTATTAGGAATATAGCGATATTTGTCATTCAATTTCCCTTTCAGCGTTTTCGATCTTCTAATAACAATTCAGAACAAACTTCGTCTTTTCCAAGCTAAGTTTATTTCCTACCATGCTGTGATGAATTAAAAACACCTGTAATTAAAAAAAAAGCATGTTAGGGAAAGTTAAAGTGTGAGTACATTTTTTGAGACACTCTGTATTTCATCCTTTAGAGCACTTTTTTACTGTACCGGCCATTTTTAGCAAAAAGATAATAGGGATGTTTATTGGCGAAAAAGAACAAGTCAGGAATTGACGCAATCAGGTTGAGACCTAAGTAATATCCGACCTAGAAAACGATACTTAGAAAGGCAGAAGAAACTTGTTGCTGAAAATTATCGAATGAGAAGCAGGGTTTGCCGTCAATGTCACGAGAGCATTGATCAGGTAGGCTTTAATTTCAATCTCAGTTTTATTCCCTAAGATGGAAGATCTAAAAAATGTGAGGCAAAGCATGTTAGGGGAAGTTAAGAATAGCCATTAGAAAAAGCACAAATCTCGGTAGTATCCATGGTAGCAATGCAATTAGAAGTGACCCACGTATAAATTGTACTTCCAAGTTTCGTCCTGGGGACCATTCAAAAGTAAATGAAAGCAAAATGACCATCAATCTTTGATGCAAATTCTTCAAAAGATGCGGTGGAATAGAATCCTGGCAAAAGTACACGATAAACTATTAATATAAAATCAGCAATGTTTTTACCAATCTTTTTACTAATCTAATCCCGAGTGCTCGAGAAAAATAGGGAAAGTGCGCTCGAAAGGACAGTGGGTCCCACAAGTTCTCAGTGAGAGAAAAAAAAGACCCCATACACAAAGGGAGAGTAAGCAAAGAAATGATCATTTCTATAGCACCAGTATCATTACATGTGATGAAGTATGGCTTTTTCTATAGCACCAGTATCATTACACGTGATAAGAAGTATGGCATACATCACGAAGTATGACGCACAAGGCAGTTGATAGAAAAGAGGGAAAAATCCCTCCAGCCTCACCACAAAGAAGAGTTTAGCGAAGTAAAATTGATGTGTGTGGCAGGATCACTATGGTATTGTTCATCATCAGACCTTGAACTGCACTCAACTCTGGATACTGACCAAAATTTGCAATTGTCTCAACAGAAATCACGTTATTGTTCTTCATGACAACGCAACACCTATTTCAACGAGGCTAACACAGGGACACATTTTGAACCTAGGCTAGTTTAAATAATGAGGATGAGGCATGGGTCCAGTAGCAAATATATACGCTTGTTAAGATATAAGAAATAAATTGCTGAAATTATGTACAGATACACAAGTCTAAAGAAACATGAACAAAGCATTAGGAACGGCCTCTTCAAACTGATAGTCTAATCTTCTAACGTCTTCTAATTAGACTTGCAGGTGTGGTCCCGTGATATTTCTTGCCTTGTTCAAAGGAAAATCTATTTTGTGAAGCAAATTCATAATGAAAGAAATAGAGAAGAAGTACTTTAAAAACATTTACTTTGAACGTTTTGAGCATAGGCTCATTCCCAACAAAAAGTCTGCTAATAAAATAATAAACAAGTCAGTACACCCAAAATTACAGAAATGCAGAATATAAGCACAAAAAAAAGCAAACATACAAAAAATAATAATAATAAGTCATCGGTTGACTATTTTTAGAGGGTATGCACTCTATAGTTTTCTATAGGTGCTATATTGATGATACTTTTGTCCTTTTCAAAAACTAATGTAATGCCCATTCCTTTCTTCAATATTTCAATTCCAGGCACCCTAATATCAAATTCATTTTAGATCTGGAAAAAATAACCAATTGAATTAATTTGGTATCAATGTTCACCGATCTGGTAATAAATTCATAACCTCAGTCTACAGAAAACCAACATTCTCTGGATTAGGTCCAAGTTACTTTAATTTCTGTTGCAAGAGATTCAAACTTAATAGCATCTCAACCCTTATAACTCGCACCTATAATATTTGTTCGAATTACACTGACCTTCATAAAGAGTTTACTTATTTGCAGTCTTATTTTACAACCAATGGTTATCCACATTCTGTTACTTTTCGTGCCATTAATAAGTTCCTGATTAGTAAATTTATTCCGGAATCTCGTGTTCAAGCTCTAAACTATAGTTATTGTGTGTCCCCATATTTTGGATATCAATTGGAAAAGTTGAGAAAAGACCTTTCAATGCTTTTGCCTAAACTTTCCCTGGAAATTTCCTTTCGTATTATTTTAGTTAACAAGCGTACCATTGGATCATTTTTTAGATTGAAAGATGTGCTCCCGACCGGCATGCGATCTTATTTTGTCTACAATTTCAGTTGTGCGCATTGCGCATCGCAGTACGTGAGTTCCTCACACTGAGCACTTTACGTCAGGGTTGCTGAACATGATGGTCAAAGTCATCGTACAGGTCGCTTGCTTAGCTCTCCTACTCATTCTAGTATCAGACAACATTGTAGTAATGATTCCTGTGAACAGATTATTGACGTTAGCAAATTTTAAATATTAGATACTTGTATCCGCCAACATACACCCACGTATTTTAGAGTCATTATTCATTCATAAACTCAAACCTTCTCTCAACGAAATGCAGGGTGCACACCTTCTGAAAATATTCGACCGATAAATTATTATTATTTTTTGTTTGTTTGCTTTTTTTTCGTACTTATATTCTGCGCTTCTGTAATTTTGGGTGTACTGACTTTTTTATTATTTTATTAGCAGACTTTTTGTTGAGAATGAGCCTAGGCTTGAGAAGTTCGGAGTAAATGTTTTCAAAGTACTTCTTTATTTCTTTCATTCTTGCCATGTTGTCTCATATATTTTACTTCTTGATGAACTTTTAAACAAGACTTTCCTTAAAGTGCTGACCACACAAAGAGGCCTACGGATTTAAATCCGGTGAGCACCAGAGCCGAAATTTCTTTCCATGAAGACCTTAGCTAAAGATCTTTGCACCGAGTGTGTATGACGTTGGCTAAGTAGAAAGTTGCTCTGTCTAGCTCGGTGGTTCTTGACCTTTTTTCTTCAATGCCCCACTTCTTACAGAGCCAACTCTCCACTTCCCACCGCAGCATTGGTGAGTAATGGAGTATTCCCCACCACAGCATTTTCTTTTTACTCATCTGTGACATTCCTAATCCAGCAGTGCAGTCACTTTTACCCAAACATGACATAATACCTCATTATGGTTGTTTTTGTCATTAAAATATGTAAATTGCTGTGATTTGTAAAGCAAGTCAACATTTGGATATAATGTATTAGATTTTGAAAAACTATCGATTTTTGTGGGTGGAAACAAATGCACGAAACTCCCCACCAGTGGGGAATTCCCCACAGGTTAAGAACCACTGGCCTAGCTGAAGCTGAAAGATCCACGAAGTACCAACTGAGCACAGATTCCAATATTTGTTGACAAAGTTTTTATTTTTTTGCTCTTTTTCAACAAAAATATGAGGGGATCTCAATGTTTTAAAGAACGTATCACAAACCATGATGGGCGTTTTAAAAAGCGTCAATGACAATTCAACCGTATCATAATCGACATTGGCTATGAAGAGGCTGGCAGCATCACGTCAATCCAGAGACTTCCAAACCTCTGATCTACAAGGTAAAAAGCCTCTCTCCAAACAAATAAAAGGAAAGAATTTGACTATCAAGTTCTTTTCTTATGACAACTTTGGCAGTTGATAAGGCGCGTAACAGACGTAACGACCTCAGAATTGCCTCTTCAAGCACTGACGATCAATCTACGATGACCACAAAGAAACCAGCTAGCTTCATAACACTCTGTGGTTTCGAGTGGGAGCAATGTCTTTACCAATCTTTTTTCACACACTTTTGCAGACAACGTAAAACGAATATCAAATTTTACTGCAGCTTCTTGCAAACAGAAATTATTCCATGGATGCAGGCTCAAGCTTTAAATTAGTTGATGTTCAAACATTACTCTTCTTTCATTCCCACATTGAGAAAATCCGTTAAGTTACTCAAGAGGTCCGGTATGCGATTCTGAGAGAAAGATTAGATTATAGGTTAGTTTTAACCTCCCTAACCGCCACAAAAAAGAGCGTATCAAAGAGAGAAACAAAGAAGGCCCCATTTAGTATGGATATTAGGAAATGCGGAATCTATGCAGAAGGGGCATAGAAACAGTAACTTGGGAAAAAAGTTCATGTGAACAAGATAAAAGTTGAAGAAAATAGTAGGTGCTGAAAAACCCAACAGTAGTGAACCAAAAAAGGTGGTCCTTAACATAGCAAAAAATGTTTCATTTCAACAAAAAGGCCTTCCTTACTCTCAGCTCGGGCCTTCACATTGTCCCCCTGGGAGAGCCAATTCCCATAGATATAATAATTGTATCCCCCTGAGGGGTTCTAGGAGAGACTTCTGGTCTTTTAAGTCATCTGACTGAACCTGTGGGATCGATATTTTTGGTCAGAAATTAAGACCAAAGCTAGTGCAAATGCCTCCATTAGTGTCACAGCTTTAAGAACACCAAAAAGGCTGTAGTCTTTGAAAACGGCTCACGCTATCCATGACGTCTCCAGCTTTTGAAAGCGCTTAGAAGCTATTTTCATGGCTGAAGGCAATCACATTGATCAAAACTCTCGTTCTTCTGGTCTGCTTAGTAAATTATCAAAATTGTAGAGAATTAAGCTGATTGTTTCTGGATTTTTTTAGGATTTGAGCATGGAAAAGGAAGCATAATTGATTTATGTGGAAAACCTTGCAGTTCGGTTTTAAATTAAGGCGAGAATATTAGTATTTGAACAAACGATCGAAAGCGATTGTGACAAGAAGCAAACATGAACCACACAGAAGCAAACACTTTAGTTTGCATCGCGCTGAAGAGACAAAAAAGAAAGACTGGCACCAGACGTTCCCAATGGCACGTGGGCACAGACAGACGCAAAGACGGCAGACCCGGTACTGGTACCCACGACTGCACCAAAACTAATTGACTATATTCCAATAGAAAAACAAGTGTCGTGGACCCTGAACTAATTCATTTACGAGCATAAACAAGATCCTTTTTGTGCTGAAGTTGGAGAGGCGCTACTTCATGACAGTAGTTCAACGATTCCCGACTTAGTTATTCGATTTTAAATGACACATTGTACCGACGGCGACGAAATTGACTCTCGGACTATACTGAAATCTGTTATGCCAACTTCATTGATGGAAAAAGAAATTCTTGGTATGCATTCTACATAATATCATCCGGATGCATTGCACACTTTATTTAAATTCAAGTTGAAATTCATTCACACTTTAGAAAAGACTTTTATTCGTAAGTTTGTAGAATGGTGTAAAGTTTGCAAGCTTCTAAAAGCACACCCGGCCATACCTATTAAGATTTTAACTGCACAAATAGCGAAAGAGTTTTTTGAAGTAGTATCTATGGACTATTTAGGTCCACTGCCAGTCACTGATAATCAGAAAAGGTAGTGATTGATTCATTCTCTCGCTAACTGTAAATTGTACGCTACCACTAAGCTAACCGACGAACAGATACGGTCATATCATCCCTGGGGAATTGTTTTGCGACGCTTGGTTACCGAAAAATATTACTCAGTGACCAAGTTCTTGAGTTTAAATCAATAACAGTAAACAATCTACTAAGATTCACGCAATTGCAAAGAAAGAAGTTCTCCCTTGGAGCCCTCAATCGAATGCTATTGTTGAACGAAACAAAAAAAATAACACTAAAATTGTAAGTAAATTCCCTAGCTCACGCGGAATGGGACCAGTGTTTAGAAATGGTGGAGAACGCCATTTACAATTCTTCAAATTCTACCCTAGGAGATGCTCCTAGTTTTATTGTTTTTGGCAGAGATACGTGCCCCTACTTTCAGGCGGAGAATTTCGACGTTTCATGCAACTATGATTCCGAGGTAGACTTAGTTAAAGCTGTTAGGATTATTGAAAACGCGAGGACGTTAATTATAAATAATTCAGCTGAACGCACAACACATAATTTGAAACGTAAGGATAAACATTTCGTTCTAAGCGACCAAGTAATGCTGAAAAATCAGTTCAAAGTAAGCAAGCTTGACCTTTCTAGCTTGGGTCTCAGAATTATTACCAGGCTTAAAGGACATTAGGTTGAAATTAAAATAGGAGACAAAATTCATCAAAGTAACATGAATCATGTACTACCTCTGCGTAAATCATGACAACGTTTTTAACTTACAACATTTACGACTATTACCTACAACTTACGATTACTTTTACGACTTATTTTACGACTCCGACGCGTTACCACTTGGCTGAGAAGTACGACTGAATTACTTCGATCAGTGTAATGAGTTGATTATGTATTAAGAATCTTCATTGTATTACTTGCTTTTGCCTCATAATAACCTCGTATACGCTTGTGCTCATAGTTTAGTTGAGCATTCATTCAATACAAAAAGTTGTTGTACTTGAAGTCCCAAGTTTTAAAAATAGATTAAATGCTTAACAGAAATTATCACGATCTGTGTGGCTTGCAAATTTTTTTATTTTTTTCTTTGGCCCATGCCAGACAATGCTAATGTTTGCTCGAATGTTAGTGCTGAATTAACAATAATATTGGTGAGTGAATTCCGCACTTGCGAAACGCAATTGCTGATGCTGCATTTACATTCATGAGACGGTCAGTCTTGACACCTCAGCAAAATTAAAAATTAATTTAAATGGATCGTCGGAAGTTAGTCGTTTCTATTGAATCAGCATTAGAGATTACTGGAAATTTCCTGAACGCAACTCTTGTTTAGAAGCAACGCTTGTAAGAAAGCAACTCTTGTTTAAAAATACATTAGATTGATTCAAAAAGAACTAATATTTCATTGCTAAAAATAAAATTTTGAGTAGGGTTAACATTTAGCTAGCGTTTTTGCTTGTGTTTTCACGCAAGCATTCATGTCTACATCATTATATTTTGTGGATCATGCTAATCAAGTCGTTATTTTCGTTCCAATTTCAGCTTCGCGCGGTTGTGCGACCAAGGAAGCACAGCAAGTACGGGCGAGCGTATTAAAAGATTCTTACTTCAGTGGAACTCCACAACGTGATGTCTTCACGCACCGTACTGTGCAGTGTCCGGCCCAGATGGTATGGCACCGAGCCACTGTCAACAACAAAGACGGCCTAGACGGCAGTTGAACTGCGCATGCAGTCAGTTCAAACTAATTAGGGGCAAATCAACTTTGTGCAAGGAAAAGAAAACGACGCTAGTTATTGATGCAAATTGAGTAACTTCGAGAGTTTAATTTGGGTTTTTACCTAAATCGTGTGTTTGCTTTTAACTGTTTTACGTTTCTTTATCATAAAGATAGTTTTCTAACCGAGGTTAAAGCGTATTTAGATTCTTGAAATTTTGTCAATTATCAATTTAGACTCGTTCAAGCATTACGGACTTGTTTAGATTTCATTACGATTGGCTTACGATTAAATTTCATTACGATTATTGAAACCGATCTGTTACCGATTTCCCCTTGTTCCTTGTTGGGGCACTTGACCCGTTTCTTTTGAATATTTTATAATCGTATATCCTATATAACCTCATAGCTTCAAATTTTGTAACAATGAGTTTCTATGATAATTCGTCACTTGTTTTCATTCCGTTTTACTTATGTTTAGAAATTTTTTTCTTTCATCTTTTTTGTCGTTAAGATCCCTTTTGATTGCGCTAATCTTGGACGTTATGGGAGAATAATACACCTAATTAAGTTGATTTTTGCCGTTATGTAACTCATTCATTTTTCCTTCGCTAAATTTTCAAAAATTTTGAAAAGTTTTGTAAAATCATTAAGGTCACCGTCTAGGTAGAAATCAGGTTATGTGTTGATTTTCTGTTTATATATGCATCTTATAGAGGATTTTCTTGCGCTTCCATTGGTACTTTCCGTTTACGTCTACTCCGAATAGTGCGCCCACCAGAGGGGGGGAAAGCGATGGGGGTGGAGTGACCTTGAACCCTCCCCCCCCTCATTATTGAGAGTCAATTGAGCGTTTCTCTGCAGGAATGGCATTATAGTTCGTTAATGGGCTACTCAAAGTGCTTCCATTATTCAAACAAAACATTCTAACGCTGAATAAACATTTTTTTATAATTTTTGACAATTTCAGAATTTAGTTGTTTTACCGTATCTATGATACCGCAGCTTTCATTCATAGCTTGATGACAGCTGCAGTATCATAGCTACAGCTATGGCGAGCACACCAATCCAAAGGGCTTGAAAAGAGCTATAAAGCAAAGGAGTTGACTTGACAAAAAAATGTATTTTGGTCGAAAAAAAAATGAAAAATTAAAAAAATTAATTGTTTTCATGAATTACACCTATTCTCTTTTGTTGTATATTTTTTCTCAGAGTTACAGAGCTACAGCAATGTAAATTATATCAATCGAAAGGGCTTGAAAAGAGCTACAAACGCTCAAGAGCTCATTGTAGAAAACCTTGTAGTTCAAAAGATAAAAAGAAAAACAATTTTTTTTGTGAAAAAACTCGTTTTCATGGAAACTTGAAAATTGGTTTCTCAAATGCTACTTCTTCCACAATTTTAGAGCTACGAGAATGGTTTATATACCATTCGATAGGGCCCAGCAAGGTGTATCTTCGCGCAATAGCATTTTTTGATAAATTTATTATTTTGAAAATTACACGACATGAAAAAAAGAAAAAAAGTTCATTTTTTTTTTCTTTTATTTTCAAAATCCACAAAAAAAGTTATCGAAATTCCCTATTGCGAGTGGTTATATAGACATCTAAGTAATCTAAAAACGAAGTACTGGTTCTGTAACTTCAAAATTGTAGAAGTAGTAGGATTTAAAAAAAAAAACCCTATTTTATCATATTTTTCGAAATAAAAAAAATCCAGTGCAGACACAAAAAATTTGTCGAAATAACAAATGATATTTGGATCATTTCACACCTACTGTGAAAATTTCAGAGAAATCCATCTATAAATAACGGACTTTTTTTTTACCTAGACGGTGTCCTTAAAAGAGTGCGTTCACACTACGAGTGGAGCCATAAAGTTGGAAATGGACTTTGACCAACTCCTCGTGACTTTATGTCAAGGTTGTCTTGATGATTTCGACTGTTTTAATACTTGTGTAATTTCCTTGCCTGAGTACTTGAACTATAACCATATTTAATCAATTATGGTAACTATAATTTTAACGTTGACAATTGTCTGACGCACAATTTGTCTATTTCGTTTTTTGACTAATACCCTTTTATCCGCGTACCGGTGGTTGTATTTGTTATTTTTACGTAATGACATTACGTAATGTATTACGACATTACGTATTATTTTTACGTATTGACGTAGTAGCTATTGGAAGTGATGTTAGAATGCCTGTGTTTGGTGAAGTGAATAGAAGTCGAATAAGAAGTGCAGCGGTGAAAGGTGCGTTGGATGAAATGAAAAATGAGAAAGCTCCGGATATGGATGGCTGCACGGTTGAATGTCTAAAGAAAGGACGAAATGTGGTTGTAGAATAGTTGGTACGTTTATTAAATGTATGTTTCGAGGCTAGTAAAGTGCCGGTTGGTTGGAGTAGCGCGTGTGTAGTTCCGTTGTACAAGGGGAAAGGTGACAGGTGTGAGTGCAGTAATTCTAGGGGTATAAGTCTACTGAGTGTCGTTGGGAAGCTGTATGGAAGAGTTTTAATTGGAAGAGTGAGAGTGTTGACGGATCGTGTGCTTGCTGACGAACAATGTGGTTTTAGGTGTGGTAGAGGTTGTGTGGATCAAATGTTTGCTGTGAGGCAGGTGAATGAAAAATACTTATTAAAGGGAAAGGATGTATATTGGGCATTTATGGATCTAGAGAAGGCGTATGACAGAGTGGATCGTGAGGCTCTATGGCAGGTGGTAAGCTTGTATGGAGTGGGTGGGAGACTGTTGAATGCAATCAAGAGATTCTACATTGATAGCAGAGCATGTGTGAGAGTAGGGAATGAGGTGAGTGAATGGTTCCCAGTTGTGACAGGTGTGAGACAGGGATGTGTGATGTCGCCGTGGTTGTTTAATTTGTTTATAGATGGTGTGGTGAGAGAAATGAATGCCAGAGTGTTGGGAAAAGGTGCGCAGTTGGTGGGACAAAATGGTATGTATTGGAAAGTGTGTCAGCTGTTGTTTGCAGATGATACAGCGCTTGTGGCTGATTCAGAGGAAAAACTGAGGTGACTGGTTGCAGAGTTTGGTAGAGTGTGCGAAAGGCAGAAATTGAGGGTAAATGTGAATAAAAGTAAGGTGACGAGATGTTCAAGAGGCAGAGTGTTTGGAACTTTGGATGTGAGGTTGAATGGTCAAGTTTTAGAGGTAGAGCATTTTAGGTACCTCGGGTCGGATGTGACTGTTAAGGATAGTATAGAAGTAGAAGTGAAGCATCGAGTGAGTGAAGGTTGTAAGACATTGGGTGCAATGAGGAAAGTTTTTGAATGCAGGAGTTTGAGTATGAATGCTGAGAGGGGACTGTATGAAAGTTTGATTGTGCCAGTTTTGTTGTATGGAGCAGAGTCCTGGGGGTTGAGAGCAGCTGAGAGGAGGAAGTTGGATGTGTTTGAGATGAAGTGTTTGAGGAGCATGTGTGGAGTAACAAGAAGAGATAGGATCAGGAACGAGTTGGTTAGGGGGCAGACAGATGTTATCAAAAAATTGAGCAGGCGAGTGGATGAAAGAGTGCTTGGATGGTTTGGGCATATTGAAAGAATGAATGTTGAGCGGCTGGTGAAAAAGATTTATACGTCGGAAGTCAGTGGTCTGCGTGCGCGAGGTAGACCACGGATGAGTTGGATGGATGGGGTGAAACGTGCTTTGTATGAGAGGGGTCTGACTGTGGACGAGGCGAGAGGGATGGCTGCGGACAGAAGTGAGTGGGGGCAGTGCGTAAGAAGGTAATTTTTTTTTACGCGGTACTGGAAGTTGCCCGCGTGTGATGGGGTTGGCCTGTCCTGTGCGGGGGGAGGGGCTGCACTCAATGAAGCGGTCGGGGTAAACCAGCTATGGCTGTCAGGCCTGACTGTGGAAGGTGGTTGTGCTGGGCTGCTGCTGATCCTGGCAGTTCAGGTGTGGCCAGTGCTGCCTCTCTCGCCTCCTAGTGCCTAACGCCGCGGCCAGACAAACAGCAGTGTAGCGGGGCAGAGCAGAGCCGGAGCGGTGTTTTATGTTAGTGGTATTCCTATTAGGGTGGCCAGACAAGTAGCATAGAGCAGTGCAGGGCAGCGCTGTCTGAAGCAAGCTAGCGGCGTTTTATCTCGGGTGATAAAACACTGCTCGGGAGCTAGCAGTCAGTTGCACCCTAGAGTTTTTCTGGGAAGGATGTCGAACTTCTGATCTCCTCGGTGCAAGCTATTCCTGCGATCGGGGGTGCATCTTTATATTTCGATCATAACTATGTTAATGAACAATGGTCATTTATAGCAGATGCTATGGAAGTTAGTGGTAGGTGGGATTGTACAGTTATTTATACGTATATAGGTATTTTCTACCTCATAAATCGAAAAACTATACTATATTAGGCATTTTTTTGTTAATACCTAAACTTTAGAGCGTACCAATGCCGAATATTTCTGATCAGGTCTATTTTTGGCACATGACACTAAACTTGACTTGAAACATATATATTTGTTTTTTAGTTATAAACATTAATCATTTTTCTCCTAAGTAACACTGAGGAAACACAGGTTAGGTCATCTGTAAGAAAGAAAGAAAAGAAAACCTTTTATTTCAAAAAAGGTTGGTATATGAGATACATGGCAACATCTTGGAATGTACCGTATGAGGAGTACTAATAGACAAACTATACGTGGTCTACTAATAGACAAACCATTCGAGGTTAACTAATAAGACAAATTATACGAGGCGTACTAATAGACAAACTATCCGAGGTGTACAAATAGATAAACCAAACGACGTGTACTTATAGACAATAGACAAACCAAACGTGGCGTGCAAATAGATCAACTCTGTCAATGGGTAGTTAAATCAAAAATAATTAAATGTGAGTCAAATGTGGAGAGGATGGATCTTTTACTTTTTCTGTACCAGCGCAAAGTGCTGGACAAAGCCGATACAGAATTTTTCAGGTTAGCGTTTTATCAGTATTACATCGGTATAAATAACCTTGAAAGCACGCAACTAAAAAACTGTTAGTTTCTCCAAAAACGATAGTGATGTTCGAATTTTACGTGAAAATTGCCATTAAACTGAAACTTAGTGCCGCACGTCAAATACAAAAGATCCTTTTATTCTTAGATATTGTTTATTGGTTTAACAATTTCAAATTCGGGTTGCTATATCCATAGATGTTTATATTCATACGCCTGAACGAATATGTTCCTTGTTCTGTAATGTCTCTGCACGTCCAGTACTGCAAAATAATCCACATTCAAGTATTTATAAGGATTCAAGTCATGCGTCAGTGAATTATTTGCATGATTATTCCATCATCAACCATAACTAGCATATTATCATGCAATTAATTTTTTGTCGAACTTCCTGGAACAATTAAAAAACAGTATCAAAGCCATTTCAAACATTGTGGGTAGAAATATTTTAGCAAAATGAAAAGTACTATATGACAGAGTACGGATGTACTTGTAATGCTAAGAAGATAATGCATAGCATGGTAATAGGTATAGATATAAATAAACTTAATCCAATGAAATATTGCCTGTTCTACATCTATTTATTAAGCAAAATTTGAGGTTGCCTGTCACACAACACTGCCCATCATAGTGCCAAGATTGCAACTGCTGCGGACTCAGGACCAGCCACTGCTGTTTGTTTGGCCACTTAACTTACAAGCATAAGCTAGCAGCTACCAGCGAGCCGAAACTGCTCTGCGCAGCCCTGCTTCACTGCTGTTTGTCTAGCCGCGGCCTAAGTGTGGTGATTGTGGCCTGCTGTCGGCTACCCTACCATAGGGAGGATAAGCCCGGTATATGTATGTACGTAATGACAAATGAAATCTAAAATGTCTTTTGCTGTTCATGGTAATTTGATTTTGATGATTCTCGGTAACACTATTTTTTATTTTCGCGGCTTCTGAATTTCTGAATGTGATTACCTGTTAATTTATTTATTTCGTTTCATACTGTCATAACTTCGATGTAACGGGATGTAGTGTTTATGCGAACCTAAGTTCATACTAATGAAAATTGGCGTAGTATTATTGGCATTTTTTTGTATAGGTTTCTATTGTTGTTGATAACTGGCATTTTAGACATGTGTTTTTACTCGATTTCATGACCTAGATGCGCGGTTAAATTAATAAGTATAAATTATTGATGAGTTATAACTAACTTTTTCACAACCATTTGTCTACTTGCGTTGGTAAAAATTTTGAAGAAAAGGGCTTTTTTGTTAAATCGCTTAACTGCTTATATTCTTTGCGTTGATGCATTATTATTATTATTGTTATTATTATTTAAGAAAGTTTTAGCCTCCCTTAACCACAACAAAGATGTTCTAAGAGAGGAAGGAGGAAGGCACCATTCAGTATGGAGTTGAGGGAATGCGGAATTAATGCACTAAGTGCACAGAAACAGCAAGCCAAGAAAGAAGTTCATGAAACAAGAAAAAGTTGAAGAAGAAAATAGTAGGTGCTGAAAAACAGGACAGCAGTGAACCGAAAAAAGATGGTCCATAACAAAACAAAAACCTATTCTATTTCAACAAAAAGAAAGCCTACTTAACCTTTAGCTCGGGCTCAAGCCATTATTATTGTATTTCTATGGTGTTGTGTTAGCATTTTTTTTTGTTGGACTATGGCGGACAGTGCTATCTTAGTTGTTTTTCATATCAATTTGTTTAATTTATGTTTTTTAAAAATAATTTTGAGTATTACCCAGCTAGATGTGTTGTACCACAAGTAATCAATTAGTTTTGCATTGATTTCCGGTGTTTGATTTTCTAAAGTTTATTTTTAATTCAATTTTTTTTCGACGCTTCAGCTCTTTTGGGCACCTTCTCAAACTTCTTTTGTGGGGGAGGTATGTGTGTGCTCACATATGCCCTCTTCACCCCATGCGCCTCAGAACAGTTATAAGCGCACGGCCCAGCAGGCATCGGCGCTAATTGGTCCGCGTCTCCGTACCTGTACCATCACTGTCCACCTCCGCTCGCACCAAGTAAACGTACACCAAGAAGAAGTGCGTTTCATTATATAAGGTCTTACGCATCCTCCAAGCGGTATAACCCCTAGCGCCACGTCTGGGCGTGATAATATTGGAATGAATATAAAATCAATATACATATAATCATGACATTAATGGGTCATGACAAAAAATACAAATCAAGATAAATAATATAATCAGACAACAAAATGAGAGATATTCAATGGCTACTACATAAGATAAATATATTTCATTTATTTAAAAAAACAATGAAAATTAGAATTATATGCAATGATGAAATTTTTATTGCTTTATGAAACATTGTACATACCTAACAATAAGCTCATAGCCAACATACTGTGGTTTCAAATTCTACCGGCTTGAATACAGTGCCTGATTCGAATTAGTTGGCTACTTCTCTTAGCGCCAGCCTACGACCGTCCCAAAACTTTGTAGCACCTTTAAATCTCAGTGATCAGAAGGAACTAACTCACTGCGACTAAGGCTATTTAAATTTGGTGATTTTAAACAAAATAATTGGTACTCTCCACAGGAAACTTGATTTCAGTATTTTAATCCAAAATTTTCCCCTTAAATGCAGTGAAAGTTTCACACATATTTGATCAGTTTTAATGTGCAAGTTAAGGAAAATTTACTAAAATGGCTGCCTGAAGTTATGGTATAAATGTTGACTTTCAAGCATATTATTGATTTTACATTTACAATGTTGGCAGAACTTCGTAGATTATTGACCGCTTTGCCAGTAAATCATTAGCATAAAGCTAAACCATTAGCAACAAGATCGATATTGTCACAAGTAGGAAATGAAGAAGCTTTCAAGTGAATGAAATGACCTGTATCAATGAGAATTAGCACTCCCAGGAAAGAAAGTGAGGTCTCAGGACTGAAGCTAAGGTAATCCTTCCTATTCTAAAATAAGAATGGGCTATTGGTTTTATTACGGAACATTTTTTTTCCCCGGTTCACTTTCAGCTCCCACCAATCATCTTCAACTTATATCCTGCATCATGAACTTCTTTCCTAACTTACTGTTTCTGTGCGTGGGGATCTTTTATGGAAGCACGCCTAGTATACAAGGTGTTGTAAAATTGTCCGGTAGAAACTTTGGCTACTACTAGAAAATATTAACACTATTTCATAAATGGACAGCAGTCAAAAGCGCTTCATCTTTGAGATAACCCGATACGTAAAATAAGAATGCTGATTATTAGCTACACTGTTCATCAATACACAAGAGGGTAATTCAAAAGCCAATTAAAAACATAATTTATTATTAGCAAGAACCTCATTACAACAATAATTGTTCCAAATGTCTACAATGAGCATCGATACAAGTGCAAAACCTTCGTCAGAGGGAGTTACGTACGTGGCCAATGACTCCAGGCCTCTCAGTAATATCTCCAGCAGCGACTGCAATTCTGGCAACAAGATCTTTTTCCGACTCGACAGGTGCTTCATTAACAATACGTTCCGTGTGCCCCACCCAAAAAATCTAACGGAGTCAGATCAGATGATCTTGGCAGCCAGGACACAGGACTATTACGACCAATCCATCGATTTGGAAATTGAAGGTCAAGAAAATGTCTCACATTCACAGTAAAATGTGCCAGAGCTCCATCATGCTGAAACCCCATTTTTCAGCAAATATCCAATGGAATATCGACAAATAAATCCAGAAAGGACTTCTTCAAGAAAGATTCTGTAAACATTCTCAGTGAGACGCCCTGGCAAAAATGTGTGGGCCAATGATTTGATTATGAACGATACCTGCCCAAACATTAACAGTGTAGCGATGTTACCATCCATGTTCATGGATGACAGGAGGGTTGTTCGTTCGCCATTCGTGAAAACCATGGAAATTTAACATTCCATCACGATTGAGGGCAGCTTCATCCGTGAACAACACACGTTCTCTGAAATGGGCATCTTCTAACTCCTGATTCAAAAACCACTGCGCGAATTGTTTACTAGTAGCATAATCTGCAGGAAGTAATGCCTGCTCTTTCTGGAAGTGGTACGCATGATAATTGAAAGATGGAAAGCTTCAGTGGACTACTTACAATGGATTTCCTATGCAAGTAGTCCACTAAACCTTTCCACCCTTCAATTATTCCGATTCAATATCCGCCCCACTGCAGTGTGATCTTGAATTCCCATAGATGCTGCTGCGGCACGAGTGCTCATAGGTGGGTTTTGACGGAACTGTTCCAACACACCTTCCTCATGATCCAGATCAAGCGGTCTTGAGCGACCAGCATTCACTCTGTTTGCACGGAAACTTTCGTTCTCACACAATCTTTGTTGCAAAGCAGTGAATAATTGATGAACAGGCCTCTGTCTATTGGGGTAACGTTCTTGGTAGATTCTTGCGGAACGTCTTGCACCACCATCAGCAGAACCATAGACGAAATGCATGTCAGAAATGCATATTTTATTTTTTCCGGCCACAAAAGTTCTAGAAATTTCTTAAATCTGGAAAAAAATTAACATTTTGAAAAGCAAGTTTTTAGACATTTTACAAAAAAACAATGGGCATGGCGTCAAGCCTGCCTAAATTTGTCCATTCTAGTTCTGCTTATTGCTCTGTTCATGTCTTTTGTGAATTCGTTGTCATGCTGCAAAAAATGAGTTTTAGAAGTTTATAAGCATATTATCTCATGAATGAAGAGTTTTTTGAACTTTGTTCATTGTTCATTGATGAACTAGTGCTTATATCAATATATTGTCTCAAAGTAGCCACCAAAGTTTGTACCAACAATTTTGCAACACCCTGTATAATAGATTCCCTCATCCACTACTCTTGTAGTAAATGGTGTTTTCTTCTTTACTCTTTTTTTTTTGTTATTTAGGGGGTTTAAATTACCTTATCTAATCCAACCTTTTGCACCAACAACTGAAAAGATAGTTGGAAATAGAAAAATATAAGGTCTAGAAAAGAGTTCAAGAACCTGTCCATAGAGGATAAATTTTAGCTGAAAGCACTGTGATTGAAAACTCACTGTGCTGTAAGTGTGATATTTTTGAAATGGCAGGGATTGGAGTCATGAGTGATGAGAAGTGATTACTTTTTTGTGTGAATGCTTTTCTAGAAAATCCTCCCGGCAGCCTCTGATCTCCAACAAATGTAGATAAATGCCTAAAGTGAGCAAAAAAGAACCCATGAACTGACTTGAAATTGTCATATCATATCTTGTCCTTGAATATTCAAAATATTTACAATGGGTTCATTTACCTTTCTCACATAGCACAGAGAACACTAACTAATAAGGGTTTGCTTATTAAAGGAGATCATCCGGGGGCCCTGGGGGCCCTTGCGATGTCATGGTCATTTTGCATGTTTTTGTTGTAGAAGGACCCTTAGTTGGTGGACTATTCGTTCCTAAAATTTTATGGCGCTACGACAATAATTCCCCTCCTTCCGGGGGGGGGGGGGGGGGTGAAGGGACCAAAATATTTCAATTTTCCCGATTTTGACCCCATATAAAAAGAGAAAAAATGGGAAATGGAAAAAAAGCCGAAGGTGAGTGTGTTAGAAATGTTTCAAGGATTCTAAAACTGCATTTGCTTTTGTTCTAGCATCAAAACTGAAGGAGGAGTCCCATTTTGAAATATCGATATCAATGAAAAGCACCCAAAATTTTCTAACTTTTTCCTGATTTTGACCCCATATATAAAGAGAAAAAATGGGAAATAAAAAAAAAGCCGAACGTGAGTGCGTTAAAAATGTTCCAAGGATTCTAAAACTGCTATTTGTTTTTGTTCTAGCATCAAAACCGAAGGAGGAGTCCCATTTTGAAATATCAATATTAGTGAAATATCAATACCTAAAAACCAATATGTCATATTTTTGCAAAATCTAAGGCCTGAATCAAAAAAATTAATAGAATCAATTGTGTTTCTTTTCAAAGGTTACATATCATAGTCAAATTTCATAAGAATCAGACTGAAAAAAGAAAAAAATTATTTTTTTGTCAAAAAAGGAAAAAATTTTATAATTTTTTTTTCTAAATCACAATTCACAGTTTGAATATGATATGAAGTTATGTATGGAAAGTATCGAAATAAAAATTAAAACTCATTCAATTACATCAATTGTTCATTATATTACACTTCACAAAATTTTTTTTCTTGCCTATACCCAACACTTTGAATTTTCAACATTCATCCTGGGACTAGTTCTTGAGTTTTGATGCTAGAACAAATCCAAAAACAGTTTTAGAATCCTTGGAACATTTCTAACAAACCTTTGTTTTGTTCATTTTCAAATTCGAATTCTTTGAAGAAATATATAGCTCTAAACCTAAAACATTGTTGCTGATTTTTGAAATTTCCAAAAATTTTGAAAAAAATAGAAAAAATTTGAATTTGAAAATAAACAGAACAAACGTTTGTTATAAATGTTCCAAGGGTTCTAAAACTGTCTTTCCTTTTGTTCTAGCATCAAAACTGAAGGAGGAGTCCCAATTTGAAAAATATACCAAAAACACATTTTTCATCAAAAAAAAAACTAAGGCCTAAATTGAAAAAATGACATGAGTAAAAAAGGTTTACTTTCACAAAAGACATATACTGGCCACTTTTCAAACGAGTCGGACGAAAAAAGGTCTCAAACCCGGATGATCTCCTTAATTGCTTTAAACAGTGAATTTCTGTAAAGTTAAATTACCTTTGAAAAAATAGTCAGATACGTATACAATGTTCATTGCACTGTCAGAAAATATTCCTAACATGACAAAACTCCAGCTTCCAATGAAAAGAACCACTTATATTATTGGATAGAACTAATTCCCACAATTTCGGTTATCATAAGCTCTTACTTAGAGAGTACTCAACACAATAGTACTACCAAGTACTCAACTGTAACTACCAGGTACTAGATAGTACTACCAGTTACTCAACACAATCACCCATGAATGAATTCTTGCTCTCGGTAGCTGAGCACTGAACTGGTTTGTTTCTTGCATTGACGCATAAATTAAGACATTTCCCTTGTCATAGAAGGATGAGTTTTTATCTTCAGCAGTCCACTTAAAGTTAGTGTCATGGCACAGAATTTTTCTATGATACAATAAAATTTTGGTACGACGAAAATGGAGATGATCACAAATAATTTGAAGATTTGCAAAAAATAAACAAAGGCCAATTTGTAAAGAAATGAAAGGCACATTCCTTCCAAAAGGCGGAAATTTCTCTCCAATACAAAAGTATAATCCTACGAATGCAATGGCTGTCATACAAAGACCCACCAGACTGTGCAGGTTCGGCTTTGCGGTGATGCTCTTCTTGGAAGATCATGTCATGCATGCAGTCCCAGCCCACAATGGCCTGGGCTTCCTCTACCGTCACCAAGTTCATGTAAATCAGCAGGAAGGCGTGTCCTGCTCAGTTGAGCACAATGTCATCAGGCAACTTGCATTGTGTTTCCCCATTACACAGACCATGCTTCTTACCCTGACAAATGCTGTAGCACACTATGAGGATTTGCCTCAAGGGTAAGGGTCTCACCCACACAAGAGCATGATGTTCCAGAGAGGAAACATCACACTGGACTAGGTGAGTGATCTCAGTCACACTTATTAGGAAAGAAACTCGTACAATTATATGCGCTGCTCAGTTTTTTTCACTTGCATTCATACTAGAAATTACTTCAATAGGCTCGTGAAAAATTATAACAGCAATAAATTTTTCACCCAAGAACGAGTGAATGTTCCTCTTGAAAAGCTACACTTAAATTTACATAATGAAGCAAAGGAGTTGAAGCATTCATTTGATAAGAGATTTGCAACGCAAGGCATTTTATGTGCTCCCTTCACAACCTAAACCAATGAGTATCAAAGGTTGCTGAACACAAATACAAAATATTTTATTGAAAGGGCAGCACATGCATGTCTTGTAAATTCAAATGAAAAGAATGGTTGGGCACAATTGAATCACTTTGTCCTTTTCTGATGCATAAACCCCACCATAAGAGCAATGAGTCTTCAGTTACCACAACTGTACACTGAAATACTACCAGAACTTGAAAAATTCAACCTCTAGCAATTTATTTTTAAATTGTTAGGACTAAAAAAATATACTTGGATATTATTCTATTTTTCTTTGCCTATTCATTTTTACTGGATCATAAGTTCAGGTCCAGAGAGGAAAAGGCAATTCATCTTTAAATACAAAATGAAGGACATAATTGCCTGACAACCTTGATGGTGTAAGTATTATAAGAAGGTCCAGGTTTGGAGCATTTATAATTCCAGGCCTTGAGATGAAGTGTAGAATAATTAAGGTTATCTCAATTTTCTCTCATTTCAATACTTAGTTAAGAAACTATAGCCCTCTTATGGTTTCAACATAGCCTGTATATACTTTCATACACATAAATACTTGAATTTGGGCAATGAGTTTTCCATGTTTTTATTATGGTGAATTCCAGTTCCTGATTGCTGCAGCTAAGGGAAAATTTAGAGTATCTTCAACCTACAGAACATTTAGAGGCACAAGGTAAGTCCAACCATAAACATTTAATGAAATCGGAATAACTTTTCATTGCAGGGCATGCTTAACTACAGCTGCACAATGATAAATCTATTGGAAGCTCTTCACACATGATACAATTATTTTTGTTCACTCTAAAATATTTGTAGTTATTCAAATGGTAAAATGTTCAGTATCCTAACAGATTTATTCTAGATAAAATCAAAAATGGAAACTTTACATAAACCCTGGCTTAGATGTGTGCATTACTGCTTCTTTGTCATTGTTTGAATTCCTAAAATAAGATTCTTTTCTCAATTGAATTACAATTCACCCAGCATAAGAGTTGAAATATTAAAAAACATTACATTAACCAACTTTTAATACAAATTAGAAGCTTCAAACAAAAAACATTACAAAAATTTAAAATTGAATATCTATAGAAAACTTCAAAATCTTTTAAATGGGAGGATATTAATACCAAAACCCTAGTCCAGGAGGCAAGGAGTAACCGGTCAGGTGAATAGAACAACCACCTAAGAAGCATGGGTGGCTATTCAGTTATTTGACAGGGCAAAAATACCCTCAGTGTCCCACTCTTTCTGTAGGCTAATAATGGCCATTCAGTCATTAGATTAGCTACAGTTTAAGCCTCCCTACCTGCCACAAAGGCATTCCAAAGAGAAGAAGGTACCATTTAGTACGGAGTGAGAGAATGCAGACTATGCACAAGGTATATAACAAGACAAAAGTTGAAGAAAAAAGTAGTAGATGCTGAAAAATAGGAAAGCAGAACCGAAAAAAAAAAGATGGACTATAACAACAAAAAATCTATTTCAACAAAAAGACTACCTAACCATTAGCTTGGGACCTCACATATTCCCCCCTGGGAGTGTTTATTCCCATAGATAGTTGTATCCCCCAGAGGGGCTCATTCAGTCATTGGTCTTCACAGGTTAGTACACACAAAATTTTGGGCACAGTTTTAGATGGATAAATTTGAACAGATTATGATCAATTATTTGTTACTACGAGCATCCCTAACCACAATAAAGGTGCCTTCAATAAAGGTAAGATAAGAACCCCATGCAGCATAAAATCATGGGATTGAAGAATATATGCACACCTTGAACATAGATTCCAAATGGCCCTCATCCCCACAAATAAAACAGTAAAATTAGGGGGAGTTTGTGAAACAAGATAGAAGCAGAAAGAAGAAATGGGTACTGAAAAAAGAGCAGAAAACCTATCAACTTTGTGCTTACATTTCCTTTCTGAGCCCTAATTCCTACAGATAAAATATTTGTATCTCAATGAGGGTGGTAATAAATCCTAATAATGGACATTTTAATAAACCAGCTACAGCAGCATAAATTTAAAATTTTAAATAGGACAATAAAGATTTTGAATTAGACACAAAACAAACAGGAGGAAAACAAAATTTATGGCTTGAAAAGAGAGCACAAGTGAATATGCAGATATTAAAAAAATGCCAGTTCAAACCTGAAACATCAAATGAGTGCCACTGAAAGCCTGAGGTGACACAGAGCCACCTGTCAGGGATGACAGACTTGCCAAGGCAGGTGCCGGTTGCCTGCTCCACTGACACAAAGAGCCACTTAGTCATCAGGGCCCACATAGCAGTTCCTAAAACAGGATAACCAAAATTAACAGGACAATAAATGCTGGTCAGGAATAATACATGGTCCAAAATCACTCAAGTCACTTCTTTGCCCTAGAAGGGTTTGCAGATGTTTTCATCATCAGACCGTAATATGAAGCATGAATTGGAAGGTTACTTACATAATTTCAATATACATTTCAGTCAACTACTTAAAATATTTACAATATCAATTTCATCAAGTAGTAACCTAGAATGCAATAGTACAATTGTGCTCTTTTGAATCACACATAGAAAATCCCCACACAAAAGTACAATACATAGCTATTGACTACAAACTGAAACAATGAAAATGTGTGAAAATGCAATGAATAATTTGAACTTAAAATTTTTTGCAAACAATTTTATGATTCATGAAGTAGTAATAATGGACATGATTTCACACATCACTGCAAATCTCATAGAATGGTAAAATTCTAAATATGTCACACAATGTGCAATTTATGTAAAGTTGCTTTGAAAACTTGTTCAATGAGGTGCAATAAAATGGATTAACAATACCAAAAACAAATGAGTCATATATGGAGCTAGGATAGTCTAAGAGCAAGTCATGCCTACAGTCAAAAGATTAGATTAGATTATAAGTTAGTTTAAGCCCCTACCCGCATCAAAAATAAAGCGTATCGAAGAGAGGAAAGAGGAAGGCACCATTTAGTATGGAGATAAGAAAATGAGGAATCTATGATGAAGGGGCATAGAAACAGTAAGATGGGAAAGAAGTTCATGAAATAAGATAAAAGTTGAAGAAGAAAGTGAGAGGTGCTGAACAACAGGACAGCAGTGAACCAAAAAAAGGTGGTCCTTAACAGAACAAAAAAAAACTTTTATTTCAACTAAAAGGAAGGCCTACCTAACTCTCAGCTTGGGCCCTCACATTTTTCCCCTGGGAGCTTTAATTCCCATAGACACAATAGTTGTATGCCCCTGAGGGGGCCCACATAGTGATGCAAAAAAAACGGTTTTATTTGATTGCGGTTTTTTTTTTGCAAAACAACATGTTTTTTATGAGTTTTTTTTGTATTTTTTCTGCACACCTAAATTTTGTTAAGCATATGTCTGGGTTTTTTTTTTGGACACCTGAAATATATTATTATCCATGTTTTTTAGTCATTTCATTGTTATAAAAACATCAAAAAGAAACCATACAGTAAAAGTGGTGGCAGATAACCCACAATTACCTAGAGGTGTCTAAGAGGAACAGCAGGAGCCACAGAACTTATATTGATGGAGCCAAAATTCAGAGCTTACTATCTCTACTATGCCTGATTTTATTTTTATGTGACCAAAAAAATCAGACTTTGCAGAGATAATAAGGGTAAATCTGAAGGATATGTCAGTTATCAATTTTGTAAATTTTGATGCCTAACCTAAGCATAGGTAATTAGATCGAAATAAACAAGTTTCCTTCTATGCACTTTCCGTCTCAAATGAGTATTTTATTAGTTATAGCGGTAAATGACTTACCGCAACTCCTGTGTTCGAAGTGGCAAGTAATTCAAGGAGCACGTCGGACAGCAACACTGCAATGCGCACTCGCTTCCAGCGCGATCGTCATCAGAGACGAAACCAAACCTACCGCTATTCCTTGTTAAATACTCTTTTGACGAGAAAAGTGTATAGAAGAAAAGTTGTTTATTTCGATGTTATTACCATGATTCAAGCAACAAAAATTCAAAAATCGATGAGTAGCTGTTTATTCGAGCGCATTCGTCATCAAAGACGAAACTAAACTTATCGCTATAAATCGTAAAATACTCATTTGAGACGGAAGGTGCGTAGAAGAAAACTTGTTTATTTTGATTCAATTAATTAGGTTCAGGCACCAAAAAGTGGAAAATCGATAACTGACATATCCTTCAGATTTACCATAATAAGCACTGAATTTTAACTCCATCAATATAAGTTCTGTGGCTCCTGCTGTGTCTTAGACTCTAGGTAATTGTGGGTTATCTACCACCACTTTTTCTGTATGGTTTCTTTTTCATGTTTTCATTACAAAACAATGACTAAAAACCATAGATATTAATATATTCAAGGTGACCAAAAAAATATGCTGTTTTTTTAAAAACATGTTTTTTTTTACAAAAAATTCTGGGTCAATGTGAAGTTTAATGCAATCAGAAAATAATAATTAGCGATCCCAGGAATCACTAAAGGAATCCATTTAAGAACGTTTTACACGAATGACATCCTGCTCGCTGATGCGTTATTTTCGAATGATTGAACTTTGAAGTTGGCCTTTGCGCCAAAGGAAGCGAGCGCGTGAAACTGAATTTAATTAATAACGGAAGCTATTACAAACGTAAAGAGGTTGGGTCGGGAGGGGGAGGCACAGTTCTTCTAATGAAAATTATAAATATAACTTCTAACCAACCCATTTGGATGATGACCGCAATCTTGTTGACATCGGCGCTAAGATGGCAGCGCCCATGGTGGTCGCCATCTTAGAGCCGATGTAAACAAGATTGTGGTCGTCACGTTAATGGGTGGGTTAGAAGCTTTATTTATAATTTTCGCTAGAAGAACTGTGCCTCCCCCTCACGACCCAACCTCTTTACGTTTGTAATAGGGGGTTAGCTTCCGTTTCTAATTAAATTACGCTCGCTTCTTTTGGCTCGGGAAGTCCAACTTCAAAGTTCAATGATTCAAAAATAAAGCATCAGCGAGCAGAATTTTGTTCTTGTAAAACGTTCTTAAACGGGTTCCTTTAGTGATTGTTTGGAATATAATTATTAATTTCCATGATTGCATTAAACTTTACATTGACCAAATTCTGACTAATAAAAATGAATATTAATATATTCTCTGGTACCAAATATAACCATGCTGTTTTTTTTTACAAAGAATCATGGCTAAAAAACAATATATTTTATGTGACCTAAAAAAGCCCCATGCAGTTTTTAAAAAGATCATGTTTTTTACTAAAAAATCATGACTGAAAAAACATGAATAATATATTTGAGACCAAAAAAATGTTTTTGTACTAAAAAATCATGACTAAAAAAACATGAATATATTTATGAGACCTAATAAACCCAATGCTGTTTTTTAAAAAATATGTTTTTTTTACAAACAATGATGTATAGAAAACCTGGATATGAATATATTTTATGCAACCAAAAAACCATGCTGTTTTATTTGATGTATTTTTCATATAAAATCATGTCTTAAAATCATGGATATTAACATATTTTATGTTACCAAAAAATCATTTTTTTTTAAACATGTTTTTTTTATTAAAAAGTTAATATTATTCATTTTTTGGTCACGAATTCTTTGTAAATAAAAACACCCCTCAGGGGGATACAATTATTGTATCGATGGGAACTAGCGCTCCCAGGGGGACAATGTAAGGGCCCAAGCTGAGAGTTAGGTAGGCCTTCTTTTTGTTGAAATGAAATTTTTTTGTGATGTTAAGGACCACCTTTTTTTCGGTTCACTGCTGTCCTGTTTTTCAGCACCTACTACTGTCTTCTTCAACTTTGATCTTGTTTCATAATCTTCCTTCCTCTCGTTGGATCACATTTGTTGCTGGGTAGGGAGGCTAAAACTAATGACTAATCTAATCTGTAAAAAAACATGGATATTAATTTATTTTATGTGACCAAAAAACCATGTTTTCTGAAAAAAAAAATTTTTACAAAAAACATGAGTGTTATTAAATTTTATCTGACCAAAAAAAACATGACATTTTAAAAACCTTGTTTTTTCACCACAAATCATTAATATCCATGTTTTTTAGTCATGATTTTTTTTGGTTAAGAAAACATGATTTAAAAATAAACAGCATGTTTTTTTGGCACATAAAATATATTCATATCCACATTTTTTAATCATGATTTTTCTGTAAAAAAGATGTTTATTTTAAAAAATACAGCATGGTTGTTTATGGTAAAATAAAGTATATTAATATCTGGGTTATTTAATCATGACTTTTTTGTAACAAAAACATTCAAAAAACAGCATGGATTTTTTGGTCACATACGAGGCCTGTCGAAAAAGTATCCGACCTTAATTTTTCCCGCGCAAAGTAGTGATTCTAAGGCGGCGCCACTGTGCACGGTGGAAGGAGGAATCTTAATGCGCATGCTTGACTTTTTTCACCGCATTCACTTGGGCCACTCACTAGCTGGGGGTCGCCAAGTAAGGTGCTGTTCTAAGTGTTTGTCGGATTTAGTTTTCTTGCAAGATGACTGAACGAATTGAGCAAAGACACTGCATCAAATTTTGTCAAAAGCTTGGTGATTCTCAAATTGAAACAATTCGTAAGATTCAGCAGGTGTTTGGGGAAGATGCTATGGGTGTAACACAAATTAAGGAGTGGTTCAACCGATTCAAAGATGGCCGCACATCAGCGGAGAGTGAGCAGCGTTGTGGCAGGCCCAAAACTTCTCGGAGTGCAGCTGTTGTTGAGAGGGTGCGAAATTTGGTGATGGCAGATCGTCGTTTGACCGTGCGGGAGATTGCCCAAGAGGTTGGAGTGAGTAAAGATTCTGCACATGCCATTTTGACCAGACATGTGGACTGCGAACAACTGGCACTTGCATCACGACAACGCGCCCGCACATTCATCCCATTTGATCCGCAATTTCTTGGCCAAACATGGAATTACGACCGTTCGCCAACCTCCCTACTCTCCAGACCTGGCTCCTTGCGACTTCTGGTTGTTTCCAAAATTGAAGACACCACTGAAAGGATCCCGTTTTGAGAGTAGAGAAGAGATAATGCGGAACGCGACGACAGAGCTGAACACCATTCCAAAAGAAGACTTCCAGAGGTGTTTCCGGCAGTGGAAGGATCGGTGGGCTAAGTGTGTGGAAGCACAAGGAGCCTACTTTGAAGGGGATTAGGGTCCCAACCCCGTCAGGTTGTTGAAGTATTTTTTCTGGCCAAAGGTCGGATACTTTTTCGACAGGCCTCGTATGATATTTTAATATCCATTAGAACTGTACCAGGTCTTAGAATAAAATATCCACAAAGAATTTATTCACTCTATAAAACCTTTCGGAGACTAGCTCCATTCTCAGTAAGGCATTCAGTCAAATGTTTTTCAAAGGAACAGTGAAAATTCATTGTCCATTTCACCAAATTTTACAGAATAACTGAGGATGGAGCTGGTCTCCGAAAGGTTTTATGGAGTGAATAGATTCTATGTAGATACTTTATTCTAAGACCTAGTACAGTTCTAATAAACATGATTTCAATATTAACAGCATTCTTTGTTTATGTTTCTATAGACAATTCGATTAAAGAAAACTAACTTTCCTGATATTTACATCCGTGTTTTTTAGTCATGATTTTTTTTAAAATGTTTATAAAAAAACTTTTTTGGTCCAATAAAATATATTAGCCATGTTTTTTTAGTCAAGATTTTTCTGTTACAAAAAAATATTTAAAAAAAACAGCATTGGATTATTAAGGTCACAAATATACTAATTTCCATGTTTTTTAGTCATGATTTTTGTATAAATAACATGTTTTTTTTAAAAAAAAGCATGGTTTTTTAGTCACATCTCTATCAATGACCATAAGTAAAAATATGTTATTATAACACACCATTTTGGGAGTTTAAGGTCATTCACATGTATTGTAAAATAAATGAAATATCAAAGCATGAAACCGCAGAAAATGAAAAGGTTCATAAAACCATAGAAAACCATCAATTAAGAAGTATGCTGTTTTATTTTGTAATTTGACATGGAAACAAATAATGTAATGTGGTTCTTTTTCATGCTGAGTTATTTTCAGACAAAATATTTAAAAAAAACCAAAATATCCACGTTTTTTTGGCCACGGTTTCTTTTGTAAAAAAACGTGTTTTTTTTAAAAAAAGGCATGGTTTTTTTTGAGTCACATCTCTAGGCCCACAGTCAAAAAAGACCAAGTAATCTTTTCTTGACACTATGTATGTTTATGCATATGTTATCCTGCAACTGATAAAATTTATTGCTCTATATTAACACGTTAAGTGCGGCGTGACCCACCGGTGGTCATTTAGGTAATTTTCATAATGCTGCTGGCCGACCAGCAGTCACTGCCTCAATTTTTATAAATACTAAATGAAAGTTAAATGAAGGCATGACCCAGTCAATGTTTGCTATTTTTAAAATTTCTTACTACAATTAAATCTAAATTTGAGCTGGATATTGACCTTCAGTTTAACCCGCCGCACTTAACGTGTTAAAGCTCAAACATGCAATATCAAGCTGCATGAGTACAAAGACCTGGTACATTGAAGACTTGCATGCCTTTCTATGGCAACCAAACTTTGGTATTTTTAATACTTTTTTCTGAGAGTACATTCTATTGAAAAGATTGGGGATTTAGTGATGGCCAATTACAACGCACATGTTTATACCTACTCTTCCTTTTGTTTACTGAAGCTGATTCTTCACTAGAAATTAACATAGCTGACAAAATAAATAAGTCAAAGTTTGAGTTATATTTTCGAGTTTTAACTAAAATATAGAAAGCTTCAGCATTAATAAAGTATAACATTGTATTTTTTATGACAAAAAATGACCCAATGTGAAGTAACTATGATTGAACTCTGACGATTGGTTGATGCAGTGAATGACCATGACAGCACAAGCAGCCCAACACCATGGAATAAAGCAAATGGAAACAATGTTTTTCCTTCTCCCAAATCGAATTTTTTACTTTGAAATCTAGCAGAATTTGCATATTTGTGCTATTTTGTACTTTTTAATGCAATTGCATTCTAGTACATAGACAATTTACTACTTGTAATTGTGTATGTGCTTCAAATGCAGTATTCGTAAAATTCTTTAGCAAACGCAGGATTTTATTGGTTTTTTTTTATTTTGTCCATGCTGAAGTACAGTTTGATAAAACACTACCAAAGTCCACCAACATGGTCCATTTAATGCACATAATTTGCATGGGCCAATTTGGGAGCTTCATGCAACGAATAAGCAGCAATGTAGGTTTGGTGAAATTTTCATGTGTCTCTCTGTGAAATGTGAAACAAACCACTTAGCATTTTACAGAAGTTTATACATATTGCATATCAACTTCTAGTTGTAATAAAGCTGAACACAAACTATTTCTGGTCAGTTGCACAAAAAGGTTCATATAAATAAATAAATAAATATGAGCACCAAAAAGTTCAGTTTCTATTCATATTTTCAATTATGAGAAATTGAAGTATATTAGAAAGCAAATGAGCATTGAAAATTTGTGATAAAATTAGTCACTCCTATTTCGTGATAGCTATCTCATAAATGTAGTATTTCATACCAATGACAAAATCAAATATGGAACCAAAACAAGACCTGTTCATAGTTTGCACGGTATTGCTGAATATTGTTTTTTGACTAGATGAAGTTGACATGAGTTAAGACAATTCAATAGACATTTTTTGCTGGCAATGAAAAAAAGTGAAATAATTTCAATATAGGAATGGATGAGTTACCTCATCTTGAATTTTCACTTGAGGAACCTGCAATTTCTATGCATACTTGTGCCAATTCCAGTGAAAATCACTGATTCCTGTTGAAGCGGATTAATCAGCAAATCCCTCATAGCAATAAAGGTCCATCTCTTTTAATTAAGTGAAAACATATACAAAATTATTTGCCCCCCCCCCCCACAATATTAAAATAAACCTTAGCAACGAGTTGAGCCTAGTAGATTTTTTATTATCACAGATACTGAGAAAAATATAAACACGAAAAGTAAAATTTGCCTCATTGAACAAGAAAAAAGAAATACATGGCAATTTTCTACGGCCAAAAAGGTTACAGACCAGTGGAGCAAGTACATTACACAAATGCAGAGGTATCATTGTTAAGAGTGAATGGAATCGATGAAAAAAGTAATTTTATTCACACCATAAGCACATGCTCACCAATGGCAAGTCTGCACATGTGCTGTTGAATGATGATCCGCTTACCACACCCATAGGTGGCACTGGTTAGGTAAACAAAACTGCCCACTATGAATATCAGCCATGCCCATCCAATTTTCATGAAATAAACATTGAAAAAGTTATCCTTCATAGACATATAAGTTTTAGGCATAGGTAAAAAATCAAACACTAAGGAACCAAAGAACAATGCTAGAGAATATAAGGTAATTTTGACTCTGGTTTCAACAAACAAAATTTTGCGGCACAAATGTGTGACAATGATGCTAATAATGAACTGTACAGAAGGCTGATCAGGGAGAAGCTTTGTGCCTTTAGATGCCCAGCGCCCTTTTTCAACAGGCGGCCGTCTGTGGCTTGGCTGGCGACCAAGCCTCTTGGCACTGCCAGTGCTTACCATCTGCAAACAACATAGAGCACAACATAATAAATTGCAGGCACTGGTGTCACAAGATTTCACAGCAGATTAAATCACATGTTCGTATAAGCCTCCCCTAACTACAACAAAGACAATTTAAGGAGAGGAAGGCCCATTCATTATGGACTCAAAAGAATGCAGAATTTATACACAAGGTACATAGAAACAAGTTGAGAAGTTTATGAAACAAGATAAAACTTGAAGAAGAAAGTGGTAGATGTTGAAAAACAGGACAGAGATAAGAAAACTGAACATTTACCTAACCTTTAGCATGGGAACTCACATTGTCGTCCTGGAAGTGCTAATTCCCACACATACAATAGTTATTTCCCCCCCCGAGGGATGAGATTATACGGTAAAAAGGATTATCTTTCACAAGTGTAAAGGGCATAGGTTCAAGTTCTGACAAAAATTATGGTGCATATTTTTTTCCAATGCATTAAAACTAAGTTTTTATAACTTTTCTCAGAAGTATTTTGTTAGCATTATTTTCTGCTGTTGATCATGAGAGCATGATTTTACCAAGCCCAAAAATCAAAGGCAATCATCAAAACAATGAGTTTATAACCAAGGAGGAAACATGATGGCAGCTAATGATGAGTGTCACAGACACATTGTTGTGACTGCCATGTTTTAGTTGTAACTGTGTCAGGTAATATGTTTTGCCCTAAGTGTACCTCTTGTTATGCAGCTTTCAGTCCATATAAAAAATATTAAAGGCTCAAGTCACAGAAGGGAAACTCCAAACCAGGACCAGAGAATGTTGCATCACCTATGAATGTGCTCAGAGCATAAACATTTTTAATATACAAGAATTTCTAGTCATGTTGGCAACTGTGGACCATGCACTCATAGTGTAGAGTCAGATAAAAAAGAATTGCAAGTGCAACTACTCATGTAATGATGATCACTGGGCTTTTGTGTTGTGAATGTGTTTCATGGCAGTTTGTGTTGCAACATACACGCTTGCCACTTTGAAAAAAATAGCTTCTTATTTACAATTTGAGTATGATAAATAAAGCAAATATTCAAGAAAAACAATGGTTAAAAAACATGGCTGATTCAATTACTTTCGATGTATTTGTCTGTTTCTACCCTCACAGCAATTGCTCATTTTTTCCAGGTGCTCCTTAAATGCATAATATTTCCTGGATAGAAAGCAGCTCACAGGATAAGCTGAACAAAAATTTGAACAGCAATAATAGTGTAATGGCAAGCCCTTCAAGTCTTTAACTCATATTTGGGAATGGAATGGTGCAGTTTGCAGTCCTTTATCACATGTTTTTGTTTTTGTTTCAGACCATTGAGAACTAAAGAGAATACAGACATAATCAGATTAAAATAAGTGGTGTAGTGACTGAAATAGTAGACTATTTATCCTATTTCTAATAACTACAGATTACATTCAACTTACACTTCCCCAGTTGACATTCATTTCAATTTCTAAGCATTCTAAAAAGAAAACACCAATTCTTCAACTCCTTCACTCACTATACAATGTCCCTGTAATCACAGCACCAGTAGAGAATATGTTCAAGTTTTTGTTATAAATCAACACTGGAGCACAGGTCAGAATTTGACATAAGTCAGTTTTATATTTACATTAAAACCAAAAAACAAGTAAAAGGAAAAGGATATTTAAAGCAAAAATTGTACATAGAAAACCTCAACAGTACATTATTTACAGTCATTCAGACAAAACTGGAAACGGACCACGCTAAGTTTTATGGCGGGAGTCATCAGCCTCAGTATGGTCAAGTAAAATTAATTTATTTTAGGGTTACTTAGGATAGTTTAGGTTAGTTTATTTAACTACCCTGACCTTAATGTTAAATAATATGTAGGCGTATCCCTTCTTGGGTGCCAGTTGTTAAATATTTTTATAGGCAAGTCCTGTTTGGGTGCCAAATTGTTAAATTGTTAGGCAGCATTTCCTTCTTTGGCGCCAGTTGATAGATTATTTTGGTGGGCGGGTCCTGTTTGGCCCAATTAATAGGTTAATTTGGTAGGGTAAGTCCAGTTTGGCCCAATTGATAGATAGTTATTTTGGTAGGCGAGTCCTGTTCGGCCCAATTTAATAGTTAGTTTGGGTTGGTCCTTCTTGGATGCCACCCTTAAAGGTCCCTATCTTAGGGATCTCTGAGGGCCGTATTTCTGAGGCTTGTTGTTCTTGAGGAATCTTCCTGATACTTCAGGGATAAGAGAGAAGTCAGTTGCCGACTGATTTTTTTTTTATTAAGGCGAAGGTTTTCCACTACAGTTTTTCGGTTCGGCTATAATCTCTAATTTTCCTCAGGTTTTTGAGCTGTTCAGGCTTCAAAATTGAGCTGAACTAAATCAAGCTAATGAAATTCTCAAGTCCATGACAGAAGTATGTTTCGCAAGTACCTGTAATACGCGAGCACAGTTATTTGCAAGAAGAATTATTTTCCCTCCGTAGAACAGAGGCATCAGTTGACTTGTCTTGGCTTCTGGCCTAACATTTACCTAACCTAACCTTATCTATTCTTACTGGAAGTGAGACTACATTGCAGTGTTGCCATACGCCGGGCTTGAAGAATTACTTCCCGCTCGTAAAATACTTATTTACGACGGAAAGTGCGTGGAAGAAAACTTGTTCATTTTGATCTAATTAACTAGGTTTAGGCACCAAAAAATCAAATATTGATTCCCGGTTAATCCTCAACTTTTACCTTCTTTTGACCTGCCTATTTTGATTTTCCCAATGTTCTACAGTCTCATGACTATTTATAACCACAACCTTTTTATGTAACAGTAACCTTTTATCTGCACCAAAGTTAGCTTAGGGTAATGTTAAGGAGATGCAACTAATTGATTTTCAAAATTTGTTGCCTGTATCATGGTAATTACATTGAAATAAGCAACTTTTCTTCTATGCATTTTTGGGGGCAAATGATTATTTAACGAGTTATAGCGGTAGGTTTTGTTTGGGTACATTGTAATTTATTATTTGCTGGCCCCGCGGAGCTTGCAGAGCCTGAACTCATTTCTACGATCTATTAGTTAATAACACAATAGAAATTATTACTGAAAAATGAATGATAGCGGTATGTTCATTTTCGTCTTAGATGGCGGGAATACGCGCGACCATTTGAGCGCGTCAGAAGGGAGAGTACATTGCAGTATTGTCATATGACGCGCTTGACGAATTACTTGCCGCTTCAAACTCTAGAGTTGCGGTCAGCAATTAATCGCTACAACTCGTTAAATACTCATATGCCCCAAAAAGTGCATAGATGAAAAGTTATTTATTTTGATATAATTAGAATGATATATGCAAGAAAATTTTTAAAATTGATTAGTTGCATCTCTTAACATCAACCTTATTTATTAATCTACTGTATACTCTATCTATTCACAATGTCAAGCATTTTTTGTAGTTCAAGCCTAGATTTCCTAACCACAACCACATCATCAGCATACAATAAAAAATTCCATCTCTCCTTCCCAACTCTCAGTCCCAAGCCATACATTCTCAATCAAACTATGTATCCCCCTCAAAATTTCATTCAATCTATGCATTCCCTGAAATAAAAATGGAAACATAAAGCCAATATCCCATTATTTACCCGAACTACTCTCAGGTTAGGAAACCCTGCTCTTAATTAAAAAAGCTAATTTCTATTAACAGTTGCATCTTCTTAAAGAGAATTTTGTATCCACTTCTAACAAACTTTGAGTTATCAATATATTGTGACAAATTCTAAATTTGAATTAAAATTAATATAGGAGCTTCAGACATGTATTTAAATGTTACATTTTCTTATAGGCTTGAGCTATTGCTTGGTACTTTATTCAAGACAATATTAAGGTACAAATTTTCTCATGGAAGTGTGTTATTCTCCATACATTACATTTCTGACTGATGACGGTCAATGTTAAGTTTAATGCAACCACAGAAAATAAGAATTCCGATCCTAGGAATCGCTAAAGGAACCCATTTAAGAACATTTTACATGAATGACATTCTGCTCACTGATGCATTATTTCCAAATTATTGAACTTTGAGATTGGCCTTCACGCGCGAAGGGAAGCAATGGAATTTAATTAATAACGGAAGCCAACCCCCTATTACAAACGTAAAGAGGTTGGGTCGTGAGGGGGAGGCACAGTTCTTAACCCGCGAACTGTAACTGGTCGCCTCATTTACCAGGCTCACTGGTTGCCAGACGTAAGGCATAACCCCAAGTTGTTATACACCAAAATGATCGTCTCAGCGAGTGCTACACAGCTGGAGCCAGAAACCCCCACATTGTGGGGGTTAAGGCAGAGCTCCAACCACTTGGAAGTTGGGAGAGGTAAGCACAGTCAGTGTGGTAAATGAGGTGACCGTGAGAGGGTGTGCGTGCGAACAGTCAGTGGCAGCCTCAGTTACCAGCGAAACTACCCAGGGCCTTATTTCGCCTTATTTCGCAAAAATGGCAAATAAGACAAATCTGAAGTCAGTAGCGTGTAGAGCAGTATTTTATTCATATTGTGTGAAAATTACAAGTTTCGAAACACTATACTTACAGGAATATAACCAGACATGCAAACATGCATTTATGTAGGAACTAAAACGAAGAATGGATAACACCTAGTAGACATAAATGGTCATAACTTTTTTTCTAATTGTTGTAGAGGAAAAATAAAAACATCAGCAGGTTTGGAAGGATTTTCTGCATAAAATAGCAGTGAAAAACATTACATTGTTCCCAAAACACAAAAATGGCCATTGATCTCTTTGAAGCAATGTTGTGCAAAAATCTACGGAGTTTGACTCCATATTACAAAGAAACGGTTCAAGTTATCAAAAATCTGACAACATCAAAGTGTAAAGCAACATTTTTTACTCATTACTTCATATTTTTACATCTCTGCCTATTACGGTAAGTGAACAGGGAACGGCAGAGTAACGCGGGTAAATTGACTACTTTTCTGAGGGATGCGCGACCGTGCGCGGGTTAAAAAGGGGGAGGGAGGGGGAGGCTTCTAACCCACCCATTAGGGTGACGACCGCGTCACGTTAGGGTGACGTGCAAGTTGTGAGCTGAATGATAACAGGGGATTCATTATCTCAACTGATGTACTCTTATCAAAATTAAATTCAAATTGAAAATATTCAAACTAAACTTGGTAATTCAAACCTTGAAGCAATTCTACATACGTGTCTTTAAAGTAACGTGAGTTTATCCCTACATTTAAGGAGATCATCCCACTTTTTCAACTTTGTCCGATTTGTTTGAAAATTGGCCAGTATATGTCTTCTGTGAAAGTAAACCTTTTTTACTCCTGTCATTTTTTCAATTTAGTCTTTTTTTTTGACAAAAAATGTGTTTTTTGGTATATTTTTATTGATATTTCAGATTGGAACTCCTCCTTCAGTTTTGATGCTAGAACAAAAACAAAGTCAGTTTTAGAAGCCTTCTTCTTCTTTGTCGAGGATCCGGCAGGATCTTGAAAGTCGTTGGACTTCTTCAGCAGAAATCCGTGTAACCTGACAGCTTGTACTTTGGCAGCGTAAGCAGGGTTAATCAAATCTCCCAATACTGCAGCACTCTTCTCTTGGATCCTGAATATTGTTGGACTTCTCGAGCTGCTGCCTGCAGAAGCTGACAGCTTATTGTTTCAAGTTGATTTTGTTAGGCACAGATGTAACACAGTCAAATTCAGAACATTTATAGTAGCTTACATCTATTAGTGGCACCAAGGAAGTTCACCAAGGAGCGAAGAATTGCAAATTGTACATGGGATTGAAATTCATCAAATCCTAAGACATTTCTCAGATTCAATTCAAGATTAAATTTTACAAAAGAAAGACATAAATGCAGTCTTGCAGCCTCATATTGTGGACAGCTGAGCAAGAAGTGCTCGATGGTCTCTGGGACACCACACTCAGGGCAGAGAGGGCTCTGACACAGGTTAAATCTACTCAGATGAGAAAGAACACCAACATGGCCAATTCTAAATCGGCTAATTATACATTGAAATTTTCTTGACATGGCACCACCCAATCTAAACTTTGGTCTGTCACACAATTCATACATAAATCTTCCCTTCCCAGATCCCCTCACTTGATTTCCCCAACACCTGCTCCAGTAGTCCAACATTTTGTTTTTCAGTTGGTTAATATGCTCCTCATAACTAAGATGAGTGAGTACTGATTTAGAATTTTGGTGACCCATTTTTGCGCACTGGTCTACTATCTCGTTTCCCATTATGCCTGAATGAGCAGGGATCCATTGTAACTGGATCCTGTTATTCAACTGTACAACAGTTTTTTGAATTCTTCTACTACAAATTTCATAGGTGGGGTTATTCAAGTTTAATATAATATCCAAAGAACATTTAGAATCAACAAAAATGACCACATTATGATTTGACAAGTTATCAGTAGCAAAATTTATGGCCTGTAAAATTGCAAATAGCTCTGCTCCCACAATTGAGTGACCTGGATTTAAGAGCCAAGAAGTACAAATTTTTAGATGTGGAACATAAATAGCAGCAGATGCTGATCCTGTTTGTAGCTTGGATCCATCTGTGAAAATTCTATAAGAATTACAAAATTTGGATGTTACATACTCTTCAAACTTTTGATTAACTTCAGCTGCAGAGAGAGATTTCACATCAGGAAATTCAGCAGACACATTAGATGAGATATCAATGCATGGAGAAGTGAAATGTTCAATTTGGGATCCTGGAAGAGAAAAGTTAAACTGAATTTTGTTCATTATTTCCATACGTTTTAGTGCAAGCTCACTTTTTGGTGGAGATCCAAATAGTTCAATTTTAGCTGGAAACTCATTGGGCTCAGCATCCAAGAAACTGCACCTCAGACACCACTTCAGAAACAGGAAGTCAAGGTACAATCTCAGGGGCATAACAAATGCTTCAGCTTCCATTGAGGAAACTGGAGATGTTTTCCGTGCACCCAAGATAGATCGCAGAGCTGAGTTTTGAATCACATTAAATAATTTTAAACTACTTTCAGGTAGCTTTGTAAGGATTATATGACCATAGGTAAGTTTACTTCTAATGAATGATATGTATACCTGACGCAACAATTTTTGTGAAGATCCCCACGAAACGCCAGACAATGCTCTGAGCACCTGTAGCCGTCTTTGACACTATTTTAACACTTTGCACATGTGGTAAGAAGGTAAGTTTGGGGGAATCCAAGGTTATTCCAGGTACACGCTGTTGATCAGTTGTATTTATTGCTTTAGAGTTTAATCTTAGGTTAATTAATGGGACATACTTTTTGCGTGTAAAGATTTGATACTTTTTTTTATCAGTATTTATGGCTAGTTTCCACTTTTTCAACCATTGCGCAAGGCAATTCAGGTAGCTCTGCATTGTCCGCTGAATCTGGAATGGGGATCCCCCACTTGCAACTAGTGATGCAAAAAAAAATGGTTTTATTTCATTGTGTTTTTTTTTTTGCAAAAAAAAACGTGTTTTTATGTTTTTTTTTTTTTGCCCAGCTAAATTTTGTTAAGTATATGTCTGGTTTTTTTTTTTTAAACAACTAAAATATATTAATATCCATGTTTTTCAGTCATTTCATTGTTATAAAAACATCAAAAAGAAAGCATACAGCAAAAGTGGTGGCAGATAACCAACAATTACCTAGAGGCGTCTAAGAGGAACAGCAGGAGCCACAGAACTTATATTGATGGAGTCAAAATTCAAAGCTTACTATCTCTACTAAGTCTGATTTTATTTTCAAGAGACCAAAAAAATCAGACATAGCAGAGATATATGCAGGCAGAGATATATGCAGAGATAACAATGGAGAACTGCGACGTTTACTGGTACGATGTTGTACAGGTAGGGATGCGGACCAAATGCGCGGGCCCTAAAGAGCTCACCGCTTATAAGACCTCTGAGCACAGGGGTAGGGAGGCATGCTTGCTCGCACAGATAATAAGCTCTGAATTTTGACTCCATCAATATAAGTTCTGTGGCTCCTGCTGTACCTCTTAGACTCCTCTAGGTAATTGTGGGTTATCTGCCACCACTTTTACTGTATGGTTTCTTTTGTATGTTTTCATTACAAAAAAATGACTAAAAATCATAGATATTAATATATTTTAGGTGACCAAACAAATAAGCGGTTTTTTTAAAAACGTGTGTTTTTTACAAAAAATTCTTACTAATAAAAATGAATATTAATATATTTTCTGGTACCAAACATAACCATGCTGTTTTTTTACAAAGAATCATAACTAAAAAACAATATATTTTATGTGACCTAAAAAGCCCCATGCAGTTTTAAAAAAAACATGTTTTTTACTAAAAAATCATGACTGAAAAACATGAATATATTTATAAGACCAAAAAAATGTTTTTGTACTAAAAAATCATGACTAAAAAACATGAATATATTTATGAGACCTAAAATGGTATTTTTTAAAAATTGTTTTTTTTTACAAACAATGATGTATAAGAAAACCTGGATATGAATATATTTTATGCAACCAAAAAACCATGCTAATTTATTTTATGCATTTTTCATAAAAAATTTGTCTTAAAATCATGGATATCAACATATTTTATGTTACTAAAGAAATCATTGTTTTATTTTAAACATGTTTTTTCATTAAAAAGTTATGATTAATTTTTTGGTCACGACTTTTTTGTAAAAAAATAAACACCCCCTCAGGGGGATACAACTATTGTATCTATGGGAACTAGCGCTCCCAGGAGGACAATGTGAGGGCCCAAGCTGAGAGTTAGGTAGGCCTCCTTTTTGTTAAAATAAAATGCTTTTGTTATGTTGAGGACCACCTTTTTTCGATTCACTGCTGTCCTGTTTTTCAGCACCTAATACTGTCTTCTTCAACTTTGATTTTGTTTCATATCTGACTTCCTCTCTTTGGATCGCATTTGTTGCTGGGTAGGGAGGCTAAAACTAATGACTAATCTAACCTGTAAAAAAACATGGATATTAATTTATTTTAGGTGACCAAAAAGCCAGGCTTTTTGAAAAACAGATTTTTTTACAATTAACAGGAGTGTTATTAAATTTAATCTGATCAAAAAAACATGACATTTTAAAAACCATGTTTTTTTCACAAAAAGTCATTAATATCCATGTTTTTATGTCATGGTTTTTTGGTAAAGAAAACATGATTTAAAAAAAACCAGCATCGTTTTTTTTGGCACATAGAATATATTAATATCCAAATTTTTTAATCATGATTTTTCTGTAAAAAGATGTTTAAAAAAAAACAGCATGGTTGTTTATGGTAAAATAATATATATTAATATCCGTGTTTTTTAGTCATGACTTTTTTGTAACAAAAACATTCAAAAAATAGCATGGATTTTCTGGTCACATAAGATATATTAATATCCATTAGAATCATACCAGGTCTTAGAATAAAATATCCACAAAGAATCTATCCACTCTATAAAACCTTTCGGAGGCTAGCTCCATCCTCAGCAAGTCATTCAGTCAAATGTTTTTCAAAGGAACAGTGAAAATTCATTGTCCATTTCACCAAATTTTACTGAATGACTGAGGATGGAGCTGGTCTCCAAAAGGTTTTATGGAGTAAATAGATTCTTTGTAGATACTTTATTCTAAGACCTAGTACAGTTCTAATAAACATGATTTCAATATTAACAGCATTCTTTGTTTATAAGTTTCTAAAGACAATTCGATTAAAGAAAAATAACTTTCCTAATATTTACATCCGTGTTTTTTTAGTCAAGATTTTTTGGTTAAAAAACAATGTTTTGAAAAAAACAGCAATGGATTTTTAAGGTCACATAAATATATTATTATCCATGTTTTTATTCATAATTTTTGTATAAACATGTTTTTTTTTATAACAGCATGGTTTTTTAGTCACATCCCTATCAATGACCATAAGTAAAGATATGTTATTATAACACACCATTTTGAGACTTGAAGGTCATTCACATGTATTGTAAAATAAATGAAATATCAAAGCATGAAACCTCAGAAAATGAAAAATTTCATAAAACCATGGAAAACCACCAATTAAGAAGTATGTTGTTTTATTTTGTAATCTGACATGAAAACACATTATGTAATGTGGTTCTTTTTCTTGCCGAGTTATTTTAGGACAAAATATTAAAAAAAAATATATGCACGTTTTTTTGGCCACGGTTTTTTTTTTGTAAAAAAAACGGCATGGTTTTTTTTGAGTCACATCTCTACTTGCAACTATAGTCACATCGTCTGCATATGAGATGCATTGGATTCTCTCCATCTGAGGCAAATCATGAAGCATTATATTAAACAGCAGGGGGCTCAGTACAGCACCTTGAGGCAAACCACAAGCGAGAATCTTGTCAGATGAGACAGCGTTTGCCCCCCTTACCTTAACACGTCTATTGCTCAAATATGATTGTAGCCATAAGACCGTACGCATGTCACAGCCGAAGTTTATTAGTTTATGCAAAAGTCCAGCATGCCATACAATTTCATATGCATTTTCCAAATCAACATAGACAATCACACAAAACATATTTTTAAGGAAGGCTTGTGAAATAGTTTTTAATTAGAGCAAGAGCATCATATGTAGACCTTTTCCTACGGAACCCTGTTTGATGACAAGAGAAAACTTTATTTTTTTCCAAAAAAGAATCAAGCCTGCGTTTAATAATTTGCTCCATGACTTTTGAGAAACACGAGAGTAAAGTGACGGGTCGATACCCACTGGGAACAGAATGGTCTCTTTTAGGCTTCTTTATTGGACATATAATCCCCAACTTCCATGCTTCTGGGAAATAACCACTAGAGTAACTTTTGTTAAATAAATAAATAATATGTTTCAAAAATGACTGCGGTGCTTTGGTAAAAAAAAAGAAAGAATTTAATCAAAACAAGGGCTTGTATTTTTTGCGTGTTTCAAACTTTCCTGTAATTCGTGCAATTCAATTTGAGAGTTAAGATGTGTCTCTTCTACTTGTACTGCTGCTAAATTTGAAATTGTATTTTCAATTGTTTCAGAAAATTCATCACCTAATTTTATCTTGTGTCTACAAAAATAAGCCAGTAATAATTGAGCTTTGTCTGCTGTGCTGTCTGCTATGTCACCAACAGTTGGGCGTGGGTTTACATAACTGCCCCTCATTGACCGTATTAGTTTCCAGACATTACCAACACTGGTATTTGAGTCCAAAGTGCTTACATAACTAGTCCAACTTTTGATTTTCTTTTGCTTAATTATTTCTTTGGCTTTAGTTTCACATGCCTTGTATAGATGTAAGTTTTCTTCAGTGGGATATTTTGACAACTTGTTGCGTGCTTTCCTTCGCTTTGCGACAGCCAACGCGCACTCTCTATCCCACCATGGTGTCTTCCTCCTAGCACCCCGTGATGAGGATTTGGGGATGTGCTTGTTAGCTGCATCCTGTAGCAATTTTGTTAAAAAGGCATTTAGCTCATCAACTGAAAAATGAGATAGCTGACTTGTATGAATTTGTGACAGTTCTTCTTTAAATCCAACCCAATTTGCATTTTTAAAAATCCATCTACTTAGATGGTTCTCAGATTCTTGTATTACAGTACCAAAGGTGCATTCAATGGGATAATGGTCACTCCCAAGGTCTGCACCTCTTTGAAGAGACCGACAAGCAAGGAGAGTCGGAGGAACAATGCATAAGTCTAATGTGGAGCTTGTACCTACACGTGTGTCTATATAAGTAGGGAAGTTGGGTGGGTTGAGTACTCCAAGAGAGTTTTCATCAAGCAGTCTACATAGATTCTTTCCCGAAGCATTCTGTCGGCTTTTACAGTCCCACAAAGGCGCATGAGCATTCAGATCTCCAATGAATATGAACAGTTCACTCATCTGAGCATAATAATGATAAAATTCTTCATAAGTAATACATGCATTAGGATTATAAATATTACATATATCAATATATCCCAAGGAGCAGAACACTTTAATTGATGCAATCTCTAATTTACCATTTAAGTAACTATCTATATTATTCACACAAAAATCAATAACATTTCTAATAACAAAGCATAATCCACCTTTGGCCCCATTATGTCTATGGGACCACATACACTCATAGCCTATAAATTTAGGCTCCTTAGTTTTGATAAATGTCTCACATAAACATAGTACATCAGGTTTCTTAGTGTACAGATAGAGTTTCACTTCTGACAATTTAGAACATAAACCATTGCAATTCAGTTGATAAACAAGATTTTTTCCAATGCACCACTTCTTTTGATTCTCTGATCACAGATTTTGAAGTTTTGCATTATTTCTTTCTTGGGTTTGTTCCCAATCTTTTGTTTCCTTTGGATTGAGAAAGAGGAATTTTAGTGGTTTTAGAATTTTTTTCTAATTTTGCATTCTTTTCCAAAACAGTCTCACCTTTATTTTGAGAGTTTACATTGCTATGGTATTCTCCGAGTAGCTGTGCACCAATTTTTGGCCAAGATGATTTCTGATCATTCCCAGAAGCAGAAGGTCTCTCTCTTGCTTGTTTTCATGGTTCAAGTTGGATGAAAATGCTTCTATCATGAATTTACCCAGGCGAAAGAAGAAATCCTCAAACATAGTTTGCACCTGGGACTCAATTTTCTTCAGCACTACTTGTATTGGATCTTTGTTAATGACCGTTGTTTCTTGCAAAGGCTGACAATCATTAAAATAAGAGGCTAGTGCATTCTGCTTAGGATGGTTGGGTTTGTCCTGAGGAATCCTTCTCGGTATGTAGTACGACCCCTGAGATTGGTGTACATCGGCCGGAACGGTCACTTTTTTTGGTTGTGTGGTTTTCAAAGATGCAGCATATGTTTTTCATTAATCCTTGACTCTGGAATTTGCATAATTTCTTGCATAGGGGCAGTTTCATCCTTGTTCAATTGAGTCAGTTGAGAACTTGGCACATAAGTGGTTTTGATTCTTTGTGAGATAGATTCTAGGTTATCTGTGGTCTTGTCTATGACTTGCCTCCGAGCTTCTAAGAAGGAGAGGCCATCTTTCACTAGTGCTTGTATTTGTACGGCATTTTGGATATATGGGCATTCTCTAGAGCTGGCCACATGATTCCCCTTGCAGTTGGCACAAAGAGGGGTAGGGGCATTGCATTTATCTTTTGAGTGGCCACCACCACAGATAAGGCATCTTTCTACAGGTGTACACCCACTAGCAAAGTGTCCATGATGTTGGCATTTATAGCATTGGATGGGTGGAGGAGAATATGGGCTGACCTGGAAGTTCATGTATTCTATTTTTAGTTGCCTTGGGAGATCACTGCCTTGAAATTGCACTTTTACACTGAGGGAGTCTTCTTTTTCTCCATTTGAGAATTTTGGTAATCGTATCATGTTAACCACTTTGGCATTTTCACAACTGGCAATTGGGATAAGATCACTTAAATTAACATCATAATAGTCTATTGGTCTGATAACCCCAAAAGTAGTAAATGGCAACTCAGAGCGTGGCTTATAGCAGCTGACTGCAAACTTTCCAGTACTGTCAATTTTCAATAGTCTTGCCATCTCCTCCTCTTCTGTGGTCTCTTTGAGTTCAACTGCAATCAGATTTCTTCGTTTGTTGACTCTAACTTCTTTGACATGGTCATAATTAAGTATCTGTTTCAGTCCTTGTGCAACTCCAAATGGGTCATAAGTCATTTTTTTCTTGTTTGCTCCAAGCAATTCATTTCTTGACTCCTGTAGTTGAGTAATCAGCAGAGTACACATTTTATTTTTGGATGCCAGCATTTTGTTAGTTGGGTACATCTTCTTTGGTTTAGGTGAAATAGATTTACGAGTTTTTTTTTTGATGATTCACAATCAGAGTTGGAGCTTGAGAGGCTCACACTGGTTCGTTCTCTTTTCCTTGATAGGATGTTCTTTTTGAACCAAGTCCCCTGTATTAAAGATTCATTTGTTTCTTCAGTACTCATTATTTTATCTCCGGCAATTCACTCTTCTTCGCTGGCAGGATTGGCGGCTAGCAACAGCTCTTCTTCGATTTCAGAGCAGGGATCTTCTGATTCTCTGAGATCACTAAAACGATTTGTCAATGGCAGTTCAGCCATTTCAGATTTTAAAGGTAGCCCCAGAAAGGGGCCACCAACATAGAGTAATATAAACAATCAGCAAGATACAAGTGGAAGTTATAACAAATACAAGAGAAAATTACAATATATATATATGAATACAGTATACCGTGGACAAGGGAACGGTGAAAAATCCAAACAATTAGTCACAATACCCTTCACACCCCTCCCACCCCAATTGAAATACCGCTACGCGGCCCACCCCAGATAGAGAAGAGAGAGCCCGTTGCGCGTATTATGAATATTAAAAAAAAGTTATTAATTTAATCTTGAAATTACTTCTATGTTTTTACAGGAGCTCGGCACAAGCAGTCTTATCTCAATGAACGCAACTGTCTCTCTCTGCTTTGCTATAATGCCAATGCCCTTTAGAAGCCTTGGAACATTTCTAACAAACTGAAGTTGGCTTTTTCTCAAATTCAAATTTTTTCTATTTTTTCAAAATTTTTTGAAATTTTAAAAATTAGCAACAATTTTTTGGGTTTAGAGCTATATATTTCTTCAAAGAATTTTAATTTGAACAAAACAGAACTTGAGTTTGTTAGAAATGTTCCAAGGATTCTAAAACTGTCTTTGGATTTGTTCTAGCGTCAAAACTCAATGACTAGTTCCATTTTGAATGTTGAAAGTTAGAAGTGTTGGGTATAAGCAAGAAACAAAATTTTTTGTTGAAGTGTAATATAATGAACAATTGATGGAATTGAATGCAGTTTAATTTTTATTTTGATACTTTCCATACATAACTTCATATTCAAACTGTGAATTGAGATTTAAAAAAAAAATTAAAAAAAATAAAAAAAAATTTTTTATCAACAAAATGATTTTTTTTTCAGTCTGATTCTTATGAAATTTGACTATGATATGTAACCTTTGAAAAGAAGGTCAATATTGAATATAATGTTGTCAACAAATTTCATAATTTTGTAGGTATAGATGGGTAATATAGTTGATTATAAGACGTTTTACATGAAAGACATTCTTCCCGGCAATGCGTTATTTTTGAATTATTCAACTTTGAAGCTGGCTAGTGCGCGCCATGGAAGCACGCGGGGCTAGCGTAATTTAATCAATAACGGAAGCTAACCCCCTATTACACACGTAAAGAGGTTGGGTCGTGAGGGGTAGGCACAGTTAATTTAGTGAAAATTATAAATAAAGGTTTCGAGAGTGACGTTTGTTTACATCGACGCCAAGGTGGCTGCCGCCATGGCGCCAACCGGCTGAAGATGGCGGCAGCCATCTTCGAGTCGATGTAAACAAACGTCACTAGAAAGCTTTATTTATAATTTTCACTAAAAAAACTGCTGCTACCCCTCACGACCCAACCTCTTTATGTTTGTAATAGGGGTTAGCTTCCATTTTCATTGCTAAAACAATGACTGTTTTTGCATTAAAAGGGCCATTCAGGAGCCCCGTTTGTATAACTTCAAACTTAAATAACTCGAAAATTAAGCATTTCCGGGCACATTGTCATTCGTGTAAAACGTCTTATAATTGACTATATTACCCATCTATACCTACGAAATTATGAAATTTGTTGACAACATTATATTCAATATTGACCGAAAAGAAACACAATTTATTCCGTTCATTTTTTTGATTCAGGCCTTAGATTGGTAAATCTGAAGGAGATGACAGTTGTCGATTTTCCACTTTTTGGTGCCTGAACCTAATTAATTGAATCAAAATAAACAAGTTTTCTTCTATTCTTTTTTCGTCTCAAATGAGTATTTTACGATTTATAGCGGTAAGTTTAGTTTCGTCATTGATGACGAATGCGCTCGAAGAAACAGCTACTCATAGATTTTCGAATTTTTGTTGCTTGAAACATGGTAATAATATCGAAATAAACAACTTTTATTCCATACACTTTTTTCTTCAAATGAGTATTTAACGAGGTATAGCGGTAGGTTTGGTTTCGTCTTTCAAGACAGAGCGCTGGAAGCGAGACGCCATTGCAGTATTGCCATACAACTCGATCAAAGAATTTCTTTCCGCTTCAAAGACTGGAGTTGCGGTAAGTCATTTACCGCTATAACTAATAAAATACTCATTTGAGACAAAAAGTGCATAGAAGAAAACTTGTTTATTTCGATCTAATTAACTATGCTAAGGCATCGAAATTTACAAAATCGACAACTGTCATCTCCTTCAGATTTACCCTTAGATTTTGCAAAAATTTGACATAGGTTTTTTAGGTATTGATATTTCACTAATATTGATATTTCAAAATGGGACTCCTCCTTCAGTTTTGATTCTAGAACATAAGCAAAGACAGTTTTAGAATCCTTGGAACATTTCTAACACACTCAAATTCGGCCTTTTTTCCATTCCATATTTGTTCTCTTTTTATATGGGGTCAAAATCGGGAAAAATTGGAAAATTTTGTTCCCCTCACCCCCCACTCCCCCCGGACGAGGGGGAATTTTTGTCCTAGCGCCATAAAATTTTAGGAACGAATAGTCCACCAGCTAAGGGTCCTTCTCCAACAAAAACATGCAAAATGACCATGAAATCGACAGGATCTGGCAAGAGCTCGGGATGATCTCCTTTCTTATCTTAGTAGCAACATCTTTCCGAGAATAACCGATTTACGGGAGGTAAACTGTTTAAGAAATGTCACCAGCAGGTTCGCCAGGCGCCAGGACCCCCACGAGTGTACAAGTTCCTACTTCCTACCCTAAACTTTGTTCAACATAACCCAAGACATACATAAATTACCTTAAAGTATCAAAAAACCCACTGCAGGTATTGCATTAAAATATTCAATGTTTTATGTTTAATGTGAAGAAAAGACCCAACAGCAGGATTCATGCGGATATTTGCAAATGAAATTCTCAGACTTCACAGGGTCATTTGTGTCACGATTCGTGCAACATTTTCTATAGCTCTCTCAATTGTTAATCTTCTTTGTTTGATTATTTTTTCCCAAGCTCTGTTTAACGAGCATTAAGTATCGTTTACGAAGCCAAGCGATCTATTCCTGACTAGCAGAGAAAAGCAAAGACATAGTAATACTCGAAACATTTAATTTTAAAAATTCTACACTAATGTAGCAGTCGCTACAAAAATGTCTCTTATCATTAAAATTCTGATTACCATTTCAAAAACATAATTATTGGCATTAACTATCTTACTTTAAATTATTGTTAATAATTTTCTACTTATAATTATTAATCTTAAATGTTTTTGTGTAAACCACACAAAGAGAATAGAATCGACAGACGTTTGAGTTTAGCCAGTCGTTGTGGCAACATCCCAACGTGCGCCATTCTCAATGCGTCATTTCTTGTTGTGATCTGGTGTGGTTCAGAGCTCGTCTCGTAAGTGGAAATAAATGTTTTAATTCAGTTAGATCTTACTTAGAGGTATGTAGCATCAGCTACAAAGCGTAAAATTATAAAATTCCTCATTCGCACTTAAATAAAATAATTATTGACATCAAAAATCTTACTCTAAATTATTATTTCTAATTTTCTACTTATAATTATTATTCCTTGAAGTTTTTGCGTAAATGCATGAGATATAAATAACACTTGACATTTTTCGAGAGAGAAGCCCCTGAATGGCAATACTGCGCAGTGGCGCGTCTCTTTCAAACTCACTCTCACTTGTGCGTCTCTCTAGTTTGGTGTTACAGCAGTTCTCGTAAGTAGACCTGTGTTAGAAAATATCGTGTTCTTTTTCGTGTTCAGGTTAAGTATAATTTTAGTGTCCATTGTGGTAAGTATAAGTGATCGTGTCAGTCGTGATTTATAGATAACATGCAAATAGTCGTAGAGTTCGGAAATAACATTCGTAACGTAGTTCGTTCGTTCGTAATTCGTTTGTACCGTAGCGTAAAATTTTGCGTCAGATGTTCATTGCATTTCGGTGTCAAGATTTCATTATCTACATTTAAATCATGTTCCTTTTTTATTCATGCGGCAAAAATATATACTTGCATCTGCCATGGTGATATTGCTACTCGCGCACAAAAATACTTCGTGAACGCGTACGGTGCTATGCCGGCGTCCCGCGGAAGATGGCGAACGCGATAACTGCCGCGTCATGTCATTTCTACGTGCAAGAATTTCACCTCCTTTATGTGTAAATATTATCCTGTGACTACAGGACATTCTTGCAGTTTTTTCTTTGTCAGTACGATTTGACACTAATGAATTTAGGACTGCCTTTTTTATTTCTCGTGTGAACCTAGTTATTGTAGAGTACGAAAAAGTATTAATTCTCATTCTATGCATTTTAGCTATTTTTATATTTCCTTTCTGCTTCATGAATCATGTGTTATTAAGTCACATGTATTTTCCATAATTCCACAAAATGGAATCACCGATATTACTGCTCTAAAAAAATCACAAGTCTTACTGTCTTGCATATTCTTGCAAAATTTTTTTTAGCAGTGCGGATATTTCATTATATTCCGTAGATCTTGTGCTTAATCGCATGTAGTTTCAGTAATGAATAACGATTGTCATTACCGGAAGTTCTTGTAAATCTCATGCTCTGATATTAAAGCAAAAGGCATTAGTGAAAAAGCTTGCCAGCTGCAAAAAAATCTATCCTATCTCCTGAGCTTGACAAAAAGAGAACAAATTCGAATAGCTCGTGTTGAAACTGTAGGAAGACTCAGTGTTTCTCCGTGATGGGAAAATTTATCTGCAGTGTAGGGAATGTCAGTGTGGAATTTTTCCTTGATGCCTCTTCGAGAGCTTTTCATTCAGCGACCTCGATTATTGCAGATTCCTCGACGGCACATCACAACGCCACAACACTTCCTTGGGTCTTAACCGGAAAACCTATACATTCATCTGAGTTACACAAGTCGCATATTAACTTGGCAAATCTTATCTCTAACTCATTCATCGAGTTATACAACATAATTGCCTATGTGTGATGTGAGACGTTTCTGAACTGTGGTCATCTCTAAACTGCCACCACTTGCCGGTCTTTCAGTCGCTAAAACTTATGAAGTTCTCCCAAATGGGGGAACTAATTGAATTTGGTTTTTAAAGGTTGAATATCGAGGAATTTATCGATTTCACAAGGGAAATGTTCTTTCAATAAAGGCGGGTCACCAGTGCTCTGGGTAGAGCACATTTAATTGCAAAATGAATGAATTACGGCCTCTGACTCAGAAGGAGTTAGGCGGTATTCGGACGCAATATTTCAAGCGTCTACAATCAACAACAAAACTACCACAAGCCAACACCCGGGGAAAATGAGAGAATAGTTTCACTCGCCGGTATGGGATTTATTGAGGAGGAGATTGAACGCCGAAGTGCGAGGCTTGACTCTTGTTCGCGAGAGCCCTTGGGGAGAGTCCGAGGAGGTTGCAGGACTTCAGACGATTCGTTCAGCTCAGGCTTGTGAAGCGCGTGCTGGAGTGTGAAGTCGATGATGGTGTAAGTGTGGGAGGTTCCGACACTAAGTGAGTGGTAAATTGAGTGCTGAGTATGGGATTTGTTACCGGTTGGGAAAACTCGGTAAGACTTGGACTCTCGGCCCATTGGTAGTCACGACTGGAGGTTTTAGCGGCTTAGCTGCAGGGATGCAGGCCTTTCAGTTTCATAAGTTAAATAGGAGGGGAAACTTGGAGCATACACTCGGAGAGTGAGCCAGGAGGGTGAACCCGGAGGATGAACCCGGAGGAGGTAAGCTCCTTAAATTAAGAAGTTAGGGTTTGGTTTCATACGTGTTTGTGAGTGCATGGATGTATGGTCCAGTCGATCCTGTCAGGGGACATCGTGCTGGATTATTTGAACAAAAAAAAAGAGTCTATTCATAACACATGTGCAAGACTGCGCAAACTGCAACATTAACAGGAAGAACAATGGCAGAAGTTCGGTGATAAAAATCAGTCCGCAACTCTAGCGCCCGAGTCGCAGCCTGAATCATCTTAACACCAGAATCAGTGTTCCAGACCAACTGGTCACAAGCTCTATCCTGATATTACAAGCAGCAACACAACTGAGTTTAAATGAACTACAGCCAAAAAAATAGCTAAAGCACTGAGGTAATTAGATAATTAATGTACTAAAATATAAGTATGAAAAAAGGTGAAGTCTCTATACTCTATTATTCAGATGAGCAAGAGTTGCAGCAAAATGACATAAAAAATAGCAGCATAAAAAAAGACACGACAGTAAAAACAACTAAGCTGAGAACAAAGTTACAGTGATTTAAAAAAGGCTCAATTAATTCATGGAAAAATATTGAAACATAAGAACACTGCTTCTATTCCTAAAAGACATGTCAAATGTAGTTAGGTATTTATAAGGAACAATTATTTATGTGAATTGACTTGAAATGAGTACTACAGAAAATACAAACGCGATTTGCTGCAATATCGTATTTTATTTCTTAAGACTTTTGGACTTTAAACGTTGAGTGTGAAAGTGAAAAGAATTCCATACTTGTTTGAATCACGACTTAATTACACAATGCACGACAGTAAATAAAATAACTAAAATTCTAGCTACTGTACTGCCAAAAGTTAATTGAATTATAAGGCTAACAGGACTGGTAAAAAACACCAGTGCGAAACCGTGTAAAAAGACACATTCCAATTGGGATCTGATGCTAAAGTGAATATGCAAGTTTGCACGGCTAAATTAATTCAGGGAAAAACACTGACGAAATGGCGCAGTGAACTTGAAGCTTGTGCCTAACTACACCGGCACAGATAAACACAGTGAATGTTCCTAAGACACAATAACGAGCGCTCCCTAACACTGAACAAGTTAAGACACAACACAGGAAAGTTAAGACATAATACCACTTAACATTAACACTTGATACTTACAATTGCCCCTCTGGGGGCCCAAGCACTGACACAGGAGAATTGAATAAGAGAATGACGCCTCTGCCTGAAAATGGCTATCTGAACTTGCGAAATGGTTCTCCGTACTGTTTCCAACGGAAGTGACGGGCGGAAACGTAGTCGGAAAATATTTTCGAAAGACATTTTTTTGTAACATTTTGGGTTTTAACGAATAAATTCGGTCTTGTAAATTTATAAAAATAATTACATTTGTATAATTTAATTTTATGATGTTAGTTTTTAATATTTTATGAAATTAGGCTGAAGTGCGGCTGAGGGTTCACTACAAACTTATACACTGAACCTCCCCAAAAACACTCACTTTCACTTTGCCAACGTCATCGCTCACCGGACCTCACCATCGTTCGCAGGATTTCGCCGGCACGGAGTGCCCACCTAGACAAGTTCTTCCAGTCAAGCTCATCGCCAGTCCTCCCGGGTTTTCCTTCATTAAATACCCGAGCTGAGTCCCATATGGTCGTCATTATCCCTTTCTTGCCATTTCGAAAAACACTATTGAGCATGATTACGTTTGGCCGGTAACAGCGAATATTCTGGTTTAAACCATACCACGGCAAACGTAACACCGGTGACCCCAAAGCTTAAAACCCAGCTTTCGAGCTTAAAACAAAAATATTCAACTCGATAAGTGTTTGAGAAATTGTGAGAGAGGATAATGTTGGCATATCATTGTAGTGATAAGTTTCCCAATTTCGTAGTAATGCCTTGAGAATTTCTATGGATTTTACTGTGCTAACGTTCTCTGAGCAGCTCTAACATTTTTTTTCTTTATGCTGTTTCCTGTTTTTTTTTGTTTCATGTGCCACAGTAGGTAGGAAAAAAATTTTTTTTTCTCATATTTCCGTGCTTTACGCTTATTTCTGACTACCGTAAAAATTCTCGTTTCCATTTTTTCTTTCTTTCCGTTTTCAACGTTATTTGATCGATTGAGTGGGTAGAGTAATAACGCAAACCTTTGAAACTTTAATATCAAAGTTATTAGGTGTTGAATACGTAAATTACGAGCCGTTATAGCTTAATTTTGCACTCAAAAAGAAAAATCGCCAAAATGTCCGACACAGAAAATGAAAGTCGAGCGCGCACTAAACCTATTAGTCTTCCACCTTTCATACCAGCCGACAGCCTCACTTGGTTTAACCAAGTGGAGGCAATATTTAGATATAATAATATCAGGAACGAAAGCGATATGTTCTATGTCCTCATCGCCGCAGCACCCACAAAAATGCTAAGTGACGCGAATGACCTAATGGTAAACCCGCCGACGGTTAACCCTTTTGGAATCTTGAAAGGTAAAATACTGGCAAAGTTGCAGATGTCCGATGCGGACAAGTTTAGGTCTCTAGTAAATGAGTCAGCAATTCCACCTGTCTCTGTCACTTTCTCTCCGACTGCCTTAGTGAATGAGCTCAAAAGATTATCAGCCGGTGTTAACATAGCTGAGGGACTCCTCAAAGAAGTTTATATGAACAAACTACCTAGTAACGTGCGTCCGTTTCTATCAATGGTAAGCCCGGACCAAACCTTAGAGATGCTAGCAGAGTCCACTGAGACAGTGATGCGCAACCTAAACATGTCACAAGCACCGCAGGTAGCCTCTTTGAACGCATCAGCTGCAAATTTTAGCCCGTCAAATACTGTTAATAATCAATCCTCAGCAACAATAGAAACGATGCAGCGAGAAATCGCTGAGCTGAAACAAGCTCTCCAGAATTGCCAGTTAGGTCAGAGTGTAGCTCATATCCAGCCAGACCCAAGGAATGTCCCACGCTATCATGACTACGACTATCCCTATCACTATCATCTTTTCCTCCTCCTCAACGTTTCGATAGAGGTAGATCTTATGATAGGCCAAATCAAAACCGCCGCTTTAGATCGCGCTCTCGCGATGCCAACAGTCTCTTGTGTTGGTATCATGAGAAGTTCGGCGACCAGGCTCGCAAATGTGCCTCTAGACATTGTCCTCGTTATACCGAAATGACTTCGGGAAACGCCAACAGCAACGCATAGTAGCGAGTACTGCGTTGCCTCATTCCCAGACTACTCGCCTCATGACCATAGTCGATCCCACCACCAAATATCGATTTTTGATCGACACCGGTTCCAGCGTGTCCATTATCCCAGCCACGGCTAAAGATAAAAAGAATAATCTAGTGGCGACACTACGCGCCGCAAATGGCACTCCAATAGCTTGTTATGGAGAGAGAGTACTAGAGTGCAGTCTGGGATTGAGGCGAAATTTTCTCTTCACCTTCCTCATCGCGGAAGTCCAAGAGCCCATAATTGGCGCGGACTTCTTAGCGAAGTTTGGGATTGTTGTAGATGTTAAAAACCGTAGAATTAGGGACGAGGAGACACAGATCTCAATTCCCGCTTGTGGCATAACTAGAGCTAATGTCTTGCATTCCTTCTCTATTGCTTTCAAGGAAGAGTGCATGTTCGAGCAGGTTCTCGCAGACTACCCTGCACTAACAAATTCTAACTTAGCTTCTAAAAATATGCAGACTAGCACAAAGCACTTCATTGAAACGACTGGACCGCCAGTTTACTCCAGAGCTAGGCGACTACCGCCTGATCGATTGGCTTTAGCCAAGAAAGAATTCGCTAGGATGCTCGACAATGGCATTATCCGCAGTTCCAAAAGCCCTTGGGCTAGCCCTCTTTTGCTAGTACCCAAGGCTAACGGTGAATTCAGACCGTGCGGGGATTTCCGCAGGTTGAATGCCGTTACTCTACCTGATCGCTACCCTATTCCTTACCTTCATGATTTCAGTGCAAATTTATAGGGAGCCCAAATTTTCTCAAAAATCGACCTCCAACATGCATTCCATCAAATTCCACTTGAGGAGAGCGCAATCGCTAAGACCGCGGTAATCACTCCGTTTGGTCTCTTTGAATTTCTCAAGATGCCATATGGTCTCCGGAACGCACCTCAAACGTTCCAGAGACACATGGCTGAAATTTTCTCAGATCTCACTTTCGCCTATGTGTATCTTGACGACATCCTGGTGGCATCCGCAACCCCGGAGCTTCATAAAGACCATCTTAGGGTCGTGTTTAAAAGATTGTCCGACAATGGACTCCTGGTAAATCCTGCCAAATGTGAGCTCGGAAAGCCATCACTGATTTACTTAGGTCATGAAATCTCTAGCCTAGGTCTAAAACCTTTGCCTTCCAAAGTAGAAGTGATCAAAAAGTTTCCTCTTCCACAGACCCAGAAGGAACTGAGAAGGTTCCTAGGTTCTGTTAATTTCTATCATAGATTCATCAGAAATTGTGCTCAAACTTTAGCGCCCTTGTCAGACTTGCTGCCAAAGAGAAAAGGCAAATCTACTGAGGTAAAATGGACGGAGGATGCGCGCAAAGCCTTCGACGAGATTAAGCATAAGCTGGCTGCTGCGACTGAATTATCCTACCCTATTGCTAATGCTGATTTCAGTTTGGTAGTTGATGCCTCAAGAACTGCCGTAGGTGCCGTTTTGCAACAAAAAGTTGGTACTAATATCTCTCCCCTTGCTTTCTTTTCCAAAAAGCTATCGCCCACTGAGCGTGCTTACAGCGCGTTCGGTAGGGAACTCCTTGCTATCTATCTGTCTGTGAGACACTTTCGCTATGCTCTAGAGGCAAGGGAGTTCGTGATCTACACAGACCACAAACCCTTGACTTCGGCGATCAACATGCCTTCTGAGCACCACTCGCCAAGAGAAGCTCGACACCTGTCCTTCATTATTCAGTTTACCACTGACATCCGCTTCATCAAAGGTCTCGACAATACTGTCGCTGACTCTCTATCTCGAATTAATTCTGTCCAAACCAGTGGTGAAATCACTTTCGGTAATATTAGTAATGCTCAGAAGGAGGATCCTGAACTCCAGGATCTTCTCAAACCTTCTAACACTTCCTCTTTGAAATTAACCTTGGTTGACGGCGTGTACCGTGATGCCGAGCGACTTTCTCGTTTGTATCTTCCTGCGACTCTTCGCAGAGTAGCTATTCTTCACTATCATTCTCTCTCTCATCCTGGTATTAACCGTACATTGCGTTTGATTTCCGATCGTTTCGTCTGGCCAGCGATGCGTAAGGAGGTCAAGCAAATTGTGCAAAATTGCCATGCATGTCAGAGTAGCAAAGTTGTGTAACATAATCGTGCAGCGCTACAGAGTTGTGCATTTGCAGGACACAAATTCGACTCCGTACACCTAGATTTGGTGGGTCCGTTGCCTTTGTCGCGTGGTCATTCCTATTTGTTAACAATAATTGATAGGTTCTCCAGATGCGTTGAGGCCGTGCCTCTTCCTGATACCCAAACTGAGACTGTAGCTCGCGCTTTCATGAGTAATTGGATTTCCAGATTTGGGGTTCCCTTAAGTATCACGCATGACCGGGGATCACATTTTACCTCCAAATTTTGGAGTGAGCTTAGCGCCGCCTTAGGTTGTGCCAATACTAGCACTACCGCGTATCATCCGCAGTCGAATGGACTCATTGAGAGAGTCCACAGAGATTTAAAAGCTGCGTTGCGTTGCCTTAATTGCAGTCACGATTGGACTGACAGACTTCCAGTAGTATTGCTGAGTATAAGATATTTATATCGGCAGGATCAGCAGTGCACAGCAGCAGAGATGCTTTATGGGAAGACACTTCGTCTCCCGGGCGACATTGTTGACCCAAAACCGTTGCCTAAATTTTCATCTGCTGTCCGTTCCGCATATGTAACCTGTCTCAAGGATTGCATGTGGCAGATCAAGTATGTTGCTCCACGAATGCCGCAGACAAAAGATAAACTCGATCCTGCGTTGCAAGAGTGCACACATGTGTACGTCCGTAATGATAGCATCAAACCAACTCTCACACGCCCTTATGATGGCCCATTCAAAATATTGAAAAAGACGCCCAAGTATTTCATCCTTGAAAGATCTGGTTCACCCGACCCTGCGAGCATAGATCGGTTAAAGGTCGCGTACACTTCCGATAATAGTGTGATTTCTAACTCATCGTTCTCTCCACAGAACTCCCTTTCCACTGAGACTCGATCATATCTACCATCTCAGCTTCCTCAGTTGGCTGCATTGTTGCCTTGTTAACTTGAGTGTAATCTTTTCTTTGTGCCTGTACATTCAAACCATATCCCTAAGCCTATCGTAGACTCTAATTCTAGCCCTCTTACTGAAACAGCGACAAGTCTGGAGAGACCAGACGAGCCCGCTGCAGTAACTCCTGTTCCTAGAACTCTTGCTGATCTAAATTTGCAGACCCGTTTGGTGAAACTTCCCCGCTCAGTAACATTTTCCGACCGCCAAACCCGGCATGGTCGCGTAGTTCGAACTCTTTCCCGCTACAAATGATTGCAGCGGGTGGACCTTTCGGCCTGCGCCTTGGGGGGTAATGTAGCATCAGCTACAAAGCTTAAAATTATAAAATTCCTCATTCGCACTTAAATAAAATAATTATTGACATAAGAAATCTTACTCTAAATTATTATTAATAATTTTCTACTTATAATTAGTATTCCTTGAAGTTTTGCGTAAATGCATGAGATATAAATAACACTCGACATTTTTCGAGAGAGAAGCCCCTGAATGGCAATACTGCGCAGTGGCGTGTCTCTTTCAAACTCACTCTCACTTGTGCGTCTCTCTAGTTTGGTGTTACAGCAGTTCTCGTAAGTAGACCTGTGTTAGAAAATATCGTGTTCTTTTTCGTGTTCAGGTTAAGTATAATTTTAGTGTCCATTGTGCTAAGTACATATAAGTGATCGTGTCAGTCGTGATTTATAGATAACATGCAAATAGTCGTAGAGTTCGGAAATAACATTGGTAACGTAGTTCGTTCGTTCGTAATTCGTTTGTAACGTAGCGTAAAATTTTGCGTCAGATGTTCATTGCATTTCGGTGTTGTTACGTGTGCTCTAGCGGAAATTCTATCTTCGCTTCGGCACGCATAGGAACGGAAGGCGTAGGGACACCAAGAAGAACACGTGGTTTCTTCGGTTTTATTTCTTATCCAAACGACTCCGTGAATCTGCCCAGACAAGTATGATTCAGACTCGGACCAGGAATTGCGTGACAGGAAATCCTAATTTAAGATCACAGTCGAATAAGCAATTAATGTATATTGAGAAAGGAATCTTCCACTTCCTGAGTGAGACACAGAGAACTGCTAAATGTTGTTAGAACTAGGTATGATATGCTAGTGACTGAATTCGTAACGCATTACTAGTATTATTAAATAGGAAAGTTTTAGCCTCCCTCAACCACGACAAAGGTGTTCCAAGAGAGGGAAGAGGAAGGCACCATTTACATAGCACCGCACAACAAGAAAGTAAATTCATACCTCGAGGGTACACGAGAAATAGCTGAGTGAGACATAAGAGGCCATAGAATAGCAGCACATAATAAAGGGAACTCGCCGCCCTGCTAACGACGTAGCACCACAACAATTCGCATTGTTATTACCAGTATTATTATATAAGAAAGTTTTAGTCTCCCTTAACCGCGACAAAGATGTCCCAAGAGAGGAAAGAGGAAGGCACCATTTAGCGTGGAGTTGGGGGAACGCGGAATCTACGCACAAGGTGCACAGGAATAGCAAACTAGGAGATAAGTTCACAAAACAAGAAGGGTTTCAGTTGCATTGACAGGGAAGAGAATAAGTCCTTAGTCGATGAACACATTATCAAGAACACCCTGCCGAAGACACACGGCTAGAAACACATTTAGAAAGAACACATTTATGATACGCACACGAATATTGTAGAACTCGTGTCACTAACGCCAGGCAATAATACGTGAATCGCTCGTTTCGCCCAATGTTCAAAGTGTCTTTTTAAGAAAGCATAAAAGAATATATACCTGAATACACATCCGTATCTAGCAATTTTAACACAGCGGTCACTAGTTGATAAGCACTTTATTTGAACAAAAAGGTGGACGATCGCGCAACAAATGTATAGTCTTCGCATGAATGCCTCACGATAATAAAGGGTCGACGAGTTAGGTAACGTTACAGGTTGAGAGAGAATACTTTAAAATACTTACAGACGATGGGGAAAGGTCCCTCACTTTAGACCTGGAGCAGCTTATTCTAGGACATAAAATAATTGATTGCTCTGTCTTTTACTTTACCCTATCTGTGGAAAAAGAGACAGCAAAATTAGGTCTCTAAAGCAGGGGCAAGTCACTCAGGTTACCAAATCAACCATTATCAATAAATTCTATTATAAAAAAATGAGAGAGGCAAGTACACGTTTATCAACGTCGCTTTGAAAGCACAAATCAAACGTGCTGGTGGGCTCATAAATCTCCGTGCCTATTCTCAGTCTACTTCTGAGAATTTTTCAACTCTAGGCTTCCACCCTGCTGACTGGCGCAACTTGCTCAGCACAGCTCATAGGTGAGACGCCAATCGACAAAAATATCTTTCTCTGTATCACATCTTTTAAATAGTGAAGCAGCGGTTGGCTAGCATTCTCAAACAAATATAAAATTGCGCTATTTTGCGTTAATATATGAAATGTAATAAACTTCAAATAATCCTGTGTCAAATTAAAAAGCATTTGGACATTAATACAAAATCACATGGAGGATTGAAATAGAGATAGGAAAGTTCATCAGTTAAATCACTCGTTTTCTGAACTTATCTGATACTCCAACTTTTTCCATCTTGAGCTGTTATACTTAGCATGAGAACGCACATATCAACCTAACCTATGGGTTAAATTGCTCAACGGACAAATCGGTAAAATCACAGTGTTCCGCTAAAATACCGTTAAACTAGAACCTGACTAATTCCCAGCATTACACTGCAGTTTACTGGCTACATCGAAAGAAAACACCAGACCTTACAGAATTGTAACAGCTAGTCTGGCTCAATGTAGGTGGGTTTGCCGGCCGCCAGAAGCATCCTCGAATGCTCTAGAAACCGGCCGTTCACCGCTATCGAACACAAGTTGCGTGAAGACACTCAAAAAGTATAGCCAGCGAGGTAACACGTAAATTAAATGATCTTCCCACACAAATTCACTCTTAAAGACACATAAACTTAAGATTATCCGGGAACCTGTTCCTCCCACGCACTTCAAACAAATAAAACGTTGGCGTCATTCTTGCGGACCAGCGCGGATCCGCAGAATGTTGCCAAAATGAAATTATCAAAATTCTTTAAATTTTCTCACGTCTTGTAAGACGTGACAGGTGTCAAGATTTCATTATCAACATTTAAATCATGTTCCTTTTTTATTCTTGCGGCAAAAATATATACTTGCATCTGCCATGGTGATATTGCTACTCGCGCACAAAAATACTTCGTGAACGCGTAAGGTGCTATGCCGGCGTCCCGCGGAAGATGGCAAACGCGATAACTGCCGCGTCATGTCATTTCTACGTGCAAGAATTTCACCTCCTTTATGTGTAAATATTATCCTGTGACTACAGGACATTCTTGCAGTTTTTTCTTTGTCAGTACGATTTGACATTAATGAATTTAGGACTGCCTTTTTTATTTCTCGTGTGAACCTAGTTATTGTAGAGTACGAAAAAGTATTAATTCTCATTCTATGCATTTTAGCTATTTTTATATTTCCTTTCTGCTTCATGAATCATGTGTTATTAAGTCACATGTATTTTCCATAATTCCACAAAATGGAATCACCGATATTACTGCTCTAAAAAAATCACAAGTCTTACTGTCTTGCATATTCTTGCAAAAGTTTTTTAGCAGTGTGGATATTTCATTATATTCCGTAGATCTTGTGCTTAATCGCATGTAGTTTCGGTAATGAATAACGATTGTCATTACCGGAAGTTCTTGTAAATCTCATGCTCTGATATTAAAGCAAAAGGCATTAGTGAAAAAGCTTGCCAGCTGCAAAAAAAATCTATCCTATCTCCTGAGCTTGACAAAAAGAGAAAAAATTCAAATAGCTCGTGTTGAATCTGTAGGAAGACTCAGTGTTTCTCCGTGATGGGAAAATTTATCTGGTGTAGGGAATGTCAGTGTGGAATTTTTCCTTGATGCCTCTTCGAGAGCTTTTCATTCAGCGACCTCGATTATTGCAGATTCCTCGACGGCACATCACAACGCCACAACACTTCCTTGGGTCTTAACCGGAAAACCTATACATTCATCTGAGTTACACAAGTCGCATATTAACTTGGCAAATCTTATCTCTAACTCATTCATCGAGTTATACAACATAATTGCCTATGTGTGATGTGAGACGTTTCTGAACTGTTGTCATCTCTAAACTGCCACCACTTGCCGGTCTTTCAGTCGCTAAAACTTATACACTGAACCTCCCCAAAAACACTCACTTTCACTTTGCCAACGTCATCGCTCACCGGACCTCACCATCGTTCGCAGGACTTCGCCGGCACGGAGTGCACACCTAGACAAGTTCTTCCAGTCAAGCTCATCGCCAGTCCTCCCGGGTTTTCCTTCAATAAATACCCGAGCTGAGTCCCGTATGGTCGTCATTATCCCTTTCTTGCCATTTCGAAAAACACTATTGAGCATGATTACGTTTGGCCGGTAACAGCGAATATTCTGGTTTAAACCATACCACGGCAAACGTAACAAGTATTACGTGCTACGTAGTAGCTCCTAAGTGTATTTTACCAGTGTTGTTTTAGCATTTATAAGATGTGTTGGTTAATGGCGTTGTGTGATTAGGTGTTCTACGTTTCCATTTATATTCAGCACCCTTGTGCAGTGTGTTCTACTGTAGTGAACGCACTCAGCCGCACTTCATTCTAAATTTCATAAATTATTAAAACCATCTTCTAAATATTAAATAAAGTTAACGCAATCATTCCTAAAATTTTAGATTACTATTGCCATTCAACATTACCCCTAAATCTATTAAAATTTGACCAAAGAAATACTTCGACATGAAAGAACGGCGTTTTCACGTAGAACCATACCGCAAGTTCATTCGTTCCAGAAACGTTCTTCCGGTACACAGCGTATATAAAGCCAGCTTTCCAGGCAGAGTCTACATTCACGTAAGAGATTCTACTGAATGTAGTGCTTGGGCCCCAGAGGGGGCATATGTAAGTACCAAGTGTTTAATGTTAAGTGTTTTATTGTGTCTAGACTACATTATATTAACTTGTCTGTGTAGTTAGAGCTCATTTTTGTGATTAACTTAGGAACATTCACTATGTTTTCTCTGTGCCGGTGTTAGTTAGGCACAAGCTTCAAGCTCACTGCCCGATCTTTGTCATTGTTTTCCCTTTTGTAATTGCTAGCTCCGATGAATCTTTATTGTGCTCTCAATATTATTACGATGTTGGCATTAGCTCCTTAGATATTTTATCAGTGCTGAGTATAGTGTCTTAAGACACTTTGCTGTCCACATAGATCATTTATAAGTAAGTTCAATATTGTTTCCCTGAATTTAATTGAGCGTTTGCTAGCCTTTGCTAAATCACTGTAACTTTGTTTCCATCATTAGTTTGTTTTTACTGTAGTGTCTTTTTATATGCTACTCCTTTTTATATGTAATTTTGCTGTGCCTAGAAGCAATTCTTGTAGCATCAGCTACAAAGCGTAAAATTTTAAAATTTTTCATTCACACTTAAATAAAATAATTATTGACATTAAAAATTTTACTCTAAATTATTATTAATAATTTTCTACTTATAATTAGTAATCATTGAAGTTTTCGTGTAAATGCATTAGAGATAAAATAACGATCAACATTCTCGAGTCAAAAGCCTTCTCTGAGTGGCAATACTGCCCGGACGCTTGGCTTCTTAGGCGCCACTCTCTCTCTCAGCTTTCGTAGTCTTTGCGTTATACCGTTCTTGTAAGTGAAAGAAATTAAGTGTTTAAATAGAGCAAAAGCTGGTAAAGTATATTGTGTCATCTCCCATTGTGCATGGTGTTTAAGGTTGAGGATCTGTTCAGTGTCGTGATATATAGATAAACTTGAAAATAGTCGTAGAGTTCGTAAATAACATTCGTAACGTAGTTCGTTCGTTCGTAATTCGTTGGTAACTTAGCGTAAATTTTGCGTCATATGTTCTCTGCATTTCGTGTGTCAAGATTTTATTATCAACATTTAATCACGTTCTTTTTTTTCATTCTTGTTGCAAAAATATATACTTGCATCTGTCATGGTGATATTGCTACTCGCGTATAAAAATACTTCGTGAACGCGTACGGCGGGATGCCAGCGTTTTCGCGGGAAGATAGCGAACGCAAAAATTAACTGCCGTGTCATGTCATTTCCATGTTCAAGAATTGCACCTCCTTTATGTGTAAATATTATCCTGTTACTACAGGATATTCTTGCAGTGTTTCTTTTTCAGTATGATTGCCATATGATGAATTTAGGACTTTCCTTTTAATTCTCGCACGGATATAGATATTATAGAGTACGAAATTTATTCATGCATGTTCTTGCCTTTTTTAGCTGTTTCGTTTTTCAGCTAGATTCCACGAATCATGGTGTTTAAATTATATGTATTTTCCACAATTCCACAAAATGGAATAACCGATTTTTACTGCTCTAAAAATCACGTACAAGTCTGGTACTGTCATGCATATTCCTGCAAAAGTTTTTAGCTGTGTGATATTTCATTATATTTTATAAATCATGCGCTTAATCGCGTGTAGTTTTTCAATAATGAATAACAATTATGTCATTTACCAAAAATTCTTGTAGAATTCATGCTCTTATTTTTAAAGCAAGGGCAGTATTGAAAGAGCTTGCCAGCTGTTAAAAATCTATCCTCTTTCATGAGTTTGACAAAAGGAGAACAGTCATTGCCAGTTTCTAACTTTCCTATTTCTTTCCTGAGCCTTAAAGAAATAATAGCTTTGAGTTAAATCTGTGGAAGAAGTTCAGGGTTTCTCCGTGATGGGAAAATTATACATTGCAGTGTAGGGATTGTCAGTTGTGGAATCTTTCTTCGATGCCTCTTCAAGGACCCTCTTATTCAGCGTCTTCGACTATTGCAGATCCCCGACGGCATCAAACACCACAACACACATTCCTTGGCTTTTTATTTGAGCTGTACAAGTTAAATTCACGTGGCTTATTATTTCTCACTAAGTCACCTTGAGTTACACTTACCACTCAAACTTCAAGTTACCCCATTTAATTCGCACTTATTGCCTTGCATTTGCCTCGGTTTTGTGAGCGGATTCAGCCTGGTATAATAATCTAATTTACCGGCTAAACATTCATCTGGTTTCACTACGGACATTTGTCTTCAGGGTGTAATATTTTTAAAACTCCAAGACCAAGTAAAATGGAGTGACCATCGTCAATCACGGCTCAAAATTAAGTCATTGTCATTGCCAGTCATTGCCAGTTTCTAACTTTCCTATTTCTTTCCTGAGCCTTAAAGAAATAATAGCTTTGAGTTAAATCTGTGGAAGAAGTTCAGGGTTTCTCCGTGATGGGAAAATTATACATTGCAGTGTAGGGATTGTCAGTTGTGGAATCTTTCTTCGATGCCTCTTCAAGGACCCTCTTATTCAGCGTCTTCGACTATTGCAGATCCCCGACGGCATCAAACACCACAACACACATTCCTTGGCTTTTTATTTGAGCTGTACAAGTTAAATTCACGTGGCTTATTAATTCTCACTAAGTCACCTTGAGTTACACTTACCACTCAAACTTCAAGTTACCCCATTTAATTCGCACTTATTGCCTTGCATTTGCCTCGGTTTTGTGAGCGGATTCAGCCTGGTATAATAATCTAATTTACCGGCTAAACATTCATCTGGTTTCACTACGGTCATTTGTCTTCAGGGTGTAATATTTTTAAAACTCCAAGACCAAGTAAAATGGAGTGACCATCGTCAATCACGGCTCAAAATTAAGATTTGAAGCAACTCTTAAAGTCCTAATTCTCTGGCTTGTTAAATTGCCCGCAACCTGAAAGTAGCCTCCACAAAACACACTCACTTACACCTGGCAAACGTCATCGCTCGCCGGACCTCGCCTGCGCGGAGGTTCCCATCTAAGAGAAGATCTTCAGAAACCAAGCACGCCATCGCTCATCACGGCTTCCTTCAATAAAGAAACCTCCGAGCTGAGTCAAATCCCAATCATGTGTCGTCATTGACCTCTCTTTCAATTTCGAAAACCTTATCGATTTATGATTAGCGATTGGTGATACCCCCCAAACGTTAACATTCTTGCTCATCTGAATTAGAGAGAATAGAGACTTCACCTTTTCTCATATTCACTTTTGGAACATTATTGAATTACCTCAGTGCTGTAGCTATTTTGCTTCTAGCTGTTAGTTCATTTAGATTACATACTCAGTTGTGTTACTGCTTGTGATATCAAGATAGAGCTTATGACCAGTTGGTCTTGAACACCGGTTCTGGGTGTTAAGATGATTCAGGCTGCAACTCGGGCGCTAGAGCTGCGGACTGACCTTAGCACTAGACTTCTGCCATTGTTCTTCTTGTAAGCAGCAGACTGCAGCAGTCTTACACATGTGTATGAATAGGCTCGTTATCGTGCAAATTAATCCAGCTCGATGTTCCCTCACAGGATCTACTGGACCACACATTCCATGCACTCACAAACACGTTATGGAGCCAAACCCTAACCTCTTAATTGCAGCCACCCTGCATTAAGATTAGAAGGAGATTACCTCCTCCGCCTCCTCGTCAAACTTACTAAAATGGAAGGCCTGCATCCGTGCAGCTAAGCCGTTAAAATCTCCAGTTGAGACTATTGGGTCGAGAGCCTCCATTCTCACCGAGTTTACTCAACCGTTAAGCTCTCCCACTTAGCGTCGGAACCTCCCACACTTTACACCATCCTGAACTTCACACTCCAATACACGCTTCCACAAGCCTGAGCTGAAACGCATCGTATGAAGTTCTTCAACCGCCTCGGACTCTTCCCAAGAACGTCTCACGAACCAAGAATCAAGCCCCCACACGTCAGCCTTCAACCTCCACAAAATAAAAAGGCGAGATAGTCTATTCTCTCATTCTCCCCAATTGATGGTTGTATTGTGGTTTTATTATTGCCTGTTTGATTATTAGACGCTTGAAATACTGCGTCCGGACCCACTCCTTCTGAGCAAGCGGCCATATCAATTCATCCCATCCAATATTGATGCCTTCCCAGGCGTCTGATGACCCTGCCTTATCACGGAACGCCAAACTTTGTTCGAAATAAAATCAACCAAATTCTCAACCTTTAACCAGCAAAACCCAGAACTTTAAACTACGTTTCCAATGATATTCAGCACACTTGTGCAGTGTTTCAGTATTTCCAATGATATTCAGCACATTTGTGCAGTGTTTCCGTATTTCCAATTATATTCAGCACCCTGTGCTGTGTTCAGTTTTTCATTCCATATTCAGTATACCTGTGCAGTGTTCAATATTTACATGTATAGTCAGCCCAGTGACAGTGTATTGCTGCCTGAGGGGTTTCGTAAAATAGTCGAGACTTCTTTGAGCCAGAAAAATTGGTTGTAGCGTCACATGGACATGTTATAAATTTACCAGGATTCATATTGATGATCGTTGGCTAAAAATTGTTGCGCCCGATCGCGTACAGAAATCGCATGTAGTTTCTAATAATATGTTTAACCATTTACAATTTTTGACACCATTAATTTCTTGTTCGTGTCCGGCTTATATTGAAATCTAGAGCATATAGAGAAGGGATATTGCTAGCATGTTGTAATATAGCGAGTAATGTAAGTTCTAGTTAGAGAGACCTAAAGATGGCAACGCTCGTGACGGCAAGATCATCAGCCAGTTTCCGATCGGTCGTAGCCAGCTAAACAGTTCATGCTGACTGCAATTGTGTATATAGATTATCCCGGACGGCTAAGTACTACCTCTAAGTTATTCTCTAACTACCTACTACTAATTCTATTCTACTCCTTTCTATATATTCCAACCTACCTCCGCTCTACTCTCGCTGGCCACACGTCTGGTAGTTGAATATCTAAGTTGTAGGGTATCTAAGAGGTGAGTGGATTATTTACCATATGTGATGTGTCATTGCATTTGTCTATTTATGTCAGCACTATTACTGTGTTGTGTCTATGTAGAACCAGATACTGTGCCGGTGTTGTTTAACCTATACTGTGCTCTAGTGTAGGATTACTAAGTCTATCATACATGTTTAATCTGTCCTTATTCTATCATTGAGCTTAAAAAGATAGCATGGTTAATCTATCCTTATTCTATCATTGAGCTTACAAAGAGAAACAAAAACACGATGGTAATCTGAGAAAGAACTCAGGGTTTCCCCGTAATGGAATTTAGAGCTACTGGGGAACAGCCGTTTGTGGGTTTTTCTTGGTGTGTCTTTCCGGAATATTGTCATCCAGCGTCCATAAATATTTCCAGATTCTCTGACGTCACCAACACCACAAACATCCATCCCTGGGCCTTTAGCCTTTTATATATATATATATTTTCTAATTACGGGCCTTAATTCTAAACTGCCTCCAATTACGGCACAATTTAATTAGCCTCCCATCTGCTGAATTCAGCGTGCCGGATCTTAATTACTAGCCAAACGAAGAGTCATCACCGCCACCAGGCTCTTTACCCGTGATCAAAACTCACCTGCTCCAAAATTAAGTAGGCTTTGCCCACATAAATAGCAACGCACCGATTGTTGTGCTTGTTTAAAATTGCCCTCAGTAAATTGAATAACCTGAACACAATACACTTAAAACCTCGTCAACCGGCCGGAGCTACCGCCTCAGGACTGCGAAGTATCTTCAGTCAAGATCTTCAGGATCAAGTCTCGGCGATCCTCCCGGCTCCTTCAAATAAAAGTATACACCAAAAAGCGGAGTTACCCCTGTGTTCTCGTTTATCCTCTGTTACGTGATTGAAAACCTTCTCGAGATCTTTATGTTTTGAAATTGGTATCAACGCTAAAAGTCTAACCAACCATCTAAAACTAACACCGATTCACAATTTTCACGCAAGCAAACTAGGGGAATTTAAAAGTAAAATAGCTTGATACACACCCAAATTTTCAGTGTAATCGCAAAAATATAGAATTATGATTTTTCCAAGATTTGCCCTATCAGTCGACCCAATTGGGATGAATTGAACAGAATATAGAGATAATTTACGTTGAGGAGTGAGGCGAAGCAGATGTTACTCAAGTTTCAAAGTTAGTCCTATTGAATTACAAATAAGAGCCTCGTTACAATTTTGAGCCTCGGCGCACGGCTGGTATTTTTTAAAAAACTACACGTCAAAAAATCCATAAGCTCACTGTCGAATAATTGTAGCTCCTCAAAGAATCGGAATCCTACGTTAGCAAGCCCTAAGGCCAAGAATAAAGAAAGAAGAATCTGAGAATTATTTTTTAATAAAGAAAGAACAGAATGTTGGGATCCCATCATAACGTTAGTCGTGTCAGAACAAAACCCTACAATGTTGCTCAATTTAACAGTTTTATCACTGAAAAAATTTTCACGTCCAGTAGACAATACATTAGTTGTGCTATCCTGTACTTCAACAAAATCAACAAAGAATCTGTAAATTGCACTCTCACTCCGGTATTGCACGATGACTCCGAGTGATTTAGCTGTACCGCAATCAGTTTTTTTCATCAATTATTACAGAAATTAACGTTCATTTATGGCAAACAAGATCACTTAATAGATGTTTACCGAAAAATTCTCTAATAGTGTTTGAATCTCTTTGTTTCCCTGAGTAAACTTTTTTTAAGTAACATTGTTTCAGCAGTTTTAGTAACGAGTTACTAATAGAATAGGCAAATTATGCTCAGAAAGATTTGCACACACAGGGATTGGGTAAGAATTATTGGAATGCTACATATTTTAGTTCTTCATCTTGAAAATATTGTTTTATCCAAAATATTGATCCGAGTTTCATTACGCTGGTATGTATTCACTGTGATTAGATAGTTCCTGCTATATTTTTCATTTTATTCCAGATTTATTTGATATTTAGGTAAAACGCGTGACCTAGATGGTTTTGAAAAGGGCAAATTGATGGTGCTCGCATGGTAGGAGCTTCGATTACCAAAACCACTGAAAAAGAAAAGAAAGGAATAACATTTTATTTCCAATAAAGTGCTAACATGAAATGTCGATACATTGGTTTTTAAAACACCTTAACAATAATATCCTTAACTGATTATAACACATTGGTATTGTAATACCCGTGTAGAATGTTGAAACAAAAAAGATTGACAGAAAAGCACAACAAAAATTATTCCTTTCCTTGCCAAATCTGATTTTGAACTAAGAACACAATCCTCGCGACGCTCATTTGAAAACACTTCCATTAGTGCGCACAAGTATTGAAATAAAAGCGAAAAATGCATTCAAATACCTTAGCATAGAGACCCTTAATTGCTATTTATACATGGTTATCGTAATACCCATGTTAAGTGTTGAAACAAATGATTTAGATCCTTAATTGCTATTCATACATGGTTATCGTAATACACGTGATAATTGTCGACACAGGATTTAGAAAGAAGCACAAGCTAATAAAAAATGAACAATATGTATAAAAGGATCGTTTACATTTGGAGTGCGGCACTTAGTTTCGGTTTCTGTGTTTCAACTTCTAATTTTCAATTCCTGAAATCTTTGCTAGAAAGTACAAATTTATTTTATTTTACGTTCGCTAAGTCATTCTAATATTTATCTTACTTATTCCTGTCGACTATAATGTGCATCACAACTGCACATTTCGGTTCAATGCAACGGAATGAAGGTCGTTTTTCTACAATTAGTAGTACTTCATCTGTGGTGCCCGGAAATGGAGCTTATTATTTTCTAATAAATTATCAACTCCAAAATCCAAAAATACCTTTCGCCCATCCGGCAACGCTTCACCCCCTCTTCCGGTGATGTACCGCATCCGGTAATGCCCCTACATTTGGTTACGCCCCACATTTATCTATGCCCCACATCTGGTGAAAACCCACATCCGGTCCTTCATCCTTATATAAGGTGTCCTAAAGATAATATTCGTTATAAGAAAACAGAAAATGGTTATGATATTTCTTACTTACGCTAATAGTACTGGCGCAAAGAGTTCATCGGAGTCTGAGCTTCTGTTTTTTTTAAAGCTATCATAACAAGGACGATTACGCAATTCGAAAAACAGGGAAAGACCTCCAACAATCGGAACAACTCTGGTCGGGCTTTCAACCTCTCTGATAGGAGCGACGATCATTAAACCGAATTTTGAAGAAAAACCAGAAAACTGCGGCGATTAAGGTGTGTGCAGAGTTGAATCAACATCTGAGCAATCCAGTTTCTCCCAAAACCATTCGTCTTGGGCTCCATAAAGCTGGATACCATGGAAGAGCCTCCATCAAAAAACCTCTGCTTCCTTCTCAAAATGTTGAGAAGAAGATGACATGGTGCCGGGATCACAAAAACTGGTCTCCAGATAATTGTAAAAGAGTAATATTTTTTGATAAGTCCAGTTTTACCCTTTTATCTATTTATGGACGAGTTTGTAGTGGACGCCTCAGCCGCACTTCAGTCTAAATTTCATAACTTATTAAAACCATCTTCTAAAAATTAAATAAAGTCAACGTAATCATTCTTAAAATTTTAGATTACTATTGACATTCAACATTACCCCTAAATCTATTAAAATTTGACCAAATAAATACTTCGACAAGAAAGAACGGCGTTTTTCACGTAGAACCATATCGCAAGTTCATTCGTTCCGGAAGTTCCGGAAACGTTCTTCCGCTGCACAGAGTATATAAAGCCGGCTTTCCGGGCAGAGTCGTCATTTACGTAGAGATTCTCCTGTGTGTAGTGCTTGGGCCCCAGAGGGGGCAATTGTAAGTATCAAGTGTTAATGTTGAGTGTTTTATTATATATATTAACTTGTCTGTGTAGTGAGAGCTCATTTTTGTGATTAACTTGGGAACATTCACTATGTTTCCTTTGTGCCGGTGTTAGTTAGGCACAAGCTTCAAGCTCACTGCCCCATCTTTGTCATTGTTTCCTTTTGTCTTTGCTAAAACACTATAACCTTGTTTCCATCTTTAGTTTGTTTATACCGTTGCGCCTTTTTATATGCTACTACTTTTTATATGTACGTTTGCTGCGCCTAGAAGCAATTCTCGCTTATAGAGGCTTCACCTTTTCTCATATTTACTTTTGGTACATTATTGAATTGCCTCAGTGCTGTAGCTATTTTACTTCTAGCTGTTAGTTCATTTAGATTATACACTCAGTCGTGTTGCTGCTTGTGATATCAGGATAGAGCTTATGACCAGTTGGTCTTGAACACCAGTTCTGGGTGTTAAGATGATTCAGGCTGCAACTCGGGCGCTAGAGCTGCGCACTGCCCTTAGCACTAGACTTCTGCCATTGTTCTCCCTGTAAGCAGCAGACTGCAGCAGTCTTGCACATGTGTATGAATAGACTCGTTATCGTACAAATTAATCCAGCACGATATCCCTTGACAGGATCTACTGGACCACACATTCCATGCACTCACAAACACGTATGGAGCCAAACCCTAACCCCTTAATTGCAGCCACTCTGCATTAAGAAATCAAGGAGCTTACCTCCTCCAAGTTTCTCCTCCTATCTAAACTTACTAAACTGGAAGGCCTGCATCCCTGCAGCTAAGCCGCTAAAATCTCCAGTTGAGACTATTGGGTCGAGAGCCTCCATTCTTACCGAATTTACTCAACCGTTAAGTTTCCCCACTTAACGTCGGTACCTCCCACACTTTACACCATCCTCAACTTCACACTCCAGTACACGCTTCCTCAAGCCTGAGCTGAACGCATCGTCAGAAGTTCTTCAACCGCCTCAGACTCTCCCCAGGAACGTCTCGAACCAAGAATCAAGCCTCGCACTTCGGCGTTCAACCTCAACTTTAATAAACCCCAAAGGCGAGCTATTCTGTTCTCTCATTCTTCCCGGGTTGTGGCTGTATGGTAGTTTTTGTTGTTTTCCTTGTTTGATTGTTAGACGCTTGAAATATTGCGTCCGAACACCGTCCTCAACTCCTTCTGAGATTGAAAACCATTGAAACTCAACGTGCGTTAACACGCGCTGGTGACCCCTTTAAACTGCTTTGCTCTTCAAGCTTCACATAACTAAATTAAGTTCCCCACATTGGGCGAACTCTAGAAGTTTACGTGTGTTGGTAGCCCAAAGATGATTTCAACCCAAACTGTCTTCTTCCCACGGTGAAGCACTAAGAAGGTACAGTAATGGTTTGGGCAGTCATATCGTGGAGTTATCGCGGTTCACTTGTTGCCTTGCATGGTAGGATCAGCAGTAAAGATTACCTGAACATTTTGGAGGACCAGGTGCATCCAAAGTGCCAGACCCTGATTCCTGATGGTTTCTCCATCTCCCAAAACGATAATGATAACGTCACCTGGCGAAGTGAAGAATATGTTAGCTTTAGTATATTGAAAGGTACGAAACCTAGTCATAGGGCGAAAGCCCGAAAGGTAATAATAGGGCGAAAACCCGAAAGGTAATAATAGGGAGAAAGCCCAAAAGGTAATAATAGGGCGAAAGCCCAAAAGGTAATAATAGGGCGAAAGCCCAAAAGGTAATAATAGGGCGAAAGCCCAAAAGGTAATAATAGGGCGAATGCCCAAAAGGTAATAATAGGGCGAAAGCCCAAAAGGTAATAATAGGGCGAAATGTTATATACTGCTTTTTCTTTCGAATCAAGGTTTATCGTTGTTTCAAATTTTCAGTCGTTTCAAGTCAGACCTTCCAATCAAAGGAGTTGTTTTAAGGAAGAAAACGCAGTTCTTTACTGTGGCCACGTATTTTACTTGTTTTAATGAAGGATGAACACATAATTATGACAAGAGATTAATGGGACTAGCAAATTCAAGAATGACAATTGTTACAATACCATTATACGCAACTTGGAGTGTGTAGCGATGACGAGGTACGATAGTAGGGTCTCGTATTTTACGTTAAGTTATCACTTGAAAATTAACACAATATCGGAGTCTAATACGGTGTGCAATCCGTATGCAAATTTAACAAGTTAATGAAGTGGCACCAGGAGACCTTTCAGTGACGAGTTCTCGGGATAGAATGATCCCTCTAACTGTCGTCGTACCCTTTAAATAACCCTCGTGCTGCTGGGGCTGCTGCAGCTTCTGCGTCCGTTACAGCAGGTGCGGGCACCGTTGCCGCAGCTGCCCACGTCGTCGGTTACTGCTGCTGGTCACTGTTGTTGTCGCTGTTCCTGCTGTAAGCTTGCGGCAGCGCTGTCGTTGAGATCACGCTGCCAGTTGCCGCAGCTGAGAGCACAGACGTCGTCTCCCTCGATTAGGCAGTCCCTCTTTTTTTTTAACCGCCAAGCAGTCGCTGCGCAAGCGTCGCCTTCTCCCATGTCCCTGCCGTGCTGTGCTGAATTTGCGGATTTCTTTTGGTAGCTGGCCAGACGCCGGGCCCACGTTCAACCGTCCTCACTCTTTTTTGTGGTAGAACTTAACGGTTCGTACTATGGACATAACAATTTCCTCCCGTCCTATATTTCTCAGAATCCTCCTGGATGCGAATTGGAAGTTTCCGTCTACTGAAGTTACGCATCTGAGATTCGTACTTCATTGCAGGGGTGAAATTAGACAAGCCTTGAGATTCGTGCTTCTGACGCACTCTGAATCGAAGATCCTAAATACACGGTAGCTTACTGTCGTCGTCGGGACGCCCTGTTCCAGTTTACTACCGAATATCTTCTCCCGTGGCTATTGACGTTCTACCAGAGGCCTTCTGAAGACGTCCAAGGGGGTAAAGACCGCCCTAATAATATAAATGTCGAGCATTTAATCGATCAGTCCATACTCTACTTCCTGCGTGTAGTTATTATGGACGTATTGATGTCCATCGGTATCTTCTTTATTTTACCTTCGCCGTTGTTGAATCCATGTCCGGCGAAAATATAGATGTTCAGGAGAAAAGTCCATTCCTTGTACGAGTGAGTGCACCGTCCTGCAGATGGAAGCTGGGCTCGCCCGCCGATTGCGCCACGCACAGCTGCGGTCGTAGTAGGCCAGGACAGCTGCGGCAGACCCTTTAACCGCAAGGTCGTAGTAGAAGCGCAGTGGGACAGCTGGTAGACAGCAGTGTTGCCAACGCATCAATGGGGCATTCAGCGTCAGCACTGCCTCCCGGCCGCTGCTCTGGTGCGTCGTGAGTGTGTGCTGCCCCCGGCCTCTGCGCTGTGCCTTGTCACAGTCAGTCGTTCGCCTGCGAGCCACAGCAAGCGCTGTGTTGCTGGAACAACCGTTCGATGTTAATTTCAGGGCTTGGCAAAATTTTCCCCTTTGGATTTCTTTGAGAATGTAATCAATTGCCACCCATCTACTCATCCCATCTCTCCCTCGTCATTCACATACCGGTGTATCATCCTTCAACAGTACATAACTAGATCAAGGTAATCTAATGCGCAATAAGCTCAAAGAAATAAATTAGAAAACATTATAACTAACACAAAATGAAACAAATGCAAAGTAAATAAAACTGATTAGAAATACACAATTTGACATACAATCTATCAGATGGTCTGTGGGCTGTAAAGGAAAATTTCTAAGCATTAACACGCATTCCTGTGGAGGAGTTATGAAAAGACACACGAACGGGTTACAAATTTGATATCCAGTAAAATTTCTATCTAATTAATGAGCATCATCAAGGTAAATACATAAATTGGTCTATCAAATCGACATTAAATATGTAATACAAGAGGGTAAAAGCATCCTACTCGCATTACGCTGGGGAGATCAGTTAATTTTAAGTCGAAGCATTTGTCCTAAATATGAAATATGAAAGAAACGTTAAACACAAAGGAAATGATTAGGAAACATTCTTAACATTAACAAAGTACATTCGAGAATGAAATGAGGTAATCAGGTCGAGCTTAAGGAAATCCTTCTGATAGGGGCAAGCGCAATTACGCCTAATTTCGTCGCTTAGTTCTGTTCCTCAGAGGATATCTACGTACAGTTTTCTCTTTTTGACGATGCTCGTTTTGCATAACCGGGATATCATCTATTTCCGATTCTTGGGGATCATCTTCTTCTCTACCGTTATTGAAGGGAAAAGCTAAAGCATCGTCAAGGTAAGCACGCTTAACACGATTGAGGTGTACATTCTGCTCCTTTCGGTCTGAGTCGAGACCTTTAATAACAATATTATTCTCACGACGACTAATGACACGGAAGGGGCCTTTGAACCTCGTAGGCCATGCAAGATCTACGTCAGTGCGCCCTGACTCATTTCTGAGCATGACTAACTCTCCGGGCTGGATATCACACTCCTTGGCCGTCCGATTGTATATGTTCGCTGCCGTTTGCCTCGCGGCTTCAGAATTTTTTCGAACCGCTGCAAACGCTTTAGACAGCCTGAGCGAAACTTCAATCGAATACTCTTGGTCACATGCATAATTGATTGGTTGTTCCTTGAAGATATCGTGGTACGGAAGGTTTGCATCTCTGCCGTAGAACAAGAAGAACGGCGTGTCTTTAATTGCAGTCTGATAGGACGAATTCACGGCTAGAGTCACAAGTAGTAGTAGTAATAACATCAATTTGCTAGCGCATCAGTGCCTGCACTATGTCGCGCCGAAGGTCTCGCAATTTAGGTTGTCTCCACGTCTCAAATTTCGATGTATTACTGCCACAAACATCGCAATGCAAGTCACAGCAACTATTAAACAAAGAAAGACGCGATAGCCACGAGCGTGATCTGAACAACACTTGATTTCATTGGTGGCAGTAGTAGTAGTAGTAGTAGTAGCAGCAGCAGCAGTAATAAAAGAGCTGCTAGTTCAATACCATACTCCTCATGCTTAGGGTTCAATCAGTTCATATAATCATCTTAAGGTACATGCACAGTTTGCACATTGAGCAGCAGCCTAACCCCCTAATGGGGGTCTCGGCTGCCCACCCAATTATGGCCGGGCGCCTTACCCGCGCTGAAACCCCCAGGAGCATTGCGCAGCGCGCCCGGCCATTTCATGGTTCAGTGTTTACATCGCATTACCATGCGTAGAATCTTCAGGCTAGATTTTTGAAGACAGATTACACGCTCCAATAAACGACTGCAGCGCTGTCACATTATAAGTTGACCGCTCAGCCTACCCAAGTATTCCGGTCAAAACATCCTGTGCACAACCGCGAAGGTGCGGAAAATGCAGATTCCTGGCAACAGCATTCAGGGGACACTCCGCGAGGAAGTGCTTTACAGTCAAAGGCACACGACACCGTTCGCACTGCGGCTGTGGTAGCCGCTCCATCAGGTGGCCGTGTGTTAGCCGCGTATGGCCAATACGGAGGCGACAAAGCATCACCTCTAACCGGCGATCACCACAACTGGACGATATCCACTCACGTATAGTGGGTTTAATGCTCCTTAATTTATTGCTATCGTTAGCAGCGTTGTCCCATTCCTGCTGCCATCGTTCTCTCACTGCCGCTTTGATCCGAGGGTAATAATCTCGGAAAGGAACCATCAGATTTAGAGTCTCTTCGTTTGCCTCTGCGGCCCGTTTAGCCTCCTGGTCAGCTCTTTCATTGCCAGACACTCCTACGTGGCCGGGCACCCAGCACAACGTCACAGATTTACGCTCACGTGTTAAATTTATTAAGTTCATGACGATTTCACCAAACGAGCGGATGGGTACTATTATGCTCTCGAGTGGCCTCCACCACACTTTTTGAATCCACGAAAATAGCAAAAGTATCATACACACAATGTTTAATTAATCGGAGGGCCTCCAGCACACCGTAAAGTTCCGCAGTGAAAGTGGACGACTCTGGGAGCAATCTCTTGGGCTAGAGTCACAAATGGCACACTCTGGTCCCAACTGAACTTATCTTCAGCAGCTAGATGAGAGATTGCAGTTTTCAGGATACCGTTCATTCTCTCGCAACAACCATTCGACATTGCATGGTATGCAGTCGTGGTTTGAGATTTGGCGTTCAGGTTCCTGCACACGTCTTGAAATAGTTTATTCGCGAATTCACTACCTCTGTCACTGACAATCGTATTTGGGGCTGAAAATTTTCCGACGTATTGGACAAAAGCTCTGGTGACAGAATCGGCAGACTTATCTGTAAGAGGGTAAGCATCGAAATACCTCGTGAAACGATGCACAATTGTTATGAGGTATTTGTTGCCATCGTAACTAACAGGTAATTCAACAAGATCAACAGCAACTCTTTCAAGGGGATAAGAAGTTTCAGGGAACTTGCTCAAGGGGACTTTGAATTGACCTTGCCATTTTCTTCGTTGGCATGATAGACATTTCTTTACATAGTCTTTGACATCACGGATCTGATTAGTCCAGAAGAATTTATCTCTAGCACGTTCGAGAGTTCTCAGGAAATCCATGTGAGCAGAAAAATCATTATCATGGCTTAATTTTAAAGCTACCTTAACTAAAGACTTAGGAATGACTATCTGTACATTACTTCTACCGTTTCTGCGTTTCTTTCTCGACAACCTACATAGGACATTATTATCATCAATGAAATATTCGTCAATGTTTGAGATCTTACAGTTACCTTTATCATTATTATTTATCACGTCTCTCATGGAAGACCAATAAGGGTCCACACTCTGCTCCAAGGCAACATCATCCAAACTCGGGGGCTGTGCGGCCTCAATAGCAACATCTGTCTGTTCACTCGACGTGAGTCGAGGGCATACATCGTTGACAGAAGCACCTGTCACGTTATTATCAGAACGAGGCTTAATTCTAGAAGGAACGTTAGTATTATTTTTAGGATCACTCTTATTACTACAGTTTGACTCAGCAGTGTCAACAACAGCATTGACGGTTCTCTCAGATCTAGATAGGTAGTCTAGCAAATGATGTTGCGCTCCAGGCTTGTATCGAACAGAGAAGTTATATTCCTGCAAGAGCAATGCCCACCTGGAAATACGGTGATTACCAGTCTTATTAGCAAAGATAAACGTTAAAGGGCGATGGTCCGTCACCACAACAACTTCATTTAAGTACAGATACGCATCATAATGCTTGATCGAATCATGAATGGCAAGTGCTTCGAGTTCTGTCGCGGAGTATTTGAGTTCATTTCCTTTCAGCTTTCGACTGTAGTAGGCTACCGGTAATTCGACACCATTATGCACCTGAAGTAACGCTCCACCGATTGCAATGCCAGAGGCATCAGTGTGGAGAATAAACTCTCTCTGGAAATCAGGAAATTTAAGAATGGGCGCTGACACAAGTTTATCTTTCAAATCATCGAAAGCTCGCTGATGAACGTCAGTCCATTTGAAAGTATTCGTCTTCTTCGTTAATTCTGTTAGAGGTGCAGCACTATGTGCATAATTTTTAATGAATTTCCTAAAGAACCCGGTAGCGCCTAGCAATCTCTTCACTTCCTTTACACTTCTGAGTCTCAAAGCATCTGCCAGTGCTCGCACCTTTTCAGGTCGGGGGGTTAATCCTTCTGAACTAACTTTGATACCGAGGAAAGTCACACTGCTTGCTGCAAATTGACACTTTTTCAAACTTAATTTGAAACCTAAGGCCGCCGTTTGTGAAAGGGCTTTCTCTAAATGCTCAACGTGAGTTTCAAAGTCCTTGGAGTAAATAATGATGTCGTCAACATAGCAGAACAGAAACTTCGAAATGAATGGAGCAAAAGCCATATTCACAGCTCTTTGGAGTGCTGCTGCAAACGTAATGAGGCCCTGGGGGGAACGCAAGTACCTATAACTACCTGTCGACGTCCTGAAAGCGGTGACATCCCGACTTTCTGGAGATAATTCAATCTGATGATAGGAGCTCCTCATGTCTAGAGTGGTGAACAAATTAGAGCCCTTCAAACTCTCTAGAGTATCAGTCATATTGGGGATCGGGAACGTGTCCTTCTTACAAATCTTATTGATAAGACGAAAATCGACAACTATCCTATGAGTCCCGTCGTTTTTCCTGACTGTCAAAATTGGTGAAGACCACGGGGAGTAAAAAGGTTCAATAACTCCTTGTTTAAGCATCTCTTGAACATGCTCCTCAACCAACTGCTTAGTAGCATGAGGAACACGGTACTGAGGCGAATTCATTGGCTCATGACCCTGAATATCCAATTTATGTAGGGCATTACGTGCTTTACCTATCTCACTCCCTACAGCGAAAGACTCCCTATGCTTATTTATTAACTTTACAAGGGTAGTTTTCTGTTCAGCCTTCAAATGAGACAAGTCTACATCGTTAATCATTTGGTCGAACTCAGGCTCATTGCGCTTCTCTGCGGCTGGCAGCAATTCATTGTTAGGCTCACGACAGCACTGGCTCAAGGGGCATTCAGTCTGCGCAGGCGCTCGTCTGGCATCGTACACTGTTGCCACGTCTACATCCCTAGTGCTCTCGAGTGTAGCCACAACACGGACGTCACTCTCGCTTTCATTTGAGTCAGGCTCTGGCTCCTCAACAGCAACATCCAAAATGGCACAAATTTTATTCATAGGTACAAGAACATTCTTATCATTATAATTTACAAAAACTACAGGCACGGTACCATCACGAACAGTAGATAACGTACGAGGCACTGCTATTCCTTTGCATGTAACGCTCTGTTTTAGAACGACTCTCTTGTCATTCATGTGCTGGGGAACTCTTAAAAAGGAATGACACAACGTGCCTCCTTCAACAGTCAGATCATTTGACATCCTAGCTACACTGAAAGACGCGTCCTCAGATTGCTTTACAAAGTTAATTGAATTTGAGGCACCAACGTTCTGAAAATGATAAGTTCTGTCGTTGATTTTTACATGGCCGCTTTCACATTTACCGTATTTAATTTCAACACTGAACCTCTTAAGAAAATCGCGCCCTAGAAGCACAGCACCAGGAAAAAAAAAGTATCTTCAACTATGATTGTGGCGTGAGAGCAGTCTACATTGCCTAAATTAAATTTAAGATCGATTGTGCCAAGATTTTGAATTTTGTCTCCGTTCACAGAACAAAGAACTTTCGTACAACGTTTGATTCGAGGGGGATTAGGAAACAACCTGTTCACAACGCTAGATTTTATGAGAGTAACAGAAGAACCAGAGTCCACGAAAGTAGAACATTTTCTTTGTTCAATATCCAAGATAATTATGGGGGATAGACATCCCGGTTGCCTTGGAAGTTTTTTGACTTTACAGCGGCGATGTTACTATTCTGGCTTGGATGGTCATTGAATTTATGTTGGTTGTTATTAAAGGGACGGGTGTTTTTATGCGATGCACTTTGCCATTTGTATGGGTTTTTAGGCTGATAAGCTCGCTTTTGTGGTGGACGGTATTGATATTTCTCCACTACTACATCACTTTCGTGGGTTCGTCTCTTCCTGTTCCACACAGCTCTCTCTTCAATTAGAGATTCCTCAATTGACCTCGCTTTATCTAAGAGTTTGGTAATATTTTCCGGGTCGAAATCATGCGGTAATTTTTCACTGATCTTGGGATTCACATTCTTAATAATAGTAGGAATGAAGATCTTTTGTGCTTTGTCATCCTCGTAGTGCCATTCTTGGCCAAATGTGTCCTTCCAGCTGGCTAGGACACGTGTTGCAAAAGCATTGACAGTCTCATCATTCTCTTGACGCAGATTAAATAGGATCTTATGAACGGTCTTTCTATAATTCATGGCCCCCTTGTACACAGAAATAAGCCAAGTTTTGACATCGTCTAACGTGATAAGTTGATCAGATTTAAGAACATATGAATCCCAAGTTTTGCCAGTAAGGGCATTTTTCAAATAACGACATTGCAAGTCTACGTCGTTTGTGTAAATGTCAACTCTAGTTTGGAAGTGCTTTAAAAATGAAGTCACACAACCTTCACCATTAAATTTAGGCAGTTCGGTTGCATGATTTAAGGTAGCAATATTTTCATTATTGTTCTCCGCCATGATTTCAATAGATAATTAGATCAAAATTAGCAATGCAAATGTATTCACAATAGATAATTAGATCAAAATTAGCAATGCAAATGTATTCACAATGAACACTGATAGCAATGAGAGTTTTAAATCAGAAATTTAAATGCAATATTTCGTACAACATGTTTTCAAATACACAGATATAATTGAATATTTCGTACAATAAGTTTCCAAATACACGAATATAAATGAATAGATCAAAATAAAAGCAATGCATATGGACACAATGGTATCAAAAATAGAGTACACAATAATCCTATCACAAAAACGGGTCAAATCAATAGGAAAGACGAGTTAAATCAATGAATAAAAGCAATACACGTGAATACAACGGCATCAAATAAAGTGCACAATAATCTTATTGCAGAAAACGGGTTAAATCAATGAAAACGGGTTAAGTCAATCAATACATATTATAAGGAAATAAATCAATAGGGCTAAATTAATTAATAAACGGGTTAAATCAATCAATACACGTTGTAAGGAAATAAATCAATAGCGCCAAATTAATTAATAAACGGGTTAAATCAATCAATACACGTTGTAAGGAAATAAATCAATACGTAAATACGTAAATAAAGTGACATGAGAACATACATGTTAGGGATTAGGGAATTATGAATGAGATGAATGAATTTTAAACAATTATTTGGGCCATTTACGTTAAGTTTTTATTTGAATAGGTAGCGTGGTGAAAAGCGGTCTCTTACAGAGGCGTTAAGAGCTTTAATGGGTTATGATCTCACATTCGCTGCCACCAATGTTATATACTGCTTTTTCTTTCGAATCAAGGTTTATCGTTGTTTCAAATTTTCAGTCGTTTCAAGTCAGACCTTCCAATCAAAGGAGTTATTTTCAGAAAGAAAACGCAGTTCTTTACTGTGGCCACGTGTTTTACTTGTTTTAATGAAGGATGAACACATAATTATGACAAGAGATTAATGGGACTAGCAAATTCAGGAATAACAATTGTTACAATACCATTATACGCAACTTGGAGTGTGTAGCGATGACGAGGTACGATAGTAGGGTCTCGTATTTTACGTTAAGTTATCACTTGAAAATTAACACAATATCGGAGTCTAATACGGTGTGCCATCCATATGCAAATTTAACAAGTTAATGAAGTGGCACCAGGAGACCTTTCAGTGACGAGTTCTTGGAATAGAATGATCCCTCTAACTGTCGTCGCACCCTTTAAATAACCCTCGTGCTGCTATGGGGCTGCTGCAGCTTCTGCGTCCGTTACAGCAGGTGCGGGCACCGTTGCCGCAGCTGCCCACGTCGTCGGTTACTGCTGCTGGTCACTGTTGTTGTCGCTGTTCCTGCTGTAAGCTTGCGGCAGCGCTGTCGTTGAGATCACGCTGCCTGTTGCCGCAGCTGAGAGCACAGACGTCGTCTCCCTCGGTTAGGCAGTCCCTCTTTTTTTTAACCGCCAAGCAGTCGCTGCGCAAGCGTCACCTTCTCCCATGCTCCTGCCGTGTTGTGCTGAATTTGCGGATTTCTTTTGGTAGCTGGCCAGACGCCGGGCCCACGTTCAACCGTCCTCACTCTTTTTTGTGGTAGAACTTAACGGCTCGTACTATGGACATAACAGAAAGCCCAAAAGGTAATAATAGGGCGAAAGCCCAAAAGGTAATAATAGGGCGAAAGCGTAAAAGGTAATAATAGGGCGAAAGCCCGAAAGGTAATAATAGGGCGAAAGCCCGAAAGGTAATAATAGGGCGAAAGCCCGAATGGTAATAGTAGGGCGAAAGCCCGAAAGGCAATAATAGGGCGAAAGCCCGAAAGGTAATAATAGGGCGAAAGCCCGAACTGTAATAATAGGGCGAAAGCCCGAACTGTAATAATAGGGCGAAAGCCCGAACTGTAATAATAGGGCGAAAGCCCGAACTGTAATAATAGGGCGAAAGCCCGAACTGTAATAATAGGGCGAAAGCCCGAAACTGTAATAATAGGGCGAAAGCCCGAACTGTAATAATAGGGCGAGAGCCCGAACTGCAATAATAGGGCGAGAGCCCGAACTGTAATAATAGGGCGAAAGCCCGAACTGTAATAATAGGGCGAAAGCCCGAACTGTAATAATAGGGCGAAAGCCCGAACTGTAATAATAGGGCGAAAGCCCGAACTGTAATAATAGGGCGAAAGCCCGAACTGTAATAATTGGGCGAAAGCCCGAACTGTAATAATAGGGCGAAGGCCCGAACTGTAACAATAGGGCGAAAGCCCGAACTGTAATAATAGGGCGAAAGCCCGAACAATAATAATCGGTAAGCTAATAGAAATTTAGCCTATTCGCCAGGAAAAAGTAGGGGTCGACTGGTCTAAAGGCTCCATGGACTCCAACTCACTAGCAGACATGCGCCCAGCCTTAAGAGTGACGAACCTCGAATGTCCATGGAGTTGGGAGCTCCTCCGACGACAGATGGTTAGGGCGAGCTTGCAGGAGTCGTGCTGGTGTAGGGCTCACAGCTTCGGCATCGCACCATCCTGACGTCCGTCGATGCATGAGATTCCCAGCTCCAGCCCAAGACAACCAGAAGAGCGAAGGCGGTGCGAAGAAGCAGCGCGGCAACGGTGAGCTTAGCCTCTCATCCTCCCGTCGCCTGTCCGCCTTAAAACGTTGCAGGGAAGACGCATCCAAACCCAAAAATTAGGTTCGGAGCAAATTAGCCCAACGGGCTGAACCACGTAAAACCTGTAGCGACAGGGAAGCGCTACTCACAGAGTCAGTAGCCGGTAGTTATGATCTGCGGATAATTGGGTCAGATGGCCAGAGCAGAGATTTTTCTGCTGTGTCTATGGAAGCTACAGTAAAAAAATTTAATATAATAATAAAGGCATCTACGGATGCTTTATTTCCAATCAAGCCTGATACATATCACCTTGTACATTGAATTTTCAAATGCCTTATAACTAACGCCAGGACGCCATGACGCTTTCCCCCGGCCAAGACCGGTACCCATTTCAGACACCTGGGCAGAGTGGGGTATTGTGCTTGGAATTTTTCTCCTATACCCAACAGAGAAAATCGCCACCGCCAGCGCCGAGAATCGATCCCGGGTCTCCCGCACGGCGGCAGAACTCCTAGCCACTTGCGCTATGGCGAGCACAATAACTGGATACTGTATACTGTATTTGGCCAAACTTAAACTAGGAGCCGTCTACTAGCGAGCCAGCACTACTCTAAAACCATTCGACCAAATTTAGATCAATATTTTATATACGCTGTTCCACACTTTCCTTATCGTTAAAAATTGGAAATGAGCATGAAACTGAGCTGGAACACATGAAATGGCCCCACGATCTCCGGATTTCAATATCATTGAGCATTTGTGATGTATCCTCGAGCGACATTTCAGGAATGGCTACCCTCCACCCTCACGTCTGAAGGAGCTAGAGCAGGTTTTGATGGAAGAATGGCTGAAAATTCAGATGGAAAAGTCAAAAAGTTTCATGATACCATTCCGAGACGTATTGAAGCTGCATTGAAGGCTAAAGGGAGTCCAACTCCAGCTTCAAATCCAAGCTTCTCCAAATTTAATAAGCGTTCCAATTATTTTTTCCAACCCATGTATCTGTGATTCAATTTTTCTAGTTGACTTGTCAACGATCGCTTGATAAGATAAACGAATTTAAAGTTTGTGTTTTCCTTCTCTGCATTGAAAGATTTTTATGACGTTGACTGTTAGCATAATGAATAACCTCAGATTTACAACACGTATGGTAGTTGAGCATATGGCACAGTATGCCATATCTTTAGTTGAGGTACAAGACAGAGAGACTTTTCCAACCAGCCTCGATGCAGTTGTTCGCTTTTCATCCCTCCTTTCCTTTTTATGGTAGGGCTTATGCATTTCTCCCAAAATTTTGTAGATATTTGTCAACCATGAGTGGTAACCGGCCTACACCGTATCTCCATTTATCCCATGTACAGCGGATTTTCGCATGATGTTGCTGAAAATATCGAGAAGATATGTAATAAGTTTTTTCTTGTTGTTGTTCCTCGACGGTAACTTGAGTTTTTTTTTAAATTTCTTTTAGAAAATTAAAAAACCGTTTAATTTATACGTTTTTCGAAGTCCTTTTTCTCTTCCTTATTTTTCCTCACGTCATTTCTTACGATTCGTCAGAGCTTTGACTATCATTTTAAGTGTAAAAAGAGCAAGATTATTTTTTATGTTTATTAGCATTTTTCTTATATTCATTTTCAATACGTATATATATGAATATGTGTGTGTGAGTGTGTTCATGAGTGTGTATGTGTGCGCACACCAACATGAATGTTTATGTATCAGTGTACACATGCACACGTTCGCACATATATATACGCACATGTACATATATATGTTTCTATTTCTATTTTTTGCGTAAAATGAAAAACCTCACGACACATTAAATTTTACCTAAAGCTCTGCGATCAGTTAATACTGAACCAAATTCCAGAAATGAACAAATTGATTGCGCTTGCTTAATGATTCATAAATCGATCTATCATGGCCCCGAAGACCATTTCTGTGAATAGAAGAAATTAAAAGTATAAACAGACAAATGAAATAAAGCGCTCGTGCAAAAATTATCTCTATATATGTATGCCGAACAAGCCATGCATTTCATTTTTGAGTAAAAGTTTGTTTACGCATTTCTAGATGTGCATGCTGTGTTGCGCGATATTCTTTATAAATTACTTCGTGACCAACCTTTTCTCAATACTTGGTTGTCATCTACGATGGTGTTTCAATCTGCTCCGGTATTGCGTTTTTTATGTCCTTTTCTTACTTCGATAATTTAAACTAATAACTTGGGAGTTCCGAAGAATTCTATGGTAGTAGTAGTAATAATAATAATAATAATAATAATGAAGGCATCTACGGATGCTTTATTTCCAATCAAGCCTGATACATATCACCTTGTACATTGGATTTTCAAATGCCTTATAACTAACGCCAGGACGCCATGACTCTTTCCCCCGGTCAAGACCGGTACCCATTTCAGACACCTGGGTAGAGTGGGGTATTGTGCTTGGAATTTTTCTCCTATACCCAACAGAGAAAATCGCCACCGCCAGCGCCGAGATTCGATCCCGGGTCTCCCGCACGGCGGCAGAACCCTCTAGCCACATGGCTATGGCGAGCACCCAGAAAAATTCAAATTATTTATAAGTTGTTAGCCATCTCTTGGAATAGTCACAACAATAGTCACAACGCCTGACGTTTTCAGACCTGAAAAACCTCAAATGAGAGCTGCCAAGTGTGTGTGAGTGTCTGTGTGTCTGTGTGTAGCTAGCCAATCACAACTGCAGTGCGCCAGTCTTGCTGGAGTTCTCGAGTTAGGGGGATGCGTGCCGCTCTCTACCATGCACCGTCTTCTTACTGCGGATTTGTTTTGCCTAAGCTAGACTGTTTGAATTAAGATGTAAGTTAATTTTCATTGTGGCAAAATAGTTTGTATGCTTTTTTAATATTTCAGCTAATTAAGGTACTTATCATATATCGCCTTTGTTATCGCAAGTAAAAAAAATTATCGCTATCGTTTTACCGTTGATCGCTTACCGCAGGTTGGGTTTTGAAATTTTTTATCGTTTATTGTTCATCGCAGGTTGGTGAAAAAATTATCGTTCTATCGTTATCGCAAGTTGAAAAAAGTTAACGCGGCAACCACTGCTTGATATATAAAATATCCAAGAGATGATATTTTTCATTTCTTTTTCAACTACCCCTTGACAGAGTTAGACTATTAGCACGCCACGTATGGTTTGTCTATTAGTAAGCCTCGTATATTTTGTCTTATTATATGTCTCGTATGGTCTATCTGTTTGTACACCTCTGATAGTTTGTCTATTTCGTCAGTTTCGTCAACTGTCTGTCACCGTGGACGCACGCTCCATGTTACCGGAGCTAAATTGTTTCAGAATGTGAGGGAAGGAAAACTCCACGAAGTACGAAATTAGAACTGTGTGTCCATGAATGTGCCGTCTACCTAACTAAATGGTAAAAGTGAACTTTCAGTGTTTCGGTGATTCAATTATGATCATTTTAACAAGCAGATCAGAGTGGCGAGATGTGAAAACTTTGTGTTGCTCTCGCAGTGCCGGTGAGGGGCAGCGCGAACAAGCTCACCCCTGCCCCCTCCATCCCCCCTCCATCTCCACTCCATCCCTCAAAAACACCTCCACTCTTAACGTGGAAGAACAACAGCCGTTATCTCCAGAAACAAAATAGAAAGTGTGCTCTGTCAAACTCGCATCTTTGGAAAATAATGGTGACCATTTTTTGTGAACTATTTTTGTTAATATAGAGCATGAATGTTGAAAATTTCTAATGTACCCATTCAATTTTTGATTAAAAAAATTAGCTTACCTTATTATCATGTTCTTTTGATGGACAATTTTGGTTAACTACTGACGTTAAATGTGAGAAGGATAAAAAACTTCTTCTTCTTTGAAGGAACTTTTAAATATAAAAATTAAATAAACTTGATCCAGCAACTTCGGAAATAATTTACCATGTTAAACATAGTAAGCCTGTGTTCACAGACAGAGCATAATTCCACAATGTGAAGTAAACTTGAACAATCCGACCTTTCTCGAAAAGTTCACCAGAGCAATCTTCTGATGGAAGAGTTGAAGTTCTTTTTCTTCTTTTCTTCTTCTTTTTTTTCTCTTTTCTTCCCCAAGCAGGACAGCAAGCAACGCTGCTCTGCCGACCGCAAGCATTCTGCCCCCTCCTCCCGCTCACACTCTGTCCTCCTCTGTCTTACCCTCCCCCCCCCTTGCTTTCCTAATGGCAGTCTCTTTTTATCTACCTTTAAAAGGCGAGGTCTTCTACTTTAACCCAATGAACAAAATTTAATTTTTCTTCCTCTCTATCAACGTCACAATGTATCAATATAGAACTCGTTCAACTACTCGGAAGGTTGCCCCATCTGAAAAAAACATCCTCCAGTACAGCTTTGTACGAAATGCTCAGTAAAAAGCGTAAAGCACCAGCCATAAAGCGGAAAGGCAGACCTAATAAATCCGCCCCTGTGAATCCATCAGTTCAAGGTCCTCAAACAGTCAAAACGAAAAATGCTTCTCGGACGTTCGTGAAGTCTGGTATCAGCAAGTGCTTCTCAGCCCCTGAAGCATCACTAATGACTGCAAAATCAGAGTCATCTGACACGGGCGAAAATCTCTCAGGCGCTGCTGGTAATAATCCAGCTCCCAGTAAAAATTCATCTTCTCAAGTTCTGAAACCTGCTACGGGCACACCCGAAGCGAGTTCAAGAAATTCCGTACAAGCAGCACTCGACTCTCAACCCCACGCTTTGGACTGTGTCCGAGAAGATTCATCGTCCACAAAGCCGAGAATCTTTAGTGAAGAAGATACGTCCTCACTGGCGGAAGCTGCCACAGCACTGCGAGCTCCTTCGTCTCGCCGAAACGATTGCGTCATGGCAACGTCGCCCCTGCCCTGCGTCACTGAGAAAGCTCAAAATCGTTCACCGCCGACGGAAACACCAACGTCATCGTTAGAACGCGATAAAATTTTGGATGTGTGCAACCAGTCAAAAAGCACAAGGGGTAATTTTAATTATAATTTTAATGATAAATTGTATGTAGATCTTTCAGGCGGCGAAGTTATGTTTGAAAATGCATACGCAGCAGCTGATACTGGCAGTAAAATACCTCAGAGCGTAAACTGCGAGGATAACGTAAGATTTTCAGTGGAGAAAAATACAACCAGACCTGTTACCGCTTTTGATGGGTACTTACATCCTCTTCAAATGACCAGTTCCCAAACTATTCACGAAATAAATAACACGCTGTCTCTTACAGCTGTATTTCTCAATAAAGCTTTGAGACAAAATTGTCCCCCAAGCCCAGCGTCGATTTTTTCCACTGTATCAAATATTCAAGTGATTACAGAACAGCTTTTTGCTTTAAATTATCGTATCAGCGCTCATGATTTCACGCCGGTGGTAGCTGCGAGTAACCATCCTTACGCGAAATCCCCTTTAGACACTTTTCTCGTTGGAGACAATAGTCTCACAAAAATCAACAAAGATGACATTGGTAGTGCATGCAGGATTCAAACCATAACTTCGGAACGTCTAAATGATCTCTATGATGCGATTGAACGCGCACCTCCTTTCAGGAACTATATAATTAGTTTCAAAGGTTTGAGCCTCTCGTCCCAAAATCTCACGAAATTAAAAAATTTGATCATGACAAAGAATCTTCTTACTCGTATTTATGTGGTGAGTGCTTGCAGTGGGCAACAATTGTACATGGCATCGAGCCTGTGCAGAAAAATTGGTCTTAAACTGATTCCGCTGCGAGCAAATGTAAAAACCGGTCCTGTTGATGAAGCTTACAACAATGTCCGCACTTGGCCTGTTACGCGAGAAGACACGCATCATTTTCTTCAACAAATTGCTCTAAAATCACCTTTGAGACTAACTTCACATTTTATCTCCTGTGTCAGAAACTCCCATGATCTGAATGAAGAAATTGAATACTCTAATGATTATTCAAAACAGCAAAATGAGTTGAATGATTGTTCTAAGTTGACCGCCTATCCACGTGAAACCTCCAGCAGCATAAACAGATGTTTGCCTTCATATAACAAACCCTCTCCTCCCCTCTCCTCCCGATGTTTGCCCTCATATAACAAGCCCTCTCCTGCATACGCCACAAACAACTGCGGAGTGCCTATAAAAAATAGGTTTTCATTGCTATCCAATGCTGATGAAGAGGATGAAAAGCCCCTCTCAGACACGAGTATAAATCAACATCCAATCACATACTCGGAAGCAGTAAAATCAACAGGAAGAGAGAAATCGCTGCAAAATTGCAGTCGACAATCGATGGAAAATCCACTACCCAACGGTATGCACAATCATCACCAGAAAAATATAATTGACACGAGCATTTCTCAGTTCTCTGCAAATCCCCATACGATAAATCACCACAGAACGGGAATTCAGAGCCAGAAAAACGGAAATTCCCCGCACCTCTCAGAACCTCTTAATGATGAAAAAAGTGCGAAAAAAACGTCTCCAGCCCCATTTGTGAACGCATGAATTCCACAATGGATGAATTGAAACGATCATGGAACATAAAACTGATTCCCACCTAAGCCGATGGACACTGCCTCCTCCACGCAGTAGCTCATCTACTTACAAAACAACCAGCATCAAAATGGAATTACAATTCCCTAAAGGCTGCAATCAAAACAGAGAGTAAAGCAAACTACAGCACATATGCTAAGTTCTTTGACAAGAACAGTGGCGACATGCAAAACCTCATAGATAATTACATTGACGAAAAACATTTTGACCAAGCTGCTGTAGACCTTATACCACTAATCATTTCAAATGTGACAGGCAAAAAACTTCTCGTCCTGGATGAACGAGATCATTGTGTTTTGAAAATATCAGTCGTTCCCATTTCAGAGTTATCAAATAATAACCCTCCACTACTGCTCCATCGTAAAAACGATCACTACAGTGCTCTTGTCACACAAGGCAAAAATCAGACCGGGGTTACCTCATCTTGACAAAGTGCCGCTGCCCAGCCAAATAGTAGACTTTCTTACATAGCAGATGCTGGGCCAAACACCCTGGGCAACTTAGACAAAATCGATAAATCCCCTGAACGATCCCATCGAGATAGTAGCCTCGCTACCTTTAAAAAGAGTGCAAATATAGGTAAAATCAAAATCAAGCATGTAAATGCTCGAAGCCTGAATGGTAAATTGGATGAAATCAGAGTAATGTTGGTCACTGAAAAAATTGACATTCTGTGTGTCTCAGAAACATGGTTTGATTCACGAACCCAAAGTTCATTTTTTAACATTCCTGATTACGTGTTGTACCGCTACGATGGCGCTAAAACCAACCGAGGTAGTGGATCTTGTATTTTTGTGAAAGAAATGTCCTCAACATCTTCACTACTGGCGAATAAAGTTTGCGAAGGCATTGAAATGGTTTGGTTAGAAGTGCAAATAAATAAACAAAAATCAATAATCATTGGCAGCCTTTACCGGCACCCATCGTCTCCCCTAAATCTAACATGAAATCTCCTGAATGAAATCTCTCGTCCTGGATGAACGAGATCATTGTGTTTCGAAAATATCAGTCGTTCCCATTTCAGAGTTATCAAATAATAACCCTCCACTACTGCTCCATCGTAAAAACGATCACTACAGTGCTCTTGTCACACAAGGCAAAAATCAGACCGGGCTTACCTCATCTTGACAAAGTGCCGCTGCCCAGCCAAATAGTAGACTTTCTTACATAGCAGATGCTGGGCCAAACACCCTGGGCAACTTAGACAAAATCGATAAATCCCCTGAACGATCCCATCGAGATAGTAGCCTCGCTACCTTTAAAAAGAGTGCTAATATAGGTAAAATCAAAATCAAGCATGTAAATGCTCGAAGCCTGAATGGTAAATTGGATGAAATCAGAGTAATGTTGGTCACTGAAAAAATTGACATTCTGTGTGTCTCAGAAACATGGTTTGATTCACGAACCCAAAGTTCATTTTTTAACATTCCTGATTACGTGTTGTACCACTACGATGGCGCTAAAACCAGCCGAGGTAGTGGATCTTGTATTTTTGTGAAAGAAATGTACTCAACATCTTCACTACTGGCGAATGAAGTTTGCGAAGGCATTGAAATGGTTTGGTTAGAAGTGCAAATTAATAAACACAAATCAATAATCATTGGCAGCCTTTACCGGCACCCATCGTCTCCCCTAAATCTAACACTAGATTTCATTGAGGAAACCTTCAAAGAAATCCTTCAGGCAAAAAAATCATTCTTTGCTTTCGGAGATTTCAATGTTGACCAAACGGACAAAAACAATCAGCTAAGCAAACTATTGTATAAACTAAGCTTATCACAAATGGTCAAAGAACCGATTTGCATCACTAAAGTCTCTGCAACTCTCCTCGATATAGCAATCACAAATAATCCCACCGCAATACTTAGTACAGTAATATCACCTTCTATTTCCGATCACCACTCTATAGAATGTGAAATTAATATTGCGAAGGAAAGACAAAAATACCGCTTAATGACCTATCGCTCGAAAAGACACTATTCAGCAGAACTATTTCAAGAAAAACTACTCGATAGGTCTACCGAATTCCAGAAAATGATGCAATCTGACGATGTTGACACACAAGTGTCAATTTTCAACGAGAACTTCACAGCAGCTCTCGACGAATGTGCACCTTACGTCACCAAAAAACCAAGCCAAAACGGACTGTTTGGATTACTGACGAAGTTAAAGAGATGAGCAGAATAAAGAAAGCTAACTTTCGAGAGTAAAAAAACCATAGATCAAACAGTACCTTATACAAGAGATATAAAGAACATGAAAAAATTCTTCGAAAGAAAATCACTGAAGCGAAACAAACTCACTTCCACCAGGCACTGATAACGGCTAAAAATAACCCGAAGCGAACTTCGGAAATCATTAGTGAGGTAGCCCCATATAAAAATTTAGATCGCATAAGTAATTTTGAAAATCCCTTGGCAACAGCCACGGATTTCAACACATTCTTTTCAAAAGTAGGGGCTCAAGTTTTCAGTGAGGTGTGTACCAATCCAGATGAAACGACAATTGAAAATTCCTGCCCACTGCACCCTTATGCAGAAATCTGCAGGATTTCCTGCAGTTGCTTTATTTTGGATTCCCTTCCTTTGTACATAGGAATTTACGTTGCCATTAAGTGTTACGATAATTCTAGAATTATTCGCTCGATTTCACATCTGTATTATAGTATTCCCAGCTCACTAAAAATTGGCCTTCTCTGTCTACACCATAGTACGCAATTGTCATTACTTGACCTGAATGCAACCACCTGAATGCACCATCATGGTGAGCAGAGCTTATGTAGCCCAGCCAAGACGATCTTCAGCAGATCACCACTACCGGTTCGGGAACTAACTTCTATCTTGCCTCTCAGAGAATAAGCACTGCTGTTCCGTAAAACCTCAGCCAGGCTCTCCGCGACGCTCGAGAGATGTGCGTGATTCTCCACCCTACCAGCTACCAGCTCATCATGATGGGCTGAGACGTCAGCACGGCTGCCACGCTCTCCGTCTACTCTTCTAGCTTCCGCCGCTGCACTTCAGAGGCTCACTAACTATATGGAGGTGTGTGGACTATGGTTCATAGACTAGGAATAACCATTTTAGTGAGCTGGGAATTGTTGATGTGTCACCCATTCAATATAACGTATAACTTATAACCAACAACGTATAACGTTCATCGTATAACCTATAACTTATAACGTTCATCGTATAACCTATAACTTATAACGTTCATCGTATAACCTATAACTTATAACGTTCATCGTATAACCTATAACTTATAACGTTCATCGTATAACCTATAACTTATAACGTTCATCGTATAACCTATAACTTATAACGTTCATCGTATAACCTATAACTTATAACGTTCATCGTATAACCTATAACTTATAACGTTCATCGTATAACCTATAACTTATAACGTTCATCGTATAACCTATAACTTATAACGTTCATCGTATAACCTATAACTTTTATCGATGTAACGAATTGGAACTCACGGTGGCCAACTGGAAGGATTCTTCATTTGTTCGCTAATCTTCCTAATTTCCTCTCAGACTCTGTGCGGACGCGTCCTGTTCCTCGACCGCGTCTCCTTACGGCCGACGGGACCCGAACGTACAAAGCATCATTCTCAAGACACTCCACGATCAAGCCAATTGGAGGACGGCTCCGCTTTGGCTCACTTTACAACGTTGAACTTACTGCATTTGTTGTTAACAAATCTGCTGAATATAATTAATCCAGTTGTCATTTATTTTCTTTCCTGACCGAAAGGATTTTATTTTCTAGAACCCTCGAGGACTGATGTCAAGTGGAGACCACGCCCTGTCGATTTACCAGAGTTACGAAACATCTTATACTCACTAAAAAACACAAAGGCAGTTGGACATGATTGTATCAGTCTTTAATATATCAAAGACAGTTTCCCTGTTACAGCACCATGGATTCGTCTGATAATTAATACATCATTAGTAACCAATACGTTTCCAAACCAATGGAAACACTCCATTATTAGACCGTTGCACAAAAGTGGTGACCTAAATACAGCATCAAACTACAGGCCCATCAGTCTTTTGCCTGTCATGTCCAAAATTATTGGAGAAAGTGGTGACAAATCAACTGTCATTTCACATGGACGAGTCAAATTTACTCCACCAAAATCAATATGCCTATAGAAGAAATACTAGCACTCAAGACGCTCTGCTCAATATATCTGAAAAAATATACAGTGACATCGATCAAAAGAATGTAACACTCTTGCTACTACTCGATCTCTCTAAGGCGTTCGATAGCGTCCAACATGAAAGACTTCTACGTAAAATACTGAACTTGGGAATAGACACGCAATGGTTTGAAAGTTACTTGTCAAATCGATCTCATGCAGTCTGCATAGAAAACAAATTGTCCCCATTCATTCAAAACAATTTTGGTGTTCCCCAAGGATCCATTCTTGGTCCGCTACTCTTTTCTATTTTGATTAATGATTTCCCTCCAATGCCTTCTAACACACGGATCTCAATGTATGCAGATGATGTTCAAATTGCAATAACAAGTTCTGGATCGGAAATACCACAGACGCAAATTAAAGCCGAAACTTTACTGACTAGCCTGAAATCATGGTACGACCGAAATGGTCTCAAATTAAATGCTAATAAAACACAATGCATTATTTTTGGATCCAATGATGCAATTAAAAAAACTTCAGATATTACTCATGCAGTTGGAAATGATAAAATTAATGCATCAGAAAAAATTAAAAATCTAGGTATCTGGTTCGATAGAAATATGTCCTTCAAATCTCACGTTGAGACTACTTGCAACAAAATCTACGGAACTTTAATGTTTTTTCATCGTATAAAAAGTATGCTAGACGAAAAATCCAGATTATTAGCCATTCAATCCCTTGTGTTATCGCGCATTGACTACTGCAGCCTAGTATGGGGAGACTTACCTCAATACCTTCAAAGGGACTTACAAAAATGCATGAATTTTTCAGCCAAGGTGGTATGCAACGGTAATTTCAAAAGAAGTGATCACGTAACCCCTCTCCTCAATAAACTCGGCTGGATCCCTATCCAAGAAAGGCTCCTCATGAAGAAGGCCCAATACGTATTCTCCTCGTTATATCTTCCTCGGAGCAATGCTGAGATAGTGCGTTTCCATCCACCCACTGTAACCAATCAAAAACCGAACAGAAACAATAATGTCTTAGTCAACTATCGTTCATCTCACTTAGGGCAGAAGGCTCTGTCCATATCAGGCGCCTTACTGTGGAACAAACTTCCCCTGAGTATTGAAGTCCCTCAAAGACTGAGAGAATTTAAAGCCAAAATAACTCGTCATCTTGTGTCTCAATAATAATCCTTAGTTACAGAACATACTGAATGAGTACTGACGAATCTCATTCACCTGGTATCTCCATTGCTGAACAATCTCCCTCGCTCATTGTTTTATAATTCAAGACATCAAACAACAGTTTTGAAGTATGCGTAGGTATTATGATTTGACCACCTATACGTTGTCATTTGCGGACATGCTTACTTGTATATGTGTGTATACGTATATAGGTGTATGTGCGCATATGGGTGTGTATATGTGCACGTACAACTGTGTGCACTGGAGTAGATGAACCAGTCGAAGGTGCATTTTATGTCATTCCTATCCGTTTCTGTGCAGGCATCAAACTAGACCGTCATGGTACCTATGTGTGTGTGTGTTGATCAATTACAGACATTCTGCACCATATTATAAAGATAATGTATTTTTTCTAATATGAAATTGTAAAGCATCAATGTAAAAAAAATAAATTCGTTGTGTGATCATCCATTTATACTGCAGTAATATACTTATTCGGCTTATAGTTATATGCTTATAATAATGTGATACCTATGTTTGTTCATCAATTGACGACAATTTGCGCCATATTTGAAAGATAATGTGATTTTTTTTCTAATATGAAACCTTTATAGGACATTAATGTTTTCTTTCTTATTCACGTCCCACAATCGTTTTCATGTTTCTGACTTAAGTAGACTGTTTTGTGTCACTATTTTTAGTACGAAATTTTATAAAATTCATGCTATAATAAAAGATATTTTCTCCGTTTCCCTCGATTGGAATTCTGGTTTATACTGACTAGTTTACGCTGATATTTGCGCACATGCTTACTTGTGTAAATGTGTACGTGTCCACGCTATGCGTATGACACTCTGTAGAATGCATATGTATTGCCTCGATGCATAGAAATGCATTTGTGTATGCTTACGAGTTAGGTGTAAATATGTGCGTGGGTATATGTGTGCATGTGTATGTGTAAGTATTTACATGTATACGTGCACATATGTGTGTACTAGACTGACAACTAGCATTTTACTAGAGATAATGGTCTTTTTTCTGTGCACTCTCAACTTGTAACATTACCTAACTCGTCATATCTTTAGTATTGTAAAGCATTCATGTAAAAACTTTACATTTGTTGTGCGATCATCCATTTATATTTAAATAAAATGCTTGTTAACTAATGACCGTTAGGTTAAAATTCTTGAATCAGAAATACAAAACCTATAATCTTCTTGGTCCTCATGCTTATATGTACACATATGTATATATATGTGTGTGTGCGTGTATGTGTGTGTGTGTGAGTGTGTGTATGGATATATACACACATGCATACGTATGTGTACATATGTATGTATATGGATATATATTTATATATATATATATATTTTTCTTTTTTTCATGCTTCCTTAAAATGACACTTGTGAACATTGACCGAAACAAGCGATTTCATATATTATTTCCTGGCGTCAAGAATTGCGAAGTTTTATGTCATGTACATGTAAACTGTCAAAAGTGTTTTCACCCCACAATGAAAATGCATCGTCCATGAAATTGTGTTATCTCTTACAATTATCATTACATGTATTATCAAATGTAGATTAAGCTAGATTAGGAGTTCATTGCCCTCAATCATTTCTTTTGACTAGTGACACGAGTTTTTCAATACTCGTGTGTGTGTATCATCTAAGTGTATTAATTTTATTTAAGATATTTTAAAAACCAATGATGGTACTTTTGTACCATCTCTATTGGAAATAAACCGTTTTTCTTTTCTTTTTTCTTTCTTATTAGTACACTTCGTATAGTTTGTTTATTATTATGCCTCGTATGGCTAATCTATTTGTACTCCTCGGATGGTTTGTCAATTAGTACTCCTCGTATGGAACTTTTATTTTAGGATGTCTTTTATTAGGAAAGTTTTAAAAGCCAATGTGTTGGCATGTCTCTCATGTTAACATCGGCATCTTTGGGATGCTTTATTTCCAATCAAGCCTGATACATTTGATCTTAGCATTGGTTTTTCAAATGTCTTATAACTAACCCTATATATAGGACACCATGACGGTTCCCCCGTAAAGCCGGTACCCATTTCCGACACCTGGGTTGAGTGTGGTATTGTGCTTGGGCTTTCCCATATACCCAACGGGGAAAATCTCTGCGCCAGCGCCGGGATACGAACCCGCGACTCCAACATACGAGCCCGATCCCTTAACCACTGTACCACGGAGAGCACGTGGCAACTTGGAAAATGATCGTTTTCTTTTTTTCTTTCTTTTCTTTCTTAACATACGATAAAATTTTGCTTTGCTTTTTAGGTGGTGTAGCAGTTTGATCGGACTCATAATCCATTTAATAGTAGCAATTTTTCTATAGCGCAAGTAACCAATTATTTTGTCACAATGCAATACTGCTCGTGATTACACCTAGCACAGTTAATTGTACTCGACTGAAACAAAACTATCTGCCCTCGGCTCGGCTCTGGCAATGATCAATGCACATTGTATAGCTGTTCAACTCCAGGAAACGACAATGACCGGTATTTAGTGTAAATCTTGATATATATACGAGTTAGTTGATGAAAGGCTAAAGAATATAAATTTTTAAACATAAATCAAGTTGCATACCTCTTCAATTATTGTAATAACTTCCAATTATCGAATGTACTATTTATACAGAAAATCTGGCAGCATTATACTGAAGAGATATCACAGCTGCCAGCTGGGAGATGTGCAGCTATGCTGTAATGAAACGATCCACCAGTCTCCTAAACCGAGTTTGCTTTGGAGATGGTGCAATCTGTCCATTCCCCTAACCCCCAATTTTCTGTTTCAGAACAGGGTTATTACTATGGACTGACCGTTGCCGGGCCCCGGCCAACCCCGGCCATTTTTGCTGACCCCGGCCCCGGCAAGCCCCGAAAATTTTTGCCCACCCCGGCCCCGGCAGAATAGTGCCTTAAACCGGGGTTTTGGCCGGGGTTTTTAGTAATGTACTACACCTTTTTTACATCAAATTAATCCAAGTAAAGTTCAAATTAATCCAAGTCAAGTTCAAATTAATCCAAGTCAAGTTCAAATTAATCCAAGTCAAATTCAAATTAATACAAGTCAAATTGAAATTGATCTAACCTTAAGTTGAGTTGAAAATTGACAAAATCACACGTTAATTTGAGCGGTTTTGTTTTAAATGGATTTGGATGTAATTTGGACGATTGTCTATTGGATGTGGTGAGCGAGACAATCATTTTCCTTTAAGCAAGGAATACATAAAATTTCCGCCAGTATTGCAATCTCTATAAAAACAAGCTGTCGTAAAATGTGCTAAATCTGCCAAGTGTCCAGCATCAGGAGGCTGAGTGTGATTCAAATCTTTGACCGGCGTGAAAGAAGCGAGTCAATTATAAAAACTTAGCATTAAACTACTCATTAATGTTGCTTTAAAATTCGACATTGATGGCAGTGTTCAAACATTCAAATATTCATTTTCAAAAGGTAATTTTATGTTAATCATACATGTAGTAGTTTCGAGGATTTATTTACACTCATAAATATTTATATACGTGAAATTTCACCTGATCACACATATATATGGAATCATATATATGCAAATACAAAAGATTGCTACCGGACGATGCGTAGATTTAATCTTTAAAAGTAATATACAAATGAGATTCACAGAGTACTATAATGTACGATTCCGTTTGATTACAGTTTATATGAGTACTACACAAATGTGAAGAAATGTAGGGTCCTCTGACAATGCACTATAATAATACAAGTTACAATGTTTCTGACTCAATGCGTATTTTATATGTATGTGTATACAATTCAATATATGTCCGTGTATACATTCAATGTATTTGGATATGGGTGGCAATATTAATTAAATGACTATCATAAAAGTTACTTGAGTCTTTAAATTATAAGATATATAGAATTGTATACACATACAAACAAATGAAATACGCTTTGAGTTAGAATCATTCTTTTTGAATTATTATTGTATATTGTAAGAGGATTCTATGTACATTTAGTCACATCGACTAACACGGATTACGGAATAGTACATTAGTACTCAGTGAATCCCATTTGTATATTTCTTTTAAAGATTAATTCTGCAAATCGTCCGGTAGTAATCTTTTGTATTTGTATGTATATGATTTCATGTATATATGATGAAGTGGAATTTCAGGATCGATGTAAGATCTATGAGTAAATAAATCCTCGAAACTACTATGTGTATGTGTAACATAAAATTACCTTTTGAACATAGATATTTGAATGTTTGAACACTGCCATCAATGTAGAATTTTAAAGCTACATTAATCAGTAGTATAATGCTAAGTTTTTATAATTGACTGCATCTTTTACGTCGCTCAAAGATCTGAATCACACTCTCCCTCCTGATGCTGGATACTTAGCACATTTTATGAGAGCTTGTCTTTCCATAGATTGCAACACTGGCGGAAATTTTAAGTATTCCTTGTTTAAAGAAAAATCGATTGTCTCGCTCATCACATCCAATAGATACATATTTACCTCCAATAGATACATGTTCACAAAAACCGCTCAAATTAACGTGTTAGTATGTCAATTTTTAACTCAACTTAGGGTTGGAGTAATTTGAACTTGACTTGGAATAATTTGAACTTGAATTTGATTAATTTGAACTTGAATTGGATTAATTTGAACCTGACTTGGATTAATTTGAACTTGACTTGGATTAAATTTAACTTGACTTGGATTTATTTGGAGTGAAAAAGGTGTTGTGTGCTCGGCAAACCGCACGTGAAAAATTCACGTGATTTTTAATTAAATTTAAAATGATTTTTCGAGAGATTTGCGACTTTATCGCAATCCTGAAGAACATGCAGTCACTAAGTAGAAAAGCAGTGTGTATACTACCATCCAGTGTAATTATAATCCAGTGTGCAGTTATTGACATGAAAGATTCTCGACTTGAAAGATCAAAATATCAGTAGCTACTGATAAGATGCTATTTTCGTTTACTTGCTTTTGTATTTACTCTGAAATGGCACACTGAATTTGGATACTGAGGTTCGGAATTAGTCTTGTTCTAATCACCTTCTGTATGAAATCAGATTTCATCCCCTCTTTCATACTGCCGGGTACGGGAGTACGATGGAGAGAACAAGCTCTCTCGTAGGATGCTATCATAAATTATTCTTGCCATCCATAAAAATTGAATTTGAGTCTACCACATTTAGCTGGCATAAATTTGATGCGCTCGGCTGCAGCGGTTACACAGAGCTGAGAGACGCTGGTGCTGGTTAGCGCCGGTCGGGTGAATTGGTCAGGGATTGTAAACTATCAAAACATTAACATAAAAGCGCCGATCGTGTAGATGGGGAACAGAGCGTGGGATCAGTCGTTGAATTAGCCATGGCTAAAGAGAAAGCAGGGCCCCCACGAGAACATACCCCACATCCCTTCACCCCAAAGAACCTACCCCCTTTTTCCCCAACCGTACCCCCTTTTTGGGAGGGAGGCGCGAGCCCAGAACGGAGCGGGACAGAGGTTGGAAGAGCATTACGTGTCGGGTTAGTATCGAGAGCGGTCGGGCTCGGACTCGAAATTAGGAATCGGAGGCGAGGGATCAGAGATTGGTTGAAGTAAATTTCTGACTAAAATATCGATCGGGTTTGATAAGTTGAGGTTTCCTTGTGTTCAGTTTAAACGTTGGAAAATTCGACGGGCTAATTATTGACTCATCGTTGAGGGCGCTGACGTTCAAGCGTATGCGACACGCTTTCCCTGGCTCGACGTTTCCTTAGCTCAAAAATTTGACTGTATGTTACACAGTCTGTTGTGTTGGCACCTTGGGCGATCCATCGGAAGATAATCGTGATTCGAGGTTGTCCGTGTTGTCCATTGATCGTAAAATGTTCTTTGCCTCGCGTGCTCTCGCCGTCCGTACGTGCCTCCCTAATAAATAATTAAAGGTTCGAGGCGTATAATTCTCCTCTCCCTCGCTCTTGAACTTGCCACTTAGAAACGCGTGCCCTGCCACTCGGACGCAACCTGAAAATAATAGTTCACGTTTTGTTATCAATGCTTAACTAAAATTCATCTGTTACTAAATTCGAGGCTTTGTGCCTCTGGTGACAGCGACCCGTTACCGTCAACTTTCGCATTAAAAATCAACCAGTACATTCAAAGTAACGAACAAATAAATGTCCGATATTAGAGGGATAGAAAACCCATTATATACAACTGGTGTTGCAGTGGTGGGATGTCGTGGCAAAAGTAGAAAGAGCGAGAGAGAGAGTGAGAGAGTGAGAGTGAGAGGGAGAGAGGAGACGGAGAAAGAACAAAGGAGAGAAGGAACCAGTCCAGAGGCAGCGAGCAGCAACACCTCCGAAGGACCAAAGGAAAACTGTAAGTAAACACCATTTCATTGCATTTCTTTGTATGTTCCATGGGAGATAAGTTGTGCGCAGCCCCTTTAACAAGTGGACTCAACTACCCGTATTGACGGGCCCGATAGCACACATGTTTACCGAGCATCCATCTGGGGCCTGGTAACGCTACAAGTTAAGATAATTAAACATTTAAGCGGAGCGTCGATAGCAGGAGTCTCACCTGAAGATCTTCGAAAACAATGTTCAGGTGAACACGTTTCACTGTAGCCGGCTGTCAAGGACCCAAGGGCCCACTGTAGCGAGGGCAGAATGCCGAGTCACGCACAGCACACAAGAGGGACGTGTGCAAGCTATCACGGCCGTATCCAATCTGACGTGGCAGCCTTCGGATGCCACGCACATCTGCTTGCTCGAATCCGTCGCGAAGGCTTAGGACTCGTACAAGAAGATCAGACGAACGTTTTAGTGTTAACGTTTACATTTTTTGCCGTAGACGTGAGGACCCCCGCCATTGCTCCGCTTAGTCGTATAATTATCAGCGTAATTAATTTTTAGGCTTATTAGATGGAGCACAGTCTTTGCCCCTTATTGCGGAAGGCCTTTTGTGCCTTATAAAATCCGCAAAGGACCTCAGCGTTCGAGCAATGACTGGAATCGCGATACAATCCCGGCAAGAGAAAAAACGGAGTTTTCATTAGAAATTTCCGTTACATAGGTTTAGACATTCAAACATTTTAATATTTTGATGTTACTTTCCAGAGGAAGCATAGAAAGAACATCAATTACATTTATGCGCATATTAATTTTTTAGTGCAAGAAAGAAGGAAAGGACCTTAGAGGCGCCCTCGCCTAATTAAGTTTGCAAGCTTGCTACGTTGCTGGCGAGCTGCCTGCCGCCTAGGACGTGCAGCTGCCTCAATTTCAGGTTCTTCGGAAGTTTCCGAGGAGTCGGATTCCAAAGAATAGTGCTGTTCTCTAGGGCGTTCAATAGAAAAGGAACTACCCTCACGAGAAAAAGAACTCCCGGGAGGCTCGAAAGAAGGATGTAATTCTTCACTCGAACTTCCTTCTGCGCTTTCCCACCCTTCCCCTGAAGCAGTATCAGAAGCAGCTAACTCCAGGGGGTAAAGTAAAGAAATTTTAACGGCAGCCTCGGAGTTATCAGCCTTTATAATTTTAACGACCCGTACCTTACCATCGCGTCCAGGAAGTAGCGCGATGATACGGACTAAGGTCCAAAAAAAATTGTCTAGGTCTTATAGGATGCCTTAATAGGACAACCTGACCTACAGATAGGAATTTATTATTAAGAGGTAAAAATTTAAGAGGATTTGGACCTCTTAGGGTGATTTAAAACTGATAGTACCAGAGCTCCCTAAACTTGGCTACCATGACGTCGCGTCTCTCAAGCGCGGAGAGCAGATGCTCTCGACGGTCATCGTCCTCGGTTTCCAAGTCAGGGACCTCATCGGAAAGGATTAAAGAGTTAGAAGTAGGGTAAAGTTGAAAGAATTGAATAGGCATGATAGGCAGAATAGTGTCCCCCGTCTCTGTGTAGGAAAGAGGACGTCGATTAATATTAAGAGAGATGTCTGAAACTGCAGTGAGAAACGTACAGGAAGGATAAGTGCTACGGCCAAAAAGCTTGTACAAACTCTACTTAATAGATTTAAACAAGCGTTCCCAGATCGCACCAAATTGTGGACTATAGATCGGGATAGTTTTAAATTTAATGTTAAATGTTCGGAAACGTTCTTCATACAAGGAATAAGTTAAAACTTCTGCCAAAAGGTCAGAAGCAGCTACAAAAGTTTTAGCATTATCGGAATACACGGTGTTAGGGACACCTTTTTCGTTCGTGAAGCGAATGAAGGCAAAACAAAATTCTTCCAACGTCATGGAAGGAAGAATCTCTATATGAATAGCTCTAGTTTGAAAACACGTAAATAGTAAAAGATACACTTTTTGTTTATGTCCAAACGGATCTAACACCCAGAAATGAGCAGAAAAGTCCATTCCTGTGGTAGCAAAAGGTCTTACAAAATTAGTCCGACTGTCAGGCAAAGCTGGCGGGTCAGGATAAGAGAAAGCTTTAGCGTTTACCCGCTTGCATACTATGCATTTGGATAGAACGCTACGCACAGTACGCTTACAGCGCGGTATCAAATAACCGTCCATTTTAAGTTTTTGTACAGTCGATTCAACACCCTGATGATTTAAAGTTTTATGGGTATGCAATATTAGAAGACAGGTTAGATGAGAAGAACCAGACAACAGAATAGGATTCCTAGTGTTGTAATCTAATTCCTCCGCTAAGACAATGCGGCTGTTAGATCTAATTAAATTATGAGAGTCAAGAAACAAGTTGAAAGATCTAACAAGCAAAGGCGGACGAGGATTCTTGGTTTCCAAGGCCTCTATCTCGCTGGCAAAATGCTCTCTTTGCATAGATGAAATGAGGTATAGAAACGCTCGCAGTTTAGACTCCCCCGGATCTGCGCGCTTCCAGATTGCCACAGCCCTAAATACCTTCTCTACCACACCTAGTAATCTGGGGTAGGAGGAAAAGCGCTCAATCTCCACAATCGAAGCTTCACATGGGTGAGCAACATTAACTGCGATGCACGTATCGGAAACAAATTGCTGCGGAATGCATCCTAAGTGACCCTTAGGCCACTTATCTCTACTTTCTCTGATCCAAGAAGGACCTTCTAACCATAAAAATTTACATTCTAGAAACTTAGAAACCTTAATACCCCGTGTCAACATGTCAGCAACGTTAAACATCGTGGGTACATACTCATAGCTGAAAGCAGCCAAAGTCTCACATTCTAACTTCTTACGCAGGTTTCTATTTCTTTTATTCTGTTGCTTACAAAGACATTTTTTCGAGGAGGTTTACCGCTCAAGAGCCAAGCTAGGGTTACTTGAGAATCAGTGAGAATAGTTACATTAGACACTTTGAAAGGAAAATTAACATCACACAGAAGAGATATAAGACACTGGTAGGCAAGAAACACTGCCAAGAGTTCAAGAGAAGGAAGAGTTCGCTGGCGAGAAGGCGAAACTTTAACTTTAGAGAAGAGTAATGCGCTGCGATCCTCTTGGACGCCATAAATACAGGTACCAAAGGAGCAAGCACTAGCATCACAAAATACAATAAGTTGCGTAGTTTTGGTCAGCCAAATTCATCCTAGGAAACTCAAAATCCCTCAACTCCGAAAACTCCCGACAATAGCCTTGCCATTCCTTACATAAATCTTCCGGAACATCCTGATCCCAATCTAGCCTCAAGGGCGTTAAATTTTTCAAAATGAGCTTACCTCGCACAGAAAAGGGCAACAAAATTCCCAAGGGATCATAAATAGACGCTACTTCAGAAAGAATTTTTCTTCGGGTTTTACACGAAGAGTCCAACTTTTTAACAGACAGAGAAAGAAGATCAGTAGAAGAGCCATAGTCATACCCTAGCACTCTGGAGAGCACTTCGGCACTACATAGAGCAGGGTCAATTTGGGAAAGAAGTTCAGAATTATTGGACTTCCATTTGCGTAACGGAAATCCACTCTCCTCAAATGCACTATTGGCGCTTCGGAATGTGCTAAGCGCTAGTTCAGGACTTTCTGTCGTGAACACTAAATTGTCGACGTACAGCTTATTTGCCATAACGTCTCTAACGGTCAAATCCGTAATAGTTTGAGGGTGCAATTTAAGAAGATAGTTAAAAATATAAGGCGATGCAACAAACCCGAACAACAGAGTTGTATAACGGAAATAAGAGAATTTGCCATCCATGAAAAGGATGAAGCTAAACTGATTGCGGTCAAAATCACAAGCAAGTTTTACCTGCAGGAATGCCTTAAATATGTCAGAAAGTACTGCTATGCTATTAGCAGGGAAATAGACCAAAAGTCCTAACAAGTTATTCATCAGATTAGGACCTACATAAGAGGCTTCGTTCAGACTGGGCAAACCCTTGATCTTTAATGAGCAATTGAAAACCGGTCGGATTTTGGAAGTTTCAACATGTGTACGTATTACCGGCCTATGCGGGATCCATTTGTGAGCTCGCACATCTAGTTTTTTAACGAGAATGGGTTCAAAAATGCCCAATTCCAGCTGCTCAAGGAATACGTCATTATAGGCCTGTTCAATCCCCTTTAGGGCATTATCAGTCGCCACTTTACGAGCTAGATATCTTGCTAATACAAAATTATTAGGAACTCTAGCCAAAAGTTGGCGATTCCACGGTAACTGGACAAAATATTTGCCTTCTTCAAGTTTAACACTATCTTTAAAATCTTCTAATTCCTTATCATTCTCTTCCTCCTTAGAGGGTATACCAATAAGCTCCAGGCCAAGAAGCTGCTCTAATCCAGTCTAAACTACGCATTGCTCTAAAACGTCTAACAATGATGTGCATACTTTCGGAGTTTCAAAGAAAGCAGCAAGAACATTACGGTAACGATTTGCATTCAACTTACACTTGGCAACTTTCCTTTTAGTTTTAGATTTGGTTTCAGTTACGTTTTCAAGAGACAGAGCAGGTTTACATATTTCAACATTAGCTTTCCCTTTAGGTTTTGTTTCACTTACATAGTCAGAAGACAGAGAATTTTTACATTATTTAACATTACTATTGCTTCCAACGGAAGTTTTAAGATCATTAGGTTGCTTCTTAGTTTGAGAAGCAACAAGAGGAGATAAAGAGGAGTTGTAACATTTTAACTCCCCAAAGGTAAGAAACCCGTTAGAAATGCGCATGGCTTTATAGCCATTTACGTGCTGTAACTCTAAAACTTTAAACGTTTGAAGAGCATCTACACCCAAAATTCCGCGAATTTGGATGCTATCATTTATAACTTCAGGATAGGAAGTCGACAAAGGGAGTTTAGTTTTCAGAATTGCGAGTTTATCCTTCAAATTTCTCATACCCATTTGGAGATTTAAATTTCGCATGGCGAAAACATCAAGCTCATGCTTCTCACTGTTCGGAAGCACGAGTTCAATGCTAATTGGCTTGCCAATTAAAGGAACAGAAGCACCTACTGTGTTTATAGTTAGCTCCTGTAAGTCTGTATCTGAATGGTCGGAACTTACGATATCCAAATCAATAAGCGACGACTGACTGCCGCTATCAATTAGAAAATTAACACGTTTAGTTACCCCACCATACTTGGTGGTAAGCGCAACAAGAGGGCACATCCTAAGACGTGCCTTTAACCGTCATGAGGAGGTTGCAACAAAGGCACTGGATTCAATAAATTTAGGACACAATGGGCTAACATGATTGTTAGCTTTACACAAGGAGCACAAGAACGGGAGACCCTTGACTTTGGAGGGACACGCACTAGACAAATGCTTACTACTTAGACAGGTAGAACATAATTTTAATTCACCAGCCCGTTTCACACGCTTTTCGTGCGAATTAAATCGCCTGCATGCAAACGAAGCGTGGTTTTCCTGATTGCAGAAGCGACATACCTTAACATCGGGCGTTTTATTAGGTTTAGGTAAATATTGCGTTTTGTCCCTCATCTCCGTCCGGGTCACCAGTTCTGTTTCCTTACTACGGAATGCATGTGACGGTTTGGATTTACCTTTTGTTTCAAGAAGAGAAAGCACTTTATGAGCATTCTCAATCATCTCCAAAGTAAAGAAACTCGCTTTAAAATAGCGAAGAAGTTCCAACAGGAAAAATTCAGGAAGTTTAGTTTTAATTACAGCAGAAAACAGTAGGTTACCCGATTTCTCATTAGAGAAATCCAAACCCAACTTGGAAAGCTCAAGAAGGCGAAATTAAACCTTAAAGATGAAGGAATTTATTTCGGATAAATTATGAACACTGGGACAGCTCAGGATCTCATCAAGAGCTAATAAGATTAATTAGTCAGCGTTAAGAAAATCTTGCTTAAGCAATGCCCAAGCAGATAGAAAACTAGTTTCTTCGATAGGAAGTCCCTCTATAAGACTGAGAGCTCTTCCTTGAAGCTGATTTTTGAGGAAGATAAACTTTTGTTTCTCACTCATGTTAGGATAAGCCTGAAGGGCATTAGAAAAGGACTCTTGAAAGTGAAGAAAGTTGAAAGGGCATCCCTCATTGTCACTGAATTTTTTCAGTGTCAACTGAGGTGCTCTAAAGATATTCAAAGGAACATCAGATGTAGAAACCTTAGCCACAGAAGGCTGACCGGTAGTACTAGAGTTTAGCACCGGAGAAGAGGAAATGAGTTTTTTAAGTTCTACCATAAGTTCTATGATCTGAACCTCATACTCCGACCTCCTAACCAGCTCCTCCTCAGAAACCTCACTAATATCTGAAGGAATAGAAGAGGACAGAACTCGAAAGGACTGTAATAGCCCATTTAACTGAGAAACAGCTTCAACAAGAAAGGACGGATCACAATTAGGAGAAAGTGTTTTTTTCAAAAAAGAGGTAATACTACACTTTATGCCTCGCAATTTAATGCTTAAAGCTAAGGCAGTACACTTTTCAGATTCCATTCCTCAATAATCAAATTTCTATTTTAAGGCTTATTAGAAAAAAGTTCAGCTAAACAGAGAGAAGTCTACACTTTAAAGTGGACAAGTTATATCCCTTTAAAAGGCATATAAAAACATATCAATGACATAGAAAATACACAAGAAGTTACACTTACCCCACCAGTTACTTTTACTTTTACAACATTTTATTTTTAAAGTTTACACATTCAAAATAGAGTTAAAGCCCAATTACATATCTAACGAGAGAACCTAATAAAAGTTAGACGAGGCTCAAAAAAGGCCAGAACCTTTAAAAAAGGAAAGGTTCAAAGCAACACAATACGGAACCTCGTCTAAAATACAACAGGTTTCGCTCAACTTACACCTAATGAGATTGAACTTCGGCCCCCGCTACACCAGACAGCGGCGCTAATGTCGCAAAAACAGACACAATAAATTTCCTCTTATTGAAAAAAGGAAAAACAATTCAAGAAGAAAAAAGGATAGATACCAGGATTTATCCTGCCGGGTTCCAGACAAGCTCTACCATAAACCAGATGGCGTTGAGATCAAGCTTGCTTAATTGCCGTTTAAGCAACTGCGTAAAAAGCAGCTCGGCTCAGAACGTTTAAGTTCTTTCAAGAGGTATCTCTTTATGAAGAATTTTAAGAGACATTATCTCTTCGAATAGAAATTACGATAATGAGAGTTGAGATTATAAATGATGAGAAATTGTTTTCGAATAAAAATTGGTGCGCAGCCCCTTTAACAAGTGGACTCAACTACCCGTATTAATGGGCCCGATAGCACACATATTTACCGAGCACCCATCTGGGGCCTGGTAACGCTACAAGTTAAGATAATTAAACATTTAAGCGGAGCGTCAATGGCAGGAGTCTCACCTGAAGATCTTCGAAAACAATGTTCAGGTGAACACGTTTCACTGTAGCCGGCTGTCAAGGACCCAAGGGCCCACTGTAGCGAGGGCAGAATGCCGAGTCACGCACAGCACACAAGAGGGACGTGTGCCAGCTATCACGGCCGTATCCAATCTGACGTGGTAGCCTTCGGATGCCACGCACATCAGCTTGCTCGAATCCGTCGCGAAGGCTTAGGACTCGTACAAGAAGATCAGACGAACGTTTTAGTGTTAACGTTTACATTTTTTGCCGTAGACGTGAGGACCCCCGCCATTTCTCCGCTTAGTCGTATAATTATCAGCGTAATTAATTTTTAGGCGTATTAGATGGAGCACAGTCTTTGCCCCTTATTGCGGAAGGTTTTTTGTGCCTTATAAAATCCGCAAAGGACCTCAGCGTTCGAGCAATGACTGGAATCGCGACAAAGTAGAACGTGTCTTTAACTGCAAAAATTTATTTCTTTATTGTCTTCTGTTAATGTTTGGTTGTGTGAGCGTAGCCCCTAACAGAGATTGAGCGTATCGCGGCGCAGCCTGGAAGTGTCATTTTTGTGAGATTAGCATTTTTGGTAGGGATCGCTGCACATGTGAAGTAGAAGCAGCGAAGGTTCATTAGGAATAATACCAATTTTTTTATTTATGTTCTTCGGAAGATACATTCGATTCTCGTGTTCTTGTTGTAATTTAGGTACATATGGGGTGAATGTTTTTAGCAGGATTGCAAATTGAAGGGAACGATTACGTGCACTCATTGACGGAAAGATATATATGGTTGTGTAGTTGTGAGGGCCAGCTGAGAGTTAGTTAGGCTTTGGTGCTGGAAGGAAATATAGTGACTATTTAATACTATTGTGACCTTTCTATAACTATAGTGACCTTTAAAACTATAGTGACCTTTCGGTTCACTGACGTCTTGTTTCAGCTCTTAACTCTCTTTCTTTCACCTTGTCTTGTTTAATGAACCTCATTAAACTGTTCTTACAAGTTATCTTAACTTAAACTGTTCTTACTTATTAGTGTCCCAACTTGCTGTTCTATGTACTTTTGCCTAGATGCTGCATTTCCCGAGCTCTTCATCGAATGGTGCCTTCCTCCTTCCTCTCTTGGAGACACCTTTAAGTTTTATTAGCGGCTAGAGCGGTTTAAACCAACCTAACATCTACTCTGTTATTGTATATAAATCAACGAAACATCTTGCTAGAATAACGGGAGCGCGAGAAACTCATTTTTTTTGTTGTGCGCAAAGTTCCTTGCATCAGAGTAAACTGATAATATCTTTTGAGTTTATTGCATTCAACGATCAATTCTTGACTAAGTTTCGAGTAGAGTAGATGGAAACTAATTACGATAATTTCAGCAGAGCATTAGTATGATTGAGCGTTGGTTGCTATGCAAGTAATTTCTTAAGAATGCCATCAGCCAACATGAGCGACTTTTCTAAAAGCTTTTAGAGCGCAATGTGGGATGAGTGTCATAAAAGCGACGGAGGCATGAAGGGACTTACTCCGAGACTGTGGAAGATGGGAGCAACCGCAGAAATCAAGTGTAACGGGCAGAGGAGAGGCATTGGATAAAATCGAAGATCGACATACAACTCGTAGATAGCTGGGCTAGGTTAAGGTGTTGTAGTGTTCTCCCTCAGGCTGCTTTACACTCCGGGCAGACTTTGTAAACCTTTAGACTCTGTACATCTATGCCCGGAGCGAGTGCCTGAGGTGCAAACGAACCCGACAGGGTAAGGAAAACACAACTGGAATTAATGCCGTATTATTGAGAAGATCGCCGACAATGGTGGCACACGACGAAATATTACAGCCGGGTAATACAGCAACCGAGGACGTCTTGGCGGGCCGACGGTTGTCGGGGAGGTGCAGCGAGGTTGTAGGACGAAAGCAGACCGGTGAGGCGGCTACTGACCGAGAGTCTCCAACCAAGGAGCATCAGAGGCGCTAGCAGGGAACTGGCTCGAGTCGAGGGAGCGACGAGTGGCGGCTGGCAGTCGAGGCGGCGGTGACAGTAACAGAGGTGGTGCTTGCGGAGCGTCGAGACTTTGTTGCAAACATCAGGGACGCTGCGAGCGTACTGAGGCTGCGCTGGCTGCGCGGCTGTTTATATAGGCCTCGCTGGAGCCTGACTCTAGCCGTCCAGGTCTCCGATTGGTCAAGACGGGGGTGCCCGCTTCTCGCCGTCTAGGCTTGTGCTATACTTACGGAGGTTTCTATCGACGTTGCCTGACTGTTCGAGGCAGGCTGCTTATAAAGCTCGGTCCGGCACCCCAGCTCCAAACTTGAGCTCTGATTATTGGTCGTTTAGCACTGGCGCTTTGAGGCTGTGACTGTGAGGTGGCGCTTTTAAGCTTGTGTGGATGTGTGTGTTCATACCACCACAGTGTCTTAGTTGTGCTGCGCAGAATATGAATTGCTAGAATAAAATTAGAGGTAGAACTGCATTTTAAGGTTGACGTTCCGAACAACTACAAATTTATAATGACTTTCATATTGTAAAATGAATTGATTGCTGGTAATTTGACTGCTAGAGATGCGTTAGTAAATGGAGAGGAAATTGGATTTATGCTAGTCAGTTACTGACAGAGATAAATCAGACGGTGGTATACAGTCACAGATCAGCGCGGTCCGCAACAGATTTTATGATATAATTATTGCCGGTAAAATACCAGGCCCTGTAAGTCCTGGCACCCTTAGTAGGTAAATAGCAAATACGTTTACTAACTAAATATTCTTTTCAGAGTAGCCTAAGAAACAGCTAGCTATAAGCACTAACAACATATTGCCTTTCAGGTGTAGATTAGGAGAGCAACATAGGCGTGAAATAGAGTTACTTTAATATTAGTTCAGGATAAATTCGCCCATAAGGATAATTCTCTCCGCGGCAGGGAGGGAGGAAGCTTGAGATTGTTAATTTCTTTGATTGACGTTGAGAGATAGCGATAGCAGTCTAAACGAGTCACCAGATCTGCTAGGCGAGGCTAAGTTAAGCGTACTCGTATGACAGATGTTTTGCCTTCACATGAAAAGCGAGACCTGACCGAGTTAGTCGTAGGCTGATATCAGCGCAGATAGTGGCGCCGAACTCACAAAGAGTGATGATCTTGTCATGAACTCCTGTAAGCGGTTCAGCACTTCTCCCGAGACATTAGATTAAATAAGTTGTTCCATCTCGGATATAGCGAAATTATTTAGCTATATTGCTCGTCTATAATAACGTAGCTTAATACGGGACGGCAAGTACGGATACGAGTATTCACGGTATAGATCTGAGGCGAGGATTCCGCGAACAATAGCTGGCCGCATGAGGTCATAAAATTTGGAAGCGTTCCACTGCTGGGACGCAGGTAATATGAGCTGTAGTACGCTGCTGACTGTGAAACGCAGTTCAGTCAGAGAGAAGCGCACCACCGTGCGTGAGATGCTAAATACGAGATCGGTTGGAGAACGAAATAAATAGCAATGAGCAAAGATAATAATGTAGAGATGGATGGCTCCAGTGCTGAGAAATCAGAGCGTGAACAACATTGAGCCGACGCTGGAGCTGAAATATTTAATGATAAATTGCGCTAAGGTGAATTTTGAAGATTTTTCAGGAAGGTGACGAGCGAGCGAGGTGTTGGCATATACGCGTGCCAAAAACGGGCACCGTAGCGGCCTCCAACAGAGAGGGACCGGAAATAGTGGTCGACGTAAGAGAGATGGAGAGGCATTCACCGATGGTAAGATCGGGAACGCTTCTGTTGCGGAGTAATCCGGGCGTGAACAATGGAGGTGTTGTAAATATCTTGTCTGCTAATGAACGTAAGAATGGACACTGCGTGAAGCTTGACTGTGAAGGACATGGTTACACTTACAAAGGCATGTGCGCAATGCCTTGAAGCATCGCAGCTTTTACCCGATATCATGAGTTCATAGAATGCTGAGAATAAGTCATGCGAGACTTTGAGGTAAATGAGAATAAGTCATGTGAGACTTTGAGGTTAATGAGAATAAGTCATGTGAGACTTTGAGATGAATGAGAATAAGTGCAACCTAGGGACGCCTTGAGTTTGCAAGGATACGAAAATTCATGCTTGCTTCTCACGAATTGATTAGCAACGGTCACTCAGTAAAACAAGTCAGCTGACAAGTAGGAATAAGGTAGGAACATCCCATTTATCATCATTAATCATAAGGACCTCCCAGGTAGCAAGTAATTATTAGGCCAATATTGGGTTGATAATTATTTATTGACTTGATATTGGAATCTTGGATTACAATAGTAGGCTAATAACAAGACAATATCGAAAAAAGATGTATTTATTTATGATATCAACTTGTTATTGGGACAATGTAGTAAATAGTTTTATTTCTAATATTAAACTAACAATGTATATATATATGTACGATATTCAAATAAGTGGAAACTAGCTCATAATAATTAAAAATCTCGCAGTTTAATAAAATTTGTTGAAATATAAATTATTATTGTCCAAATATTGGATTGATATTGTACGTCAATAATACGGAGTAATATGTTTAAAATGTACCAATAAGTTAATGAATAGTTATTGCAGTCATTAATGAGTGCAGACACATTTGACAGATACCAAGAAATGTGAATTCGTTACAATAATATGTATATTCAGAATTACTGTAATCACAGGTTCTCAGTGTTGGTTTTCAGTCGTCCAATGAGTTTCGAAGGTCTAATTTTTTCAAAAAATATGCTAAAATCGTTTGTCATATGTTACTATAGCAATAAATGTCTGTACATTGAATTAAGACGATATAAAATCATTTATATAGATGGTATAAATGACTTAATTTCGTAACGAAGGCATTGAGTAGGCCTATTCCTACCATATAACCCATTTTGCATGCATCATTCTTTGAGTTAAGCGCTTTCGTGCAATTTTTCAATCACGCATATGTATGCTGCTTAGATGAACGTATATATGCTGCTTAGTACAGGTTGCCCGACCACTGGTACGTACGTGCAACACAAAATTTGTAGGTGTGTAGGTATGTACATCGGATAACATAGCTATCAGAATTATATATATTTCTCATCTTTGAACCCTTCTGAATATTGATGCGATATTAGAAATTAATTATTGAGCCAAAGTGTTGTTTAAGGAAACACCTCAATATCAAGTCAATAGTGACACAGTAATTAGCTGATACTGGGTTAAAAATAAATTATTATTGGGACAATATATTCTACCAATATCCACTTGATGTCAGAAAATAAGTATTGGGCCTGTAGTACCCTACCTTAGTTACCCCTCAAACTCAGTTCTAGTCCATTTGTGTTCAGTAATACTAGTATGTATAAATGTAAAATTGTCCATGAATTAATTGGCAAAATCCGCATAGCGAATCAGCGATACCAACGGCAGGAGAAGTACGAGTATACTACTAAGGTCGCTGCTTCACTCGTCGCAAGCGGAACTCAGTTTCAAAAGCAGCAACAACTCCAGACCTTACAGGCAAATATATTACTAAGGAACAACACATCAGCAGTAAATCCATAGTGACACAGTAATTAGCTAATATTGGGTGAATGAAATTATCATTATCGGGGCCATATGTTTTACAAATATCAACCTATCAGGAATTGAGTATTAAGCCAATATTATTGTAGGGAACACTTCATTATCAAGTCAATATTGACACAATAATTAGTTGATATTGGGTTGATAATAATATTGTTATTGGACCAATATAATTTCCTAATATCAACCGAATTTTCCAAAATAAGGTATTGCCCCAATGTTCATTTTGAATATCCAGTCAATATTGAGACTGTATATTGGCTCAATATTAGGTCAATAAATTTTGCTGCCTGGGCTGCACTACGAAGTGAACGAAAGGATAGGAAGAATGTTCATATGTATTCAGAGCGTGTGTGCTGATTAGGGTCACCGGAATGTGTGCTGTTCGTACTGCAGGAGAGTGTGCTGTTTGTGTTGCAGGAGTGCGTGCATTTAGCCATTCAAGTCCGTTAGGACGTGCTATGTTCATGAACCGCATATTAACCCATTCATCATGTAAAATATGCGCGCTCATTATGAGGCGGAGAGAGGAAAAATTTGAAAGAATAGGCTCTATATTGATGTCTAACCCATGTAAACCAAACTAATGCCCGACCGTGTGCCGGAGGAAGCGGTGTCGTATGGGCCGGGCTGGAGGCGAAGGTCGAGCGTGCTGGGGCATCAACGGGGCGTGGCATCCCCCCCCCTGCGAGGCGGCCTGGCGATTGCTAGATGGAAATCTGGCAAGTGTCTCAGACGAGACGAAGTACAAGCAGATGACGAAAATCTCGGAGGCTGAAGAGCTCGCCTCCCCGGGTCCCGGGAAGGGGCCAATATTATTAAAATCGTCGGAGCACGTGCGAGCGAGTTGTTGTCGTTGTTGTTTTGTTTTTGTTGTGTCGGCGTAATTGGATGCCATGTTCGCACAAGGTTCGCCAGTCGGGTTGGAAATATACTCGGGGCGAGACATAAAAAAATTATTATATAATTTTTTTTTTGGCATGTGAGGAGGGGATGTTTGAAATTAGATTTCATCCCCTCTTTCATATTGCCGGGTACGGGAGTACGATGGAGAGAACAAGCTCTCTCGTAGGATACTATCATAAATTATTCTTGCCATCCATAAAACGTGAATTTGAGTCTACCACATTTAGCTGGGACAAATTTGATGCGCTCGGCTGCAGCGGTTACACAGAGCTGAGAGACGCTGGTGCTGGTTAGCGCCGGTCGGGTGAATTGGTCAGGGATTGTAAACTATCAAGACGTTAATATAAAAACAATGTGTCGGTCCGATCGTGTAGATGGGGAACAGAGCGTGGGATCAGTCGTTGAATTAGCCATGGCTAAAGAGAAAGCAGGGCCCCCACGAGAACATACCCCACATCCCTTCACCCCAAAGAACCTACCCCCTCTTTCCCCAACCGCACCCCCTTTTTGGGAGGGAGGCGCGAGCCCAGAACGGAGCGGGACAGAGGATGGAAGAGCATTACGTGTCGGGTTAGTATCGAGAGCGGTCGGGCTCGGACTCGAAATTAGGAATCGGAGGCGAGGAATCAGAGATTGGTTGAAGTAAATTTCTGACTAAAACATCGATCGGGTTTGATAAGTTGAGGTTTCCTTGTGTTCAGTTTACACACTGGAAAATTCGACGGGCTAATTATTGACTCATCGTTGAGGGCGCTGACGTTTAAGCGTATGCGACACGCTTTCCCTGGCTCGACGTTTCCTTGGCTCGAAAATTTGACTTTATGTTACACAGTCTGTTGTGTTGGCATCTTGGGCGATCCATCGGAAGATAATCGTGATTCGAGTTTGTCCGTGTTGTCCATTGATCGTAAAAGGTTCTTTGCCTCGCGTGCTCTCGCCGTCCGTACGTGCCTCCCCAATAAATAATTAAAGGTTCGAGGCGTATAATTCTCCTCTCCCACGCTCTTGAACTTGCCACTTAGAAACGCGTGCCCTGCCACTCGGACGCTACCTGAAAATAATAGTTCACGTTTTTTTCTCAATGCTTAACTAAAATTCATCTGTTACTAAATTCGAGGCTTTGTGCCTCTGGTGACAGCGACCCGTTACCGTCAACTTTCGCATTAAAAATCAACCAGTACATTCAAAGTAACGAACAAATAAATGTCCGATATTAGAGAGATAGAAAACCCATTATATACACTTCTCTGATGGAATTATTCAAAAACTCAATAAAGTTCAAAAAGTTTCTTTTTCCCCAGGGTAGGAAGGATTGAGCGCGTCACAAATCCAGTAAATAAACAATTTCTCTCAAAGTATTTGGTCAGGATTATTAGGCACTCAATTTTTGGAATCAGTAAATATTTCTTTTAAAGTCAGCTGTTTGCCATTAGACGAAGACAGCGTGCTAATATCGGCTTTTTTGCCACTGCTGCAACCTAAACTGGCTTTGCTTTCAATACTTAGACATTTAGTTTTTCTTCTTGTTCATTTTGTTTTTATTTCTCAATTCTCTTTCTTTGTTTGGTTTTTCTTTAGCTTCCAGGAATTGATCATTTTGTGTTGAATTTAGATGGCCCCATGAAGATTTAGTTGAGAAAGTTTTCTGAGATGCAACAGCCGTTCCTTGTCGTATATTTGCTTCACAAATGGTGCACACTGCAATTCCTACACTTTTCACCGACATATGAAAGTAATATCATTCTGCTGATGCACTGCTTTTATTCATTATGCCTGGTGTCCCGCAAAAATGTCCCAGACTTTTTAATTGATTATATTTCAGTGTTAAATTAACATTTTCTAGTTTTCTTTTTCCATAAAGTAGTAAATTTTGTTTTCTTTTAGAATAATCTATGTTTTTGAAAATCATTTAATAACCACTTTACATTCATGGATTTACTGAAAGGGGTAGAAACATTAATTGTTCAAAGGAAAAGCGTTTAAAATGATGTTGATATTCTTCCTTATTTTGTACTTTCCAAAGCAAGGAACACACAAAAAATTAAAAATGCAACAAAACATTACCTTGAGTAATGTTTAAATAACTAAAGTAATTGAGTATTCTTCGACATACCCTCCATTTTCTCAAGGCAAGTATTACTTCTAGCCACCACTGAACGAAGAGTTTTTTCGGGTTACTTCACTGTTTTCCTTTAGTTCTTGAAACACTTCTTCAATTCGTTGTCGAAGAACTATTAATGATGGACGTGATGTTTTGAAATTGCGTTCCTTTACAGTAGGTATTGCGAAATGAAGAAGAATACCACCAGTTGTTTTTAAAACTTTTCCTTTGAACAATTAGTTTTTCTGCCTCTTTCAGCAAATCGATCCCTGGAAAATGCTTATTAAACGATTTTTAAAAACTTAAATTATTCGAGAAGGAAATAAAATTTACCCCCATTGTGAAAAAAGACAATTAAAATATATTAATCTGAAGCTGAGATAGAATCAATTAAAAAGTCGTGAACATTTTTGTGGAACACCCGGTATATTTAATTACTATAATTGCTTCTGTATTAATTAATTCAACAAACACAGCAACTGCAAGTCTACAGAACTTTAGTGACTTGACATAATTACGCACCAAACCGTGACATGCATTGAGCCACTAACTGGCGTTTTGCATTACGTCGTCGTGTACGTGACACGTCCTGACACGGTCTGAACCCCGGCCCCGGCCATGGTAAATTTGATAACCCCGGCCCCGGCCATGACAAATTTGTTGACCCCGGCCCCGACAGCCTCGGCCAAATTTTCAACCCCGGTCGGTCTATAGTTATTACTGTTAAGTGGTAGAGACTAAGTTCCAAGTGCAGCATTATATTATACGGGCGAATTGTTCAGAAAGGCATCATCCAGCAAGGGTAAGAATAATAGGCAGGTCGAGAGGTCAAAATTGAAGACTCTTTGGGTTTATTGAAATATTTATGTGTTAATGATAATGATTATTTGTTAGGTTAAATTAATTGAGATACTACTTTAATGCTTGTATAATCATTGAAAGTTATTTTTTATTGTGCGCGGTGGATTGTCAGGGAGACCTCCAGCCGGAGAGCAAGAGCCGAGACCAACGAGCAACACCAGAGCCATCACCCGAAGCTCTATCGTGTCAGCCACAACTTTGAGGCCAAGGAACAGCCCACAACAACCGCTGATTCATCCTCAGGCATCCTTTCCCTTTGTAAGGGCTGCTGCTGTCTTACCGTTGCTGAACTCCAAGTATCTCCTGCTGTATTCTGGCATCTCCTGACATTGCCGCACCTTGGCATCTCCTGTAGCACTCCGGCATCTCGCCGCTGCCGCACTCCCGCACCTCCTACCGCTTCTGTACCCCTGTGCTCCTAGTATAGTTAGTCGCCGCGTTATAGTTGAAAGCGATTATTGTCTTAGGGTTAGTTGTAAGTAGGTAGGTTATTATTAACCACCTCTGATTAGTTTCCTATGTACCCTTGTGTTATTATTGTTAAAAGTGTGTGAATAAACAAAAAAATGAGAATGGTAATCCCATGACCTGAGAGTGTTGGCTCGTTATTGACTTTGAGACATGATAGAAATAGTGAATAGGTCATCCACAACCAACGTACAGTAGCGCTAGCGATCTAAGCTACACGTGTTGATGGTAGGAAGCCTATCTGTCCCCCAACATTGTGCTTGAACTTGAACTTGAACTTGAAATTGAGGGCCGACAGCGTCAGGGCCTTTGTAACGGCCTACAATTCCCTCCACAATTTTCACACAGAGTTCAGCGCCTGGAACCAGACTTGTCCACTAAACTACTCAGGATCTACCAATCGGTCACAAGCTGCCTGTTGGCTTACCTTTACCGTTTCTGGGTGCCTTCACTTTAACAGCAACCGCAAAACAGCTGCCTCAGCTGTTGCACCTTTCGGTTATCCCAAAGAAGCGGAAGCAAGGCACTGCCGGCCTTGCACAGGTACCGATCGCAGCGAAGATAACACAAACAAAGGACGAAAGCACGCGCGTCTGCACTCAACCACTTGCATAACCATACTGCCGAGGCAGCGCATCAGCCACCCGAGGCGGTTGCGGCAGGGTACGACAACTGCCGCAGGGTACGACAACTGCCGCAGGGTACGACAACCGGACCACCCACGTAACTCGTGGGCGGCGACAAAAACCCCACATCTCCCCCAGTTTCTCAGGAAACTATCGTGGCGGGTGCCTAGCACTCGTACTCGTCTAGGTACGAGGGACGCCGTCGCTCACGGCTTGACCGCCTCAATGACGCAGGCTCCCCCTGTTGCTGCTCCGTATCTCTGTCGATAGCGGCGGGCTCCTCGCCCTCTTCTTCAGGGGAGTCTTCACTCGACGCGTTATCTGCCGCCGGCACCACTGGCGCCGCGTTTAGTGCGTCAACAACCACTCTCTCGGGCAACGCAAGAGGAGCTGCACCGCCGCCGCCACCTCCACCGAAGCTCACTGCTTCGGGCTTCGCGGTGCCATCTCCCCAGAACACGGCCCCGTTCACCACCAATCCGCCGTCTCCTGACGTCGCGCACATGCCTAGGCATGTCGTCTACGCAGACTACGTACTTAGACACGACGCTGGTGACCTCACCAGACATCCACTGCTTCGTGCATGAAGGCAGTGGGGGTTTCACCCACACCTCATCACCAACAGCAAAAGTGCAGCCATCACTCACCCGACGATTGATATCGAATGGCACTCGCCAGTGATAGCGGAATATACCGCTCGAAGGGACTGAGCCAGCCTCAGTGTCTTTCCGGGGCGTTACATTGTACCAAAATGTAGCCTCTTCAGGAGTGATATCTCTCCTAGCGGCGATCCTCTTGATCGTCCGGTGATTTCTCTCAACGATCCCGTTGCCGCTCGGGGCGTAGGCGGCACGGAATCGCAGTAAAATCCCTCACGCATCAGCGAACTGCTCCACAGTCGCTGAATGGAACGCCGTAGAATTGTCCAGTAACAACGGGTCACACGGCCCTCGCTCAATTACGACCTCACGCAAATGAGCGACGATGCTCACTGCAGACTCATTCAGCAGCCGTCGCCAGATGGCGAACCGCTAGGGTCCACAGTCAACCATGAACAAGTAGAGCTTGTTGCCATAATGGGTTACGTCAACCGCAACCCGGCGCCAACTCTCCTCCACAGACAGACCCCCTCGCTCCACGAGATTTTCCTCCCGCAGCGCAGGATCGATCCGCTGGCAGGCCTCGCATCCAGCCAGCTCACGTTTCACCTGTTCGTGCGACAGATCACTACGGATCTGACGCGCCAAGTAGAACGTCCGATCGATGCCAAAATGATGCGGCAGATGAGCCGCCCAAATGGCATCCTCGAGGCTCTCCCCAGTGGCAAGCACGGCAGACACCTCTGCGACGGCTCCACCACCATCGCGGTAACTAAGCCACCTCTTAGGTACCCTGGTCAGCTGGTCGGCTTTGTTCTCGATCGTCGATACGAAGCGAACAGACACGACCAGACCATGCTCAGCCATCGTCTCACGGATCACCTCAAGACGTCGATTCACGAGCATATCCGCCGCGCCCTTCGTGCGAACACGATTGCGGCCGTCGACAGTGTTGTCCATCCATGTGACGACTGTCCGGGAATCACTGGCGACCGTGAAAGTCTTAAAACCCCACGCAATCGCCAAATTGATACCCCGCGCCACCGCCTCCAACTCGGCCACATTGATATGAATGGGGTCTGACTCTTTTCGGAGCCAAGACGCATCCTCCACAATGTGGCCATCGACCTCAAGGGCCACACCTACCCCGAGGGAGCTGGCATCAGCCCACACGGTAACCATACCATGCGGGTCGACACCCCACACGCCCCCAACAGGGTCTTCCCGACGAGCCCGCGCCAACAGCTCCGCAGCCAACGAGCTGACAGAACCGTCAACCGAGTCGTTCCAAGAGCCACTGCACCCCAGCCATTTCAAAAAACTGCAACAAGGACGCAGCCACCCCGCCACGGGGTATTGGCCGACTAACTGACCGCACAAGGAAAACAGCCCTCTCTTCGTTAAGCCGACATTCACCGAACCAAACTCGGAAAGAACAGTCCCCCGCGACATCCTAAGATGTCCGTTAGAATCTTTCCGTAAAGAAATTCCCAACAGCCGGCCTCCATCCAGGCTCTCAGGCTCCTTCGCCGCAATTCCGTACCGCGCCAGATGCTCCCGGAGCTCCTGCGCGCTGAGAATGGACTCACAAACCACTATATCATCGATATAGTGGTCCGTCCCTCGACGAACACGGTCGTTCAACGACAGAACCTTGCCGAGAATCACCGTCATGATTTGAGGCGCACACGAGAGGCCGAAGCCTAATCGCGTCAAAGCGTAAGGCACACCCTTTAACTTCACGATCTGGTACCGCCACAGATCCTCGGAAACGTGGATCTGCAGGTACGTAGACTTAAGGGGTGTTTACACTAGGGGACATTTCGGCTGTGAGGCGCGACTCGTATAGACGAAGCTCACCACTGAGGCTCATATTTGTGTGTGTGAGCCCGAAGTTCCCGATTCACTTTGATTGGATCCGTGGAGCGGCTGCACGTGTGAGCGGCGCTGCTCTAGACCGGTCAGTGTGCGGTTGATAGTCATCAAGTGAGGTAGCGCCTCTCGCTCACCCGTAATTGATTGAAATGTACTAAGCCCATAAATGCCTTTGGCAGACTAAAGGCTGCGAATATAAGGAGGCTGCTTTCCATTTTATTTTAATGAAAATGAACGAATATAGTAACATTTCACCCATGCAAATATAAAAGAGATTAAGTAGCTTTGCGATGCAGCAACAATATTCACACAAGCTCGTCTACAGCAATCCACATTTGATATCAGCAGGCTACACTGACTGGTTTTGTGCTGCATGGCTGCCACTTTTGTTTGACCAAAAAATCTAGTGTGACCTCAAAAAATATCGAGAAACATCTAGATTCAAAAATAAAACATCCAAAAATATATCTAGAAATAAATTGATTATCTACTATAATAAATTAGTTGAACAATAGCATATAAGGATATTTATTTCATAAATTGCTTTATATTAGGCAATTTATCTTTATATGAATTATCTAGTATCCTGGTATTTACCCTAATAAAGTTTGGTCTCCAAATATTCTTCAATTCCACACGTGTTGCGAGTAGAAAGGTCAGTCTCTATTGCATTGAAAATTATCAATGCTCAGATTCCTACTTATCAACAATTGTTTTAAGGCTTTCACACCGCTATCTTCATCACTTTTAATAATTTTGTAATTGCTAAGTAAGTTGATTCTACTTTATTAGATGCATTACTTTAGAATATAACTGATACACCAAGTAGTTTCATGATAGAAATATCATTGCTTCCATCCAACAATAAACTGAACTCATTGTTACCAATATCATTGGTCAGTCTTTCGTCAAAATGAGGCAACAATACATTCTTGGTAATGTATGTGCATTTTATTCCATGATTTTTTTATATCATCGCTAGGTTTGCAATTGGAGATAGTGTGCTTTAGCTTATGAACCGTGCAATAGCCGTCTTGGTGTCGTTCATAATCTGAACATAACATGATCAGAATATGGTTGCTTCACTATTGAGACAATTAGCTCAAGTAAATTAACATATATAATAAGAATGAAGTAGTAACCAACCATTATGGTGAATTCTTAATTCGAATTTACAGTAATCTATCATATACATAGCTTAATTATAATTCTAGCTAGGAAATTTCTAGCATGCTGAAAAAACTATATAGGTTTTATAGCTAATATCTAGGTTCGAAATTTTACATCTAGGCTTCAGCAAATGCATCTAGATCTAGCTATATAATATCTAGAGTGGCAGCCCTGTTGAGCAGCGCGCGCTCCATGGCTCGCTCCAATGGTTTCTAGTCTAAACTCGCATGGCTCTTGTGAAGCTCCACACGAGGCGTCTACACGTGAGCCTGCAGCAAAATGTAGACCAGTGTAAACGGCCCTTTAAGGTCGACGACCTTAAGCTCGCCCCGCAGCTGCCGCCATTTCCGAATCTTGTCGCCACACGCAGCGACCATGTCATCACCAGTATGACATTCGACAAAGCCGTTCAACTCACGATAATCCATGACCGGACGGACTTTGTCCTTCGTTGGTTGCACGACGGCCAGCAACGGAATGACGCCCTGGATGGGGCCATGCCATCGCCTCAACCAACCCTTCGAGATCCAACTCTGAATCTCCGCATCATAGCGCTCACGCACGTGAGGCGCCCGAGTACATCCGTACTCCGTGATCCGAGTCTGCAACCCCTCGGGCGGCTTCTCGGACCACCGCCAACTGACGGTCCACCGACCGTCAGCGAACCTAGCAACAAAGTCAGGGTCGACAATCTCGATCGGCGCTGGCGCACCTCTCGACTCCACCGACCCCGCCCCTGACACCAGGCCGGCTCCTAGCTTGGCACAGGCGAATCCATTGCGTGACCCCCTGCAGCATCCAGCTGACTGGGATCTCCCCCGGTCAACTGCATACTTCGACACAGGACCTCTCCTGACGGTGACGCCCCCATGTGATCAATAACACCACTCCCTAGGAGACAGTCCACGCCAAGATTCCCCAACTCCGGCATGACTAGCGCAGTGATACCAAACAATGCCCCTGCAACCCTACTACCACACGACAGTGCTTCCCCACAGGGGAAGTTCTGCCGTCCGCCGTTAGCAACGGCCGCCCCAGTCGGGGGCGTTGGCCCACCACCACCCGCGGACAAACCACCGTCCGCTCGCTCCCGGAGTCTACCAGACACCAAGAACAATGCCCATTCAAAATGGCACGAACGACTGACAAACGACGTCGCGTCGTAACGCCAGTCGCTCCGAGTGATCCTAGATCGCCCCACCTCAGCGACACACTCGAGCCGCTCAAGGTCCTTTTCTCCGAGGGGGCGCCGTCACCTCCCTCGGAGAGAGGAGACCTCCGGTAAGCTCGGCTTACACGGTTTCCATTGAGGAGGACGCGTCGCCCCGACTGGCGTCCTCCGCAGAGAAATCCGACCCACCAACCATCGGCCTACCTACCGCCGGGCAGTCACAAGCAAAATGCCCGACCTCTCCACACGCAAAGCATGCGAACTTCCTTTTGGCGGGAGCCTTCACGGCCCCCCTGCCAGCAGGCGCCGCAGCGCCTTGCTTCTGCGGGCAAACCCGCATGCGGTGTGCACCGCCACAGCGGTAGCAAGCACCCTTGCCACCACTGCCCTGCTTTCCCGAAGCAGCAAGGTCTGTCCCGAGCATGGCCCCCTGGCGTCGCCCGGCTACAGCCAAAAGCCTAGATAGCTTTGTGGTGTGTTCTCCCTCAGGCTGCTTTACACCCCGGGCAGACTTGTGAACATCGATAGACTTGTGAAATATCTTTGCCCGGAGCGAGTGCCTGAGGTGCAAACGACCCCGACAGGATAAGGAATACACAACTGGAATAAAGGCCGTTATATTGAGAAGATCGCCGACAGTATGGCACACGAGGTAAATGATTACAGGCAGTAGTATAGTACACAAGGACGACTTGGAGGACCGACGGTTGCCGGTAAGTCGCGTTGTGCGTGCCGTGGCGTAGCGGTGCCGTCGAGGTGGCGATGGAGGCCGAGAGGCTACTACTTGCTGAGCAGCCGAGACTAGTGAATGTCGAAGTCACTGCGCGGAGAGTCGCAGGGAGAATTCTTGTGTGAGCTGCTGTGAGGAGGCTCGCTGGAAGGCTTGTGTGAGCCGTTACAGTGACGAGGCTCGCAGGAAGAAGACTTGTGTGAATACCAAGGTTCCTGCGAGTGCACTGAGTGAGCTGTGCGAACTGAGCGAACTGAACTGCGCTTAGCGCGCAGCTCTTTGTGTAGGGCTGGTGGTGGCCGCACTGAACCGAGCTAGCCTCTTGTTAGCCGGCTCGGGGTGGCGCTTTTGAAGCAGTTGAGGCTGAGCTAAGCGTACGTGAGTGTTCAGAGGTGTTGCCTGGCTTCTCGGTGCGCGCGGCTTGTAGAGGCTCGGTCCGGCACCCCAGCGCCAGCCTCGAGCGCTGATTGGTCGTTCAGTGAGAGCGCTTCGAGGCAGTGGGGTGGCACTTTTGTGCTAGTGTGGTGGAGAGCGCGTACAGCTAGACGAAACCACCACAGCTTGTTGGCTTACCTTTACCGTTGCTGGGTGCCTTCACCTTAACAGCAACCGCAAAACAGCTGCCTCAGCTGTGGCACCTTCCGGATCTCCCAAAGACACGGAAGCAAGGCACTGCCGGCCTTGCACAGGTACTGATCGCAGCGAAGATAACACGAACGAAGGACGAAAGCACGCGCGCCTGCACTCAACCACTTGCATAACCATACTGCCGAGGCAGCCCATCAGCCACCCGAGGCGGTTGCGGCAGGGTACGACAACTGCCGCAGGGTACGACAACCGGACCGCCCACGTAACTCGTGGGTGGCGACAAAAACCCCACACTGCCATTGGACGGCATCACTAAGATAACCAGTGTGTCACAACACCATCCCCAGGCATATTGGGTCATCATTACTGACCACTATACCTGACTGGCTCATTTAAGTCATTGTCTCTTAAGGCCCCCTCACACGTACAAATATGTCTGCAGAAAATCTGAACTGAATTTGGTTTGTCGGTCTCAAGACCCCTCACACGATGCAAACCACGCACTGCAAACTTGACAAAGACTGGCACACGCTTCAGTATGCCAGTAGCAGCTAGGTGGAGAGTACGTTCAAGAATAGCGACTCCAGACGGCGAGTTCGTACAGTTGATGGGATTTGACATAGTTGCAATGAATAAGAAATAAAAGAGATGTAAAAGCTCGCTCAAAATGGGATAAAGAATGGTTCCTAAAAAGTAGTGAATATACAAATGCGAAATTGCTAATTTAAGTGCATAAGAAGGGAGAGAGGCAGAGTACAGACGCGCACCACCCACGAAGGCAGGCGTGACACTGACGTCATGTCAAGGATTGCAGCCGGTCGCTCCAAAATTATCAAGCATAGCTGATCTGCCTCATACAGTCTGTACCAACCTGAAATCAGCGATCAAATGCAGGAATTCAGCACCAGTTCAGATTTGTCTGTAGATATATTTGCAAGTGTGAGGGGGCCTTCACTCCAGGCACGCACAAGAAATATTTTCATAGCTTCAATGATACTCAAATTACACTCCTGATCCAATCCAGCAAGACAGCTCATACCGCAATCATCTTCAGCACATCTGGCATACCAATCATTCTCTCCATACTGCTCAAGCACCACATTTATGAAACTTTCTTTCTCTTGCTCATACTTACTACATTCCAGCAAAAAAATGTTCAATTGTTTCCTCCACTCCACTAATACACTGCCGACATAATCTGTTATTATTCTCATTCCACCTCCATGCACGTTTGTTCACACTCAATGACTTACATCTCACAGCAAACAAGAGTTGACTTCAAAAATTACCATCATAGAACATCTCAAACTTAGGTGCTTCTTTTTTCATATACCAGTCAAGTGTAGGCTTCCGCATCATGCTAAGCTTCCACTTTTTCAATCCATACTCTTTTGTTTGCCTCTCAATCTCTTTCTTCCACCTCTTGAAGTCCCACTCAGGCCCTACACCTCCAGCATTTATTAAACTCCAGTCATCTACAGGTCTCCCAATTCTAACATGAATAATCTTTTGCATACTAAGTTTCCTTGCATGCCCCCAACACACTTTCTCCCAATTGCTTACACTCAGATTCCATCAAAAATTCGCTTTACCCATCTGTTATTCTGCAGTTTTTTAATTCTCACCTTATAATTCAGCAGTGCTTCAATCATTCTTTCTGAAAATAGGCTCCACCCAAGGGCACCTCTGATTGCTTCTCTAGCTGTCCATTTCGGAGCACCCAATGCTAAACTTCCTAACTGATTTTGTATTACATCCAGCTTTTCAAGATCACTTCCATTCCAGGCAAGAGCACTCATACCATACATGACACTTGGTACAGCAACATACTTCCACATTTCTCTCACACATTCATACTTGTTTGCTCAGTATCTGGCCACACTACTTAACCGTCCATTCCACTGCATAGCTTTTGCCACTTTCTCACCCTTAGTTCTAGTGCATCCATCTTCACTTATTTTATGTTTAAGGTTTGGTATGGTTTGACTTTGCGTTGATACCAATTTTTAAAACATAAATTCTCGAGATAGCTTTTCGAATTACGTGAAAAGAGGGTAATGACGACACAGTTGGGACTCAGCTGTGTTCGAGTTTTATTTGAAGAAACCGGAAGGACTGCTGCGTCTTGTTTACTGAAGAACTTGGCTGAAGATGGTGCGCAGTCCGTGCAGGCGAAAGGCTCCGACGAGTGACGAAGTCGACAGTGTGTGCGTGTGTGTGTGATTTATGGAATTCACTTGATGAGTGAGGGCAAGTTAGCAGGTCAGAGAAATCAGTGTGATTTCAGGATAAACTCAAAGTCAGCGTAATTTGAGCAGGCGAATGAAATAAATTTGAGCCGTGATTGATGACGCTAATCGATCTTAATCAGGTAGTGATTATGGATCAAGGTCGGCTGGATTTAGCAAATGGCGGCTAATTATTTTTGGTGCCCTTAATTGGGGCAGTGTCAATTAGGTCAATAATTAGGTAATATGCAAGACCAAAGTCCAAGGCTAAGTACCTGACTTAAGTACTCGGCTAAAGGCAAGTTTCGGCAGAACTTAAGGCAAAATCAAGACGAAACTCAAGGCTGAGTTAAAGGTAAAGCTCGAGGCTCAACTTAAGGCTGAGTTAAAGGTAAAGCTCGAGGCTCAACTTAAGGCTGAGTTAAAGGTAAAGCTCGAGGCTCAACTCAAGGCTGAGTTAAAGGTAAAGCTCGAGGCTCAACTCAAGGCTGAGTTAAAGGTAAAGCTCGAGGCTCAACTCAAGGCCCAGGGGTAAATGTGTTGTGGCGTTGTTGACGTCGAAGAATCTGGAATATTCGAGGACGCTGAATGACACATTCCCGGAGAGGCACCAAGAAAACCCACAACAACTGTTTCCCTAACATTGCAACGGTAAATTACCATTACGGAGAAACCCCGAGTCTTTTCTACAAATTTATCATCGGGCTTATCATTTCTCCTTTTATGAGCTCATGAAAAATAAAGGATAGGTTTAAACATGCTAGCAATAGCGGTTCTCTATGCTCTTGATTTAAAATATAAGCATGACATTAACTTTTGATTGTGAGAAGGTCATAATTTGTTATTCATATTATGAAAACTACATGCGATTTCTGTACACGATCGGCGATCTAAATTTTAGCACACGATCGGCGATCTAAATTTAAGCACACGATCAAAAATAAAAATGAATGAATAGGAATGAATCCCGTAATTTTATAATATGCCCGTGTGAAGCTACACTAATGTTTCTGGTTCGTAATAAATTCTTTACGAAAAACCTACAGGCAGTCCTACACTGTCCACATGCCAATTATACATGTAGATACTGAAACACTGTAAGTGTATACTTGCAGGTGGAAGGAAACACTGAGTATATAATGTAATCTTGAACATAAAAAGGAAAACGTTACACACACCATTACGGCTACGCCATTTTGTGAACACTCAGAATATGCTATGCAATTCGCACGAAATATCTACGAACTATTTGCACATCTTTAAATAACACAGCACTGGTAAAAACCACTTAGAACTTAAACACGATAAAAACGTAATCTTTTAAGCAAGATTTCTGTAATATAGCGAGTAGTGTAAGTTCTAGTTAGAGAGACCAAAAGTTGGCAACGCTCGAGAGAGCAACACTCGCAAGTCAGTCTTCTAATGGTCTCGGGTTCAACAACAAGTAAATGTTGGCCGAGTGTGTATATAATTAACTACTGTGGTTGGTATCTAACTTCTTAATTTCTAAACTAATGTACTTAATCTTACTCGACTCTTTTACTATATATTCCCACCTATCTCCGCTCTACTCTTACTAACCACAGGCCTAAGGCCGCGGCCAGACAAACTGCAGTGAAGCAGGGCTGCGCAGAGCAGTTTCGGCTCGCTGGCAGCTGCTAGCTTATGCTCGTAAGTTAGATGGCCAAACAAACAGCAGTGGCTGGTCCTGAGTCCGCAGTAGTTGTAATCTTGGCGCTACGATGGGCTAGGTTTTGTGACGGGCAACTTCAAATTTTGCTTAGTAAATAGATGTAGAAGAGGCAATGTTTCATCGAATTAAGTTTATTTATATCTATACATATTACCATGTTATGCATTATCTTCTTAGCATTACAAGTACATCCGTACAGTGTCGTATAGTACTTTTCATTTCGCTAAAATATTTCTACCCACAACGTTTGGATTGGCTTTGATACTGTTTTTTAGTTGTTCCAGGAAATTCGACAAAAAATTAATTGAATGATAATATGCTAGTTATGGTTGCTGATGGAATAATCATGCAAATAATTCACTGACGCATGACTTGAAACCTTATAAGTACTTGAATGTGGATTATTTTGCAGTACTGGACGTGTAGAGACATTACAGAACAAGGAACATATTCGTTCTGGCGTATGAATATAAACATCTATGGATATAAAAACCCGAATCTGGAATTGTTAAACCAATAAACAATATCTAAGTATAAAAGCATTTTTTTGTATTTGACGTGCGGCACTAAGTTTCAGTTTAATGGCAATTTTCACGTAAAATTCGAACATCACTATCGTTTTTGGAGAAACTAACAGTTATTTAGTTGCGTACTTTCAAGGTGATTTTTACCGATGTAATACTGACAAAACGCAAACTTAAAAAAATCTGTATCGGCTTTACAAAGCCCTTTGCGCTGGTACAGAGCAAGTGAAAGATCCATCCTCTCCACATTTGACTCACATTTAACAATTCTATTTGTGTGAGCACATATATGTGATCATATACATATACACGCACCTATGCATATATATGTTTCTATTCCTATTTTTTGAATAAAAACAAAACCTCAAAACATATTACATTTTACCTAAAGCTCTGCGACCAGTTAACACTGAATCATATTCCAGAAATAAATATATTTATTGCAATTGCTTAATGATTCAAAAATAGATCTATCACTATTCCAGAGGGCGTATCTGTGAATAAAAACAATGAAAAATATAAAAAGACAAATAAAAGAAGTGCTCGTGAAAAATTATCATCTCTGTGCGTATGCTTATATCTATACAACAAAAAATTCAGGAATTCCGAAGAATTCTCTAGTAGTATTTTGAATTATTTATAAGTTGTCAGCCATCTCTTGGGATATAAAATCTCCAAGAAATGATATTTTTGGTTAAACTAGCCATTGACAGGGTTAATCTATTTGCACGCCACGTTTGGTTTGTCTAAAAGTACGCGTCGTTTAGTTTATTTATTCGTACACCTCGGATAGTTTGTCTATTAGTACGCCTCGTATAATTTGTCTATTAGTAAACCTCGAATGGTTTGTCTATTAGTAGACCACTTATAGTTTGTCTATTAGTACTCCTCATACGGTACGTTTGTCTAAGGACGTCTTACATTGAGAAATTTTTTAAAAGCCAAGATGTTGCCATGTATCTCATATGCCAACCTTTTTTGAAATAAACGGTTTTCTTTTCTTTCTTTCTCACAGATGACCTAACCTGTGTTTCCTCGGTGATACTTAGAAGAAAAATGATTAATGTTTATAACTAAAAACAAATAGTTCATACGTAAAAGATATATGTTTCAAGTCAAGTTTAGTGCCATGTGCCAAAAATAGACCTGATAGGAAATATTCGGCATTGGTACGCTCTAAAGTTTAGGTATTGACAAAGAAAATGCTTCATATAGTATAGTTTTTCGATTCATGAGGTAGAAAATACCTATATATTATTTCAAAATCATTCTCGAAGATGTTTTCAATCGATTTCGGCTGAGCTGGGGGGAGGGGTTAATTTAAGCATTTTCATTTAGTCTTTTAATATTTTTCCGTGCGTTCAGTGCACACCAGCACTAAACTTTGAAATCGAAAAAAACTGTTAATTTCTGTTATCAAAATTATCACTTTGGACCATTGCTTAATCTACCTATATGTGCCAAATTTTGTAAATATTCTCCACTCAAATGTGAAATCCGGCCACAATGTTACTCCATTTTAGCCCATGTACCCATGTCTGTATAATGCTGAAGAGTTGTGTTGTTTCTTGACTGTAACCTGAGTTTTCTTAAAAATTTCTATGAAGAAACTAAAAACCAGTTCATTTTACGTTTTCCGAAGTCTTCTTTTCCTTTTAGTTATTTTTTTTCGAATAATTTCTTAGGATTACAATGAGCTCAACTGTCATTATCGGTGTAATAGATAGTAGGTTGTTTCTATCCTCTTATTTTATATTTGTATTTTTTTCTTATATTTCATTCTCAATAAGTACATATATTAATATGTGTGTGTACGTATATAGGTATATATATATCTACATAAATAGATATACATGTTTCTATTTCATTTCTTTACACAAAAACCATCCGGTTGATAAATTTTATTGCACTAGCGAAATGATTCAAAAATAGATCTCCCACTTACACCAGAGGACGTCTCTGTGAATCGGATTAATGACAAATACAATTAATGAAATTAATCGTAATTTGAGCGTATGAATCGTGGTAAAATTTCCTTTCTGTCCGTATGTTGTACAAGCAAATTTTGATGTTGATTTTATGTTTGTTTGCGCATTTCTGCCAAAATTTTGTAGATATTTATCAATCATGAGTGGTAACTGGCCTACACTGTATCTCCATTTTATCCCATGTACCCATGTCCGCATGATGTTGCAGAGAATATCGAGAAGATATGATATATGATATGATATATTGAAGATATATGTTTTTTTTGTTGTTGTTCCTCAGCGGTAACTTGAGTTTTCTTAAAATTTCCTTTAGGAAATTAAAAAACCATTCCATTTATACGTTTTTCGAAGTCCTTTTCTATTCCTCATCTTTCCTCAGGTTATTTCTTACGATTCATCAGAGCTTGGGCTGTCATTTTAAATATTGAAAGAGTAAGATTATTTTTCATGTCTATTAGCATTTTTCTTATATTCGTTTTCAATACGTATATATATGAATATGTGTGTTGGTGTGTGCGTATGTACGTGTGCGCACGCAAACATGAATGTTTATGTATCAGTGTAAACATGCACACGTTTCGCACACATGTACATATATCGGTTTCTATTTCTACTTATTGCATAAAAAGCAAAACCTCAAGACACATTACATTTTACCTAAAGCTCTGCGATCAGTTAACACTGCACCAAATTTCAGAAATAAACAAATTGATTGCGCTTGCTTTATGATTTATAAATCGATCTATCACGACCCCGAAGGGCATTTGTGTGAACAGAAGAAATTAAAAAGTATAAACAGACAAAGGAAATAAAGCACTCGTGCAAAAATTATCTCTATATTTGTATGCCGAACAAGCCATGCATTTCAATTTTGAGTGTAAGTTTGTTTACGCATTCCTAGATGTGCGTGCTGTGTTGCGCCATGTTCTTTACAAATTATTTCGAGACTATCTTTTTCTCAATACTTGATTGTCATTTACGGTGTTGTTTCAATCTAGTACGGTGTAGCGTTTTTTTTTGTATTTTTCCTACTTCGATGATCTTATAAATAATTCGAAAAATACTAAAGAATTCTTCGAAACTGCCAAGTTCTTAGTTGAAATTATCGAAGTAGGAAAAAGGCAAGAAGCGCTGTACCGGAATCTCTTGGAATATAAAATATCCAAGAGATAATATTTCTCATTTCTCATTCAACTACCCTTGACAGAGTTAAACTATTAGCACGACCCGTATGGTTTGTCTATTAGTACGCCTCGTATATTTTTTCTATTAATATGCCTCGTATGGTCTATCTATCTGTACACCTATGATAGTATTGTCTAATATTACATCTCGTATAGTTTGTCTATTATTATGCCTCGTACGGCTTATCTATTTGTACACCTCGTATGGTTTTTCAATTAGTATTCCTCGTATGGAACTTTGTTAGACTATTAGCACACCACGTGTGGTTTGTCTATTATAGTACGCCTCGTATATTATGTCTATTAATATGCCTCGTATGGTCTATCTATTTGTACACCTCTGATAGTTTATCTATTAGCACACCTCATATAGTTTGTCGATTATTATGCCTCGTATGGCTTATCTATTTTTACACCTCGGATGGTTTGTCAATTAATACTCCTCGTATGGATCTTTTGTTTTAGGACGTCTTATATTAAGGAACTTTTAAAAGCCAATATGTTGGCATATGTATCTCATGTGACAACTTGGAAATAAACGGTTTTGTTTTGTTTATATACGTATAAATAACTGTACAATCCCACCTACCACTATCTTCCATAGCGTCTGCTATAAATGACCATTGTTCATTAACATAGTTATGATCGAAATATAAAGAGATGCACCCCCGACCGCAGGAATAGCGTGAACCGAGGAGATCAGAAGTTCGATATCCTTTCCGGACGAACTCTAGGGTGCAACTGACTGCTAGCTCCCGAGCAGTGTTTTATCAGGGCTGCCACTGAAGTTTTTCTCTTTCCCCCAGATTTGCTGTAGAAATTCCCCCACTTCCAGCAAAAATCCCCCAAAATTTAGATATAACATATTATCGTATATGTTAACTAGAAACTTACGTTACTTGCTGTATATTTAGTCCAAATGTGATTTTGTCCCTTTTATTGACAGCTTGTATGCTATTTTGCGGCCAGGGAAATTTGTTTTACCCATCGATAAGAAATGATCAACACGTCAGAATGGAATATCGAGTTGGGCAAAGTATGCTGCAAGAGAATTTCGCTTACGGCAATTTCATCGGATTTCTTGGACGGCTCTCTTACCATAAAGTGTACGATATCAGCGCTGGTATCTACAACATTTATATTTCTCTTATGTTCCACTGAATGTTGCACGAAGCAAAGATATATAATGATTTGTCAAATAAATATTACAGCACATACAATAACTGCAGTTGGGATTATTATTTCATTTCAAAAAAGTTTTTAATTCGGGTACACTGAGCCAGTCATCTCGATCTGATTGTGCATAGAACTTCCGTTTTATACATAGAAGATGATTCGGTTTGGTCATTCATTAGGGGAACAGTATCGGCATTCTGAAGCAAAAAAAACTGTAAAATAACAAAATATTTATATAAGTCTCATTTACCAATAAAATAAACTTAGCTGTCATCGCTTCGGCTGCTAAAACGCAAAGTAAATATTCAAATTAGAAAAATACTGATTGCGTAGCAGCATTTAACAGAATTTGCTTCTGTAGCGCAAATAAATTATGGCAATGCAGATAAAGAAAGATAATAATAATTATAGTTACTTTGGAACAATGCAATCATGAATGTTGGATGCACAAACGATAGCATATCAAGACTAGAGAGAAACAAGGTAAATCTCAAGAATATCTCAAACAAGACGCTCCAAATTTGCATATGCGAGTCTTATTAAAGTATAAAACCACTGATTAATAAGTCACCACGTTATAAGATAAAAAGACTAGGCCTGCCGCACATTTTAAGCGTCTCTTGAATTTAAAGCATACAAGTAGCTTATCTTCAAAAACACATCTGCGTTCTGCTTTCTTTGGCTAAGAAAAGACGTTAAAAATTATCAGAATTCACAATTTAATATGTAAGACAAATTACCACACTTTTAACGCACAATTTAAGTTAATGAAGGAAGTGTTGACTGAGGAGTATTCGCTCAGTAAAAGGAAGCTATAGCAACAGTCACACGGTCACTGAGAGCCTCTTTATTCCTCTAATTGAGCGAACTCTTCGATCCTCGAGCCTGAGTTTTGAGTTGAGACTGTTCACTGTTCCGATGTGAATCTCGTTGTAAGTCTAACAAGTTCGATCCACGTTCAAACTTCGTGAAATAGCCTCTCATTTGTTGCTAAGGAGGTATTTTCCTTTCTGCATCATGATATCTTCATTCGAATAACCATACGTCTGCGTAACTTATTCAGGTTTCACAATATTTTAATGAAAAATAATATCCAGCTAAATTCCCCTAAATTTAGTCGATTTCACGAGAGTTTCCCCCATTCCCCCAGACGACCACCGTTTCCCCCAGATTTGGGGGAAATCCCCCATCAGTGGCAGCCCTGTACAGTTTTATCACTCGAGATAAAACGCCGCTACCGCTTGCTTCAGACAGCGCTGCCCTGCACTGCTCTATGCTACTTGTCTGGCCACCCTAATAGGAATACCACTAACATAAAACACCGCGCCTGCTCTGCTCTGCTCTGCCCCGCTCCACTGCTGTTTGTAGCATCAGCTACAAATGTATAAATTATAAAATTTCCCATTCGCACTTAAATAGCATAACTATTAGCATTAAAAATCTTACTCTAAATCATTATGAATAATTTTCTACTTATAATTAGTAGTTTTGACGTATTTTGTGCAAAAAGCATAAAAATTAAAAGTCACGATTGACATTTTCGAGTTTGAAGCCTCGGAATTTGGCATCACTGCGCGGGGACGCTTGGGTTGAGCGTCACTCACTCTCGTGGTTTTTGGCTTGTGCGTACGGCGCTCTCGTAAGTGAACCAAATTAAGTGAAAAATAGAGTAAAGCGGGTAGAGTATATCGTGTCATTTCTTGTGCATTGTGTTTAAGTTAAGGATCTGGTCAGTGTCGTGATGTATAGATAAACATGAAAATAGTGGTAGAGTTCTTAAAAATAGCATGCTTGATTTCGAGTGATATCTCAACATGACATAGTGTGAATTTTGCGTGGCATGTTCAAATTTATGTGTTAAGACTTCATATTAGATATTCAGCTAATGTCCTTTTTTTTCTTTACTACAAAAATTATATACTTGCAGCTGCCATTCATGATAACGAAATTCGTGCATAAAATACATCGTGAACGCGCACGGCAGAGTCCGGCGCCGTTTGTTTCCAAAATGGCGTAGCATAAACTGCTGTCTCATGTCATTACTCTGTGATTTAAATTGCACTATATTTATGGGGAATAACTCTCCATTTTTTACAACATATACTTGAAGTGCTCTTCTTCAGTGTGTTTGACGTGTAAATAAATTAGGAATGCCTTTTATTATTTTTCGTACGATATTCAGTGATACTTTTCTACAAATTTTTAGCTTTCATATTTCAGCATACATCATTAATTGTGTGTTAAATCGCATTTATTTTTTTAAACATAAATCACAATTAGTTTCATTAACCAAAAAATTCTTGAATTTCATGCAATTGTAAAAAGAGTTTTTTTTCCTTTTGCGAGCCTCTAAATTCTATCCCATTTCTTGAGCTTGACAAAGAGAGAAATTAAATTAGCTCGTTGTTGAGTCTGTAGGACGTCTCTTTGTTTCTCCGAGATGGGAAAGTTATCATTTACGGTGTAGGGAATTGTCAGTGGTGGAATTTTCCTTGATGCCTCTCCTGGAACTTCTCATCCAGCGTCTTCGATTCTTGCAGAACCTCAACGACGACGCCAAACGCCACACACACACACAATTCCCTGGGCCTTATCTTAACAAGTTTAAAAATCTGCCTGAGACATACTAGTTAAAATTTACGTGACCTTAGTCTCTGGCTCCACCAGCGAGTGATACCACGTGATTTTGCCACTTTGGCGTAAGACGTTTGTTGATTCTTATTATACTTCCCTTTACAATCACCTCGTTTTTTTTGGAGCTAGTAAAGCCTAAAGATATTATCATCAAAGGCTAGTTAAGCTACCTGTGTCAACCACGACAACTTGTCTTGCCAGTGTGGAAATTATCAGACAGTCCTGAACTCATAAGAGGGACTCTCCTCGTACGTCACTGCTCAAAACTCAGATCCCGTCAGCCGTAAAATTGAGTTTACCTAAAGTTCCCCAAACACTCTCATTTACCTCCGGACCTCACCATCGCTCACCGGACCCCGCCGGCACGGAGTGCCCACCTAGACAAGCTCTTCGAGATCAAGCTCATCGCCAGTCCTCCCGGGTTTCCTGCAATAAATCATTTCAAAGCTGAGTCCCCACGTGTCGTGATTATCCCTGTCTCACCGTTTCGAAAAACTTTATCGAGAAATGTTTGTGTTGTGACGGTAATAACAACCTACCTTACCACGTCCAACATAACATGTTTGTCTGGCCGCGGCTTAAGAATTGAGTATTTAAGTTAAGGTATCCCAGAGGTGAGTGAACTATTTACCTAAATTGATGTGTCATTACATTGTCTATTTTGTTCAGCACTGTGACTGTGTTGTGTCTATGTGGAACCTATACTGTGCTCTAGTGTAGGGCCATCCACTCTATTATAATTTCCTAAAGTAAAAACACTTATTTTCACTTACGGGACGCTGAACCACACGAACTCACACACAAGTAAGAAATGATGGTTCGACAATGGCGTGGGCTATGATATTGCCACCATGACGGGGTTAACCTCGAACGACTTGTCGATTCTATTTTTTATTTTGTGCTTTTACACAAAAACTTCTATGATTACTAATTATAAGTAGAAAATTATTAATAATAATTTAAAGAAAGATTTTTAATGCCAATAATTATGGTATTTAAATGTTAATGAGAAATTTACTGAATTTACATTTTGTAGCTAATGCTACACTTATCATACAACCTAGATATTTGTATTCCTTTGTTCTACCTATTCTGATTTCCCAAATATTCCACAGTCTGTCTCTATCAGTCTCATCACTATTTATAACCATAACCTTGCTTTTGTCGGCACCGAAGTTCATCTTGAAATCTGTACTATATCCATTCACTATGTCAAGCATCCTTTGCAGTTCATGTCCACATTCACTAACCACAACCACATCATCAGCATACAACAAACAGCTCAGTCTCTCATTACCAACTTTCAGTCCTAAGCCACTCCTTCTCAGTCGAACTGCTAATTCTTTTGTGTACAATCCAAACAACAGGGGAGACAGAGTACAGCCCTATCTCACTCCTCTAACACTCCTCATTAGCCCTGTTTCCAAATTTCCTAACCTGTATATTGCGCTTGTGTTCTCATACAGACTTTGTACAATTCTTACTATTTTCCTGCTAAAACCAACTTTTCTCAAAACTCAAAAGAGCCTAACCCGATCCACTCTGTCATATGCCTTTTCAATATCTAGGAATACTAAATATACCTTCTTATCATCCTTCCTCATGCGCTCAATTATTTCACTCACTACAAACCGATTATCCTCCCCACGTCTATCATGCCTAAATCCATTCTGTTCTTCACCTAGGACTCTTAATTCCTCAACTAAATTTTTCATAACAATTTGAGCTTTATTGCAGTGTGCAATAAAAAATAAATTGACAGTGAGTTCGGGTAAGTTGTGCGTTTGTTCCATGTATGACTGTTATTAAACATTTTCATGAACGTTCCAGAGTACTTCCACAAAAGCCTTGTATAAATTACACTGTGGTACTTGAGAGAACAAACGTGATATTGGAAATGAAAACAGGCAATTACCGTATAATTTTGCTCTGCTACCCGCAAAGCAATCGAATTACCCTAGAAATCGTGGAACGTTGCGTTACCCTAAACAATATTTGATTACCCTAAATTGGGGTATTTTACCCCAAAGTGGAACTGGTAACTAGTGTTTGATTACCCTTGAACTTGAACTTGAAATTGAGGGCCGACAGCGTCGGGGCCTTTGTAACGGCCTACAATTCCCTCCACAGTTATCACACAAAGAGTTCAGCGCCTGGTACCAGACTTGTCCACTAAACTACTCAGGATCTACCAATCCTTGTCACAAGCTGCCATTGGATGGCGTCACTGGGATAGCCAGTGTGTCAAAACACCATCCCAAGGCATATTGGGTCATTACTGACCATTCTACCTGACTGGCTCATTCCAGTCACTGTCTCTTACTCCAGGCACGCACAAGAAACATTTTCATAGCTTCAATGATACTCAAATTGCACTCCTGATCCAATCCAGCAAGACAGCTCATACCGCAATCATCTTCAGCACATCTGGCATACCACTCATTCTCTCCATACTGCTCAAGCACCACATTCATAAAACTTTCTCTCTCTTGCTCATACTTACTACATTCCAGCACAAAATGCTCAATTGTTTCTTCCACTCCACTAATACACTGCCGACATAATCTGTTATTATTCTCATTCCACCTCCATGTACGTCTGTTCACACTCAATGACTTACATCTCACAGCAAACAAGAGTTGACTTCCAAAACTACCATCATTGAACATCTCAAACTTAGGTGCTTCTTTTTTCATATACCAGTCAAGTGTTGGCTTCCGCACCATGCTAAGCCTCCACTTATTCAATCCATACTCTTTTGTTTGCCTCTCAATCTCTTTCTTCCACCTCTTGCAGTCCCACTCAGGTCCTACACCTCCAGGATTTATTAAACTCCAGTCATCCACAGGTCTCCCAATTCTAACATGACTAATCTTTTGCATACTAAGCTTCCTTGCATGCCCCCAACACACTTTCTCCCAATAGCTTACACTCAGATTCCATTCAAAAATTCGCTTTACCCATCTGCTATTGTGCATTCTTTCAATTCTCACCTTATAATTCAGCACCGCTTTCATCATTCTTTCTGAAAATAGGTTCCACCCAAGGTCACCTCTAATGGCTTCTGTAGCTGTCCATTTTGGAGCACCCAATGCTAACCGTCCTACCTTATTTTGTATTACATCCAGCTTTTAAAGATCACTTCCATTCCAGGCAAGAGCACTCATACCATACATGACACTAGGTACAGCAACATGCTTCCACATTCCTCTCACACATTCATACCTGTTTGCTCTGTATCTGGCCACGCTACTTAATCGTCCACTCCACTGCATAGCTTTTGCCACTTTCTCACCCTTAGTTCTAGTGCATCCATCTTCACTTATCATACAACCAAGATATTTGTATTTTTTTGTTCTACCTATTCTGATTTCTCCAATATTCCACAGTCTGTCTCTATTAGTCTCATCACTATTTATAACCTTAACCTTGCTTTTGTCGGCACCGAAGTTCATCTTGAAATCTGTACTATATCCGTTCACAATGTCAAGCATCCTTTGCAGTTCATGTCCACATCCACTAACCACAACCACATCATCAGCATACAACAAACAGCTCAGTCTCTCATTACCAACTTTCAGTCCTAAGCCACTCCTTCTCAGTCGAACTGCTAATTCTTCTGTGTACAATCCAAACAACAGGGGAGACAGAGTACAGCCCTGTCTCACTCCTCTAACACTCCTCACTTGCCCCGTTTCCAAATTTCCTAACCTGTATATAGCGCTTGTGTTCTCATACAGACTTTGTACAATTTTTACTATTTTTCTGCTAAACCCAACTTTTCTCAAAATTTCAAAGAGCCTAACCCGATCCACTCTGTCATACGCTTTTTCAATATCCAGGAATGCTAAATACACCTTCTTATCATCCTTCCTCATTCGCTCATTTATTTCACTCACTACAAACAGATTATCTTCCCCACGTCTATCCTGCCTAAAACCATTCTGTTCTTCACCTAGGACTCCTAATTCCTCAACTAAATTTTTCATTCTCTCATTCAAAATACCACAAAATATCTTACATACAGTGTCACCCAGTGCAATTGGTCTGTAATTTTTAAGTTCTTTCATACTATTATGTCCACCCTTATGCAACAGAACTACATTACACTTGTTCCAGTCATCCGGTACTCTTTCACTCTTCCATATCTCATCAAATAAACATTTCAACATACTGACCACACTCTCTCCTCCCCATTTATAGAACTCATATGGGATCTTATCAGGGCCACATGCCTTTCCATTTTTCACTTTCTTCAAAAAACTTACAATCTCTTCACAAGTGATTTCGTCTTCCATTTGCAGTTCACGTTCATCAATCAGAAAATTTATGGGTGCATCATCTGTAACCTGCTCATTCATTCCACCAATGTCCTCCCAGTATTCTTCAACTGCTTTCACCATTTGCATCCTATCTTGCACACTGCAACCATTAACTACTAATTCATCAACTTGAACTTCACTACTTCTATCATTACCTTGTATAAACTTATACCAATCTTTTATTCCATCCGGACCTTTCTTTCTTAGATTTTCAACTTGGTGTCTCTCCTCTTTAACTCTAGCCTCATTAATCATTCTCCTTACTTTCTTCTGCTGGTCCTTGTGCTCATTCCATGCACTCTGCCATTCATCCTCAGTAATTCTGTTTCTTTCATACATTTTCCTCATACTACGTTGTTTCTTATTTAAAGTCTTTTTTCTCATTCGTTCTTCCTTTATCTCACTTGTAAACCACCTGGCATTCCCTCTCCCTTTCCTACATTTTATTCTACCAATCTTTTGCTCTGCCACATCATACAAGGTTCTTGCCATCTCACCATTTAGGTCATTTACATTTCCACACCTGTTCCAGTTATACCTACTCAATTCATTCTTAAATTCTTCCCAGTTTGCCTTTTTTATCTGCCAACTTTCTTTCACACTACTGACCTTCTGCATTGACTCCTTTCTACCCCAGTTATATTCAAGCACAAGCATTTTATGGTCACTATCAATATCAAAATCATCTTCATCTACAAACATTTCATTGACACACTCTCTTGCTCTACTATTCACAATCATATAGTCAATTGCAGTTTTCCATTCCCTGCTTTGCCATGTATGCAAGCCATTTCCTATTGTGACATTCTGGTTTTCAAGTTCATTCTCATCACAAAAATCTATCAATTTTTGTCCATTTGCATTCACCGGCTCACCAAGTATACCAACATGGCCATTCATGTCACCCATCACAATCAGAGGGCACCTGCAGTGTTCTCGTACAATCCTTGTTAATATTTCATACTTTTTTACATTCTCTTCATTAGCTAAAATCCCATCAGTTGTCATATAACATACAATCACATCAATACATTCTCTGGCATGCATTCTTTCACACTTAATTGCTAACAAATCTTCACTTTCAGGTTCATTTCCAACAAGAAGTTCCTCTAATTTCCAATTTAGAGCATTCTTTACAATCAAACCAACAATACAATCAAACCCACTAATGGCTTCAGCTTGAATTTGCTAGTGAGGGCTGTTAGGTATTGGCCGTGGGTATAGCCAAACCTAAACATAAAACGATAAGTATTTGATAACCATGAGAAGGGTAATGAGGCACTCTGGAAAACTCAGCTTTTCTTTGTGGTTTATTTGAAGGGGCCGGAAAGGACCGCCGAGTCTTGAGCAACTGAAGAACTTGGCTGAAGATGGTTCGCAGTCCGGGCAGGCGGAAGGCTCCTGGAGAAGGGCTGAAGTCGACAGTGTGGGTGTTGTTTGAAAGTGATCTTAACCCAATTTATAAGACTTTGAAAAGACCCGAGACGATTGGTAAGGTCAATTTAATTGAGTTGATGCCAGGCAGGGCGACTCAAGTTGAGGCAAATTGAGATGAGTTAAGTAGTGTTAAGGCCCAAACAAGCGAGACAAAACGAGGCCCAAGGCAAGGTAAATCCTGGTAAGTTAAGGCCAGTTAAGGTAGGGCCAGTTCAGGTAAGGCCAGTTCAGGTAAGGCCAGTTCAGGTAAGGCCAGTTCAGGTAAGGCCAGTTCAGGTAAGGCCAGTTCAGGTAAGGCCAGTTCAGGTAAGGCCAGTTCAGGTAAGGCCAGTTAAGGTAAAGCCCAAAACAAGGACCAAAACTAATCCCAGAAAGGTAGTGCCATGAAAGAGGCCCAGGGGAAAACTGGTGTGTGGCGTTGGTGATGACGTTGAGGTCTGCAAAAAGACGAACGCTGGATGAGCAGTCCAAGGAGACATCAAGGAAAATTCCACCACTGACAGTCCCCAACATCGTAAATGATAAACTCCCACACCTTAGAACTCTGTGAGAAAATCCTACAGATTCGACACGAGCTAACTTTAATTTGTTCTCACTTTTGTCAAGCTCAAAAGTAGGATAGAATCAATTAAAAAACTCTTAAACAACTGCTCTTGCTTTAAATGCAAGGCATGAAATTTAAGAATTTTTGGTAATAACTATTTGTGATTTTCAAAGAGCAACATCGGTGATCAAATCTATGGAGTTATGGAAAACACATGACTTAACAACACATGATTCATGAAGCAGAAAGAAAAGAATTACAGCAACTAAGAATTGCATAGAATGAGAATTAATGCTTCTTTATGTACTCTAGAACATCTCTATAACTGTACGAGAAATAACAGAGAAAAATCCTAAAGTTCATTGATATAAATCCTACTGAAAATCACTGATAAATATCATTTGCAATAATAAAAAATAAGGAATAATATCTACACTAAGAAAAGAAACACTAAACGTGTTTACTGGCACAGAAGGAAAATATGCGCAAAACGAAACATGAAAATCAAGGTGACGATGACCCGGCGGTTTTACGCGTCGCCATTTTGCAATCAACCGCCGGCATACATCGTGCGCATTCACGAAGGCAGATGCTAGTATGCATTTTTGTTGCAAGAATAAGAAGTATTGATTTAAATTTGTTGATAGTGATTTATATTGAAATAAGTGCGATTAAACGCAAGATTTAAGGAGTATGAAAGATATATATAAAATAAGACTAAAACTTTAGCAGGCATATGCATGAATAATCTGCGTACTCTATTAATTCGTACGAAATTATTAAAAAGGCATTCCAACTGATTATTTCACGTCGAAACACACTCAGAAAACGACTGCTAACTATGTTTGTGAAAAAGAATCTTATTCCAAATGCGTAAACACAGGAAATGAATCGTGAAACGCAAATTTATACGTTTAGTCACGTCGAGGTAGCACTCGAAAATGAACATGCTAGTCTAAGAATTTAACACTATTTTGAAGTTTCCCTACATCACGACGATGAACAGATCCTTAAGTTAATTACCATGCACACAGGGAATTTACACTTGTATACATTACCAGGTTACTTCTTTCTTATTTAAACACTAAATATCTTCCACTTACACGAACGCGGTATGCACGAGCTAGTGATGCACGAGAGGAATGTGTGTTTCAAAAAGAGACGCCAACGCGCAGTGATGCCAAATTCAGAGGCTTGTAGCATATCGCTACAAAGCGTAAAAATTATAAACTTGCCATTCGCACTTAAATAAAATAATTATTAGCATTAAAAATCTTACTCTAATTTATTATTAATTATTTTCTACTTCTAATTCGTAATCATTGAAGTTTGTGTGTAAATACATGAGAGATAAAATAATCAATCGACATATCGAGTTTTAAAGCAGCCCGAATTGGCAACATCCAAGCGCGTCGCTTGAACTGAGCGTTACTCACTCTCTCTTGTGCTTTGGTGGCTTGTGCATACAACGTTCTTGTAAGTGAACGAAATTAAGTAGAATAGAAAGGAACCTGGTAAAGTATATGTGCCATGTGTTTTTTAGTGTGTATTGTGTTTAAACGTAAAGATCCGTTCAGTGTCATGATGTAGTGATACACTTAAAAATCGTGCTAAAACTTTTAGACTGGCATGTGTATTTCGAATGCTACCTCAACGTGAAATAGCGTAAACATTTGCGTGTCATGTTTCATTTCTTGTCGAATTATTATTATTATTATTATATTCAACTACGTTCACCTTTGCCTTACTACAAAGTTACACACTAGCAGCTGTCATATTAACTCAAGATCCGTTCACGGGATACTTGATAGAGCGAGGCTAGACTGCCGGCGTCTCCGTGGATAGCGTCTTTGTTCCCGCTTTCTTTGTTTTCCCAAAATGGCGAAGCACATGCTGCCGACTCTTGTCATTTAAAATTCGTACTTTTGTACGCGGGATAGTATTTCTTTTTCACAACATAAAGTACAGTAGTTTTCTGAAGTGTGTTTTAGCGTGAAATTATTAATTGGAAAATGTCTTTTAATAATTTCGTATGTTTATAAATTACGAAGATTATTCATGCATATGCCTGCTAATGTTTTTAGTTTTATCCTATAGATATTTCATACTCCTTAAATCTTGCGTTTAATCGCATTTATTTCAATATAAATCATCATCATCAAATTAAAATCGAATTTCTCTTATTTTTGCGGCAGAAATATATATTAGCATCTGCCATCGTAAAATGAGTACTTCTCGCATAAAAATACTTCGTGAACGCTCAAGGGTGATTGCAAAATGGCGACGCGTAAACCGCCGGGTTAATCGTCTGATTTTCATGCTTTCGTTTTTGCGCATGTTTCTTTTCTGAGCAAGCAAAACGTTTAGTGTTTCTTTTCTCATTGTGGATATTATTCCTTAATTTTATTATTATTGCAAATGATATTTATCAGTGATTTTCAGTAGGATTTTTATCAATGAACTTTAGGATTTTTCTCTGTTATTTCTTGTACAGTTATAGAGATGTTCTAGAGTACATAAAGAAGCATTAATTCTCATTCTATGCAATTCTTAAAACAAAACAAAACAAAACCGTTTATTTCCAAGTTGTCACATGAGATCAATATGCCAACATATTGGCTTTTAAAAATTCCTTAATATAAGACATCCTAAAACAAAAGATCCATACGAGGAGTATTAATTGACAAACCATTCGAGGTGTAAAAATAGATAAGCCATACGAGGCATAATAATCGACAAACTATATGAGGTGTGCTAATAGATAAACTATCAGAGGTGTACAAATAGATAGACCATACGAGGCATATTAATATACATAATATACGAGGCGTACTATAATAGACAAACCACACGTGGTGTGCTAATATTCTAACAAAGTTCCATACGAGGAATACTAATTGACAAACCATACGAGGTGTACAAATAGATAAGCCGTACGAGGCATAATAATAGACAAACTATACGAGATGTAATATTAGACAATACTATCATAGGTGTACAGATAGATAGACCATACGAGGCATATTAATAGAAAAAATATACGAGGCGTACTAATAGACAAACCATACGGGTCGTGCTAATAGTTTAACTCTGTCAAGGTATTATGTATTGGATAGCCCTACACTAGAGCACAGCAAGGGTTCCACATAGACACAACATAGTTATAGTACTGAACACAATACAATTCAATGACACAGCAAGTTAGGTAAATAGTTCACTCACCTCTTGGATTCCTTAACTTAATACTCCATTTTCAATACTGTGGCTAGCAAGAGTAGAGCGGAGATAGACAGGAAAGGTATAGTATAGGGTAGAATAGAATTAGTACATTAGTTAGAACTTAAGAAGTTAGATACCAACCACAGTATGGTAATTATTTACACACTCGGTCAACATGTACTTGTTGTTGAACCCGAGGCCAATCGCAGACTGACTTGCGAGTGTTGCCCTCTCGAGCGTTGCCAACTTATGGTCTCTCTAACTAGAACTTACACTACTCGCTATATTACACCCCTCCCTCCTTAATTAGAAACCCCTCCCTGTATCCCCAGTCCCCATATTCAATTGTCAATCCTAAAGGTCCATTCTCACCACAGGCTTCCGAGCCCGGGTAGACCTGCGTGAGATGTTAGCACTTGGAGGCTCGTGCATCCTAGCCTCCTGGGTGGGAGTCGGGTAATCAGGTGTTCCGGTGTCAGGTTCATTGGTCGGAGGTGGTGGGTATGAATTTTGAGCAGGTTGTGGAAACACGATGGTTTCCTCCGTAGGTTGTTCCAAGGGTTCAGGGATGGTGTTCGAGCAGGAAATAACTTGGTCCTGGTGTCGACGAACGACCTCTCCCCCCTTCAGTTGGCACTTGTAGGATACCGGGCCTGTTTTCTCAATGGTGGTAGCAGGGGTCCATTTTGGGGAACCCGGCGTGTATTGGCGGACCATCACAGGAGACTCCGGCGGAATATCAACCGCGCGAGACCCTGGGTGGTATCTTTTCTGAGCGTCCTGGCGTTGAGCAACTTTGGACGCGATTGCTTCTGACGGCCAAAGCAGATCAAGACGAGAGCGAACTTTTCTGCCTAACATCAGTTCGGCGGGCGTAACACCTGTTGTCGTGTGGGGTGTCAGCCTATAGTTGAACAGAAACCTGTCTAGTGCTAGGCGTAGGGGTTCCGTTGACTTTCGTATACTCTTCTTGAAAGTTTGTACCATGCGCTCTGCCAGTCCATTAGTTGAAGGGTGGTATGGTGCGCTCGTAATATGTCGCATACCACATGCCTTCACAAATTCTTGGAATTCGGCCGATGTGAAACACGTTGCATTGTCAGAAACAATTGTTACTGGAAATCCAAATGTCGCAAAAGTGTGTTTCAGGCACGAGATCGTTTCGCTAGAGGTTGTAGTAGATGTGGGAAAAATTTCAACCCACTTAGAGTGTGCATCCACGATCACTAGATAGTATTTTCCATCCATTGGGCCCGCGTAGTCAATGTGTATGCGATGCCAAGGCTTCGCAGGCCATTCCCACGGATGGAGTTCAGCTTTCGTTGGTGCAGCTCGAGTGCTCAGGCACTCGCTGCATGACTTAGTCGTTTCTTCTAGATCTTTGTCCAGCAGCGGCCACCATACATAGCTGCGAGCTAACTCCTTCATCCTGGATGATCCAGCATGGCCAGAGTGCAGTTCGTCCACAATGGCTTGTCTGAGAGCTTGGGGTACAATAATTCTTGCTCCCCAGAGTACACAGCCATTTTGTGTGGACAATTCGTCTCGCCTCCTAGTAAACGGAGCAAGATCAGGGTCACCAATTACCGTCGAAGGCCAGCCTACTTGGCAGTATTTGTATACCTTTGAAAGTACGGGGTACCTTAGGGTGCCGTCGCGGATGTGGGTGCTGGTGACTGGAGCTGACTCAAGGAAATTAACTAAGGACGTCCATTCCGCAGGAATAGGTGTGGCTTCCTCGGGAGTTGTCAAAGGTAGACGACTGAGAGCATCAGCTGTGCCCAACAGCACGCCGGACCGGTGACGCAAGGTGAACTTGTAGGACTGCAGTAGTAAAGCCCACCTTTGAATGCGCCCGGATGCCATCGGAGGAATGCTTCTACCCGGATCAAATAGTCCTAACAAAGGTTTGTGGTCCGTAACCACAGTGAAATCCTGTCCCCACAGGTAGCAGTGAAATTTTCGAAGTGCGAACACCATAGCTAGGGCTTCTTTCTCAGTTTGAGAGTAGTTGCGTTCTGTTGCTGTTAGAGTTCGGGAGGCAAAATAGGCGGGGCGTTCAATCCCATCAATAAGGTGACACAGCACCGCTCCCACACCATACGCACTACTGTCAGCCACTACCACTATGGGTTTATGAGGGTCAAAGTGGACTAGAGTCTGAGAGTCCAGGAGGGCTTGTTTAGATTTCTGGAAGGCTCTCTCCTGACTTGCATCCCATTTCCAAGGGGTTTTGTCTCTCAGTAAGGTATTTAGGGGCTCCAGCATAGTTGCAGATGATTTTAGAAATTTCCTATAGAAATTTAGCAGCTCAAGGTAGGCTCTCAGTTGAGTTACATTAGTAGGAGCTGGTGCATTCTGGATTGCTGCTACCTTCTCTGCAGTGGGGTGCAATCCATCCTTGTCAATTTGGTATCCAAGGTAGGATACCTGTGGCACTCCAATTTGGCATTTATCCATTTTCAGTTTTAGTCCTGCCTCCTGTAGTTTAGATAAGACTTGATAGAGACGCTTGTTGTGCTCTTGCTCATTAGTGGCACTCACCAGGACGTCATCCAGGTAGCAGAACACTCCTGGGAGGCCCTGCAATAGTCCTTCCATGGCACGCTGAAAGATTCCAGGTGCGGACGCAATTACAAAACTGAGACGGTTGTAGGCAAATAAACCTCTGTGGGTGTTTATTACCGTGAGTTCCTTGGAGTCTTCATCCAAGGGTAGTTGAGCGTATGCCTGAGACATATCTAGCTTGGAGTATATAACTCCTCCTGCTAACCCGCTAAATAGATCTTCCACTCTGGGTATAGGGTAGGTATCAAGCCTAGTGGCTCTGTTGACTGTTAATTTGTAGTCCCCACAGATGCGGATGCTTTGATCCGCCTTGAGCACAGGGACGATCGCCGCTGCCCATCTCGAGTACTGTACAGGGGTGAGGATACCTTCCTGCACCAGTCTATCAAGTTCTGCCTCCACCTTAGGTCTCAGTGTGTAAGGCACGTTCCTGGCTTACAAAACTTTGGTGGTACAGCTGGATCCACTTCTATTTTGAAATTCCTTCCCTTAAAGCAACCTAGACCTGGTTGAAAAAGGTCAGGGAATTTATTTGCTAACTCTTCAGGGCAGGTAGTGAATTTGTTGACATTATTTGATACTATAGTTAGCCCAAGGGAATCAATCAGGTCCCTACCCAGCAAGGCTGGCCCCTCCCTGTCTACAATCACAATAGTTGCTAGTTGAGGAACCATATTACCAGATTCACGCTGGATGTTAGCCCTAATCTCTCCGCAAACTACTAGCTCCGCTCCCCCATAAGTCCTAAGCTTAACATCAGAAAGTCTCAGCTCAGGTCTGGACTTGGCTGGTATTTTAGAGTAGGTGGCCATTGAAAGGATAGACCTGGCAGCACCTGTATCTACCTCCATCTCTAATGGCACACCATTTAGTAACAATTTTATTTTGATTGGGGGTTTCATTTCCTCGGCTATTGAGAAAATCTCTCCATAACAGCCTAGATTAGCAACTGGATAGTCTGCACAGGCTGCATTGTTAGTTCTATTAGGGTTAGGGTGGTGTTCCCTCCCCCTTTTCTCATGCATAGCATGCACAAAATTATTTTTGTTGTCTTTAGCAGAATTTTGCTTTTTCAATTTAAAGCAACACTTCTTAAGATGGCCTTTTTGGCCACAACCATGACAAATACTGTCTTTATAGGGGCAATCTCTACGCCAGTGCAGATTACCACAGCCGCTGCATGCTGATTTGGGGCTAGCTTGAGCCTGAGTTTTGCCCTGAGGCTTAATAGCAGTTTGCTTTACTCTATGCTGGCCCACATTTAGTATGGAATTAGGTTGCCTTAACACAACCGTCTCCCTCAGTTGAGTTTCTTTGGCAGTTGCCAGATCCACGGCTTTTTTCCATGTGAGGTCATTTTCATTAAGCAAACAATTTTGAACATCATTACTGGCCACACCCAGAATTAACCTATCTAGCAGAGTTTCTTCCAGAACTTCCTGTTTGAAATTACAGGTGTCTGAAAGGGCTTTTAAGCTAGCCACAAAATCAGCAATGCTCTCCCCTTGTTTCTGGTTCCGCTTATGGAACCTAAACCTTTCAAAGATCTGGTTGCGTGTCGGCTTAAAATGCCGTCTTAACGCTTCCATGATCTCCTCATAGGTAGCATATCTTTTTCTCAGTTGAATGAGAAATGAGAAATATTATCTCTTGGATATTTTATATTCCAAGAGATTCCGGTACAGCGCTTCTTGCCTTTTTCCTACTTCGATAATTTCAACTAAGAACTTGGCAGTTTCGAAGAATTCTTTAGTATTTTTCGAATTATTTATAAGATCATCGAAGTAGGAAAAATACAAAAAAACGCCACACCGTACTAGATTGAAACAACACCGTAAATGACAATCAAGTATTGAGAAAAAGATAGTCTCGAAATAATTTGTAAAGAACATCGCGCAACACAGCACGCACATCTAGGAATGCGTAAACAAACTTACACTCAAAATTGAAATGCATGGCTTGTTCGGCATACAAATATAGAGATAATTTTTGCACGAGTGCTTTATTTCCTTTGTCTGTTTATACTTTTTAATTTCTTCTGTTCGCAGAAATGCCCTTCGGGGTCGTGATAGATCGATTTATAAATCATAAAGCAAGCGCAATCAATTTGTTTATTTCTGAAATTTGGTGCAGTGTTAACTGATCGCAGAGCTTTAGGTAAAATGTAATGTGTCTTGAGGTTTTGCCTTTTATGCAAAAAGTAGAAATAGAAACCGATATATGTACATGTGCGCATATATGTGTGCGAAACGTGTGCATGTTTACACTGATACATAAACATTTATGTTTGCGTGCGCACACGTACATACTCACGCACACACCAACACACATATTCATATATATACGTATTGAAAACGAATATAAGAAAAATGCTAATAGACATGAAAAATAATCTTACTCTTTCAATATTTAAAATGACAGCCCAAGCTCTGATGAATCGTAAGAAATAACCTGAGGAAAGATGAGGAATAGAAAAGGACTTCGAAAAACGTATAAATGGAATGGTTTTTTAATTTCCTAAAGGAAATTTTAAGAAAACTCAAGTTACCGCTGAGGAACAACAACAAAAAAAAACATATATCTTCAATATATATCATATATCATATCTTCTCGATATTCTCTGCAACATCATGCGGACATGGGTACATGGGATAAAATGGAGATACAGTGTAGGCCAGTTACCACTCATGATTGACAAATATCTACAAAATTTTGGCAGAAATGCGCAAACAAACATATACTCAACATCAAAATTTGCTTGTACAACATACGGACAGAAAGATAATTTTACCACGATTCATACGCTCAAATTACGATTAATTTCATTAATTGTATTTGTCATTAATCCGATTCACAGAGACGTCCTCTGGTGTAAGTGGGAGATCTATTTTTGAATCATTTCGCTAGTGCAATAAAATTTATTAACCGGATGGTTTTTGTGTAAAGAAATGAAATAGAAACATGTATATCTATTTATGTAGATATATATACCTATATACGTACACACACATATTAATATATGTACTTATTGAGAATGAAATATAAGAAAAAAATACAAATATAAAATAAGAGGATGGAAACAACCTACCATCTATTACACCGATAATGACAGTTGAGCTCATTGTAATCCTAAGAAATTATTGGAAAAAAAATAACTAAAAGGAAAAGAAGACTTCGGAAAACGTACAATGAACTGGTTTTTAGTTTCTTCATAGAAATTTTTAAGAAAACTCAGGTTACAGTCAAGAAACAACACAACTCTTCAGCATTATACAGACATGTGTACATTGGATAAAATGGAGTAACTTTGTGGCCGGATATCACATTTGAGTGGAGAATATTTACAAAATTTGGCACATATAGGTAGATTAAGCAATGGTCCAAAGTGATAATTTTGATAACAGAAATTAACAGTTTTTTTCGATTTTAAAGTTTAGTGCTGGTGTGCACTGAACGCACGGAAAAATATTAAAAGACTAAATGAAAATGCTTAAATTAACCTTTCCCCCCAGCTCAGCCGAAATCGATTGAAAACATCTTCGAGAATGATTTTGAAATAACGAGACAACGTTAGCCAAAATTTAATTCATTATAAACTTTGCACAATCCTCACATTTATAAACCTGTATATTGGTGTACACACAAAATGTATTTCAGAGTATGTTTTCCATACGGATGTTAAATATTAACACAGAGAAGAAAAAATAACAAAATAAAGATGAGGAAATACTCCTAATTATGGAAAAAACGTTCATTCTGCTGTATTGAACTCACGGCTGGGGTGCTCATTATTGTCGACAGAAATAGTCAAGATGAATGCACGAATGGCTTAGCAAACGTAAAATGAAATAGTTTCTAATTTTCTAACAGAAATTTCAGGAAAATTAAAATTTCTGGTAAATTGGAAATTCACACCGAAATGCTGCAGGTCTATAGAGATGCAAAATGACGTGACACATTTACTCTAAATTCTTTTACAGTTTTAGAGTTTTTGATATGCTGGGGAAGCTTGTTCCACAAAAAAGCTCCAGAAACTGAGAGAGCTTTTTGTCCCACGTTAGATGAACGGTAACTGACTAAAACATCATTCCTCCGATTTGGTTTTTTGTTTGGGATATTAGATGGAAAAAATTTTATCACCTCTGCATTACTTTGGGGGAGGTACAGAGAGGAGAACACTCGTCGAGCTTTTTGGATCATGAATCTGTTCGGTATTGGGATCCAGTCGAGTTTTCTTAAAAGAGGGGTGACAATTAATTGCTGTAATTCTTTTCTTCTGCTTCATGAACCATGTCTTGTTAAGTCATATGTTTTCCATGGTTCCAGGGATTTGATCCCCGATGTTGCTCTTAGAAAATCACAAATAGTTATTACTAAAAATTCTTAAATTTCATGCCTTGCATTTAAAGCAAGAGCAGTTGTATAAGGGTTTCTTAATTGATTCTATCCTACCTTTTTTGAGCTTGACAAAAGTGAGAATAAATTAAAATTAGCTCGTGTCGGATCTGTAGAATTTCTCAGAGATGTTCTGCTGTGTGGGAGTTTTATCATGTACGATGTTGGGGACTGTCAGTGGTGGAATTTTCCTTGATGTCTCCTTGGACTGCTCATCCAGCGTTTGGACTCTTTGCAGGACCTCAACGTCATCGCCACACACCACACACACAGTCTCCCTGGGCCGCTTTTGGGACTTCTACTTGGATTAGTTTTGGTCCTTTGTTTTGGGCCTGATAGACCTCATTTACCATCTATTCCCCCGGAAATTCACATGGGTTATTTTTGAAGCTAGTAAGCCTAAGATTTCATCCCCGGCTAACTAAACCACCTGCTTCGACCTTGATAACTCGCTTGTCCAGTGTGGGATAGAGAACGCTGATATCTTAACGTGCCACCACCAAACGTCACGAGTCAGCCCAAAGTCTGATAAATTGGGCCGCTAAAATTAACTCCAAACATACACCCTCACTGTCGACGTCGTCACTAGCCGGTGCCTCTTCGCCTGCACGGACTGCGAACCTCGCCAGCCAAGTCTTCAGAAACTCAAGACTCGCCAGACCGCCGGGCGTTTCCTCCGAATAAATTCCCAAATCAAAAGCTGAGTTTCCACGTCAATCATTATCCTTTCTCATGGTTTACTACAAATGCTTATCGAGGTTTGTTAAGGACTGGCTATACCCACGGCCACACAATCCTTACAGGCTTGTAGCGAACCTTCGGCACGCAACTCAGTACAAATATCGGAAGTTCTCAAAATGATCATTTCAAAATTCAGTAAAATAAATTCAACCATTAGAATAAAATTTCATTACGAAATTAATTAACTTCTATCCTCAATTCTATTAAAATTGTGTACTGAAAAATTCAAATCTCTAAGAAATCACTTTTGCGTTGTAACGAAACCCTCCATGTCGCCGTGTCGGCAACATTTTCACTCGCACTAGCATCACTCGTCTCAAATCATCCAGAGTGTGTACAGCTCGTTTTTATTCTCTGGTGAGAATTAATTTATTGTGTGTGCTTAGGCTGTTCTACGGGTAACTATTGAATTTATGTATTATGTAAATAATATGTTGTGTATTAAGTAGGTTTTCTCAATTAACTAATCGTGTCACATGTGATGTAGGGCGCTTGCCAAGAAGTGGATCTCTCACACCTCCCTTGTGCCGGCCATTGCTGCATACTTTATTTTGATGGCAACATAGTTTTTCCAAGAAGCCTCTAATCAATTGAATTTGAATAATCCATTTTGTTGCAATTGTGTCATTAGTGTTTCGCCCATCCTTTGTGTGTTCCAGTTTTAATTAGTTGTGTTCTCAATTTTTGTATTTTAATCAAGTCAGATTTAAATAATTTTTGGGTGCTCATTTATTTGTTTGTTCAAGCCTCTAATCAATTGAATTTGAATACTCCATTTGTTACCATTGTGTCATTAGTGTTTTGCCCATTTTCGTGTGTCCCAGTTTTAATTAATTGTGTTCTCAATTTTTGTATTTTAATTAAGTCAGACTTAAATAATTTTAAGAATTCCTTTGCAATTTTAGTCAATGTTTAAATTCAAATCTTGAGAAATGAAACTATGATAGGTTATTTACACCAATAGAGATTGTCCCTTCGGTAGTTACTCACTTCAAATAATCACTCTTTCGTGATTAGAACTATCCCCACTTTCTGATTGCGTGTGACAATGTGGAGTAACGGTAACAAGAATCCCTAGCATAATCACTTTAGTGACAACTCTTACTACTGATTTTTGGGTTAGGTCAATTTGTGTATAATAATGTTATTAATTAGTCGTTACCTGATTTAGCTAAATTAGGGTGATTATGCTTACCTCTGGGAAGAATCTGAATATTCTAAGATCCCAACTCCTGGAATTTTTAGTCCAGAAATCATCCAATTATCTGATTTGGGGTTTAATTTAGTTTAATCGGCAATTGTTGCTTTCAATTGTAGCTACCTGTTCCTTATACCTCATGTCAATGTCAGCTACCTCCAGTGGTTGTTGTTCATGGTAGCCCATAGGATGTCCTAATAAAATTCTGATATGCATCCTTATGATCAATGCTTTCTAAATCCTTCTTAACTACCGATTCTGTGCACTTTGTGCAAAGATTCCGCGTTCCCTCTACTCCTTTCTAAATGGGACCTTCCTCTCTCCTCTCGTATGACATCCTTCACGTTCAAGCCAGGTAGACTAGAGATTCCGCATTTATTAATAGATAATAATAATAATTAGGCTGTACATGCCTCCCTGGCATGATTCCTAGCTTAAGTTAATGGATCTTTGACAATTTTTAGCCTTAAGTAAGATCAGTACAGCGAGCCTTTGCTGTTGCTTAGTGTGAACCGATCGAATTGTCCAATACCGATCTTGGGGTACTCATTGTAAATAAGCACCAAACTCTAGATTAATCGGCGACCACAGCCTTCTGGATAAGTGGCATGTAGGGAGATTCACGATTGTCCATACGAGTACTTATTGTTGCGACTGCCTCGCCCTTGTTCAGGCGCCAGAATTGGGCCGAGGCACCCGCATATAACCCTCTATTTGAGGCAATCCTGTAATTCAGCAGTAAAGCTCGCAGCCTGGCTTGCGTAGCGACTGTCTCTCCTTGTGTTGTCATGTCTGAACAATTAACCCAAGCCAATTTCCCGTACAGAAGATCCTGGGAAGCCGACACACAAACAATCACCACCAACATTCAATCAACATTCCTCAAAACTCTATTAGCCACACGGCTATCAACCCAACTAAGCCACACGGCTATCAATCAACCACTCAAGCCACAAGGCACTAGCAGAAATAACTACCTCCTTCGAGATACCTCATAGTAGAACTGTTACCGCACCTGCGGAATATTACACTAACAAATCCACTCTCGCCGGGATCCGCCCCGGATTCCCTCGGAACACGGCACCTGCTGGAGTGCGTCATCTCTCTGGACCCGGACCTTCTTCCTCAAGAAGTGGATCCCCCCACGGCTGCCGTAGTCACGGCACTCAGAGTCAACTAATAAATATCAGGCGAGAGTATAACAGTCCTTTCATTGTCCTGCAGAGGTCAATCGTGCAAGTGAGATTAGGTGCCAGTAAGGCAACCCGAATTACCCTCACATAACTCCTTCTGAGTCAGATTAAGTCATTAGTTTGTTAAGTGTTGCCGTTCGATGGCGACTGGTGGCCCTTATTCACAGAACACCAACTTGTTCCTTAAGCAATCTTGAATCAAACCATTCTAACAGCTTATCTTAAAGCTACCAAGGCAATTCATTTTAAACAACTTCCCCACTTGGGAGAAGTTCATAGGCTTGAAACACGAACATGTCAATCGTGACTTTAATTTTATACTTTTTGCACAAAAACTTTAAGGATTACGAATTAGAAGTAGAAAATAATTAATAATAAATTAGAGTAAAATTTTTAATGCTAATAATTATTTTATTTAAATACGAATGGGAAATTTGTAATTCTTACGCTCTGTAGCGAATGCTACAGGGCCGATGGTGTCATATTTTTCCGGCTTATCTTTAAAATAAAGTTCTAACACATCGGCTGATGGAATACAGTTTTTTATAGTTTACTCACCCAACTTGTGATATAAGGCAGCAGATAAATGATGTATCCTGTGCGATAACTATCATTCAATCCAAAATTTTGCACATTGTTACATGATTTATACGTTGTTTATATAAAGTTTCTTCCATTGGTAATTATTTTAGGCAAAAATTTATCTGTTGCCCGCGTAATAAATGTTGCTTATTTACTCCTACATATATAGCGTGTCATGCCAGTCGTGGATAATTTAAATTTGGACACATGTGAGTGACCTTCTTTTTCCAAAGTTTTCCTTTAAAAAAATAACATCTCAACTAAACCAATATTTGAATTTTAGGTCTGCAATTATTTTGGGCAGTATATGTAGCTCTATAGCTCTGTGTATATGTAGCTCTATAGCTCTGTGCTCTCCGTGGTACAGTGGTTAAGGGATCGGGCTCGTATATTGGAGTCGCGGGTTCGTATCCCGGCGCTGGCAGTATATGTAGCTCTATAGCTCTGTGCTCTCCGTGGTACAGTGGTTAAGGGATCGGGCTCGTATATTGGAGTCGCGGGTTCGTATCCCGGCGCTGGTGCGAAGATTTTCCCCGTTGGGTATAAGGGAAAGCTCAAGCACAATACCCCACTCAACCCAGGTGTCGGAAATGGGTACCGGCTTTACGGGGGAACCGTCATGGTGTCCTATATATAGGGTTAGTTATAAGACATTTGAAAAACCAATGCTAAGATCATATGTATCAGGCTTGATTGGAAATAAAGCATCCCAAAGATGCCGATGTTAACCTGTTAACCTATATACAACTGTAAGATTTCAAGTAAGCCAACGCTTGGAACCTGTGCTCCGCGTTTTTGCGACAAACGGATCGCCTGCATTATTTCTCTGTCCCGAGTTCATAAAAATGCCATACATTTTGCTTGCCAGGAGACAACGTTATATTTATTTCTTTTAATGTGAGTGTTCTTGTGAAAAAATATATCATGTGTGTATAACTAAAATATATATAACTATCGATGAATAAATATAAAAGTTCACGCAATGGTTGTCGCGGATTTACCATTGTTGAACTTTCTGCTTCATTAAATAGCATGGATTTGCTCTTAAATAAATTTTCTCTCAGCTTCGATTTTAAAGTTGTTTATGAGCAATTAAAAATGCATTTTATTGTTGTGAACTGTATTCAAAACTTTTGTGAATGAGAAACTGCTACTCCAAGTTTGTGGTTGAAAGGTTTGTTTAAATGAATTGCTCTGTACCTAGCTGCAAGTGTTTCTTGTGTGTTTACCGATGCCCATATTTATTGTTGAAATGTTTTCAAATACATATTCATGAAGTTATAAAATTATGCATTTATGTATTATACAATGTTAAAATTTTGATATTTTTCAGAAATAGTCTGTGTGAAACTTCAAAGTTGTGAAGTGCAAGAGAGTAGAAAAGAATATGTGAAAATCTATTATGATTTTTGCTTGATTGAAATAACCTAAGCCTTAACATGTGTTTTTGTTACTAAGATGGTAAAAATTATGTTAACATTATTGATATGAAATTAGCACAGATTTGAAAACATGTCACTTCCAATTTCTTAAATCAGAATTTGACTTCTTGATTGGTCAATGGAATTTAGAAAAAATTGAAAGAGTTTTGGTAAATCTGAAGGATATGTCAGTTATCAATTTTGTAAATTTCAATGCCTAAATATAGTTAATTTAATCGAAATAAAGGTAAATCTGAAGGAGATGACAGTTGTCGATTTTGTAAATTTTGATGCCTTAGCATAGTTAATTAGATCAAAATAAACAAGTTTTCTTCTATGCACTTTTTGTCTTAAATGAGTATTTTATTAGTTATAGCGGTAAATGACTTACCGCAACTCCAGTCTTTGAAGCGGAAAGAAATTCTTTGATCGAGTTGTATGGCAATACTGCAATAAAGTCTCGCTTCCAGCGCTCTGTCTTGAAAGACGAAACCAAACCTACTGCTCTACCTCGTTAAATACTCATTTGACGAAAAAAGTCTATAGAATAAAAGTTGTTTATTTCAATGTTATTACCATGTTTCAAGCAACAAAAATTTGAAAATCGATGAGTAGCTGTTTATTCGAGCGCATTCGTCATCAATGACGAAACTAAACTTACCGCTATAAATCGTAAAATACTCATTTGAGACGAAAAAAGAATAGAAGAAAACTTGTTTATTTTGATTCAATTAATTAGGTTCAGGCACCAAAAAGTGGAAAATCGACAACTGTCATCTCCTTCAGATTTACCAAAATGAACAAGTTTTCTTCTATGCACTTTCCGTCTCAAATGAGTATTTTATTAGGTATAGCGGTAAATGACTTACAGCAACTCCAGTGTTTGAAGTGGCTAGTAATCAAGGAGCACGTTCGACAGCAACACTGCAATGCGCACTCGCTTCCAGCGCGATCGTCATCAAAGACGAAACCAAACCTACCGCTATACCTCGTTAAATACTCATTTGACGAAAAAAATGTATAGAGGAAAAGTTGTTTATTTCGATGTTATTACCATGATTCGAGCAACAAAAATTAAAAAATCGATGAGTAGCTGTTTATTCGAGCGCATGCGTCATCATAGACAAAACTAAACTTACCGCTATAAATCGTAAAATACTCATTTGAGACGAAAATTACATAGAAAAAACTTGTTTATTTTGATTCAGTTAATGAGGTTCAAGCACCAAAAAGTGGAAAATCAATAACTGACATATCCTTCAGATTTACCAGATTTTTTGTTAATCATTAACATTATTCAATTGTTTCCAATGTTGACTTTTTTTTGTAAAATATTAATCTTTTTTAAATCCTAAGTTTATTTGTATAAACAGAATCTACCTACTAGATATTATATGATAGGTATTATTTGAGTATTTAGGTATTATAGTCTTTCTGTATTATATGATAATTAACTTGTATAGAAGGAAAAGAAGCTGCAGTTGAGCCTATAATTTTTTCTAGTTGTAGGATTGAGCTCACTTTACTGTATAGAATGCCTATATGCAAGACACTGATGAATTTCAAATTATCTATGATTTTTGCAATTTTTATGACTAGGTAAATGTTTAGGAGAAGGCAATAATCGCATGTTGGATGGCAGCAGTCAGCACTACAATAGACTCTCCCTTCCGACGCGCTCAATCATTCCCACCATCTAAGATGAAAATGAACATACCGCTTTTATTTGTTATTTTTGGGTGATAATTCCTATTGTGTCATTAACTAAAAGATCCTAGAAGTGGGTTTAGGCTCTGCAGGGCCAGAAAATAATAATTTACAAAGTACTCAAACGTACTCTACCCAAACTAAACCTACCGCTATATCTTGTTAAATACTCATTTTCGACAAAAGTGCATAGAAGAAAAGTTGTTCTTTTAGGGTAAAGTCCGAAAGTTCGTCCGATGTAAACGGTTCAAACTTCAAACCATCTCAAACGGTTCTCAAGATTGCTATTGCTCAAGCAAATGTTGTCAACAAAGCTCAAATGCATTGGGTTCATCGTGCTTTGCTCTAAAAAGCGGCTTTCACATCTTGATATGAAAAAAAACACCTGCTTTGCGTACATTTTGTCCAACTGAAATTTTTGAAAGTTTGTACCAAATTCAAAATTAATTTAAAATTTCGACCACGTTTTGAATCTCGTTACAAAAGTTTGTACACCCTCTAAAATGAAATTTATATTTTTGTTTAGCGCTAAAGTTACCTGTGAGCATTCAAATTTTATGAAATATAATAGCGTGTTCATTTTTAATGAATTTGATATATGCGTTTTGATGCAGATCTTAGACTCCACTTCAGAGTTAACCCTTTAACGCCCAAGTGGACTGTACGGTCCTCTTTCAAAAATAACAATAACATATTGTATTTCTTATTCAATTTGTTCACTAATGTGTCCTTTGAACTTCACTGCCAAGTGGCAGTTCCTTCCACATCTTGATAACAGTGACTACCTAATGCCAGTGTTGGTTTAGTGATAGTGGTTGTGATAACGGTAATATGAGTATAAAAAGGTGGACGTTAAAGGGTTAAAAGGTATAGGCTACCTAGCATTAACTTCTGAATGGGATAATACAACTAAATATTTATTAACAAATTTTATAAGATTTACATCTTCTCAGGTCCATAGAGAGCAATAATAAGCATCCGTTTATATACCATTACATACGTATATTACTTAAGGTACCTACGTACACTTTAAGGCCTCCGAGCTGTTCGTTCGGGATAGGCCTATTACAACTAGTCTAGGCCTATATAGTACGTATTTCTTAAATGGAGGAAAATAAAACGTAAACAATTGGTCCACTATCACAATTGGTCCTTTATGTCTCAATGACAAATAAAAATAATATTTCACCTTTGATTAGAGGAACAGAATCGTCACCGATCTTTGGACTGTTTGGCTATAGAACAATAATGTAAACTACCTGATTATAGGCTGCCTAAATGTTCGAAAGTAACTTGATAAGTTTCTTCCATTGATCAAAGTATTGTCTACCTACCTATGGCTCAAAAATGAATCAAAAAACCCTATACAAAAGTTGATAAGCAAACCTATCCACTAATTCCTACTTTTTTTTGATTGCCATACTTTTGTTTTACTTCTTTGGCAGGCATTGCATTTGAAGTCCATTGATTTTATTTGTTTATCAGTCATGTTACTGAAATCTATGGCCAGACAGTCTTTGTGAAACCACCGACTGCAATGATAACACCCAATCCAAGCACTTGTATTTTCCTGTTCATCATTGCCTCCAAAAGCATTGCATGACTCACTATCTTCAATTACATCTCCATCACTGTCTTCATTGTCGTACATCAAAGCCTTGTCACTAGACGAATCCTCTTTGTTGCGTCACTTTTGTCACTTGCATTGCGAATACTCAAACTTCCATTTTATATCTCTGCTAATGCGTGAACGAGATCATCATTGTAGTAGTGATGTTTTTTTACGAGGAGCCATAATTTAAGGTCAACATTCGTCCCAATCATAAACTATAAAATCTATACCTGAAAAGATGTTAAGTATCATAAACAATGAAGAGAAACTTGAAGAAAAAACGTTGTATGAACAAACGAATTCATAAAAATACTTTCTTCAAAACTCCGTACATGTGGACGAAGTAATAATACACGCCATTAAAAGATTCAAAATTTAGTACACCTCAGAAACAAACAAAGGGAGAAAAAAACCTCTGTTAAATGGCAGCACTACAGCTGTCAACACTCACACAGGTACGACATCGCCTAACAGAACAACTTCGTTAGCGGAAAAATTTTTAGTCGGCAATGCAAAATGGCAGTCAATTAAGATGTGACGACTTCATAAACAACTGAAACGCAGGTCATTCACTTGGGCTGCCATTTTTGTTCAAACAGTGATATTTATTTGTGCTGTGTGGCAATTATACAATATTATAAGCCAACAGTTACCACGTGAACAACTTTTCGATGAACTTCAACTCCATACTAGCTTGTTAAAGTAAAATATACCTGGTGTGTACGGAATTTCAAAGTGGACAAATTTTTGGAACTTACCCTAGGATAATGTTCGAATGGCCGGACGGTTTGAATCGTCGGTCATTCTAAGTTAATTTTCAATTTTGACGATCGATAGCAATCCAAAAGCTACCCCGTAAGACGCGTAGCAGATTACACAACTACAGGCCTTGCGGGTTAAGGTTTTAGATAGCTACCGAGCGCAAAAGTTTAAAATTAACTAAGAATGACCGACGATTCGAACCGTCCGGCCTTTCGAACATTACCCTATATCTAATTAAGGTTAATAAGAAGGATAGGACAATCATCAATTTGCCAATTTTTGGTAAACATAGTTCAGTGCCCTTTCGGGGGCAAATGAGTATTTTATGAGTAATAGCGGTAAGTTTATTTTTGTCTTTGATGACGAATGCGGTTGTATAAACATCTGCTTATCAATTTTTGAATTTTTGTTGCTTGAATCATGGTAATAACTTCGAAATGAACTAGTTTTCTTCTAAACACTTGTTGCGGCAAAAGAGTGTTGTACGAGTTAGAGCGGTAGGTTTAGTTTCATCTTCAATGATGAGCAGGTCAAAAGCGAGACTCCATTGCAGTGTTGCCATACCACGCGCTCGATGAATTACTTCCTGCCTCAAACACTGGAGTTACGGTAATTAACTTACCGCTATAACTCGTTGAAAACTCATTTGCCCCCAAAAGTGCGCAGAAGAAAAATGTTTATTTTGATCTAATTAACTATGTTCACGCAGCGGAAATTGGAAAATCGATGATTTTCCAACGCTTCACAAATATCCTAATTAACTATGTTGAGGAGATCGAACGCCTCCTCTCTATAATTAAAAAAAATTAATAAAAAATACTTCCACATTGAAATAAGCATTGAGGTATTCAGAGCATGTTTGAAGCATTCAAATAGACAGGTATAGCCTATAAAGTTTTCGAAATTTGCCCAAACCCCCCCCTCTCCCCCATACTCAAAAAAATTTTTCAACAGGAAATTCCTCAGCCAATAATGCAGATAGAGACGAATAGTTTTTTCTGCCTGATTCTCAATGAACACTTGACAAAACTGGGAGGGGAATTTTCGTTCCAGTTTAAAAAAAAATTAAAAAAATTAATAACGAAAATTTTCGCGATTATTTTCTTAAAAAATTCATAAAAAAATATTTTGAAGGAAAATCAAAAAAGTACCTCTGAAATTTATAGTACTCACTTTGCTCTCGATGATGCAAAAAAGATGACCTCAATCGGATGAAAACTGTGGCTGGAATTTCACGTCAAAATCTTGAAAAGTTGGTTCGGAGTAAATGGGGGTCTTGTTCAGGGCACTTTGGTACACAGGATACTCAGTTTTTTTTTATTCCTACAAACTACCTATGACACAACTATGTTTATAAAGTATTTCACTTGTTTCTCCATTGTTTTCCAATACTCTTATGAACTAAATAAGCACTTATTAATTAATTAAAATATTCCTGGCATGTAATCCTGAACATCGTCAGCATCGTCAACTGTCTGCAGCGCATGGTCAGGAAGCGACCGTCGTTGTGGTGCATAATTGTTGTTCACATCAACCTCTTTATCAATACTACAAAGGCGTTTCCTTCTTTTCAATCCCGTAACAACTTCTTCCTGCCACTGTACTTTACGCTTTAGAAGGTTTCTTTCACTGTTTTTTGCGACATTGGATTTGCTACCCATTTTTGGAGATACACAATGGCACCCACTCTCAAGAACATTTATCGATCAACTAACAAAGCTCGACGAATCAGAGCTCATGACACGTGATAAAAAAGAAACTAAAAGATAAGGTGACGAATCACAGCTCTGCAACGTGGTTTGAGGCGGTCTTTGCGACAGCATGTTGTCTTATTCTTAGGGGTTTGAGGAGGAAGAAGATGTTGGTTGGGGGTACTAGCCTCGCGCAGGGTCCCCGTCTTCATTACATTGCATCCATAACGGCTAATAGGATAGTCATGCAAAGAAAAATACACAGAACAACAAATCAGAGCTGAAGATGACTCGCTTGTCGACGCAGCTTGACTTACTGCGCACATGCGGATTGGGGGAGGCTCAGGGGTATTGGGAGAATTTGGGGGTAAGAAGCCTCGTACCGGCTCCTGTGTTCAGTACGTTGTGTAAAAATCGTTTAGAAAGATTGCCATGCCAACATAAAGCTACCAACAAAGAAATCATGAACGAGAAAACAACGAATCACAGCTCAGAATGTGCTGGTGCTCGCGCAGGCCTTACTTTCGGGGTTGTATTGGGATATATTTTTGAGTATTTGAGGGGGTTAGAAGCCTCGTACAAGGTTCCTGCTTACATTACGTGATAGAGGAAGGGTTTAGGAACATTTTCACGCAAAAATTTCAAATATGATATCTGGGCCCAAAATGGCCTGCGTTCGATCTCCTTTAGGACACCGTCTGGGTAAGAGGAAAAGTCTGTCATTTATAAATGGATTAATATGATAAAATAGGATTTTTTTAAAATCTATCTTCTACAATTTTGAAGTTACAGATCCAGAACTTCGTTTTTAGATTGCTTATATGTCTGTATAACCATAAGGAGCTACGAATTTCGATAACTTTTTTTTGTGGGTTTTGAGAAATTTTTTTTTCAAAAATCTGACCTTTTTTCATTTATATTTTTTTCATGTTGTGTAATTTTCAAAATAATAGATGTATCAAAAAATGTAACCCCTTATGGATACACCTTGCTAAGCCCTATCAAATGGTATATAAACCATTCTTGTAGCTCTAAAATTGTGGAAGAAGATACATTTGAGAAACCAATTATCATGATTCCAGAAAAACGTGTTTTTCACAAATAATAGATGTTTTTCTTTTTATCTTCTGAACTACAAGATTTTCTACAATGAACTCTTGAGCGTTTGTAGCTCTTTTTAAGCCCTTTCGATTGATATAATTTACATTGCTGTAGCTCTATAACTCTGGGAAAAAAATAGACAACAAAAGACAATACGTGTAATTCTTCAAAACAACCACTTAATTTATTTTTTCATTTTTTTTTGACCAAAATACGGTTTTTTGTTACGTCAAATCATTTGTTTTATAGCTCTTTTCAAGCCCTTTGGATTGGTTTGTTTGCCATAGCTGTAGCTATGATACTGCAGCTGTCATCGAGCTATGAATGAAAGCTGCGGTATCATAGATACATTATAACAGCTAAATTCTATAATTGTCAAGAAATCTAAAAAAATATTTATTCAGCGTTAGAATGTTTCGTTTGAATAATGGAAGCACTCTGAGTAGCCCATTAACGAACTATAATGCCATCATTCCCGCAGAGAAACACGCTCAATTGACCCCCAATAATGAGGGGGCGAGGGTTCAAGGTCACTCCATCCCCATACCTTTCCCTCCCCCCCCCCTCTGGTGGGTGCATTATTCTGAGTAGACGTAAACGGAAAGTATCAATGGAAGTAGTGATGTACCGATGTATCGGTATCGGTATCGGCAGTATCGGCTATTTTTAGTGGTATCGGTATCGGTAAAATCCGGCTGATACTTTACCGATACTTTCCAAAAATACGTATTTTATCATTAAAATGAAAGTTATAAATAATGAAAGTAAAAGTATTTACCCTAATAATACCCGTTGTGTGTTTATTTATACATTTATTTGGTGTCCGCGTTGTGTGAGTTAGCGCTATCATGGATACCGAATTCATCAGTGTAACATTAAAATATGGCGTTTCCATGCATTTAAATATTTGACATTTTATCAGGAAAGGTTTTGTTAGGATAGGATAGGTTAGCTTTAATTAGGATAGGTTAGGTTAGCACAGGTTAGAAAATACTGTCAGAATTTTTTCTCGGGTCCGCCTAGCTTAACGATGACATTGTCCATGAAATTTTCATGGGTCCTGCTACTATCTAATAATACCCTTGGTTTATTTGGAGTCCGCTTCTTCCATTTTCTTTGTCACGCTCATGAGGAGAGTTATAGTGACCGTATCTGTGATACGAGTTTCACCAGTGCGTAAGTACAAGAATATTTTTCATCACGAGTGCTGTTAGGATGAATACATTCGTTGGGCACCACATCTGGAAAATTTGTTCAAGAAAGTTAGCGAATCCCGTAATTTTTGACGGGCTGTGCGTATTTGTAATAAAATGAAGAGCCTTTTCATACCTAGTAAATTAGATAGCTAACTGTTGAATTATAGCGTTTAATCAGGCCCGCTAATTGAATTCACTATTTTGAATTCCTGATGAGTCACGGTCATAACTGAAAGCTATGTAGCATGAATAGTTAAACCCTGTAACGACATAAAATTATTATACTTCTACGACTAAACCTTTATAGTTTGACCTAATGTCCATATCTTAAAGTATGTGACAGGCTAACAAAAACTAAACCAATTTAATAAAGTTGAAGGTGCATTTGAAATTTTTTGTGAATTTAATATAGAAATTGCCGAAAATTCTATTTTAATTTAGCTTGTAAATCGCCAAATATTACAAAGCTAATAATTTATTGTAACTTAGCATGCATATCACCGTTCATTACGAATCTTGCATTTTTCTTCTATGTTAAGATGTTTGAACAATTCACGAACAATCTTATAGTTGAATACATATGAACGGGTCAGTTGATTGCTTTCATTGCAACTTGATGAATTTAAAAACGAGGAAAATTCCAAGGAATATTTACTAGGAATACATTTCGGAGTCCAGCTCCATCATCAGTTCGTAAAATTAAAATTCATTATAACTACAAGGAAAAAAAATAAAATGTTGGATACAGTCATTAAAGAAAATCACGAAAACAAAAAAAAATCAAAACATGTCCCAGAGAAAATAAAATCGACATGATCTACTTCCAATTTACGATGGGTAAGAACTGTCAGAATTGTTGAGGGCCAGTTTTCGTTTATAAATATGTAGCGACTCTGAAATTCTGAGGTCACATGTAGTTGAAGCCGAATCTAAGATTTTGAAGTCCGCAAAGGATATCGGTTCGTTGCATTTTACTGCGTGATTACGTACGAATTGTGCAAATTGATTCCCCATGCGGAAGCTTCAACCCCGATGTTCGGCCATTCTGATATAAAAATTTTGTGCCGTAATGTCAACGTACGATGATGTGCACTGCACACAACTGTAAGAATAAATCAGAAAGGCTCTTTCTCCATCAAAAGCGTATCCTTGTACCAGAATTGTATAATTTTATGGTTGCTTCATTTTTCCGGTACAAGGATACGCTTCCGATGAAGATACGAACCTCGATTTCTGATTTATTTTTAACAGTTACACAGTTGTATGCAGTGCACATCATCGTACGTCGGCATGACTTCACGAAATTTTTATAACAGAATGGTCGAAGCTTCCGCACGGGGAACTAATTAGCTTACTCCTCACACTCCGCGGTACGTAATCCCTCAGTAAAATGAAACTAAATCTTTGATTCGGCTTCAATTACATGTGACCTCAGAATTTTAGAGTCGCTACATATTTTTAAACAAAAACCGGCCCTCAACAATTCTGATAGTTTCTACCCATTACAAATTGTAACTAAATAGTAATCTTGTCGATTTTAGTTTTTCTGGGACATGTTTTAATTTCATTTTTATTTTCTTGATATCCTTTAATGACTGAATCTAACATTTTGCTTTATCTTTTATTGCAGATATAGTGATTTGTAAATTTATGAACTGATGATGGATCTGGACTCCGAAACGTATTCCTAATAAATATGATGAGTTCCTTGAAATTGTCGTTTTTAAATTCCTCATCTTATAGATGGTTGCGTGTTTGCGGATATTTTTCGTTTCGGGGCTTATCGAATTTTACTATTTTCTTTCGCCAAAGAATGTACTCGTATTTGGTGTGAATAACACAAAAATGACAATCCTTTTTTGGAGAAACTATTGTTTTGGTCCACTTTTGGAGCCAGTTGCTATTATAGCTAGTCTACATTACGTTGCAATACGATTAGAAACACATATCTATTGAATGGATTTCATTTTGTTGTTTTTCTCAACAATTTAGTTAACATAGCAAGAGTATTTAATTTATCACAATCGGAAACTTTTTTGTCAATATTTTTGTATTATTAGATATTTTAGCAAATAATTTTATTATAAATCCCATGTAGGAGTTATAATGGTTTTATTTAATACAAGTGTGCACGGCCTGCCAAAAATGGGATTCAATACTTTTCATGAACGAATCTTCAAGATGTAGGTGACAAGCAAATACATTGTATCCATCCTAACAGTACCCGTCATGGAAAATATTTTTGTACTTGCGCTCCGTTGAAACTCGTATCACAGATACGGCCATTATAACTATCCTTATGAGCGTAGCAGAGAAATGGAAGAAACAGATACCAAACAAATGAACCAAGGGTAAGGGTATTATTAGGTAGCAGCATGACCCATGGAAATGCCGAGAACAATGTCATCGTTAAGCTAGATGGACCCATGGAAAAATTCCGTCAACATTATCAAACTTATGCTATCCTAATTCTATGTCGTGACTCGCACCGCCGCAAAGCACGTTCACGATGCAAAGGCCTAGCGATCGTCATTACATGGTAGCAACTGCGGTTCTCGACTTCTCGTAGGCCCTACACCACTAATTCGTTGTCCACAGTTCCCAATACGTAGAACGGAAAGTTGGGTAGGTTTAAAATGTTTATGCTGAGCACATATGAACAAGAACACACAAAGCTCTCTTGAATCGGAGTTCCCCTCCGGTGACAAATCACCATTACTCAAAAATGATTACTTCGGGAACAGCTATTCACCAAATTACTCTATTTAATTTAATGTCATATAATTATTCAATATGGCCTGAAAGCTGCACAAAAGCGACATGGTTAGGACAAATGCGCAAATTACGGCGATCACAACAACCTATCCAATACTACTAACCTATCCTGATGAAATTTCAAACATATCATTGCATGTACAGACGATCTTTCAATGTTACACTGAGGAATTTGGTATCCATGATGCCGCAAACTCAGACATCCTATGTTTCTTAAGAAGCAGACACCAAACTAATACATAAACTAACATACAACAGGTATTATTAGGTTAGATGATTGTAAAAGTATCGGTATCGGTCAAAGTATCGGTATTTTCAAGTATCGGAGTATCAGTATCGGCCAAAAAATAGGTATCTGTATCGGCCGAAAAAATGGTATCGGTACATCACTAAATGGAAGCGCAAGAAAATCCTCTATAAGATGCATATAAAAACAGCAAATCAACACATATCCCGATTTCTATCAAGACAGTCTCCTGCTGCGTTATCATAGATACAGGAGAACAGCTAAATTCTGAAATTGTCAAAATTTTATAAAAAATGTTCATTCAGCGTTAGAATATTTCGTTTGAATAATGAAAGCACTTTGAGTAGCCCATGAACGAACTATATTGCCATTGCCGCAGAGAAACACGCTCAATTGACCCCCAATAACGAGGGGGGGAGAGGGGTCAAGGTCACGCCACCCCCATTGCTTTCCCCCCCTCTGGTGGGCGCACTATTTGGAGTAGACGTAAACGAAAAGTACCAATGGAAGCGCAAGAAAATCTTCTATAAGATTCATATAAAAACAGAAAATCAACACATATCCTGATTTCTACCCAGACGACCTCCTTAAACAGTTTATGGGCCTTTGTTTGTAACGTAGAATTGTCGTAAGTCAAAATGCCGTCAGCCAGGGACTAGGAAAAAATCTTATGTCAGAAGATAGAGCAGCATTTTGTGCATCCAATGATACCTGAATCATTGCTCTATGATAAAAACTGGGAGAAAAGAGATTTTGAAAAATAACCAATTAACCCCCTTTTCCCCCTTTTCCCTATTTTCCCCCTGATCCCTATTTTCCCCTTTTTGCCTATTTTTCCCTTCTTTCCCTTTCCCCTCCCCCCTTTGTCCTCTTTTCCCCCCATTCCCCCCCCCTTTTCCCTCTCATTTTCCCCCCTTTTCCTCCTCATTTTCCCCCCTTTTCCTCCTCATTTTCCCCCCTTTTCCTCCTCATTTTCCCCCCTTTTCCTCCTCATTTTTCCCCCTTTTCCTCCTCATTTTCCCCCTTTTCCTCCTCATTTTCCCCCCTTTTCCTCCTCATTTTCCCCCCTTTTCCTCCTCATTTTCCCCCCTTTTCCTCCTCATTTTCCCCCCTTTTCCTCCTTTTCCCCTCTTTTCCCCCTTTTTCCCTGTTTTCCCGTCCTTCCCCCCCCCTTTCCCTCCCTTTCCCCCTTTTCATAATCTAGACCCAATACAACAAATGTTCAGCCATTTCCTTGGTTTTGGGGGTAGACGTCTCCCTTAATCTTGTCACAAATTACCTGAATTGTCGTACGGGGTATCATGGATTTTATATGTTTTGTGCCGTCTGTGCTTGTAATGTATGCCACTTGTCATGTGCATGAAATTGTAACCGATGCATTTGAAAGTTATAATTTTGATTTGAAAATGTGCAGGTGAGGTGATGGACAAGCACAGCAGCCATGGTCACCAGTCAACAAGTCTACGATGGGGTCACCAGCAGAGCAGCAGTGGCAGCTCCCATGGCTCCAGCCAACACCTCGATCATCCTCCTGTCAAGCGTAACTATAAGCTTATGGCTGACCCTCCTCTTGGCACTGGCAGCTGCAAAATTTACAGGTTAGCATATTTATAGTCTTTATAACCTTAGTGCTTCATGTGATACACAAAAGTGGTGAGTTAAACCCAGGTTTCTACTCATCAGACAAATATTTCTAGGTTTAGTTATGTTTGCTATTAAAATTTTTTACTTGAAAAGCAGTTCCCATGTGTGCAAAGATTTATTTGTTCAGTCTGTCTCTTGGTTTCTGTTGAGTCTAGGTTTAAATATAAGGAAATTGGCCTCAATGTGAGTTAGTGTTTAAGCTGGTTATTATAAGTGGTTAGGTGTGAGCTTTAAGTTTTCTTGGAATATATATACACTTACAAATTGTTGACAGAAGTAGTAGTAACAAATGCTGGCTTAATTATCATAAGTTTTAGGAGTTAATAAGCTATAGCAGAGCCAATCTCATAAGAACTGGTACTAACAAGAGGATTTTGATCTGGTGCAATTACTGTATTGTCTTTCTATCTCTCTGTCAATAAGAGCTGTTCTATCTCAGAAGGTTGGTAAGGTCACATTGCTTGCTTAAAATGAAAGGTAATGCTGGAGAGGCCCATTAGGTTATTGGAACTGGGATAGTTTGTTTCAATGTTGGAATTTAAAGCAGGTGCAGATTGATGTCATGAGCAAGATATTTACTCTCAACTATTAACATTATGTTGATCAGTAATTCAAGTCATGATTGCTGTTAGCATGATATTTTTGAATATCATCCAAGCAAAGCAAATTTGTCTTTACAATAATGTTGTCTACAGTAGACACAGCTTTAGCGCCCCTAGAAAAAAGTTGTAAGAGCAGCAAATTGTTCTTTGAAGTTGACGTCATCAGTCTGCGAGAGAGCAGGCATGTTGTGCAGTAAAACCGCTGATTTTCAGAGATGTTGTCCTTGTTAAAAAGTATTCTAATGTACAAGAGAGAAGATTCTCAATCTGCCTTCTTCACTGCAATCATGTCTCAGATCTCTAATTGTCAAAAAAAAATATTTGTTGAATGTTAAAAGAGAATTCTGGTTACATTTTATGACCCATTTATGTTTGCACTGTTTCAAATATTTATGTAATTGGTTCTGTGATCATTTTTGCCAGCATTGTTTGTTTTTGTTTTGCCCTCATCTTGGAGGTGGGGGAAGGAACTGACGGACTAGATTTGGATGAAGATTTGAAATTGGAATTGGAATCTATGAGGAAGAAGTTGAAGATCGTTTGGGAGTTGAGCAATCACAGGAACAGATTGAAAAATCAATAACAGCAACGGAACACAACGATTCCACTCTGATCTCAAATGAAACTCGCATTACCATCTATGAAGTAAATCCAACTGATGTGAAAATTGTAAGCAGTGATTCTAAAAGAAAGAGCTCTCCTGGAAATGTTATTTGGAAGTAAAAATCTCAAGATACCGGAATAGCACGTAAAATTGAAGGGACGTAATGAGCTAACCATAAAAGTGAAAACATTAGGGACTCCTAATGATTGCCGCAAGATTTTATTCAGTGAATATTTGATTTCAATAATACTTAAAGAAACACATTCTTTCACTGGTCTGAAGGATCTCATTCATGTGCTGGATATTGATAAGCTTGATGTTCAAGAATGTATAGGAATCTGTGTCATCCTATCCTACGTACATGTTCCGTGTACCTGGGATTATTTGAGCAGCATCATGGGCAACTTATCCAAGAAATAATGTCCCTCAACAGCTTCGAACAGTTTAGGAGCTTTTTATACTTTGCTGATACCTCTTAAACTATTCCAAGAGATGATACTTGCACCGAGCAATTAATTGAGGCAAAAAGAAAACGAGGACCCTTTCCTCATGTCCCTGTGAAAAAAGTTTACCCAGAAGGATTTCCTCAATAGCCTTAGCCAAAAAATGAATGCCACCGCTATAAAATGCCTGATTCCAAGTTTCAGAAATACATCAGGGTTCCAAATGTCTTGTATATCTTTGTCAAATTAAGAAAATTATGTCTCGAAAAATTTCTGTAACATGAAAAACTTGTGTTAGACCTAAAAAGACTTATTGACATGTCACATGGAGAATTATTGAATTGTTTTCTTCTAAATTTTGACCTAACTGTGTACTCTAATAGATCTATAAGCGATTAAAAATTTTGAATCAGTCAAGTAACTGATAAATGGAGTTCGTTGTATTTGTTTCATAAACGACTCATACATCATGCTTCAAGACTTGATCTTCGTGTTGTGTCGTTTATGACACACAATGAAAAATATATAACAGAATGAAAAAAACAATTGCCTTATGATTTTATATGCTAAAAAGATGTCTATGAAAGAGTTTATGAGCATGTAACAATTATTTTCTATTTCTAAAAATAATTCATGCAGTGAAGGGTTAACATGGTGCATGTGAATTTAAGCATTTAATACAAATCTCATAAAATATATATTGAGAAAGTTTTGGATTGGGTTGTGAACTGATACCTCAACTGAGCTCATCACAGGAGTGCACTTATAGTGCCTTCAACGCTTGTTGTGGAGCTTGGGCATGCTGGGCTCTGGCTCTGCACGCTCCTGTAGCCCCACAGCTGCGTAAGCCTCTGTCACTGAGCATGTGTTCTGTGGCAGGTTTGAAGGCGTTGTGGAAGGCAAGAGCATGTTCCCCGTGCTGTCCGTGCGCGACCCTCGTAAGCCACGACTCTGGATCTCATCAGAGACTGTTGACCTCCCCATCCCTCGTTTCCAGGTGCTCATTCTTTTGTTTTGAACTTTATTTCATTGAATATACAGAGAGAGAAAACTTTTTTTTAAACTATGTAGCCACATTGTGTAGGATGTTACTGTTTGTGTTATTGTTTTTATCTGCTATGGCTTCTATTTCTTGATTATTTGCCCCTCAGGGGGATACAACTATTGTATCTATGGGAAGTAGCGCTCCCAGGGGGACTATGTAAGGGCCTGAGCTAAAGGTTAGGTAGGCTTTATTTTTGTTGAAATAGAATAGGTTTTTTATTTTGTTACGGACCATCTTTTTTCGGTTCACTGCTGTCCTGTTTTTCAGCACCTACTACTTTCTTCTTCAACTTTGATCTTGTTTCATCAACTTCTTTCTCATCTTACTGTTTCTGTGCCCTTTCTGCATAGATTCCACGTTCCCTTAACTCCATACTAAATGGTGCCTTCTTCTTTCCTCTCTTTGGATCTCACTTGTTGAGGATAGGGAGGCTTAAACTAAATAATAATAATAATAATAATAATTCTTGATTATTTGACCAACTTTCTACAGGGTGTCTGCTGAAATGTAGCCAATTAAAAATGCTGTAGTTTATAAAATATTAGTGCTAGAAAGCTGAAATTGTTTTCATTGAAAAGAACAAGATTTAAAGTTTTATTTTATTTTGATAATTTTGTTTATTTGGCAAACCAGAAAGACAGAAACAAGAATTGCCATGGTAAGGATTCTAATTTTTGATGATAAACAAAATCTGTGAGAAAATTGTCTGCTGAGACACAGGTAAAGAAAGCTACTGTTGATTTTATTTTCAAAGAAGAACTTTATTTTAAGCCATATAAAATGCAATGTCACCAAGAAAACTGATGGCAGGAAAGATCAGAGGTCGTTATTCTGTGGTAGAATAAAGAGTGTACCTGAGAGTGTGGTGTTACGCCTTTAGTAGAGTCCAGAAGGCGTAAGTTGAGAGTGAATGTAAATAAAAGCAAGGTGATGAGGTGCTCAAGAGGTGGAGTGTCTGGAACATTGGCTGTGATGATGAAGGGTGAAGTGTTAGAGGAGGTAGAGCATTTTAGGTACCTCGGGTTGGACTTGGCTGTGAAGGATAGTATGGAAGTAGAAGTGAGTAAAGGCTGCAACACGTTAGGTGCTATGAGGAAAGTTTTTGAATGCAGGAGTATGAGTATGAGTGCTAAAAGGGAACAGTTTGAATGCTTAACCCTTTAACGCCCAAGTGAACTGTACGGTCCTCTTTCAAAAATAACAATAATATATTGTATTTCTTATTCAATTTGTTCACTAATGTGTCCTTTGAACTTCACTGCCGAGTGGGAGTTCCTTCCCCTTCTTGATAACAGTGACTACCTAATGCCAGGGTCGTTTTAGTGATAGTGGTTGTTATAACGGTAATATGAGTATAAAAATGTGGGCGTTAAAGGGTTAATCATGCCAGTTTTGCTGTATGGAGCATAGTCTTGGGGTTTGAGAGCAGCTGAGAGGAAGAAGCTGAATGTGTTTGAGATGAATTGTTTGAGGAGCACGTATGGAGTGACAAGAAGAGATAGGATTACTAATGAGTTGGTTAGGGAGCAGACGGGTGTTGTCAAAAAAGATAAGTAGGTGGGTGGATGAAAGAGTACTTGATGGTTTGGGCATGTTGAAAAAAATAACTATTGAGCGGCTCATAAAAAGATAAATATGTCCGAGGTGAGTGGAGGGAGGCCACGGATGAGTTGGACCGATTGTGTGAAACATGCATTGTATGAGAGGGGTCTGACTGTGGACGTGGTGATGGGGATGACTGCGGACGTGGTGATGGGGATGACTGCTGACAGAAGTGAGTGGAAGCAGTGTACAAGGATGTAATTATTTCACGCGGTCACTGGAAGACTGCTTGCATGTGATGGGGTATATGGTGTGTCCTGTAATGTTTGGGGGGAGGCTGCACACAAATGAAGCGGTCGGGGTAAACCAGCCATGGCTGTTGGGCCTGACTGTGGAAAAAGGTTGTGCTGGGCTGCTATTGATCCAGGCAGTTCCGGTGCGGCCTGTGCTGCCTCTCACCTCTTGGTGACTAAGGATGAATGATTGTGGCTTGCTGTTGGCTACCCTCCCGTGAGGAGAAAAAGCCTGGTATATGTATGCATGTATGTTTGTATGTAGACTAAAAAAAAAAGAGTAGTTCTGATCAAATCCCCTCAGGGGGATACAACTATTGTATCTATGGAAATTAGCGCTCCCAGGGGGACAATGTGAGGGCCCGAGCTAAAGGTTAGGTAGGCTTTCTTTTTGTTAAAATAGCATAGGTTTTTGTTTTGTTATGGACCATCTTTTTTTGGTTCACTGCTGTCCTGTTTTTTCAGCTCCTACTACTTTCTTCTTCAAATTTGATCTTGTTTCATGAACTTCTTACTGTTTCATCTTACTGTTTCTATGCCCTTTCTGCATGGATTCCGCGTTCCCTTAACTCCATACTAAATGGGGCCTTCTTCCTTCCTCTCTTTGGATCTCATTCGTTGAGGATAGGAAGGCTTAAACTAACTAATAATCTAATCTAATCTGATCAAATATTGTTCAATAAGAAAGTTTTTAAGAATGAATCTCACAGTTATTTGAAAGGTATACCAAATAGACAAAATTATTATTATAAAATAAAACATTAAATCCTGTTCTTTTCAATAAAAATATCAGCCCTTCTAACGCTAATGTTTTACAAACCAAAGAATTTTTAAATCTGCTACTTTTTTATCAGACACTCTGTATGAGGGCGTGTAAAATTTGGGGTTTAATAGGAATCTAAATTATTTCAACACAAAAATTTACTGAATGTTACACATACCTGTTGCTACCTGGTGTTTCTTAGCTTACCATGCACAAAAATTACTGGACTAAACTTACTAGTGTGAAGCCTTTGTCATTTTAGGGTAAACAAATTTAATGTCGAATATGATAACACAGTTGTAGAATAACATACCTTGTCCTGCTCAAGTCTCATGCAAGTTATGCGGGGGAAATAGTCGTTTCTTTTCACACCTTCAGTGACTCTAATACATTTACCTGAACTTCATTCACCTGAACTGAACTGGAGGAATGAAAAGCCTCTTTTAAACGTGGTGAGCAACTCCAAATATTGCTGAATTTCCTAGCTGAAATACTTGAATGTTGTTCACTTTATATTTAACTCACTAACTTACGAAAAGCCTGATTAAAATATGGGTATTCATTATGTAATTTCAAGTTGGGCTCAAAAATCTATTAATTTTGTTGTTAATTTCTTGATACTGGTGGATATTGGGTCAAATTGTTGATTAATTCTTTTCACAAAGTCCCTCCGCACTGCAGTTAAAGATCTATTGTGAGAGAAATAACTGTCCACCATCTGTGCTCTCTGGTCCTTGCTGTATTTCGGCAATTTTGGGTTGTGATAATAGTGCAAATTTTGGTAACAAAATAAGCTTCACGTCCCTATAATTGATACAGGATGAAATATGAAATGTGAAGATTTTCTCATTCATTTCTATGTAACACATTTTTATAGCTCTTTTAACTGTGCAATAAATGTTCAAAATGTTGAGACTTTTGCAGCACTCAGTATCTTAACTGCAAAGGTGCATAGAAACTCGAAAGTGATACATTTTCACAGGCTACTTGGCCCCAATTTCACCCCTTACATTAAAACACTTGTCAACTACTTTCATCAGGCGTGTTTTCAAAGAGAGCGCGTGCTTTGAAAAAATAACTATTTCATTGAAAGCCTTGCTATATAAAATTGATTTTTCCTTTGGTTGAGCGTACTTTTTCATTAGAAGGCATTTTTGCTTGAAGACGGAGTGTGTCCTCATAAACCTACAGCCTTCAATAGACTAGGGTGAATGCGTATCTATGTTGGACTTGTTCAACTTTTTGTAACCGGAAGGGAACCTGCATGCCTTTGTTGGCCGAATTTTGGAAGCAGCAGCTTTTTTGTAAGTGATGCGGGCTAGCTAGTTTGTGCAAAAGCATTAGTAGTTCGTTTACCATTTTGTAGTGTACCTATATTTCTGTTCAGGCATGTTGTACTCTTGGATTTCATTGTGCAATTCAGTAAAAAGTACAGGGTATCCCAAAAAATTAATTCACACTTTCAATGACCGGAAAAATATTATTTATAAATATGGAGTGAAATGAAATGGCTTTGAAAATGGAAGACAAATGTAATTGAAGATCATGTTCGCAAATGTTCAAATTGATCACCGTGTTTGTCCAAACAACGCTGGTAATGCACACCAAGTGATTCGCAATCATCACATAATAGATCATTATTAATATCGTGACATTGTCTTTCAATTTACAATTTCAATGCATCAATTGTTTTTGGTTTGGTGCGATAAACTTTGTCTCTGAGACATCCCCACAGAAAAAGTCCGTGGGTGTGAGGTTCCCTCTGCTTCATATTTGTCTCTGTTGCAAGCAACGGTCCGGCGCATTGATAGCGGTTTTGCGAATTCAGTTCTGAGTTGTCTCTGTACTTCAATTGTGTTTTCGGTCTTCCAATCACATTTCTTCATCACATTTCTTCCTCTCTTCTAAGATAAGTTTATTTCCTGCCAGGCTGTGATGAATTAAATATACCTGCAATGCAAAAAAGGTGCCATGTTAGCGACAGGTAAAATGTGAGTACATTTTTTTGAGACATCATGTATATTAGATGATTTATTTTCCATACCTGGATGCTACTACCTTAAATTCAGATTATTGCTGCTTACAGACATTGGGCTTTATCGGACTGATGCTCTGTCCTTTCAGCTTGTTGAATTAAGCTTAATTTGTACATCATTATAATGTTGTTACTTTTTGTCAAACTTGCCCTGGTCCAGCCTTGCGATCATCATCTTCCCTTTACAAAAAACTTACTTTTTATAACTGGAAAAATTTTATCTCAATATGTTTTACGTATGAATTTTTATTTTGTTATTTTTGTTTTTTCATCAAAACTTGATAACTAAGGTGGCATTTCTTGAGGAAAGCGTCCCCCTTGAGGAAAGATTTTTTTTTAATGAATCTAGAGCAATGAAATTTGGTATACAGATAGGAAATGCAAAGAGAAAACCTTTTGCATTCGTGTAAAAAATGCGATTTTCTTTATTGAAAACGAGATATTCATAGCAACGGAATTTTGGGGGGGAATTTAAAAATGCATCTCCTCCTACAGTTTTCAAGTTACAATTATGATTTTGGTCTCATTGGATGTCGAAAGACTTGGGCATTACAAATCCTTGAATGGCATTCTCCAAATTTCTACTTTGAAATAAAAAATGAAATATTCTGAAGCATACTAATTTTTTCGTAAAAATTTTGTACGTGTGATGTCACAACTTTTGATCAAAATTAAATTTCGAATCACCATTCAACGATTTGTAATGCTCAAGTCTTCCCGCATTCCATGGAACCAAAATCATCACTGTAGCTTGAAAACTGTAGGAGGAGATGCATTTCGAAACCCCACAACCCGAACCTCTAAAAAATATAAACAAAACACAAACAATCTCAATTCTTCTTTATTATTATTTGTGGGGTCAGTTAGGACCCTTGAAATCATTATACAGTAATAAAGAGACATAGAAAATGACATAGCAACGTCGCGCTGTGAAGAAACAGCAGAGGTGGGGTGTGACACGATGAAATACCAGCTCTCCCCCTCCCCTACCCCCATACTTCAAACCCCCGTAGCAGGTGAACGAGTAAACGTACGAACCTCATTTTTTTGCAGGATACACTTGACTCTCACACTTTGTATAGCAGCTAAAATCAATATATCCTCAAATTTCCCAACTTTACGGGGGGGGGGGGGGGGGGACGCTTGCCGTAATAGCATTGGGGAAACGTTTAGGTTTCACCAATTTTTTGAAAATTTATTATAAAGTGGACAATTTACCATTTTTTAAGTTCAAAAAACTTCTTTTTACAATCTTGATAGACTACCCACCCCAAGTCAAATACACAACTTCTCATGATGCTGATCAATTTCAACTCTTTGCTTAGAGATATTAAGTTCTATTTAATTATTTTTCAGATTGACAGCAATTATGTGTGCGATCCTCCTCCATTGGAAGTTACCATCTTTAATGTCAATGACAACATTGACAAGCAGTTCCTGTACAACGAGATTGTGAGTAGTGATGAATTTCTGGCTTTTCGGTTGAGTCGTTGCCGCGATGTGCACTGTTAATGTATTTCACGATCTTATTTATGAATCAAGGAACTTTGAAATGATTCTTGCCTTTAGTAGGAAGCTAGTGGGCTAGGTGGCGAAATTCTCAGTACTGTACTGCATCTTGTCAGAAAATACTGTTTGTGGTTTAATTTTGTGAAGATCATGACACCATGAACTAGTGACATGGCCATTTTACAGGGTACTAGCATATTTAATGTCACGCATGGTTTTCTGGTGGCACTGGTTGCTGTTGGTACGTGGTAGCAGCTTAGTATTGTCTACATAAAAGCACTGAGCATTTTTATGCTTTTTTTTATGTAAGGTTTGAAAAATTCTGGAAGCAATTTTAAAAGCATAGAAATTGAAGCAAATTTAAAACCTGGTGACTTGCGTGCTGTCACTTGCGACCATTATATTGTGCGAGCTATAAATGAAGCGGGCACTTGGATCGTGCTCTTGTGCGTCGCTTCAGGTCTCACGTCACCTCACGGACATGTGAGTGCAGTCTTCTCGACGTGCTGACTCTGATGAAGGCTCTGTTTCAAAATATTTTCTCCTCTTCCCTCAAATTGCCAGGACCTGGTGACAATATTCTGGCTTTGCTACACACACTGTCCTGAGTTCGTGACTTTCATTACCTAACTCTCAGCAATGTGATTACTTATCTTACGTACTGATAGTTTCTGAGCCAAATGTGATGTCTAGTACCTACTTCAACATTGTTACTCCATCGATTAGAATCAGTTTTTAATTTTGTACTAATCACTGCAGCTTCATCAATAGTATTTAGCTGTATAGGTGACCAGATATTGCCATCGAAATTATTAATGTGAATTTCTTTGCTCCCCCTGGCACATTAACCTAAGATATGGCAACTCAAACCATGATCTGCTCATTAGTTATCATTCACTTTTCAGTGTTAAATATGCGAAACTGATAACATTAGCTGTGTTCTGTGCAAGAGGAAAAGAATATAGTTCATATGTTTTAGGACATTACTTTCCAAACAAGTTTTCTTACTACTGCCAAGCCTCCCTCTCAGCTTGTAATGCATCCATCTAAAGTGAAGACCACGGTACAACACCAATTAGCTGTTTTCATTCCCTCCTCCCTCTCTTTTATGCTGAAACAAAGGGCGAGAGTCAATAAGCTCAACATTTCTGACTTTGTTGTGAAAAGATCACTCGTGCAAGAATACATACCAGATTTTGAAGATGTCGATAACTTATTTAAAAATGGTAATCCAAAATGCCAGGAATTGAAGCTGTATGGTCTATGCAAATCTTTGCTGCTCAACTTGTTGGCATTAAGCTTGTGTGCTAGTGACTCAATATAGAGCATGGCATAGGGTAACTGTGTGGAGAATGCTGATAACTCATTGCCATTGTAGTAAGCTTTGTTCAGCCACTGTCTACCGTGCCTTGCCTTAGAAAAAATTGACTTCAATTCGATACTTACTACATCTTCTGTTATTTTTTTTATCCAGAAGGTGTGCTACCTTAGCTGTTTTGACTCTGATAGTTCAGTAGGTCTAAGCTATTGACTTGCTCTAATAGTTCAAGATATTAGATTGATGCAAAAATAATGGCTGGTCTCATGAACTTAATTCACTCAGGAAAAATGAACAGCAAACATATTTAAATTAGTCATAATTTGAAAGTTGAGTATTTAAGTATCGCTGCCATTGACAGACGAGATCATCCAGTCCTCATTGGTGAAAACTTGTCTGTAATTCAGCAAAATCTTTGAATGTTGACTCCCCTTTGGCTTGGACCTGAAAGTTTCACCATTCAAAAACAGTCAAACCAACTTCTTGTCTTATCTCTTGTGATGCCGTCTCCCCACGTTTTATTGATATTGGCAGCTGCTGGCTTCCATGAGCCCAAACTTGAAATCGTGAGAGAAAAGTAAGCGTAAGTCTTTTTTCTTTAAAATTAAGGTCATATGTATATACAAGTATATTTTCTGTCCAAGATAAGTTACGAAGGATTAAAAATGATGCATTAGTTATCAAGTTAGCCAAAATTCACTCATTAAATAGTCAGGATACTATTCTAAAATAGCATTTTCTAACACATCATAAATCAGCTGTTATTTTTGTAAGAAGCTGACAATTTGAGCAGATGTTTTTGCCTAAGTGAATTAGCGCTCCCAGGGGAACCATGTGAGGGCCCGAGCTAAAGGTTAGGTGGCTTCCTTTTTGTTGTAATAAAATAGGTTTTTGTTTTCTTACGGACCATCTTTTTTCGGTTCACTGCTGTCCTGTGTTTCAGCTCCTACTACTTCAACTTTTTTCTTGTTTCATGAACTTCTTTCCTAGCTTACTGTTTCTGTGCACCTTGTGCATTGATTCCGCGTTCCCTCAACTCCATACTAAATGGTGCCTTCCTCTTTCCTCTCTTAGAACATCTTTGTCATGGTTAAGGGAGGCTAAAACTTTCTTATATAATAATAATAATAATTTTGCCTAAGTTGAGGTGAAGAGTTTGACCCGTGGCCAGGTATGCAAGCACCAGTGCGGGCCGGTGGAAGAGCTCAGCATCTACTCGCACGAGTTCCTGCACAAACACCTGGGCGTGGCGCGCCTCCTTTTCCAGGACGCGGAGGCCGCCCAGGCCTGCGTTACCAAGTTCAACGACGCGACGCTCATGGGGCGCAAGCTGCACGTCTTCCTCGACCCTTTTGGTGGGACCTCGTGCTGTCTCACTCAATATTGGCTTATACAATGAGCACTTTGCCATGGATGACTTTTGCTGTGTTTCAAAGTAAACGCGTTTTATTTTAGCTCACCTTCTTATGGAGCTCTATTCACTTCTCCAGGAATTGTGAATATCCTTCATTTGTTGGTAGATATACCGTAGTGTATTATAACCTGTGTGTTGGCTTATGATGGCCACTGTAAGCTAAAATTGTAACCAGGAAATGGGAAGTTTACAAATGGCCTTTTGTGTAATGGAAAGTTTATGAAGGGCTTCTCTTTAATCTTGAGGGAAAAATCAAGTTAAAGGTGGCGCCGAATTTCTAACGTTATTGAATAACTTATTCATTGTTCGTGATTCAGTTTGTCTATCTACTTTGATCGCGATTCATTTTCAATCATTTTTGTGTATAATACTGTATGCTAAAAACTTTTCATTTTCATATGGGGAATTTTTCATCTTTTGATAAGGAAGCAGCTAAATTCGTCTTGCCAGTGTACCATCTCTATGGATGAGAACAACTTATGAAATACATTTGAAGACATTTGATACATTATACTTCTCTCAAATTATGCCCTGGTAAACTTCATTTTTCCTCACCTCGTTCTTTATCTCATGGTTGGTGACCTGCGTGCTCTACTATTCCTGTGACGAGGTTCATGCTCTATGTCTTTTCATGAGTTTTCTTATCATTTGGTCAAAATGTTATGGCACCGACTGGTTGGTCTGGTCACTCCCGAAGGGAGTACAAGCCGGTGTAGCTTCCATGTAGCTTAGGACTAGTGGTGCGCCCAACTGCCTGAATTACTTGATTTGCGCTCGGCCACCCTCGTCTTGGTGTGCTGAGGGTGTCGTGAGGTTTGCTTTGTGCGCTACGTCGAGACAGGGTTCTTTTCAGGTGCTTCTTATCATCAGCCATATTTTATTTTCTTCCCATTCATTGACCTAAGATTTCTATGATTCGTTTTACCTGTGCATTTTGTGATCATACTCTCTTGGATTGTAAGCTGAAAGCTAACATTGTCTTCATAGAACATCTATTGTGTTCATGGATTTGAAACTTTGTAGCTGGAAATAGAGGTATGTTTTAAATTCAAACTAATGCTTTACTTTTTCATTACTAGGCACTTGACTGTTTATTATATATCAAACATATTCCTAAGAGTTGACATCAGAAATTAGTTGCTATTAATCGTGGTGACAAAAAATTGAAGAAAACTCAAATATTCTTGTTGGTTTGCTTAAAAAACTGTTAGTCCTTCTTTATGAAACCCACAAAAAACACGTTTTGAAAGTGCCTGTGAGCCAGCCCTCAGCATTGTGGCTTAGGAAACGAGGGTTAGCACCTTGCTTACCTTGAGTGCTTTTATCTCCATGACCTCTGTTTTGAAGGAGGCTACTGATTATGGTTCTTGGTAGGTAATTGAAATATTGAAGGGTTGTGTTGCGTGTGCTGGTAGTGTTTCATTGTGTTATTATTCAATGTAATGTTCCGTCTATTCAACTAATGATTATGTAAGTTAAACCAAAGCACTTGAATACTAGTAATTTGTATGGAGAATCTGTTTACTGATACCTCAAAATGCGTACACGCAGGCAAGAAGTGCAAGGAGCGTGTGGCAGAACTGAGCGCGACCTTGGAGGAGGAGGCAAAGAAGGAAGAGGAAGCTAAGGAGGCCCGCAAAAGGCCACCTCCGCCTCCCTCTAAGCTGAAGACCTCCGCCGCCCTCCGTAAGGTGCGAGACCCTTGTGTTGTACTTGCTTTTTGTGTCAGGGGCTCGGGCCTTTTTTCCGAGGCTCATTTCTAATCATGATGTCGACCCATTTTCTTAAATTTACTTTTTCTCATCCTTTACAACTGCCACACGTTGTGTCAAAAAACGTGTTCATACCTATGTTTTTTCGGTTTAGGAGCTGCAAGACATCTGGTCATGAGTAATCCGTTTTCATCCTCTGCTCGTTCTCTTCAGGGGGATTCGACTATTGTATTTATGGGAATTAGGGGGAATATGTGAGGCCCCCATCTAAAGGTTAGGTGAGCTGTCCTTTAGTGTGCAAATAGAATCCCTGTAATCCAGGTATATTTGAGGAACTGCAACGGGCTAAGGCTGACGATGGCAGTGAGAATATATTACTAGTGAGTGTGGAGGCACATCAGTTGGCTACTGCCCACCTGTGGTTTTTGTCTGTTCTGAGCCAACCTGGATAATTAAGGGGGAACCCTTCCTGACATGAGTAACCTCAAGCCTGTGCTCACTTCCTTAAATTTGACTTTGAGTCCCTCAACATTTGACTGCCAAATGGACCACTCACTGACTGTTGTTACCCAAGAAGCGACAGCCATTACTCCTCGTGATATCAGCCAGATTCGTCGTACTGTTTATGAAGAAGTTAGTAACTCCAAGAATACAATGCAATCTTGAACCATGCTAGACCACTGTCTGAAGAGAACGAGGCTGGCGTTTCCGAAGACCACGTATCTGCCAGAATACAAAAGGCTTCTTGTTTTTCTTCACCTACGAATGCAAATCTGAATTAATAACGTCAATGGAAGCAAATGACGAGATTAAACAGGTAGAACATGAAAGGGGGGCCAAAGAACATAAGCAAATCTCGCTTCTGACAGCTGAAGATTGGTAAAGCACAGAACCAAGCAGTAAAGAATTTGAAGACTTCTGACTCTCTTGAGGTTTGTGTGCAATGCTTAACCAAATTGAAGTTAAAATATTTATTAGCATAGTGTACCCAACTTTACGCCAGTTCATGTTTTGGAAGGTATAACGCAGTATAATGAAGGTATAATAAAGTAGCAAGGTCTCACAAATGAAGAAAGTTCAAGGAATACTAATAAGTCAGCCTGTCTATGTCCCTATTGAAACTTTCCAATTGCCCTATGGGGTTTCCACTGGTTGTAATAAATGTTCTGAAAGACTGGACTATAACCCGTCATCTAGGGAGTGCTATAAATGCCAGCGTTTTGGACTTGGTGCTGGTACGTGCAGATAGAATGCAGCCAGCTGCTATCTCTGCGCCAGGAGCAGCGTGAAACACTAGGTTTCCATCAGCTTGATGTTCTGATTGTGATAGTCCCCACATGGCTCTACCATCTCAAAATAAGGAAAAAGAAGTTGTGTCTACAATTTCAGGGCAAGTTTTCTGCTGATGGGACAAAGCGGAGGGTTGTGACCTGATATGTCCGACAAGGCATTGGCCTTACAGATATTGCCCAGTCCTGTAGTTAGAGTGTTGCTGGCACAATAAATCAACCGCTGTCCAACCCGACCCAGATGTTGCATCGGATGAAAATGTGCAATAAGCTGTTGTGAGGGCTATTGAAGGAAGAGAACACAAATCAAGACTGATGTCAATGCTGAGCTCTGTGCTTGTACTGGAGCGCAGATGCGAAACTTGAGCACTCGGCAGCCGAGCCAGTTTCAACTTGAAAGTTGCACTATAGAAGAAAAGACTTTCCCCAAACAAGAAAGGACACCGAGGAACTGCTACCTGTTACTCGCTACCTTTATTGAGTTTACTGCGCCAAAGCCTCCTAGAAAACCTACGGATGTTGAAAATCCCCAACAACGTCCACTATGTAGATCATCGCCGACTAGCTCAATTCTTTTGAAGATATCTCACGGAGCAATTTAGTCCACTGCAGTATATGAGGTCATATTCTATGAATTTTTATACTTGTCTTATCCAATCTCACTCCTCAAGGGAGGGTAAAAAGCAAGAGCAGGGTATCGGTTGTAGAGTTCTGTCGTTGGACCAAAAGACACGAGTGTAACAGGTAACGGCTATGATTTTAGAAAAAGGTTCTTCCTCCTGCAACTACCTTCCTTCACTTGATGTCGAGATGCGAGTAGGTGGTGAGAGGGTAGAAAAAAAATCTTAAGAGACAAGATTAATTCATATTCTTACCAAACTACAGGTAAAGAATATTGATAGGGGAAACCACAACAATCTCAACCAGGGCCTTTGTTTAATATAACTACCACAATTGTTCAGTTTTCGACGCAACTATAGAACCTTAAGACCATTCTGAGGGAATACCAACGAGCAAATATTTTTCTTCAAGAAACCATGTTTAGTGTTACTACACCTCCCAAACTCCAACTTTTTAGCTCTGAAGCTTTATCTCACCTCAATAACCCCTGTAATGGATTTAGCAGTTTTTGTCAGAAGTGACTTAGCTCATTGCTGAATGCTCTTCAACTCTCCTTTCCAGGCGAAGGCTGTCCAGATGGAGCTTAGAGCGATTTACCTTACTCGGTGTAGACTTTACTTTCTCCCAGCGTACGCCAGCACCCATGAAGAATTAATCAATTTAGTTTGGCAATTCCCGAGACTATGATTGAGTAGTGACTCCAGTGGGAATTTATTAGGGCAATATCTCAATTCTCACTGTGACGAAATTTTTTTAACATCTCCTTTGCAGAAGCACATTTGTTAAATATGCGAGTCATGATTCACTTTCGTGCACAAGCTAAATGCTCTTCTGCAGTAGACTCAAGCCTCTGCTTTCCTGGTATCTTCACGGATTTCCAATGGACCGTGCTGGACGATGCATAGAGAATTGACCATTTTTTTCAGTGATTATGATAACCTCGACGCGCCAACCTTTGCTCCCTGACCCTTACTACTTGCTTAAACGAGCTGATAGAGCTATCTTCAAAGCGTTGACTGCATTGGACAAAAGCAACTAAACGAATGTGGATGAGGTGTTAAAGAAATTATTTCTGTTGCCCTCAAACTCGCTGCTTTAACTGCAACCTCACTCGAAAAGTGGCCAAGTTGTGCACCAAGTACTGTGGCGGAATGAAGAGTAGTTACGGGACAATTTTAAGCTAGAAAGAGCCTTATGCCTATACCTGCATAGCGGCACACTGGCGGATAGGATTTTGTATCACAGAGCTAGAACAATGTCTGTGAAAAATACAGACCGGAATAACTTGTTGCAACGTTATGTTTCTTACCTAAATAATGGCACACTGATGACGAAAATATGGCAGAGGTTCCGGTAAATAATAGGAAGAAATTCACATGCTCTACAGTCTTTTCTAGTTTATGTCTAATTTTCGTGCACATTGAGTTGTACCACTTGGCTGGCTGTATATTTTACGGATGTGCAGAATGGGAGACATACCCACTTACTCTCTCCGTCAAGTAGTTCTTCTCAGCTTCACTTCTGATAAGCAACAAACTTACTATGACCTCATGGCATGTGTACCTGGAGCTTTTCAGTACTGATTAGTACTGTAGAACCTCAGATAAAAAAATGTATTATTCGGCCACCACCACTTATCTTGTTTTGTTTTATGAGAAAATTTGAAGCGCATATAAGTTCTGCACTCAATAGCAGCTAATAACAGTATCATCTTGAAAAATGTTTACTCTGCTTATATACAAGACTAAAAATTTTATAACCGAAGAAAATAAAATTAGTCATTTTATTCTAAAAATCGATGACTGTTGGAGACCGGCGTCATCATCAACTCTGTAAAAACAAAGTATGATCAATACTACGCTAGCATGAAATTACGATCAATACTAAATTCCGAACTATACTTCAGAGAGAAGAAAAAAGAAAAAGAGACAACTTTGCATCAAATATATGAAAGGGATACAAGCTACGCAAGTTGTTTAAAATGGGGTTTTCCCTAGAAAGGTGCAATGATCAATGATAAAATATCCCAATTGAAAATTATCGCCCTTTTCAGGTAGTAAATTAGTCGTAAAAGGTCGAAAACGGCCCAAAAGGGCCAAAAATCACGACTTCAAACCGACTCCTACCTATACTTGGCCTATTAGGGCTTGAAAAGGGCTCTTCATTCAACTGGCCTTTTATAGGTCTAGTCAATGGCTGTTTGCGGGCTCATTCGGGTCGTTTAAAGTCGTTTTCAAGCCTTTTCGACGACCTCTATTTGGACGCGTAATAGATTGTAAAAAGACTCGTAATCGTAAATGTTGTACAAGTCGTATTACTTCAGTAAATGTAAAGAACTAAATGAATTTCAACTAACCTAACTTAGTTAAGTTAGATTAGGTAAGGTTCGTTAAACATCTTCAACAATACTATAAATAATTAATCCAGTCAACATGAAAACTAGGATAGAAAAGCTAACTGCTGAGCATAACATCAAATTGGCACTTTATTAATGCATTATATAAAATAAATATGAATGATAGCTTATAACTGTTGGAACACTTGGGTTGTCGAACGCTGAGCATTCAACTTGTAGTGCTTTACCCTAGTTACCCCTCAAACCTCGATTCTAGTCCTTCTATGTTCAGTAATCTTAATATATCCCAATGTAAATTTATTTTAGAAAAAGTTCCCACTTCTCCGCCGCTTATCATCGATACCTACAGCCGGAGAAGTATAAACGTAAGTCCGCTGCTTCACTCGCCTCAAATCGGAACTCACTAGGCGAAGCAGCCACAGGACCCGGCCTTACAAACTCGTTATATCGTATAGAAAATCTGATGTTGGAGCTCTTTGAGGTCGTTAAAGGCCCATTATAAGTCGTACGGAAGCCTAATAAGGCCGGTATTAGCCTTGATCAAGCAGTAAGGAAGCCCAAAAGGGCCGGTATTAGCCTTGATCAAGCAGTAAGGAAGCCCAAAAGGGCCGGTATTAGCCTTGATCAAGCAGTAAGGAAGCCCAAAAGGGCCGGTATTAGCCTTGATCAAGCAGTAAGGAAGCCCAAAAAGGCCAGGACGAGACTCGTTCAAGCAATGGAAAAGCCAAAAATGGTCGTGAATAGCTTCGTTCAGGTAGTAGAGAAGCCCAAAATGGCCGTTGCATTAGCCGTTTCGATGCCCAGAAATAGCCGTTTAAAAGGGCTTAAAATAAGTAGACATTTGCTCCGAAAAAGGCTAATTTACTGCTTGAAAACGACTAAACTCTTGGCTTATAACTGCCTGAAAACGATCTGTAAAAGGCTCAGAATTTCAATTGGGATGCAATCATGGAAAGAACTGTCAATAACTCAAAATCATCATCACCAATAATTGTATTGCACTCTGCGCGGTTTTGTTTTGCTGAATGAAGAGGATGAGTCAGCAAATTACAGCGGTGCTCTGACACTGTTATATAAATATTGCGTCGCGTCATTCCGACGTACGCTGACGCGCACTGCGCACAACTATGCTTTACACGACAGGAAAGTGCATTAGCCCGGAAATAGAATTTTTGTGCTGAAAAAAGAACCGATTGTCACTTTGCTAACCAGTATGACGCGTAAACTTGTTTTAGGAAAATGCTTACAGAATAACAACTTCAGCTCACGGATTAGTTTCTCAGATGAAGAACCGAAATAAAGTAAAGGTTTTGGTTCTCTTAGCTACTTCTTTAGAGGATTGCATTATGATCTACACTCCATCTAGATTCTTACCAGCCTAGGCTCGTCAAATGCAGGATGAGGTGAATAGATTTTATAGCTGGGCTGGTGGACCCGGTTCTTCTTTCTCAAGCAAGAAGACCATGGTGCTGCACGTGCAACCCATTTGTACATATGATCGAAAGCCAGATTGAGCCCTTCATGGCCGATTCAATTAAGTTTTCTCCCTTTTGAGTTTTTGGGTGTGCTATTTGACCATACATTGTCTTCATAGCAGCATTCAAGTGTTTTGCGAGAGTATTGTTTCCGAGGATTTAACCTCTTGAAATTTCTCTCTGGACTTCACTGGGAGTCAGATCAATGACTGCTGCTGTTTTCCTTTAAAACAAAGCTTGACTACGGCTGCATTGTACATCGAAAAGGAAGTCTGACCAATCTTTTAAAACTGAAGTCAATTTATATGAGGCGTGTCCGTAAAATAATTTCCACGTGCTGTCGCTGGCGCTAGGATCTTTTCTATGCGCGGCCAGGCAATAGAGGTAGTTTGTTTGGTTCCCCCACTTCAATCCCTTACCAAGCCAGCATCGCTGCGACGTTTAGTCTTGGCTCAGCAGCTGTCAGCGATGGAGCTTCCTCTTGCGTTTTCCTTCCGCCAGCTGTGAGTTGGATGCCTAAATGTTCAGTCAAAATCTTGTCAATTGTGGTTTTGCTGACCTCCAGGATTTTTTTGCACAGCTCATGAACTGTAATCCGTCGATCTTCAAGCATTGCCGCTTTGACTTTGGCAACTGTTTCATCGGAAACCGATGGCCGTCTTCACGCCCTCCTCCTCATGCCCCCCAGGATACTCCCCAAACACATACTTAGGAACACTACCGGACATCGACGTCCTGGGAGACCTCAACGCTCACCACACTACATGGCTCACCTCCCAAATAAACGACACCCGCGGATACCTCATCTTCCAACAGCTAGACACACGGGGGTCATCCTCAATGACCCCGACACACCCACCCGCAAGCCCTATAACATTAACACCGCCCCCACCTCCCCAGACATCCCTGGCCTCACCGTCACTTGCCCTCAGATGCTCGTGGCATGCGCTCCACGAACTCCCCTCCGATCACCTCCCCCTTCTCATTACACTCTCATTTCACAGACCACTCCCCTCACTACACTCACGCTCATTCACAAATTACAAACACGCAGACTGGCACTCCTTCACCACATCAATCGAAGACTCTTTACACTATTTCACTTGAAACAACTACACCAGCATTGATGCGGCAGTACAACACTTTAACACAGCCATCACGAACGCAAACAAACACCATATTCCAACAGGACACCGAAGACACTTTAATCCAACATTTAGCCACGACACAAAACTCAAACTTCAAACTAGGAACCATCTTCGCTCACTCCCCCTCACACCCAACACCCTGGCTCGAATACACGAACTCAATGTAGAAATAAACAACATCAAAGACGAACAACGCGCCAGGTGGAAACAAACACTAGACACGATCACTTTTGACACTGACCCAAGTAGACTATGGAAACTTCTGAGGGGCCTCAATAACAAATACACCGACAACACTACCACGCACGAGGCCATCCTCTCTCACCACACAAACATCCCCACAGACAAGCAGCAGGCGGACACACTCATTAAACACTACTCAAACATTAGCCGACTCTTGCACAAACACCATAATAGGATCATACTGCGCCGCTTGCTTGCTCTACAGATCGACAACACGTACACGCCCTTTACACCTCGCATGACGGCGGAGGCCGTCTCCAACACTAAACATACAGGTAGCACCGGACCTGATGGCATCTCATACATTCACCTCAAACACTTAGGACCACAAGCCATCAGGGCCCTCACAGACATCTTCAACCACTCAGTCGCAAACAACAGCATACCCAACATCTGGAAGATCGCCAAGATCCTACCCATCCTGAAGCCCAACAAATCACCCACAGATCCAGCCTCTTACAGACCTATATCACTTTTGTGCAACCCATCAAAGATACTAGAGAGGCTGGTTCTTCACTTGAGGGTTCTTCACCCTCACAACACGGCTTCAGGCAACAACACTCCACTAACACTCTCCTCACGCACATGACACAAACAATTCTCGAAGGCCTTAACTCTTCCAAACCTGCTCCACGCACACTATTAGCTGCCATTGACATAAGCAAGGACTTTGACACAGTTCCTCGTCACTTACTTATTAACAAAATACTCAACACACACATCCACCATAACCTTCAGAAATGGCTTACCAATTTTCTCTCGGGCCGCCATGGCTACACAACATACAACGGCAAGTCCTCCATAACAAAACACTTCACCAACCGCAGGGCTCCGTGCTCTCACCAACACTATTCAACTTATTCCTCCACGACATACCGGCCCCTACACACCCACAAACACACCTCCTCACATACGCAGACGACCTAACCATCTTCTCCCTACACCCTAAACACGAGACCGCCGCCGCCCAACTACAAGATTACGTTCACATAATAGAGAACTGGCTAGAAAAAAACAGACTCAAGGTCTCCGCAAACAAATCCTCACTCACACTCATCACACCTTATAATAGAGAAAACAACATCCATCCCCACATCACATTAAATTAACCATTAAACAACACCCCCATCCCCTACACAGACACACCCAAAATCCTTGTAGTTACATATGACAGGTTTTACGTTCAGCCCACACACTAACAATATCAACACTAAATGCAGCACAAGGCTGAACGTCCTCCGAGCACTAACACATACAACATACGGCCACTCCAAGGAAGACATAACAGCAGTATACAAACAGTTCATCAGACCCATCCTCACTTACGCACACATCTTGGTACGCAGACACTGCTCGCGCACACACTTACAGAAACTACAGACCACACAAAACACAGCGTTGCGCATTGCCACGGGCTGTACACGATCGACCCCTATAGCACACCTACACGAAGAAGCCCTTGTCCTCCCCCTCCTAGACCACATGAACACGCTAGGGACAAACTTCTACACCTCCACACAAGACCCTACCCACCCGCTACACTACATGCAACTACCCCGGCCAACCCAACGAACATTACACACAACCCCGGCCACACACCTGAAAACACTATACGACTCCCTCCCTCCCTGCCCCCCTGACACCTCACGACGCACACACATACACACACAGTTCACCTCACGCGCCCTCGCTGTCCTACCCCCTAACTCCCTCCTCGGAGTGAGACCCCCCTCCCCCCGTCCCCTCGACAGAGCAATCCCTCCCCCGGTAGGACCGAGTCCACCTGGCGCGGCTGCGGTGCGGGCACCTCACTTCACTCCCCTCATACATGCACAGAATAGGACTTGCGGAGGATGACAGCTGCGTCTGGTGTCATGCCAACGTGGGCGATCTTCCGCATGTCCTCCTACACTGTCCCGCCCTACACGCACACCGACACACACACACCAGATACATGCACTGGAGCACCTCTGGACTCGCCCCGCGGACGTCGTGAGGTTTCTGCACGACGCGGGCGTCTTCCAGAGGCCCATATAACCACACCCCCCTTCGCCTCGGGCCGGGCCCGGTCTGGGGCGGCCCTGGCTGCGGCGGACCCCTTCGAGCGGCCGTCGGGGCAAAACAACAACAACGGCGGGTTTCGTCGTGGACGTCTGTTCGGCCATTTTCAAAGTCCCTGACCCATCTGCGCACCATCCCGGAGCTCATACACTCATCTCCATACACTTGACTAAGTTCTTCGTTAATTTCCTTGGCCGATTTCTTCTTAGCGGCCAGGAAACGAATAACAGACCGCAACTCGCAGCTGGCGGGAGACGCAAGAGGAAGCTCCATCGCTAACGGCTGTTGAGCCAAGACTAAACGTCGCAGCGACGCTGGCTTGGTAAGGGATTGGAGTGGGGGAACGAAACAACCTGCCTCTGTTGCCTGGCCGCGCATAGAAACGATCCTAGTGCCAGCGGTAGCCCGTGGAACTCATTTTACGGACACGCCTCGTAGTTTGGCTTCAAGGTTATTCGAGAGCCTTGGGACTGGACTTCACAGGTGATATGCTTGCTTAAAGAATGCAGCAAACCAGCTCCTAAGTACCATTGAGCACAACTCATGCTACAGTACCTTGCGCTCCCACTCAATGTTACATGGAATAGTTTTGTTGAAAAAGCCAAAGGCAGTGTTATATTCCCGTAGTATATTCCTTTCTCTACCAACTATGAGACACTGATCAACGTTACTCAACACCTCAGGAAAGTTGAGCTAGTTTTGTATAGGGACAAGCCGATTTCATGAATCCCTATAAAAGCTTTTTGTACCGGACCAAAAAAACTCAAGAGTAGTCTGTTGAATGATCTGTTGAGACACATTTTTTTGCTTAATTGACCATGTGGGCATTTTCTCTTTGCATGCTAATGGCTCGAACATGAGCTGTGCAGTTGGCTGTGTTGCGGTATCATAAGATGGAACTGTAATGCGAGTTTTCACTGAAACTTAGATTTACTTGGATTTAATCGCCATCTGCTCTGCGCTCCGTGTGGTTGAGGAACGAGCTACTTTAGGAACGTTTACTTCGATTCCAAAGCAGCTCTTCAAACACTTAAGTCATCTAATTCTATACACCCTATTATTATTGGAATAATGTCTTGTCTGATGCAACTTGCATGCACTTCTAAACGAATGTAACTGTGCTGGGTCCTTAGTCATGTTAATATACAATCCAATGGCCGAGCAGTCGAGTCAGCACAAAGTTCTGCGACCTCTGCAGCTGACCCAACAAATACCAGGTTATCAGCTCAAGATGACTACCTCATAGGCGAAGCTGAACTAACCAACCTACGGCATCAGCAGTAGGAAAGTATCCAAGAAAATAAATTTCGTATAATGGACGATAATATTGCTGCTAGGTCTTCGGTGTACTGCAATCACTACTCGGAAGTTCTAGTGTGTCAGCTGAGGATTGGCCACACTCTCTTCGCACTTCGCTCAGACATTTGCTGGAATGAGATGTCTGGCTCCATCTTGTGACATCTTTTTGGTGTCCTTGTCAGTGGATCATATTTTACCTGGATGCTCGAGCTTTAACATCCGTTCTCATTTTTACTCTGGTGTGCATCACACCGACAAAAATGTTAGGTCTGTGTGCCTTTTACTTTTGAGCAGCTTTTTTTTTCTTTGACTCACTTTTTGTGAATTCTTGCTTTATCTATTTTTGGTACTAAAATGCCTTGATATTATATGCTTCGAAATTCGTACCTTGTAAAGCTCATGTTTATTGTAAACCTAAAATATTTCACGAATAAATGTAAGGCGATAAGATCATTTTGTAATTTAATTATGTTTCTCTACGCTTATTAAATCTTGGAATGCTTTATATTGCCCAAATGCATGCTGATGTATTTACAGTGCTGGCAAAAAAAATCCGATCCCTCTCCATAAAACCTGTGTTATTTACAGATTTTAGGAAGCTGTAAAATATGTTCTAATATAGATAGAAACTTGCGGTAAATTGTTTTGTGAACTAGAGTCACGTAGCTTGCTCAGCCAGTGCTGTGCCAGTTGACTACAAGCACTGGTTTAGTGAGGTTGTGTCGTTTTCCGCTGCATACTGTGTTTTCACAAATCTGACTATTTCTACTGAAAGTGTTGTATTTTAAGAAATCCTATTATGGCTGCAAGGAAACAACTTGGAAGTGACCAAATAGGTGCTGTTATTGCATTACATAATGTTGGAAAATCACAAAGACATTGCAAAACAGAAATATCTCAAAGTACCGTGAATTAATGGATTTTACGCCATAACAGTAGTGATGGTGCTTGTACGCCAGTCCAAAAAATAGGTAGTGGGAGACCTAAAAAGACTAATTTACGTACTGATAAAATAATGAAAGGTACTGTGTTAATAAAACCACAAATAACAGCAAAAGAACTCAAGTCTGAGCATTATAATTTGCTTAATGATGTGTCTGAGCGCACAATACGACATTGGCTGCAAAAAGAGCTCGGGATGCCATCGCCCCATGCTGCCAAGAAACCTTTCCTGAATGCCAAAATGCGCAAGAAAAGAGTTGAGTTTTGTAAACAGCACATGAATTAGAATGTTGATGATTGGAAAACAGTTCTCTTTAGTGATGAGTCCTTTTTTTAACATTTAGAAGCTGTCCAAGAAAGGCGCGCCGCCCTCTTGGCTCAGGTGGGATGGATCCTAAATTCACTATTAAATAAGACAATGAAACACCCTTCAAGTGTCATGGTTTGGGGGTGTTTAGCAATTTTGGTAGGGGAGTCTTTATTTTATTCCTAAGAACACAACCATGAATGGTCAACGATATTTAGCCATGCTAAAGGAAAAATTCCACTGACAATGCCTTTACATGAGACAACAACTTTTATGCACGATGGAGCTCCTTGCCACAAGGCAAAAATCGTTACTAAATGGCTCAATGATGATAACATTCGTGTTCTAGATTGGCCTGGTAATAGTCCAGATCTCAATCCTATAGAGAATCTGTGGCTCATTATAAAAAATAAAGTCGCATGTCATGATACTGGTTCGCTTCCCAAGCTCACAGAAGCCATCAAAAGAGTTTGGTGCACTGAAATATCACAAGAAATATGCCAAAATAAGATTAAATCCATGCTAGAACATCTCAAAAAAGTCATCAAGACCAAAGGGCATATGACAAAATACTAGTATACGGTATTGATGTGCATAGATGATGTTTATATATTGGTTTATTAAAAATTAAATAAAATTGGCATGATGATCGTTTTTTTTTGCCAGCACTGTACATTGTGACCACAGCTTCAAAGTTGAATGTTTTTAATTGCATTGAGTATCGATTGGGTGTGTCCACCTATATTGAACATGTTTCAATTTTTTCTTACATAGGCTGAAACTTACAGCGCATTACAGGTTTTGATACTAAAGTGCTAGTAACTTTTTTCTACTACTTCTACTGTTACTGTTGCAGGAGAGCAGCACGAGCGAGGTGGTGCAGCACATGCGAGACGGCAGCGTGGACACTAGACTGAGGTACCTGCGTTGTTTTCGCTTTGTACTCATACTGCGTTTGCCTGCCTGATGGATGCATCTGTGTCATGCTTGTCTGCGTAATGGGTGTCGTCTCTGTGATAGAAGTAATATAGCTAACCTGGTGGGGCCTTTCAGGGCTTTTTTGACCCTCTCTGTCTCTCCCTTTGATCTGAACCGATAATGTGCTCGTCGTAAAGACTCATCGTAATTCTGTGCTGTGTTCGAGTGAAATACTCAGTGAGAAATGAAAACATCTACAAATATCAACCTTGGTGACTTTCGGTTCGATATATACATAGTCTGCAAAGTGTTAGCAATTTGCCCTACTTTACTTACTAATGGTTGTATCACAATTGCAAATAACTTCAAAATATTCAATGTAGAGTCCAGAGTTCTTAGAGTCTACCGTGCAACAAAGGTTATACGGCTCAAGTTACTATTGCAGGAAGTGGAACTCTTGGCAGGTTTTTGAGTATTATATTCACTAGGAATCAGATAACCAGAATTTGACAAATCAAGGAAGGTTCATCTACCACATAATCTTGAGAGAGGTTTGCGTTTGGCCTCCTCCCGACGGCCTAATTGCTGAACATGCTTCCTAGTACACATGAACTAAACTTATGATAAAATTACTTGTAATGCTAAATGGAAACTTCCTGATCTGAGCAGATGGGACTCAGAAGCAAAATTTAGAATTTTAGAAGGGATCTTTAACAGAAGGGATCTTTAAGGGGGTCATCCAGGCTCCTGTCGCTCCGATGAGCATTTTTCATGTTTTTGTTGAAGAAGGACCCTTAGGTGGTGGACTATTCGGTCCTAAAATTTTATGGCGCGATAGACAATAGATCCCCCCCAGGGGACAAAAATCTTGAATTTTGGACCCCATTTCGACCCCATATAAAATGAATACAAAACGGGAAATGGATAATTTGAAACTTTACTTATGTTGAAAATGTTTCAAGGATTCTAAAACTGTCTTTTGTTTTGTTCTAGCGTAAAAACTCAATGACTAGTTCTCTTTTGAAATATCAATACAAATGAACTATGAAACCAATATGTCCAATTTTTTCAAAAACTAAGGTCTGAATAAAAAAGATGAATAAAAGAAATTGTTTCTTTTAGAAAGTTACATATTATAGTCAATTTCATAAAAATCAGACTGAAAATGAAAAATATTTTAATTTGTATAAAAAATTGATTTATTTATATTTAGTTATGAAAATTAAAATTCACAGTGTGAATATGAAGTCTGCCCAAAAAATAAACTCTTTATTTTGGGACCGCTCGGCGAGATCTGAAGCTCTCGCCTAGCGCAAGCGTTTTTGTATTGAAGTCAGTAAATACCAAGAAACAACGCATTCACTTAAAATAACTTGTAAAACTTCAAATAATTCTTGATAATTTGGCATTCCTGTTCAATTTTGGGTGCAGTTACAGCGTACACTTGGCTAAAACCTTAAAGTATCTAAAGTATCAGTGGCATGAAATTCATCTTGTCATGATAAATTCAACTCAGCAATTCCACAGTAATTACGACAATATCATCCGAACATATCCCTCACATTACTAAAGCAAATGCGTCTCAACATCAGCGGCTAGCTTTGAATCATTGATATTTCCCAGGCGACATTTTTTTTGCCACAATAAAATATTTCATGAATGGGAACAATATCCACCTCTTTTTATTCCGATATTTCTATTATGGATCGAAATAGAAACCTTATTTAGGGCTGATTGGGAATCTACAAATTGTTGAAAATATATCAGTTATGCCTTTCGAAATTCCGTAAATAACATCATTGAAACAAACAAAATATCTACAAAATTATGTCGTCGTCGGGGGCACACATTCACCAAATTTTAATAATCAGTTAGAACCTCGAAATGTTGTCTACGCACTCAAATGATTTCCTGAAGATGTGAGGTGAGCGATTTGGAGGCCTTCAAACGAGCTTCTATTATTATTGGGAATCGAATTTTTCGTGTACACTTTAGAAGTTCCTGGTCATAAAGAACATGAAATTTATCTTCCCAATCATCGAAATTAATGAGAAAAATATTCATCCAAACTACCCTTCCTAGAAAATGCCTCGTTCAATCAAAGCATGTCGACAGGAACCATTTTCGTAGAGTTTGAGCCCCAATAACGAGAGATTCGTTCCTGAATGAGCTTTTTCCATCTACAAAATAAAAATTCAAGCTCATGGACTAGGTGCTCTTTCAATTTCAAATTTCTTACGTCAAAAAAAAAACAAGTTGAAAACAACACAAATAGGCACGAAATGCTGTGTAGAACGAAAGCAATTTAGCTGCTATATCTCAAGAAATGACAAATTTGAAGTTTAATTACCTATAACTTTCGTTCATGTATGAAGTTTTAACGAAAACGCCTTGTTTTCGTTATGAACGAATATCATTAAGGCAGAATTTGCGATATCGAAAGTTTGAAGGGTTGGAAGAAACTTGCTCTTAAGGAGATCAACCCAGGCCCATGTCGGTCAGATGACCCATTTTTTTTGTTGAAAAGGACCCTAAGGTGGTGAACTATTCGGTCCAATAATTTTATGGCGCTACGGACACTAGATCTTCCCCCAGGGGGTGTAAGGGGACCAAAAATCTTGAATTTTCAACCCCATATAAGACCCCAAATGAAAAAAAAACCAAAACGGGAAATGGGGAGTTTGCTACCCTAAATTTGTTCAAAATGCTTCAAGGATTCTAAAACTGTCTTTAGTTGTGTTCTAGCATAAAAACTCAATGAGTTCTATCATAATAAAAATGAACTAAAAAACCAATATGTCCAATTTTTTCAAAAACTAAGGCCTGAATTGAGAAAAATGCATAGGAGAAATTGTTTTTTTTTGAATATTACTTATATAAGTCAAAATTCATAATAATCAGACTACAAATATATGATTTCAAAATTTTTATGAAAATTTCATTTTTCTTTGTAAATTACAATTCGCAGTGTGAATATGAAGTTATGCAAGGAGATTATCGAAATAAAAATGAAAACAGCATTCAATTTCATAAATGGTTCATTATAACAAAAATTTGGTTTATGGCTTGTACCCTAAACTTCTCACTTTCAACATTCAAAAGAATAGAAGTCGGTGAGTTTTTATGCTAGAACCAAACCAAAGACAGTTTTAGAATCCTTGGAACATTTTTAACGAAAGTACTGTAGCAAACTTCTAAATTGTACAGAAAAAAATTGGTATCTAGCTCAAAACCCAACATTAGAGTATATATGAGGTTATGGTAGAATATCGCATGTAATAAAGCGAAAAGTTACAAATGTAAATATTTTCTATCATAATTTTGTTAGAAATGCTTAAAGAATTCTAAAAACTGTCTTTGGTTTTGTTCTAGCATAAAAACTCAATGAATTTTATTATTTTGAAATATCCATAAAAATGTACCAAAAGAACTAATTTTTTAAATTTTCCAAAAAATAAGGCCTAAATCGAAAAAGTTACAGAAGTATAAGGTTTTTTTTAACAAATACAAATACTGGCCTAGTTTCAAACGAATCGGATCAAAATTTAAAAATCGCTGGGTTGATCTTGAAAACGCCAGGTCAGTAGTTGCGTATGTTTTCGCCTCTCAAAAAACTCACTTTTTATATTTGAGCTCATATCACAAAGTAACTTCGATGATGGTGACACTTTGCGCTGAATCAAAATGTTCAACTGTTGATTCAAAACATGGTGGATGGTGGTGAGAAGTCGACATCCCATACCTCATTCATCCGAAATAAAGCTTAACTAGAATCGCCACCTCGAACGAATTAGCATCGTATCTGGTCCAAAACCAGCCAAACCCGATATTTATGCCTCTACACAAGAGCTGGTTTTCGACTTATGGTATGTTATAGCTTCAACCTGATCAATATTACATCTACTAAAAGCAGTTAAAGATTTGAGTCTCAAATACTAAACCTCATTGAGATCTTGCAATTGTAAGTGGCCATGCGGGTGAAAATTTTGTCAAAAGTTCATGGACCCACGAAGAGCGCAAATGTTATTTCTTCTTCCAAACCTGCTACAAATGAAATAACACTACCTTACGGTCAATCAATCCTCAATTTAAAACACATTTGTTCTCTCAAGTTACCTGTGAAACTAATATAAACACTTGAAATGGGTGAAATGCACATCATGACTAAAAGTTATGAGAATTTAGAGGCTGAAGAAGCAAGTTATAGGGTTTACTTCTGAGTCTAAAAATTCTTTTTCAAACTCTAAAAACACTACACCTATAAAAAATTCGCAACAGGGCCTCAAATTGGAAAAATTTGGGCAAAACTTCGGACTTTGAAACTCACTCCATATATATCTCATCAAACTTGAAAACATTACAATATCAGTGTCGAGATGCTCGACATCCTTATAGAGCCTTCAAAACTCTAGCAAGCTTGAATTGAAGACTCAATGTAGTAACTCATGTAGAATTTATGAGATGCCTTGAGGTAATAAATCTATTTATTAAATCTACTGACACTGGAAGAACATTTCACGAGCTCATGTTGGGCCAAAATACCATCAATTTTGATGGTTTTTCAACTTTTTTTTTAAAAAACTTGAGCCTATAACTTTGACACAGGTATGAATCGAAAGATCTCATCGAGGTGCATTAGTAGGTAGTTTCTCAAAGCCCTAAAGGGTGAAAAAAGGGGCGTCTGAGGAGCAACAATTCAAAATCACGTCTTAAACCAGGCATTTTTCATATCTCAAAACTATCCATGAGATCGTTATAAAAAAATTATATAATGTACCATTTAATTAAAAGGAAAAAGTGTTGAATAATTTTTTCCGTCCAACGCACCAGATTTGAGTTTTCCCATGTTTTTGTTGTGGACGGTAATAAGTGTGATTTTTTAAAAAATATGGGTATTATTAAACACGCTTTTTTGGATAAATTATCACAGCTATCACCACGTAAATTTGATAAGTTTGAGGAAATGTTCCTAATTATAATTTAACAAGTTTTAGAATGTGAACCCAGCTTAAAAACGCCAGAAAAAGTCGCCAAAGTCGACCTTTCAAAAAACGTGTTTTTTTAGCCCAACTTTGAAGTTCAATAAAACTTTTTGTTGTTCAGTTAGAATGATGCAAAACATATTTGGGGCACCCGAACATGTTATCTTTCAGATTCCAAAGTGCCAAGCTCTCAGTAATAGCCAAAAGATTCAACGGCCTGATCGACGGGACCATACGCGGATTTAAAATTTCGGGAAAAAATTAAATAGTCGTAAAATCTAAACTTGATGCATTTTATTTGTCGGTGATTTTGGATGTTGTAGAACTTTGCAAAACCTACAAAGTATCGAAATTTGAGCGGAGCAAGAACTATAGTTTGGCCGGAATAAATTCCGAAATATCGCAATTTTTTTCAACTTTGAGGTCAAAAATGGGTATTTTTATCAACTTTTTGACACACCGACGGTACTGGCAAAAACTTCAGCATCTTTTCTAGTACAATTTGGAAGTTGAGGCTCTCAAAGCCCATAGGGAAAACTTATTGGCACTTTGAAAATGCCCCATTTATGGTCGATTTTTAACCTTTGACCCCCAGAAAGGGGGTCTTGTTTTTAAATTTCGGGGCTGAAAAGGGGTCCATAGCTCTTAAAATTTTGCGCTCTACACGTTCACCAAGTTTGAGCGCGCCGGCACAACGGGAAGTATGGAATAGCTCATACAGACGGCTTGTCGTTTCTACAACTCTCTGGTGTCCCACCCAACGGCGACGAGTCGAGTCTCGGAATTTATTCAAAAATTGTCTTGGGTTTATTCACGGGTTTTTGTCCTAGTTTTTTCACACACTCGACGGGGTGGGTGTTCGCCCACCGCCAGTATTAAAATAGGAATTTCGTGGTTATTGTTCAGTGAAGATATTGCACTGTATTGGTAAGTAAAGAATTAACATCTTTTGGGAATTAGGAGATATAAGCTCCCTACGCCTATAAATATTTATTTTGCTCTGCCGATTCATGAACAAATTTGAAAGGTCCTCTTACTGTGGAGTAAAATAATGTGTATATATATAAATGAACTTATGTATATAACTTATGATAAATATGGTAAAAATAAAACTCTAACCTTGAAAAATTCAGTGGGGAAACGTATAGGCAAAGTTGGATGCGTTGACTTAATTCACGTCGAAGTTTAGACTCGAGAGTGCATAATTTGAATTCAATGTAATTCAGTAATATAATGGATGTAAAGTTACTTCAAAAAATGGGTGCAGATAAATAGTTCGAATCGCATAATGGTGCGTTGAGAGAAATTAACGAACATAAAGATGAAAATGTTTGATAATAAAACGAAGTATTTGTCAGTTACACTATACTGGATAACTGCGTTTAAGGACAGCGCAGCGTTATGGATAGACTTGAGAATACAATGAAGAATTCACTCAAAACGAGGGAAGTTCGTATAACTAAATTGTATGTACAGTTTTGGGGGCTATAGCCTGGAAGATATGAGATAGTGTTTGCCGCTTACGATGACTTATTTTTTTTAAATATACGAAAAAAATGCAATTTCAAGATATTCATCTGATATTTGCCTAAATGCAGTCAGTTTTTGATACTACTGCAGGATGATACGAGAGTAAAAGGTTATTTTCGTATTTGATACGAATTTTAACCCATTTACGCCGAGCGTGTTCATATGAACACAGTTGATATTACTTTTCAAAAAGCAATATAAAACCAAAACAAGGCATAAACTACGTTCAATCGGAATTTGAACGTGTTCTGTACACGTCTGGTAATAAATCTGATGCAACAGTTTAGTCAGTGGTGGAGTGTCCTCTGAGGAGAGCGCACGTCACGTTCACGCTGTTCCCGCAGTAGCAGTCATGGCGAATTCACGTAGGATGTAAGTACCATAACTTTTGCTACAATTATGCAAATCAGTTGAAACATTCACAATATTATATACACATGCATAGGAAGGTATATGAGTATTGTTGAGTTTGCAGAAAAATATTTATGTATTGTAATGTCATTATAATCTTTGCGTGATCATATGAACACAGTCGGTATAAGTGGGTACAATATGATATCTTTTATTTCAGGCGGACTGGACTGACTGTGAATGAAATTCTGGATATATTAGAAAATGACGATGATAACAACTGCGATATATACATTGAACCGCCAAATGAGGGCAATGTTACGGATGAAGACTCAGGAAATGACGACGCTGGGACACCATTTTACCCTGGAAATTTGTCTGGTAATCAATTATTAGCGCCAGCAGAGTTGAGGTATCGTAACAAGAGCGACATCGAAGACGAGGTTGAAGAAGATATGCAACCAGCGAGGAAAACGAAGAGAACTTCAAAAGAGGCGCCTGTAAAACCAAAATGGAAAAAAGAAGACAAACTGCTAAGTCAAGCTCCATTTCCTGAAGGTGACTATAGCACTTACAACCAAATGAGCGAAACAGAACTCTTTGAGTTATTTTTCAGTGATGAACTGCTCGATTATTGTAAGAAGCAGATGACGAAGTATTGCATGAAGAATAATTGGCCAGATATTTCGGTTGCGATTGAAGAACTGAGAGTATTTTTAGGAATACTAATTGTCTCAGGATATCATCCAGTACCACGACGTAGAATGTTTTGGTCTCAGTCTCCAGAAGTTCACAATGAAGCTATCTGCAGCGCAATGCGCCGAGACAGATTTGACGAAATTATGAAATGTCTTCATTTCAATGCAACTGATGACCTTGATAAAAATGACAAGTATGCCAAACTTCGTCCTTTGATAAATCATTTGCAGCGTAAGTTTATGGAACATTACGTTCCCGAGAGAAATATTTCACACGACGAAGCGATGGTGGAATATTTTGGTAAACACAGTTGCAAGCAAGCCATTCGCAACAAACCCATTAGGTTCGGTTATAAGATATGGAGTCAGAACACAACCGAAGGTTATCTTATTGCGTTTGATCCTTACCAAGGGAAAACTCACCAAGGAGACGAAGAATTAGAAAGCAAATATGGCAAATGCTCTGCTACAGTACTCAATCTTCTGAATATGTACAGTGATGAAAAAAGGATTCTTCCATACCATCTATTCACTGATAATTTGTTTACAACCCTTCCGTTGCTTCAAGAAATAAAAACCCGCGGATATGACGGAACAGGGACAGTAAGAAAGAATAGGATCGACAAATCATGCCCTATTCTCGATGCAAATACAGTTGACAAGAAAGAGAGAGGTTACGCCGAGTGTGTCACGGGAACTATGGGCTCAGAGAACATCAAAGTTACTAGATGGAAAGACAATGCTGTTGTAACTGTTGCGTCTACTCTCCATGGAGTATTACCCGTTGGTAAGGTAAAGCGCTGGTCAAAGCAAAAAACCAAGCATGTTGAAATCGAAATTCCAAAATCAGTAAAAGCATACAATAATTCCATGGGCGGAACAGATCAGATGGACCAAAACATCAACTGCTACCGTATTGGAATCAGAGGTAAAAAGTGGTGGTGGAGTTTATTTTCCTGGCTAGTCGATGTTTCAATTCAAAATGCTTGGATCTTGGCTAAGAAGAGGGGCTCAGGACAAGATCATCTCAATTTCAGACAAAATGTGGCAATGTCATATTTGTCTAGATTTCAAATGGTTCCCAAGAAAAGTGGCATGAAAAGAATTTCATCACGTCCAGGATTCAATGATGCCAGGTTCGACAGAATTGATCACTTCCCAATTGCATCTAACCGTCGTAGGTGCAACGGCGATGGATGCAGCTCCACCATACGTATGTCTTGCTCAAAATGCGATGTTGGGCTGTGCTTGCAATGCTTCAAGTCTTATCACATGCAGTAATTTGGTTCCTTATATGTCTTCCACTGCATATTAGTTCAAGAGGTTATTTGTTGTCAAGATGGATATAATTTTGTATTTTGTATTATTTTTTATAATTTATTTACGTTATTTTTTTTATATATTCTATATACATTGAATATGTAGTAATATCAAGGCCTCATATGTTCAAATGGATCAATATTATCATTATATACCATATTTGAAAATAGTTAGTTTTTGTACCCTCTCTTGCCGAGCGTGTCCATATGATCACGCCTCATATATCAAAAATTATATTTTATACAACTAAATGGATGTCATTTTTGTTTCTTTTACATCCATTTTACCCTTTATTGAAAGTTATAAACAAATCTGAATACATTTCCTATTCTCGGCGTAAATGGGTTAAGTTCAAGGTTAACCATCAGTACTTCACAGAATAAAGTGAATTCTAGTAAAATTATAAAATTAAAAAGTTATGAGAATTTTCAGGCCGGAACTGCTTTTATCAAGCAGGAAGGACATTAGTAAAGATAAGTGGTGAAATGAAGCACATTCACAGGGAATTGTTGTTGAATATACAGGGAATTGAAGGCATTAGAAAATGTGGTTACTAGGTGCATTGGTTGCTTCATCACAAGTAGTTCAGAACGATTTCAAAAGACAACAAGAATTTGTATCTCGCATCATAAAATAACTGCTGTAAAATTAGCATAGTAGAGAAGCAGTAAAGGAGAATGGGTCTCATAATATTTATAAATATGCTATATTTAGTGAACGAAATGTAAGAAAACTTAAATGGAAAGTTGGTTGACATTCATTGATTAGGCTACTGTGAAAGTCAATTAAATTATTTATTTGTTCTACATCTTACGCGTGTCACGAGACAGCTTTGGGCCCCTCATTAATTTGCATTAACAAGGGAGACTAAAGGCTTCGGTTGAGGAATTTGCAGCACCTCCACATTGAAAAATTAAGCCTGAGAATACAAGAAACAAAATACGAGAAGACATGCAAATGAATGATTACAAATTACAAGAACATAAAATTCTTGAGGTACTCACCGAGTTGCAGAAACCCAACTTACGATTACGATTTTGAGTTCACTTTTTTATGTGAAATCCTTTTCAGCATACAAGCTCAAAACGCAAATTTTCATTATGAAATTATATTACGAAAAACATCCTACAACACATTGTATGAGGCTACTGGACAATTCAACGTATGATCAGAGGCTAGTGCTACTTGTTTGACAATTGACACGTCTACAACTGCTGTAAAACACCACCCCACTACAAACACATGTTAAAGATAGGCAATAATTGGAAATAATTTGGCCGGCCAAATAACCCCTTTTACATACTCAAACATCCGCAATCAGTGTAAATCTTGCATGAACACATCCTACTACAAATGACTTTTCAACAGTATGCCTGCGCCTAACACACATTCGTTCAGTTCCTTTTTCAGTCAGACATCAGTTTATCATTTCGTGCGATTTGTGAAGCGTTATTCCATTACACGAGCGTAAGCGGTTGTACGGCCAATTGATCTGACTCTTCTCCATCCCAATCTTGAGCTCCTCCCATCCTGAACAATTAATAGAATTGACACATTACTCTACCGCAACTTTGCTTTTATTCCGATGTTCAATTTTATTTCAACAAAACACCTTAATTTTCTATTACATCAATTTTTTGCACAACATTTTTCAACGTTCTTACTCTCCCTGCTTATTTCCTGATCACATTGGACTTTATTTTTTTCGATAGCCACGCTCTTGTGCGAACTTTCCTTTTTTTAATTTTCCTGAAAAATATAGAAACAGGTGTCTTACTACTTGACCGATGAATCGTTAAAATCTCAATTGCAGTAGTCTGCAAGAATATTTCCAGAATTTTTTCTAGTAAACACTTGGTTATTACGCACTTCCACATCCGAAGGGTTTCGATAATGAACTGCCTTTCTCAAAAGTTCAAAGGGCGAGGTGTTTCTTGAGGGTTGCCCTCTTTTTATGTAACCAATAATATATTCAGAATTTTTAGAGGTGTTTGTTTAGACCTGACTCCGCTAAAAATGTGGCAGTTTCCCTTGGTCACCCTGGCGATCGTATTTTACCTCAAATATTCAGACTTGAAGCCTTTTTCTGCAAAACTCAACGTCCATGTTTTCCAGTGCATTTTTTAAAGCGCAATTTATGTTACCCGCTACGCGGGTGGGTCCCCTATCGCTCACTCAGCAAAACTCGAGCGTTTAAGGAGACCGAACTCTATTTCTCTATAATTTGGTATTTAGGGTAAAATCCCCCTTTGAGGGGTATTTTGGGAGGTTAGAAGCCTCGTACAGGGTTCCCGTTTTCACTACGGGATGTAGGAAGGGTTTAGGAACATTTTCACACAAAAATCTCATATATGATGTCTCGACCCAAAAGGTCTCCTTAAATGACCCCTGCCCACTCTATGGCTTTTTAAGGGTCTAATAAATTACCCTCTTGTCCACCTGTTGTTGAGGCTTTCTCGTATGCCTCTCGAAAGCTGACCACACACAACATAACACCAACATAAGCCCACAAAATTGCTGATAAAACACACACAACATGAGCCCAGCACACACTGTTGGAAGTTTTATTACATGACAAATTTTTGCACACAATAATTTTAATAAACGCTACAAAACAAAAGGGCAACCTTGTGATAATTTCTAAAGTGACTTGAAATGACAAAAACAATTTAGCCATTAATTTATGACTATGAAATAGCTGTAGGTTTTACAATAGTTCATGACACGCGTATTGTTGAACACTCATTGTTGCCTTAAGTTTTTTGATGGTGAAAAGTTCGTTGCATAAACTGATGTTTTAGACTAATTATTTTTCAGTATCTAATTCGGAGATTGATTTCGTAAAGCATGGGTCCAAGGAAGGTAGAGGAGGATTAGTTCAGCATAGATGCGTAATGTATGCCGTAAGTTGGTTTACATTTCCAGATCGAAAGAAATTAGGGACTATGTGCCATTGGGCAAATCCTCCATTAATGCACAGGTAGTGTCCAGAGCTTTGTAAGGGCCTGCCATGACATTCAGAAAGAAATGCTAGGGCTGAGTGCCCAAATTACTAAACGGTGTCTCGAAAATTAGAACAGTTCAAACCGAGTTTTTCTACCACATCCGCAAAAAAAATTTCGCGAATGTTTTGATTCCAAAATATTCTGGAAGAGGAAGGCGAGATGGTATAGATAATGCGGAATGAAAAACACAATTTATCTCAGAGTATACTCACTTCGATAGTCATAGGGCAAAGAAACATTCATTGCGGGAAGAATAGTGATAATTTAGGTACTTTGAGAGCAGTAGTGGAATACTTGATTAAATTTCAGACATTTCTTATTCATAGGGAAAGTTAGCCTCTCTATGGGGAATGATGGTGTAAATAGCATTTGTTAAACGTAGTGTCTGTCATCACTCCACATTTACTGCTTTAGGCAATAAATCGGTCTGGTTAGATGTTGAAAACAAATAAAGGGTGAGCTGCATAAATAATGTTAGAACGTGCAATACGAAAAGAAGTACTTAGACTACTAAGCTAAAGGTGCAAAGAGATTCTTGTACCCATGCCCCCTGCGTTGACAGCAGTATTAATGAATAGTTGACTATGGCAATGTCATGAGCAGATTGAAGTCCATAAAAGTTAACAAAAAACTGTACATGGTATACTTCTTGTTCACACGTTTCTTACGAAGGGACGTGTGTTTATGAATTTTCATAATGTTGCTGTCTGATCTGCAGTCCCTAACTCAATTTTTATAAATACTTGATGAAGGGTAAATGATGGCACGATGCAGTTATTGATTGCTATTTTCATAATTGTTTACTAAAATTGACTTTAAATTCGAGTTGAATATTTGAACTTCAGTTTAACCCATCGCAGGAAACGTGTTAACAATCGTTTCGTTACAAACGTTCCAACAACTCAGGCCTATCTGAAAGACAACCCTGAATAGTACCATAACTGTTGGTATTGTTTGCTCAGTTGCTGTAGGTACCTGGAGATGCTGTGAGGCCATGGTTGGAAAGAAATTGGTTTCTGCCTACCGGTATGCTGGGCTTCTAAGGTCAATGAATACATTGAAGCCACTCTTGATTACCGGGAAACCGCTTAAATTTGATTGTGCGAGCGCCAAAAAATACTGGCTTGGTTTGATTTTTTTTTCATCTCTGCTTGCTTAATTCGCCTTACTTCGTACTAGGTATGTATTCTTTTTTTACAGCGTACGAGCGTAACTGCGCACTGCTCATAACAGAGTGAGCTTTGTGGTTTCTTTGTTTATTCTTCTATTGGGAGTTTTTTCTTTGACCAAGGAACCCATTTTCTCGGTGGTCACAGTGTAGTTACTGTGGCCGAGTTGTTAAGATCACGCGTCTTTCACGGAAAGATTTGCCAGTTCGCATCCCGGAAACGCCAGCCTGGTGATCCTTCTTGTTTTAAAAGAGAGAACTCAACCATAATGTCCCTCTACCCAGATGTCGGAAATGAGTATCTACTTGACCGGAGGTAACCGTAATAGCGTCTTGATGTTAGTTATAAGGCAATTGAAAAACCAATGTTGATAACATAAATCAGGTTTCATTGGAATGAACGTCTTTGTTCGAGCGACAATTGTCACATAATCGTGGGTTGTCCTAATATGTAGATCAGGGTCCAGGGTTCTTAACCCGTCGCCACGTCCTGGACTCTTAGAAGGTCGGCAAAGCTAGCACATGTTTCACATCAGCAAACCTAGGTTTGCCATATATGGTCTTAAGCGTCTCGTTGAGCGCTATTCATTGGTGTAAGGTAAAATTAAGTGGGGGGAACAGGGAAGGAGAGGTAACAAGCTCAAATCTGTATGAATTCTTCTGCACAGTCTGTAGTGTAGCTACCGGCGCTGCACAACCTCTTATAGAAGGCCAGCAGTGTAGCTGAGGCATACCAGCGCACACTCTGCCTCTAAGAAGGTCGACATCAATTTTATTTTCTTATGTTTTTTGTTCCAAAAATGGGAGTCCAAATCCACAGATTTACTTCTACGCATAAAATAATACCACCATTGTATTTGGGAGGAAAAGCTCTATGCATATCAAACTCTTTACAAGCAATGAAACTGCTTGATAACAGCCTATACACAGAGTGAACTAAAAAATAAAAACTGTGTTTTACATATAGTGCACATAACTCCGGAACTATTGGACCTGAAAAAAAATTCACATACCACAAGATTCAGCAACTCAAAATCTATGAAAATGCATCATAAAAAAACATAAAAGTGCAATAAATAAAAAATGGCCAGTGATTTTCTGATTTCTGTTTTTTTGTATTTTACCGAAATAAATACTCAAATTTCATAGATTTTCATTGGGGTAGCAGTATTTTTTTCCCCACTGACAGAAAGAGCAACTCTCTTTCTTTACAATAAACCCCCAATGAAACTTCTAACATGATTAATGAATGTACAGTAAGTTGCACAATTGACCCATTTTCTTCAAACCTCTTGGTAGGTCGACCATGTGGAGACGGGTTAAAGGCGATTATAGGACAAAGTATTGCATGTCTCAACCCTTTAGTAAGTAAGCTAAAGTAAGTAAAAGTTCTTGATGCAGTAAGTAGAAGTTCTGACACGTTTTCGATTAAAATGTTCACCAAAAGCATAATAACAGTGTATCGAACAAATGCCATTTCAACAGTATTGGCCCCTCAGGGGGATACAACTATTGTATCTATGGGAATTAGCGCTCCCAGGGGAAAAATGTGAGGGCCCGAGCTGAGAGTTAGGTAGGCTTTCTTTTTGTTGAAACAAAATGTTTTTTGTTATGTTAAGGACCACTTTTTTCGGTTCACTTCTGTCCTGTTTTTCAGCACCTCTGACTTTCTTCTTCAACTTTTATCTTATTTCATGAACTTCTTTCCCATCTTACTGTTTCTATGCCCTTTCTGCATAGATTCCTCATTTTCTTATCTCCATACTAAATGGTGCCTTCCTCCTTCCTCTCTTCGATACGCTCTATTTTTGCAGCGGTTAGGGAGGCTTACACCAACTTATAATCTAATAATCTAATCTTCAACAGTATTGGGTAAGCTTGTCTACTCAAACCGAAGAGAGGATCGGCATACGGCCTTAAGACTTCCCACCGGAGCTAGTGTAGACCTGTTCACCACCTTGCTTGGTATCTTAGCCTTACTTAACTAATCGATATGTATGCTTCCTTAAGGAAGTACTCACCCAAATCACGGTAGTAGAATCACTTGTTACGCTAAATTGAATCTTTCAGAAAAGAGCGTACATGACCGAACATAAGGATTTCATATTGGAAAAGGGATTTTTAAGTGACAAATCCTATATTTATACATTCTTCACAACTCGAGAGAAAATGCTCCAAGGAAATACTGATAGCACTCTTGTTTGAATCGTTGAGGGATATCACGACACAGGTAATCATAACTACTGTACAGATGCTCCTATGTTGCGTTTGCCTGCCTAATGAATGGAAATAGTTGTAATTGGTCCGGTGTTAGCCTGCTTGATGGATGTACCTATGCTGTGTTCGCATGTTTAATGGATGTACCTTTGTTGTGTAGTAGTTTAATAGATGCACTTGTACTGTGTTTGTGTGTTTAATGGATGTACCTGTGTTGTGTTCTCCTGTTCATTGGAGAAACTTGTGCCGCGTTTGCTGGCCTAATGAACGTGCTTGTCTAATTGCTGACGAGACGTAACCTAACTTTTTTTTGCCTGTGAAATAGAAGTACGCCTTCACCGGGTGGACAGTGATATTAATCTCTCATTTGTAAACTATTGAGATAAAACAGTGGCTGCTCTGTTGGCTGATTGAACATGAATGCTCCAGACAGTTGTATGTGAACATACATGCTCTGTATGTTTGAGTTAGACATTTTCTATGAAGCTCTTACCGTATTCATATTTTGTTGTGGCAATTTCGTAGTACGCACAGTATTGAATTTGGAATAAATTAATAATGGATTTGAAAGAGAAATAATTTTTTCTTTATTTCAGACGGGACAGCGACGAAATTCTGCACCAGCAGCACCCACCACCACAGCAACATCCTCCCCCTACTCAGCCTTACCCTCCCCCACTCCCCTACCAGCATCCTCCTCCCCCTCCCCCTCACGCCTACACGCCGCACTACCTCCCCCACGGCCCGCCGCCAAGGCTACCCCAGGCCGAGCCCCCTCCCCCGCACCCTCCGTTCCAAGACTACCCTCCCTACCACGACTACAGGCCGCCGTGAGTGGCTCAATTATGCAGTGAAGTGTGATGCTCTGTTCACTTGCGCAACACGAGGTTTTTTGTCAGGATCTCCATGGAATTAGGCAATGTTATTGGGAAATTATTGAGTGGTCTGTCAAGGTAGAGCACATCGATAACATTACTTGTAGCACTTGTGAGGGTTTTGTATGTGTAACCGGTGCGTGCTTAGGGTGTTAGGTACGCGTTAGTCAGTGGCGAGCTGTACTCTAATTTTGTTGTGCATCTTGTGCAAGGATTTGAAGACGTTAGTCTCACATTTACACCTACCTTAATTTCGAAAATTAATACCGATCTAGGAGTAATTGTGTTACCTATAATAAGTTATATTCATTTTTATTAAACTCTGCTAATGCGCAGATAAGTTAGCTTCTGAGACTTGCTAAGTGTAATTTTCCTTCATTGTTTTATGGTGGGAGTTCTTGATGTCTATTTGATAGCAATACTCACATTTTGATATGTGTGGTAAACTGCAAGATAGCCTTCGTAAATGTGTTTGGACGAGCATTGCTTGGGAAGTTCCATATTGCTTCCTGCTACGATCATGCTAAGCTGCCGCTACAGTCGTGCTAACCTGCCGCTGCAGTCGTGCTAACCTGCCGCTGCAGTCGTGCTAACCTGCCGCTGCAGTCATGCTAACCTGCCGCTGCAGTCATGCTAACCTGCCGCTGCAGTCATGCTAACCTGCCGCTGCAGTCGTGCTAACCTGCCGCTGCAGTCGTGCTAACCTGCCGCTGCAGTCGTGCTAACCTGCCGCTGCAGTCATGCTAACCTGACGCTGCAGTCATGCTAACCTGCCGCTGCAGTCATGCTAACCTGCCGCTACAGTCGTGCTAACCTGCCGCTGCAGTCGTGCTAACCTGCCGCTGCAGTCATGCTAACCTGACGCTGCAGTCATGCTAACCTGCCGCTGCAGTCATGCTAACCTGCCGCTGCAGTCATGCTAACCTGCCGCTGCAGTCATGCTAACCTGGCGCTGCAGTCGTGCTAACCTGGCGCTGCAGTCGTGCTAACCTGCCGCTGCAGTCGTGCTAACCTGCCGCTGCAGTCGTGCTAACCTGACGCTGCAGCCGTGCTAACCTGGCGCTGCAGTCATGCTAACCTGCCGCTGCAGTCATGCTAACCTGCCGCTGCAGTCATGCTAACCTGCCGCTGCAGTCATGCTAACCTGCCGCTGCAGTCATGCTAACCTGCCGCTGCAGTCATGCTAACCTGCCGCTGCAGTCATGCTAACCTGCCGCTGCAGTCATGCTAACCTGCCGCTGCAGTCGTGCTAACCTGCCGCTGCAGTCGTGCTAACCTGCCGCTGCAGTCGTGCTAACCTGGCGCTGCAGTCGTGCTAACCTGGCGCTGCAGTCGTGCTAACCTGACGCTGCAGTCGTGCTAACCTGCCGCTGCAGTCGTGCTAACCTGCCGCTGCAGCCGTGCTAGCCTCGTACTGCAGTCGTGCTAGCCTCGTACTGCAGCCGTGCTAGCCTCGTACTGCAGCCGTGCTAGCCTCGTACTGCAGCCGTGCTAGCCTCGTACTGCAGCCGTGCTAGCCTCGTACTGCAGCCGTGCTAGCCTCGTACTGCAGCCGTGCTAGCCTCGTACTGCAGCCGTGCTAGCCTCGTACTGCAGCCGTGCTAGCCTCGTACTGCAGCCGTGCTAGCCTCGCACTGCAGCCGTGCTAGCCTCGCACTGCAGCCGTGCTAGCCTCGCACTGCAGCCGTGCTAGCCTCGCACTGCAGCCGTGCTAGCCTCGCACTGCAGCCGTGCTAGCCTCGCACTGCAGCCGTGCTAGCCTCGCACTGCAGCCGTGCTAGCCTCGCACTGCAGCCGTGCTAGCCTCGCACTGCAGCCGTGCTAGCCTCGCACTGCAGCCGTGATAGCCTCGCACTGCAGCCGTGCTAGCCTCGCACTGCAGCCGTGCTAGCCCCGCACTGCAGCCGTGCTAGCCTCGCACTGCAGCCGTGCTAGCCTCGCACTGCAGCCGTGCTAGCCTCGCACTGCAGCCGTGCTAGCCTCGCACTGCAGCCGTGCTAGCCTCGCACTGCAGCCGTGCTAGCCTCGCACTGCAGCCGTGCTAGCCTCGCACTGCAGCCGTGCTAGCCTCGCACTGCAGCCGTGCTAGCCTCGCACTGCAGCCGTGCTAGCCTCGCACTGCAGCCGTGCTAGCCTCGCACTGCAGACGTGCTAGCCTCGTACTGCAGAGATAATGAGCTTCTGTCTTGCGCAGGTACACTCCAATGGATGGCTCGAAGGCGTCGTGGGGTGGCTATCCTCCCTCCGATCAAACAAAGGATCGATTTACGCCCACGAAGGGCCGATATCCTCCTAAAGATCAGTATCCCTCGTCAAAAGATCTTTACCCTCATCATAAAGATCACTATCCCCCTCCCAAGAATCATTTCGTCCCCTCTAAGGACAGCCATACAAAAGATATCCTCCCACCTCACCCTTGGGAGGCTCGTTTCCGCGACTATCAAGACGCGGAACGAGCTGGGCTGCTCAATGGAGCGCCCTCTCACACTCCCACCTACGGGCATGGTTCTAGAAAAAGTAGAAAAGACCACAGTGATGAACAAAGTGGAAATACTAATTTCGTTGACCTTGGTCACAAGACCAATGGTGTTAAAGTGCTTTCGCCTCATGAAAATAGCCAAAATCAAATTTCCGATAGAACAGTGGAGGAGTCTAGGTCATTAGGAAAAGTCCCTGACGATCTTTACACTGAGTATGGTGCCAAGGTTGGTGTTGATGAGGAGAACGGTGTGCTGGAGGATGAGGTGGATGAAAGAGGTCCGGACGAGGAAGATGGCCACATAGACTTGGACACGAGAATTGCAATGTTGTTGCAAAGCAAAGACGGGAACATGGCTGCGTCCTTCCTTGGTCTTGGCCTCGATGGCGCTGATGAGGAACCCAAGAAAGAAGAAGAAATAGCGCCCGCCCCTGATCATCTCAAAAGCGAATCTGACCCTGTACCTGAAGTAGCTAGAAAGATATCGGAAACTTCAGCACAGCCCAGAAGTGCAGCAGAATGCAAAAAGTCAGGAAAGCAGCGCCCAGTTCAAAGCAGTGATGATGACTCCCCAAATGAAGACAGCGCCAGCAACGATGCTTGCAGAAGTGATGGAAGTGAAGCAGAAGAAAATGCTTTAAAAACTCCTCCTTCTCCTTTCATATCTGGGGAGCAGTATCTGCTTTGGTTTGAGAAAAGTCGTCAGCTCAAACGAGAAGCAAGGGAAAAAGATAGAGAAGAAAATAGGGAAAGGTTGAAAAAAATCCGAGAAAAGAAAGCTGAACGAAGACAGCGGAAAAAAGAGAATAAGACGGCGCAAGAAGATACTTCAAAAATGGAAGAAAATTCTACTGTTGACGACTGCATGAGCATGTCGAGCATCAGTTCGGACGAGGGGGGTCCTGCCAACCCACCCCCGCCCCTCCCTCCTACACAACAGCCACCGGCACCCCCATTACCCCCACCCATGCCGCCACCCCCATTACCCCCCCCACCCTGATCATCACCCTGGCTTGAGGTACCCACCAACCACACCTCACCCACCAGGGGTAATACCTCATCCCCCCCCTCCATATATGTATCCCCCGCGCGATGTACACCCCCACCTGCCTCCTAGCTATTCTTACAATAATTATGGCGGCGAGCCTCCGCAGCAGCCGCAGCCACAGCAGTACCCGTACTACGGCGAGCCTTATTGCGACCAGCAGCAGCCGCACCAGCAGCCCGTCAGAAACTCGGCAGCGTATCACCAGCCCACGCTCAAGTGAGTCGAGCTCCCGCACCTGAGGCTCAGACGTGCTGTGTCGTGGCATAACTGAACTGCTCTCTGATGCCTCCCTCCCTTCCTCCCTAATTTACATTGTGAATCGAAACGGGTGTAGCCAATACTCGAGTTTTAATTAAGCAGTCGTACTACTAAGGTTGGAAATTAGTTCAGTAAAATTAGGATTTGAAGCTTCTTTCACTGTTCAAGATATTTTGTTGAATGTTGAAACTACGCGAATTTAACTTACATTATTTTCCTGTGACCATTGGAGTCCTAGAGAAGTTATCTCTCTTAAAGGGTCCCTTATATCAAAGCTAGTAAAAAGTTGAAATTTTCGAAGAGGACGAATTAAGGATTTATCGCACATACTTCAAAATTTTATATTCATTTAATGTTGTGAATATATTGAGTAAGAAACAAGTTATCTTGGCTAAGGTAGGCCTATTGGACTTTGATGCTCGCTTTCTTTCTTTCAATTTCCATGCCTTCTTCACTATCTCTTTTTTCTTTTCCTCTTTCTTCTTTACTCGCTGTTTCTATGCTCTGGGTATCCTGTGTGTGGAAAAACCTTGCGTATAGATTCCTCATTTTCTACTTTCCTTGTTAAATGGTCCTTTCTCTTTGCTCTGTTGACAATCATTACTTCTGTTTGGCTAGAGAGGCTTAAATTAACTAACATAAAAATAATATTCATAAAGAAATCCTTGTTTATTTTCAGCGGCGTGTTGGCTGTGGTCATAGAGGAACTAATGCGTATCCTCAAGAAAGACTTCATGAAGAGAATGATCGAGATGACGGCCTTCAAGTCTTACGAAGCTTGGTGGGACGCGAACCAGTCCTCACATAAGGTGCGGTGCTGGAGGTGTTTCTTGCGTGTCTTTATCGGGTAAAATGTGGCTAGATTTAATAAAACTTATTAGTTTGGGGTGCAAGAGGCGGTCGCGGTCAACGGGTTGTTTGTAATGGCGCAAAGTCTCTATGACATTTTGATTCATTTTAGTAATCCATTGTCGATACCGTCGTTCGGTCAACGTGAGGGTTCGTGGAAGAGGGGCTGTCTTCTGTGCAGCTACCTTTTTCTGGGAGCACTAGCTTTTCCGTGCAGCTGCCCTTCCTGAGATTCGTATGGGTACCGCCTACGCCGTAACAAGTCCGCTAGGGCAACAGAAGTAGTCTCTATGTGCCGAACTACGGCGGTACCGTTAGGAAGACGAGCAACTGTCTGCGCCGTAATCAGTCCGTTAGGGCTCCTCAGGAAATTCCCTGATTCGCCGAACTGCGACAGCGAATTCCTTTACGACAAACTATGCGGAATAGTTCGTCCTCCCAAGGTGGTTCCTTAAGCCCCTTTTTAGGCGATGTGTCATAATAGACTAAAGCCTGTATCCAAAAGGGGGAAGGAAACTCTTTTGACCCCAGGATGTGAATTCTTTGTTGCAGAATCTCTTTACAGTGCCTCTTAAATAGACAGATACATTTCAGCAAATACAGTGATTCGTTTTCTTTTGCAAAAATAGTGTGTACAAACACGACTTACTGCATAACATGGTACAATACGCAAAATTACATTTAAAATATTTGTGCTATTCAGCTAGGTAATCAAAATAATATGGGAATATTGAAATACAATACAAATGACACTTAAGGGCTAACTAAAGTAAATGCACAGACGCACCATCGGTGCTGACACACAAAGCGAGTCGGGGACAGGGCGCTGAACACATAAAGAAAATGTCTAAGATTATGGGTAACTATAACAAACTGGACTCGACACCACCTGCTGCCTGACATCCATGTACCTACCATATCCATACACCTTATTAATGTAGCACAGTCGTATCCTTGTCTCTGTCATATCCATGTTCCCTTGTCATATCTATATGCTTCGGTCAGGAGGTTTACTAACTAAATGGCGACATAATTGTGGCCAATTCCTAAGAAATTGTCGTGCTTGCAATACAGCAACTTGAACCGATGGATTTTGGTCCTAGAGCACGTGGCTTTTAGTAGAGTACCTGTAGTAGTGCTGAAGCTCTTCTGACCTGTGGTCACCTTATAATGTTAGGTTGTTACAAAACTAATGGCTTATCTCCGCAACTCTGCGTTGTGTTGGGAAATGTATATTTAGCTTAGTTTCCTCAATATATTTTACGGGAATTTGACTTGCATAGTAATAATATAATAATGTCAATGTATGTCAGACACCAGAAAATATTGTTCAAGTGCGTAGGGTCCCAATTATGAATACGAGAAAAAAATTTTGCTTGTATGAAGTCAAATGTGGGCACAATACTTGTCAAAAAAACTACCAATATCAATAGAGAGTGGAGAGAAGGCACCCCACGTGATAGGGCAGGAAGAAGGTAATTTCAGAAACTTCATTGTGGTGATGAGAAAGCCTTGAAGATGAGGGTAGCAGACGGCCATACGGTCGTGACAATGAAGGACTGGAAGCAAATGTTGCTCAAAATCCACCTCACAGGATCAGAAAACGTTCAAGCCTCTTGATGTCAGTGCTGTGACACTCTCACTCTATTTACACACACAATTAGTAGGTGAAAAGCTTGATAAATTGTTACCATATGAACTAAATGAGGCCAAAACGTTTTGCATTTTCAAAATGTGCTCGATGTTCACTCCGCGCCAGGCCAATGATCCTTTCCTTGACCTAATTGTCACTAATGACTAGAAATGGATTTCTTATGATAACCTTGAACGATCATATTAGTAACTTGATAGTAATGAATCCCCCTAACATTTCCCATAGCCAAAGTTCTCTGCAAATAATTATGGTCGCTGCCTTGTAGTTGTAATCCCGTTTCACCCGTTGACTACCATTTTTTAATTTGAGCAGTTCATTTTTGACTGATAAAATTTTCAGGTGTAAACCAGAAGTGGAATCAGCTTTCAAAAATTTTGTTTGATACCCTGTAAGTTTTATCAACGAGGAATAAATATTCTCGTCGAATATGGGTAGGTGATCAATGCTAATATTTTCACTAATTTAAGCGTGTTTTCTGTTTATTTTTCCTAAAAAGCAGTAAATTTTTAGAAATACTGGTCATTATTTTTGCAAAATTTGAATGAACGATAAAAAGTGCGCGGTTGTGCTGTAGTATCTTGTTTTCATTCCATCTCTCCCAGACATGACAGTGGTATAGTAGGAAACAAAGCTGACCAGTCTGCTCTGTTTCATGCCTCACAGTTATCGAATAGCTGATTGATATATCGCCTGATGCATGTTGCAACTGCTGACTTTATGTGCTGTTGCTGCAATTGAATATGCACTGATGTAAAATAAGTATTAGGACAAAGAAAATTTGTATTTTTTGCCATTTAGGTAAAATAGTGAAAAATGAATAATGTGATAGGAGTAACATACATACAAATTTCTTTAACTAAAACATGATATATCTTGAAACCTAACAATTTTTACAGCATTGTAGGATACAAGGTGGGGTTACTCTTAACAAAGGGATTAGTCGTATGCAACATCTTTCCTAAACTTCTTTTAGAAATTTCTCGAGGAGTTCCCGATCTCGGCATGTTTGTCATTGTCCCTCTTCTTTACAATGAACCTGCTGTACAAACAGGAAAATTAATGATTCTTGATATGCTTCTATAGCTCTATTACTTTTTAAATGCCAAATTATTCGCTCTTTTGTTCATCTAGTAGCTCATTTTGATTCGGTGTGTTGCATTGTTATCTCGTGCAACGAGGGTAGGCAGTCTACTGATAACCCAACGGAACCTCTCCCTGTGTTTTCTAGTTAACTCTGTGAGTGCATAGGCAAATATTTTTCTAGAAGTATAAAATCTTAGGAATGATACGAGAGTAAAAGGGCCAAATAATTTTTCATCCCTTTTTTGCTTAAATGCAGTGGAAATTATATGCATTCGGTATACGTCATATTTGAGGGAATGGAATATCTATGTATGTGTTATTGCTATCATATCATTAGTTTCATAGGTTACTATTTTACCTAAATACCAGTAAATAGAAATTTTCTTTGTGTCCAAGTCCTTATTTCCCGGGACTGTGCGAAATTCGTGGTAACGAGTGGTGGTGTTCTTGCAGCAGCGCGACCAGGACCAGCAAGGCAGCGGGGCGGGCAGGTCGGAGCGCGGCGTGTCGGGCGTTTCGAGTCTCGCCTCGCTGCTGGACAAGGAGGGGGGAGGCTTTGGCGGGCTGGACCAGCTCGGGCTCAGGGGGCTGGGCTTCAGGGCCGCCATGCCCAAGATGCCGTCGTTCAGGAAGATCGTGAGTCCTGCGCCCAACATCAAAGCGCGCCACTGTGGGAGGAGGGGGTTGACGTAGCGCCGAACTTGGGGTGGCGTTACTTTTCTCTTGTACATCTCTAAGTGAGCTTTCTTTTACTTGTCTAACTATTTGCAAATTTATACTAAATTGGTTCTCGTGGTGGAAATTACTTTTATTAATTAATTTTTCTACTTATTGTAATCATATTGATTATTATTTTGACTTTCTTAACATGGCAGTTGAATCGAAAAAGCCAGCATTAGTGTTTAGCTAACGATCTCACTGGCGTACAGCAAAAAATAGAATGTTAATATATCCGGTATAGAGTGTGATAGGACTGGCCTCTGTGTGTTTGCATGTGACGTGCGTTGAAGGCCCACCTTTTGATATCCTCACGGCGTCATGACTAGTTAGATGGCGTGCCACTTTTTTATGAGTCTGGAGTTAGGCCAAGGTGTAGGTGGTGACACTAGGCATAATGCTCAATAGGATCTGTGTGCGACAGGTTTATAATTGATTTAGAGGTAACAGTCCTGTCATTCTTGGATGTGTGGCTTTAGGTGGCTTTAAAAAAAAATAACGATTCAAAGTTCTTAGCTTCGTGAGCGACGATGTTTGACAACTTAATTATTTCAAACAGTTCAGGGGCCAACTTTTTTTCTATCATTCACTTTCTGGGTGCAGTGAATAGCATATTTTATATTTTACTTGGAGCTCTTTCAGAAGTTCATGGTTTCCGTTACACAGAGGAAGATCAAACCCCCTTCGCCGCCCCGAGCTGATGACGACAGCAGAGAGGCAGCGTCTGACGACGACACTAACTTGTCTGCTGCGTCTACCAAACCAAGTGAGACTTCACGCTAATGTGGGCAGGTTGTGGTAGCGACGACTGCCGTGTCAAACCAAAGATAACCTTACGGGCAACGTTTTGACCATGTCTTGTGCTGAAAATCAGTTGTCTCTGAGACATGTGATGTCCCAAGCTGAGAAATAAGCCTGTTTTTATTGAAATGGAAGATTTTTTTTGTAAACGGCCATCTTTTTTCGGTTCACTACTCTCCTGTTTTTCAACACCTCTATATTTCATCTTCAACTTTTATATTGTTTTATAGCCTTTCTTTTTACCTTGCGGTTTCAATGTGCAGGGTATCTTGTGTAGGACACACCTTGTGCAGAGTTCGTTCCCTTAATTCATAAATGGTGCTTCTATCCATCCTTTCTTTGGAGCGCCTTTGTTGCGCTTAGAGAAGCTCAAACTCGCGTATCTCATCTAATCTAAGTTCTTTCTCGGGTAAGGGACCCTCTCTAAGTCGAATTTGGGAACTCTTTTTGATGCATTTATGCTCGTTCTTTGGCATGAATTAGTTTGCTCATCGCAGTATTTCCAAAGGATCCTAAATTCTGTTTTTAATGTATATTGTAGGCGTCAGGATTCAATTCAGTTGCCTTGCACGAGTATGTTAATAATATTTCTTCCTTTTGGCTAAAAATGTTCTAGTCGCTGCACTCAATGATCGTGACTTAAATCTGCATTACATTGGAGAGATGTTCCATTCGTGTGGTGTGAGCGACTTGGTCTGGTAATCAGCATCTGTTGTTGTGTCGTACCCTGCGTGTGGGGATGAGCGAGGCGTTTTGTGTTGGAGGCTAGTGCTAATGTGAGCGAGTTGATTATTGCGACATTTGGTGGGAGGTTTCCGCTTCAACGTTGGTAGATGTTATTGTATAAACAGCATTACTTCAAGCGATTAGGAGTGTAGAAAAGGTCGTGGCATACATGTGTATGTGTGTGTGTGTGTGTGTGTGTGTAAAAATATGATGGATGGAACTTGAGAACGCAAGCCTGAGGCTCTTCGCCAGCTGTGATTTAGTGACGTTTTCTATCCTGGAAGAGTTCCTTCATGTTCTACAAGGAAAAGTGGAGAACTCTTCCTGAAGATGCCAAACACTTTCTCGGGCGCTATCGTATCGATTTACAATGGGACGCAGATTTCTAGACTCTATTTTAACACCTTGACTACGTTTGCGCAGCTGTTACAGTTGGTTATATTCAGTTAGTATCAGAGTTAAAAAACCAACTTTAATGCACAATAACATTTCCATCCTTTCTAAGAAGTGTGCAAAATATAATTGCACGTACAGTAATTATTTTACCTTGTGCGCTGGAATTTTTTCGAAAAAAAACACTGAAAGAACTTGAATGATAAACATCTATACTGGTATGTAAAAGAGCTGTACACTTAATGGTACCTAATGTACCTATTCGGGGTCAAAATATGGAAAAAGTCTTCTGCTGTATATTTTAATAAAGCTCCGAAATACTCTGGTGGTTTCAACTGCTCACATTTGATTAGAGGGGATGGGAACTAGCGCTCCCAGGGGGACAATGTGAGGTCCCGAGCTGAGAGTTAGGTAGGCCTTCTTTTTGTTGAAATAAAATGTTTTTGTTATGTTAAGGACCACCTTTTTTCGGTTCACTGCTGTCCTATTTTTCAGCATCTACTACTCTCTTCTTCAACTTTGATCTTGTTTCATAATCTTCCTTCCCAACTTACTGTTTCTATGCCTTTCTGTGTAGATTCCGCGCTTCCTTAGCTCCATACTAAATGGTGCCTTCCTCCTTCCTCTCTTTGGATCGCATTTGTTGCTGGGTAGGGAGGCTAAAACTAATGACTAATCTAATCTGATTAGAGGGGAGTTGTGTTATACTACAAAGTTGTAATTGTTATTTGTGTATACACAAAAACTTAATTGTTCCTGCTGTTACTTTTACAGTTAAATCTCCGAAGAAGACAAGCAGTAAAGTACGACTAGGTTCAACCTCTTCCTCGTCCAATGAGGAGGCAGATGACGGGAGCCAATCAGACGCGGAGGCTGACAAGGGGGCCAGCACAGAAGCGCAGAAGCGGCAATACAAGAGCAGGAGAAAAGCTTCGTGGGCGGACACTGTTCTTACATGTGAGTTGTCAGCAGAGTACCTGTATCAATTTAAACGTGGGCGGACACTGTTCTTACATGTGAGTTCTTGGCCGAGTACCTGTATCAATTTAAACGTGGGCGGACATTGTTCTTACATGTGAGTTGTCAGCAGAGTACCTGTATCAATTTAAACGTGGGCGGACACTGTTCTTACATGTGAGTTCTTGGCCGAGTACCTGTATCAATTTAAACGTGGGCGGACATTGTTCTTACATGTGAGTTGTCAGCAAAGTACCTGTATCAATTTAAACGTGGGCGGACACTGTTCTTACATGTGAGTTGTCAGCAAAGTACCTGTATCAATTTAAACGTGGGCGGACATTGTTCTTACATGTGAGTTGTCAGCAGAGTACCTGTATCAATTTAAACGTGGGCGGACATTGTTCTTACATGTGAGTTGTCAGCAAAGTACCTGTATCAATTTAAACGTGGGCGGACATTGTTCTTACATGTGAGTTGTCAGCAGAGTACCTGAATCAATTTAAACATGGGCGGACACTGATCTTACATGTGAGTTCTTAGCAGAGTACCTGTATCAATTTAAACGTGGGCGGACACTGTTCTTACATGTGAGTTGTCAGCAAAGTACCTGTATCAATTTAAACGTGGGCGGACACTGTTCTTACATGTGAGTTGTCAGCAGAGCACCTGTATCAATTTAACCCTTTAACGTCCGAATTTTTGTACTCATATTACCGTTAACACAACCACCGTCACTAAACTGGCGCTGGCATCTGGCAGTCACCGATATCAGGATGGGATAAGAACTGCCACTCGGCAGAGAACTTCAAAGAACACATTAGGGAACTAATTGAATAAGAAATAAAATATATTGAAGGGGAATTTTGAAAGAGGACACTGGTGTCCTCTGGGGCGTTAAAGGGTTAAACGTGGGCGGACACTGTTCTTACATGTGAGTTCTTAGCAGAGTACCTGTATCAATTTAAACGTGGGTGGACACTGTTCTTACATGTGAGTTATCAGCAGAGTACCTGTATCAATTTAAACGTGGGCGGACACTGTTCTTACATGTGAGTTCTTTGCAGAGTACCTGTATCAATTTAAACGTGGGCGGACACTGTTCTTACATGTGAGTTCTTTGCAGAGTACCTGTATCAATTTAAACGTGGGCGGACATTGTTCTTACATGTGAGTTCTTAGCAGAGTACCTGTATCAATTTGAACGTGGGCCGATACTGTTCTTGCATGTGAGTTCTTGGCCGAGTACCTGTATCAATTTAAACATGGGCCGATACTGTTCTTACGTGTGTGTTATTGGCAGAGTACGTGTACCAATTTAAAGAAGAAACGTGTCAAATTTGTAGTACTTTCAGTCCTTCAGCTTAGTACGTGTGGCTCGCTAGTTACTGGACTGGTACGATGTTTGACCAGCGGCCTCTCTCACTGAGGTATTGGGTGTACTGGGGGCTGACAAAGTACTTGGCTTAATTTACGACATGAGTTTAAATAATGTTGAAGACTTTTTTTAAAATAAAACAGTGACAATGACACACCGTTTTTTGCAATTGTGTATTACTAACAGATCATTTCAGACCATAGCCCATCCTCAGGGGAATTTCTGGATGAAAGTTGTTGCTAATTATTTGTACATGTTTTACTAGAATCGCAAACCCAGAAAGAAAATCAAGAAGAAATGCTACGAAGCACGTTAACCGAGAGCTAAAATGGAAACAAGTCTGTACAAAATGTAAAAGAAACTTGGTTCTAGAAAGAAATAAATTAAAAATGTTAGATTACACGTCCACCGAAAAGCCATGGTGTAGATAAATTTAATTCACTAATTTTACTTTGGCTCATTGACTAGAAATTTGTATGAATATTTACGTAGTAGTGATATAATCAAAAGTTGAAGAAATTACGGAGAATAGGATGAATAAAATGACAGTCTGCGGAAGGGACACTTTCTGAAAGTATAAAAGTTATTATTCTAAAATATAAGGCTTGTCAGAACCCCTTCTCTATTCTGGCCAGGATTCGTAAATGTTGAACATAGCTAACTTTGTCTCGTATAATTTACCATTAATGAAGCACATCTTTTACTTGGTGAAAACACAAGTTTATTGATAATTTAAATGCGAAGAATAAAATTCTAAACATTTTTCGAACGCTTTGGGATAAATCCCACCATCAGCTGAAACCAACACACGACATGAAATAAATGTGACCAGTTATGGACACAGTTCATGAGGTTATAATATATTAGATGGAAACTCACAATGGGAAAGAACTAGACGTATCATTCAATGCTGGTCAACCCTTCAAAATATGCAGTGATTCTAAGATGCGTACGTCAGTGAAGCTTGACCCCTGTCCTATGATTGAAAATTATTGTTGGCGATTATTGAGTTGCAGTTGTCTGCGTGAATACGGATTGCAGAATGGAGTGGCTGTCCTAACTTGATCCCGTGCGGTAGCTGCCTCCCCTATGTTCTGCGATCCTCTGTCCTAGGGTACGACCGTTGCGACCGACGTACAGTTAGCGATGAAATTATTCGAGCACCCCTCGTCTTTCAGGACTTTCTATAATTACTCAAAAACTATTGTTGCCACAGGCATAAGATTTTCACAGGGTGTGAAGCACATATTAGTGATAATGCGAAATTTCTAGAACAAAATATTAGTTTTGAAAGATTTAACCAGCTGAACTTCAGAAACACGATAAGACAAAATTATTCATACAGTTGAGAACTTTACATTTCATTGGGAAGTATTTTCCGTTATACTTGTTTTATTGAAAAAAAACTGTGTCTTAAATGTTCTTGAACATTCTAGATGTGAGATCATACTAGAAAATTGTGCCAGAGCTAACGGGGAGCCAGAGGAGTAGAGCTTTGTCATTCGTACACTAGCGCCACAATAGAAAAAACTAAGGAACTCAGTGTGGACCTCAGACAGAATATTGACTGCCACAAAGCTGGAAATAGTTATGGCGACATATCTAAGCGTTTGTGCATCCCAAGGTCTACAGCACAATGTGGTATAAAAGTTTGCTAAGTTTGGTACTGTAGAAACGTTGCCTGGGTGTGGTCGCAAACAGAAACTCTCGGTGAGAACTTCTCGAAAATTGTGTCGTGAGGTCAACGCTAATCCGCGAGTGAAGCTAGACGACATTGCCGAGAGATTGAACGCTCAAGAAACTAACGTGAGCAATCGCACAATCCAGCTCTGTCTGAACAAGGAAGGCCTACACGTATGCCGACCTCGAAGGACTTCTTTTCACAAACCATGTCATGTTGCTGCTCGCTTGAACTTTGCAGTCACGCTTGGATAAGGACAGAGGCTTTTGGGAGAGAGTATTATAGGGTGACGAAACCAAAATCGAGCTTTTTGGGCACAATGACGTGAAGAAGGTTTGGCGTAAGAAGGGTGAAGCTTTCATGCCAAAGAACACTGTGCCAACAGTTAAACACGGAGGTGGATCACTGATGTTTTGGGGTTGTTTTGCTGCATCGGGTACTGGAAAATTGGTTGCAATTGAAGGTAAGATGAACTCTGATGACCATATTCCTATTTTTGACGAAAACCTGAAGGTATCAGCTAATAGTTTGGGACTTGAAGGCGGTGGGTATTTCAACAAGACAATGACCCAAAGCACACGGCCAAGTCTACAACTGGCTGGCTCAAAAAGAAATGAGATAAATGTGCTGCCATGGCCTTCTATGAGTCCTGATCTCAATCCCATTGAAAATTGATAGCAGGATTAAAATTCAACATCGACAAAAGAACTCCAAAGAATCTTCAGGAATTGAAACACATCGCCATTGAAGAATGGAACAACATTTCTTCTGAAACTATGGAAAAGCCTGTCAAAAACTATAATGAAAGGCTTTTAAATGTTATGAAGATGAAAGGTCACGCTATTGATTATTGAAAATGTACTCAAATGGTAGATTCACCCCAATAAAGTGTCTTTTTGTCTTATCGTGTATCTGAAGTTCAGCTGGTTGAATCTTTAAAAAAAAATATTTTGTTCTAGAAATTTCGTATTATCACCAATATGTGCTTCACACCCTGTGAAAATCTTATGCCTGTGGCAACAATAGTTTTTGAGTAATTCTAGAAAGTCCTGAAAGACGAGGGGTGCACGAATAATTTCATCGTTAACAGTACGTCCGTTGCAACGGTCGTACCCTAGGACAGAGCATCGCAGAACATAGGGGAGGCATGCAGCTACCGCACGGGGGGATCAAGTTAGGACAGCCACTCCATTCTGCAATCCGTATTCACGCAGACAACTGCAACTCAATAATCGCCAACAATAATTTTCAATCATAGGGCAGGGGTCAAGCTTCACTGACGTACGCATCTTAGAATCACTGCATATTTTGAAGGGTTGACCAGCATTGAATGATACGTCTAGTTCTTTCCCATTGTGAGTTTCCATCTAATATATTATAACCTCATGAACTGTGTCCGTAACTGATCACATTTATTTCATGTCGTGTGTTTTTTTCAGCTGATGATGGGATTTATCGCGAAACATTAAAAAATGTTTAGAATTTTATTATCCGCTTTTAAATTTTCCATCTATTCGAGGTTAAGACAGGATCAAAGACGGAGTGTATTGTTCAACGCAGTTTATTGTTCGACGGCGTCTGTGCGGCGGACACGGAGCTACCTGGAATCATCCTCAAAGAAGAATTCTTGAACACTCGTGAAATCCAACAAAACGAATATCAGACGAAATTACTGAACTTCGCAACGAAATGAATGTTATTGAAAAAGACATAAGAATGTTGTCAGAAGCGATATGAGTATGAACTTATCATTCAACATGCACAAGCAACAGCATCCCAGAAAAACGATTGGCTAAGGCAAAGGTTCTTCTGAACAAAGTCCAGCAGGAGGATGCTCTCAAATACAGATGAGAAAGTTTTCACGCACGAGGCAAAATTCAACCGCCTGAATGGCTGGAGTGCTGGGAAAGATTATTTCAGATATCCCAGGTTCCCAAATGCAATTTTTGCATGTTAAAAATTTTACCTCGGTCATGCGGTGTGTTCCTTTTTTCAAAACACGGAAATATTTTGTTCTTATTCAATGAAATGCCGAAGTAAACATAAACTTGCCCATCGAATAATTTTTTTAATTTCTGTGCTTAAAGAAGAAAAAATGATTTCGAAAAGAAGCCGGTTGCTCTCCAGTAATGCAGCGCATTTTCTCACTCGCTAAACTGGGCACAGTAGTGCTGGCAACAATTTTTTCCAAAGATTTCAAGTCGAAGGAATGTGGCATCTCCTTTTCGCCCTATTTCAACGATGTAATTTTTCTATTTGGTTCATATTGGAGTCTGAAGCTGGTACTGCCACACAACAAGATAGCTGCTGAGGCTGACTCGATACTGTGATCAATACCTAAGAGTGACACTGAATAATTTTTGTTCTTATCTAGGTAAAGGTCCTAATTAAATATTTTAGGAATTATTTTACATCTTATCGAAATCGAAGGTACATTTCCTGTACCTAGGTACTGTCAGTCTTAGCACTTAGTGTACAGTCAGTAGTGGCAAGTGGTCTTTGTTGCTAAGTGTCATGTTTTGCTAAATTAAACGTACTTGTGCTATTCCAATGTCTCCGTATTATTTTGCTCACTTCTGACGCTCTATATTCTATTCTTGATTCTGTAGCAAAATATCTTGTTTAAATTTGAAAAAAATATTTCTTTTCGACCTTTTTCTTAGATTACTAGCATTGCAGGCCAACATTGTCTCATTAATTTCTTGGCCTCGATTCTACAACGAACTACAACGTCTCTGGGCGATTACGAGTAGTTGGAGAAATTACCCGGCGCTCGATGCAGTGCGATGTGCGTACGTTCTGCTCGCTTGGGAACTACGTCCCTCTGTAAACTATGCATTCATGCTCTGAATATTCTGTATACCGTGATATTTTGCTCCAGTGAATATGTGTGACTGTCGCGCATGTAAAGTTATAACGCGATTGTGGGCTGTTTCTTCTTTCAGCTTCTGATGAGTCAGATGCAAAATCTTCTGATGAAGAGAACGGAGGTGAAGAAGAATTAAAGGAAGAGGCCAATGAGGGAAGCGCTAAATCATCGTCTGACGAGGATGCTACTGATGAAGAAGATGAGGACGTTTCCTCTTCGTCAGATGAGGACTCTTCGTCATCATCAGAGTCGTCAGAGGCAGTCTCGTCGTCATCACTATCAGAGGACGAAGAGGGGCAGACGGTGGACGTGGAGGCGCTGGTGGAGGAGGAAACGCAGGCTCTCAAGGTAACTTCCTTCTCATGTGGCCCTACTTGAGATAACCTTCTCCTTTCTACTAAAATGCATGACTGAGAAGTCATGCTCCTTACTAGAACTCTACTTCCTTAAGTTAAACTTATCCCGACTTACAGTACACGAGTGTTTTGAAGCAGAATCGAATAAACGATGTCGAAAGATTTCATTTATCTCTACCAATGTCACAGAACTATCGGAGCCGACGCACTGTCGCGTGAATGCAAGCCACGACACGCGGCTTGCATTTCCTTGAATTACTTTTCAATTTTGTGTCTTGCTGTCCGGGAAGTTTTTATGCAGCTTTTGAGGTGAATAGCATATCTTCAGATGTTTTCAACTGCCCACACCAGAGTTAGCTGCCATTATTGTGAGAAGCTGACCAATATTTATTCGTGTTAGTGTTTTTTTAGTAGATTTACGCATTAGCAACCGTAAATATTTAACTAGGCCGTGTGTTCAGGATACGGATATACGACTTGGGTGAACCGGGGGAAAATGAAGAATAAGGGGTTACAGTTTACTTAAGCTCAACATTTTAAATGAAATTTAGTGCAGAGCACTTAACAAATACACAAAATTAGAATTGAATATAAGAAACAAGATACAATATACAATTAAATGATATAAATACGGACACCTGGACTGCAACAGTAATGAATTTAAACAATAGGTACTTCGCACAGAACTCTCACAACAGTACTGCCGTAGCAACTAAAGAAGTAAATAAAGAACTCCTAAACACTATTATAATCGACTGCTTCGGGCCGGCCTGATCGTAGCTTCTGGTGTAGAACGTAAAGTTGTGGATCGAATGAATCCAGGAAGAGACGCGAAGTGAAGTCCACGAAAAGTGGCAAATGTGAAGCCAGGATATCTGGTTTTCAGAAACCGTCACCCACAGCTGCCTCTGGCTCACTTCGGTTTTCAGCTCGTAGTTACGTTGAGCAATACTAACTCTTCTAGACATACAGGAACCGGTTGGGTTGTAGCTGGGCTTGTCCCGAGCATCCCAGTCTGGGGGTCGACTGAAGACCTCACTGATGAACATATCAAAACGAAAGTGACACACTAAAACACGAAATAATGAAAATATTGGCACGGTTATCACGTCAAAACTAAGTGATAAATAAAGCATATAAGTTGCGTAACCCACAACGCACCTCCGCCTCAAGCGGTGACTGCTGAAGCTATGAATAAATTCCTTGATATCCTGGACTACATAACACAAAGGTGTTGCATTCAGCAGGAGTTTTCTTTAAACGCAAGACTACAGTAATGAAGAACGATCTAACAATATGCAAGCTGAAGCACAATACCGGGCAACATAATTTAGAAAAAAGTTTAGCCCGAAAACCCTTAATTCCTACGGCTTTCCATTCCTTGACACCGTACAGACGTTAGATTTTGTGCTGTTCACAGGCTGTGGAGGCGGAGATACGATCGTCCTTGACGCAGGGCAGCACTCCAAGGGCTGAGGAGCGGCCTGAGACGCCCCTCCCGCTCGCCTCGGTCCGTTCTGATGATGCCTTTGGTGACCTCTCTGATGATGCAGAGGAGGCCATGGACGTTGACTTGCCTCCTGGGGAGCCAGACAGCCTTGAGCAAGAGGAGAGAAAGACCAGAACCTCTCCGCTACCTGAGCCACATGACGGGGACAAGGTGTGTGCTTGCTTGTGTATTTTTATATTATTCTAATCGATACTCTAGTGTGAATAAAATGTTTAGCTGACGTCATAGTAGTGTGCAAGGTAAAGCCTTGAGCACTGCTTAGTTCACCATCAGTGCCAGAAGAAGCTATGTACTCATCAGCGCATGACGCATGTCATACCACGCAGCTTAGGATAACATATAACGAGACCGTGTGTTAATTTGGAGATTACGAATGATGACGTTTAATTTATATTTTAGTTGGCGACGTGTGCTTCATAAACAATGGTCGGTTGACATGGTGCTCCTGGGGTTTATATTTATGTGTGTTAACGTGAATGATGATTTCAAACCAAAGGCATGGACATCAAAGGCTGCACAGTAGCTCTGTGTTTCTCCTTCCATAGGGCTTGAGCGGCGCATTTGTCTCTTATATTGAGACCGAGTCGATGTTTATTTTTGTGTGAGGTACACCCTCATATATTTCGTTTGTACCAGAGACATAAACATTTATGACACAGTTGCCTCAGATGGAGTTACAAATTTTTCTGTCGTGGACATTCTACACTTGATGTTACAAGTGTGACGCAAATACTATGCCAGCGATTTTCTCTAATGAAATAAAAATTGAAAATTCAACTTGCTTCCTAGTCATGTAGACCTTATACAAGCTGGTAGTAAGGGCACATCATGATATGTAGATTTGTATGTGCGCGCTATTTTCTCAGGTGCAGGCAGAAGGGCAGCGGAGCGCAGCAGACGCTGACCTGGACACGGAGGCGCGCAAGGCAGTCACCAGCGTGCTGGACCCTGAGCACCCTGTGTTGAGGGAGCACAGTTACTGCAATCTCGCCAGCCTTTCGCTCCTGCCTGTCTCCCAAGGTCAGTGTTATAACGCAGCACATGTGCTTTATGTTTCCTGAATGCTTTGGAAGACGGGTATTTTGGTATTTCTAATGTCAGCATGTTTGCTTATTGCCGTGTAAACTCTCTGGTATCTGCGCTAGAAAAGTAATTAGTCAACGAATGAAAATTGCTTCTGTAGCACGATTCAATGTTCATTTCTTGGTTTACGCGAAGCCTACCATAAAAAAGGATATGGGCAGCTGATATCTTGGCGTTGCTTGTGGAGACAATAGATTGTCTCATCATTGAGTTTTTATTTTCGTCGATGTTACGCAGAATAGTATTCAAGATAAGATTAGTACAGAATATATTATGACCTTAACCATTTTTTCCAATATGGGAACCATACTAAGATAGACCTTGAAAATAATTTCCAGGAGAGCTCAGTTGGGAGACTGTTTATGATGTGGGTTACGGGTTCTATTTTTAAACTTTGTAATATTAGGGTATGAAAACATGTGTTGGGAATTTTTCAGATGATACTGAGTAGTTGTGGAGAAATTAATTATTTGACGCCAGGCATCATTATGTATAGGGCCGTGCTGGGGTGGTCGAATTTTCTAGAGTAACAAGACTTTTTTATGCTCACATGCTGAATTGATATTGCATAATAACTGAATTAATTAAAGAAAAAAGGAACAAAATTTGAATTTTCTTTTATTGACTCGTACTTTACTTTACTTGTTTCTTTTCAGCACCATTGTATGTAACTGCTATGCAGTGCGCATCTGTGCCCGATTTAACATGTATAAAATTTAAGGTTGACGAACAGCAGACTACGTGCGGTAGAGTACCTTGTTGGAGATATTTAGGCCTTTGGAGATGTTTACAATTTTCAAACTTTGTTGTAGGCAAGGTAGTGGACGTAGTGCTCACGTGTTGCCATGTGTCATTGAAATGCAACTGATACGTTGTGCACAGATGGCATGGCTGTGAAGGAAGAAGATCCCCCGCTCCAGGCGGTGTCGCCCCCCGACCAGCGCGCCAATAGCAACTCTGCGCCTGACGTGGTCTCCCCCCAACCCATACCCTTGCACTCAATCATCCCCAAGGGCGAGGGGAAGGAGAACTTCAAGCAGAAGACCAAGGAAAAGTCGGTGCCTTCGGCAGGTATCGCGAAGCTGGAGGCGGCCACTCCAGTGCTGGAGAGGCAGGCGCTCGGCTTCAGGAAGCGAACTAACATGGAGGAGTACAACATCATGGTGGACTTCCTTAACCACGGTGAGCTATGCAAGCGCTAAGTGGACATTTTACTAGCTCTCCAGTGACTTTTCTTGCAGGTGGTACTTGCTTGTTGTATAGACTGTGGGCCTTTCCAGTTGTATTCATGAGCTTGGCATGTTGAAAAAACAACAACATTCAGTGCATGTCTAATGAAGTGGATACACAAAATAAACAATGACTATTTTCAGAAGAAAGACCTATTGTTGAAATCCTTGGGTTTAGAAATTCTTTAGTATCAGGTTGTGCCATAAGTCTTATCCGTTTTTGTGTTGTTACTTATTTAAACTTAGATTTAAAAATGAGACAAGTAATTTTGAACGATATGTGATGATGTTCGCAGTCCGTATTGTTTGCTGTTAAAATTGTTGACATTACCTCTTTTTACCCATTACCCATTACTCTTTTCTCCTTAATGCAAGTAGCACATCAAATATAATTTTGCCTTCTGCATTCTCGCTAATTGCAAATGCCATTTTTGTGTTAAGGGGAGACTGGAGATGAACAATGGATTCTTATAAAAATTTTGAACGTTAGCGTCAACGACTAAACATTCATGCTAGACCCAAATCTCAGGCAAAACTTGAACTCCACCACTGGAAAGTTATGTCAATAGTTTGGTGGCGTAGGAGAAATATTCATTTTGAACTTTTTGCTGAACATTAAGACAATTACTGCTGAACTGTACTGCCAACTGCCGCCAAAGCTCGATGCAGCTCTAATGAGGAAGTATCCATCTAAGGCCAATCGCATAGACGTCATCTCTCAAGACGACTCGGAGCGTTTGTATGAAGCTCGCATGACTCATGAATAGGTTCATACTTGAGCCTGAGAAAGACTTCCTTACTTTTTAAAAAGTGCTCTATCAGGTTTTCATCTTTTTTAGTTTCGAAAATTGCCTCTGAAGAAAACCATGAAGGCCAGAGTCGAAAAATGAGCTGAAGCTCGTTTGTGACTAAAAGCACAAGGATTGCTATCAGCAAGGCATTAGTAAGCAAGTAAAAAAGTCTAAAACTTTTGATAAAGATGGGGCTTACATAGATGTTTAATTTTGTAGTTATGTGTTTTGTGCTACTTGAACATGAGTAAAGAATGGAAAGGACTTGTGTCATAATCTAGCAACTAGTAATAAAAAATAGGGCGGGCAATGGTTGAAGATAGTGATTAACCCGCGAACTATAACTGGTCGCCTCATTTACCAGGCTCACTGGTTGCCAGACGTAAGGCATAACCCCAAGTTGTTATACACCAAAATGATCGTCTCAGCGAGTGCTACACAGCTGGAGCCAGAAACCCCCACATTGTGGGGGTTAAGGCAGAGCTACAACCACTTGGAAGTTGGGAGGGGTAAGCACAGTCAGTGTGGTAAATGAGGCGACCGTGAGAGGGTGTGCGTGCGAACAGTCAGTGGCAGCCTCAGTTACCAGCGAAACTACTCAGGGCCTTATTTCGCCTTATTTCGCAAAAATGGCAAATGATAAGAAATCTGAAGTCAGTAGCGTGTAGAGCAGTATTTTATTCATATTGTGTGAAAATTACAAGTTTCGAAACACTATACTTACAGTAATATAACCAGACATGCAAACATGCATTTATGTAGGAACTAAAACGAAGAATGGATAACACTTTGTAGACATATAAATGGTCATAACTTTTTTTCTAATTGTTGTAGAGGAAAAATAAAAACATCAGCAGGTTTGGAAGGATTTTCTGCATAAAATAGCAATGAAAAACATTACATTGTTCCCAAAACAAAAAAATGGCCATTGATCTCTTTGAAGCAATGTTGTGCAAAAATCTACGGAGTTTGACTCCATATTACAAAGAAACGGTTCAAGTTATCAAAAATCTGACAACATCAAAGTGTAAAGCAACATTTTTTACTCATTACTTCATATTTTTACATCTCTGCCTATTACGGTAAGGGAACAGGGAGCGGCAGAGTAACGCGGGTAAATTGACTACTTTTCTGAGGGATGCGCGACCGTGCGCGGGTTAAAAGTAGGAAAATAAGCCTCTTAACATCGCCTCCACTCGCAAAGTGTGGCCTGCATACAGGGATACTGTAAGATGGGTAATTTCGAAAATAAAGGGGCGTGCTAACATGTTAAGTAAATTTGATCAGATTGCTTAACTTCAGTTGTATTTTACTATAAATACCACTTTGAACTTCACTAAAATTTTGACCTTAGATTGGAGTTTTGTAGCTCTCACAAGGTGCGGGGCCAGGCAATCTAGTAGGTAGAGCTGGCTAATGATAGTATTGTACTTTTGAGGCTTGTTATCAAAAGGTGGCAATGTGTGCAGGCATTGACCAGGAAGACATAGAAATGCTCAAACGCTGCTACGAGAGGCTCCTTGTCGTGACGGATAAATATCCTTGGCTGAATGACACGCATTGGGTCGACCATCCCCCCACTCGCAGCACCCCCTTCGCTGCTGCCCCTCAACCCCCTGCTAAGAAGAAGAAAAAGCAGGCGCTGCAGCAGCAGCTTGCAGAGGATCTGCCCGAACACAAGTCGGGGTCTGCGAGAACAGAAGGCATTTATAAAGTGGACAGTAAGCAGAAGCAAGAACATAAGGTGAGTGATGGATGACATTCGAATAGTGCTCGGTAAGCAGAAGCACGAGGTGAGTGATGAGAAGACATTTATACAGTGGATGGTAAGCAGATGCAAGAACACAAGGTGAGTGATGGAGTGAGGTGGCAAGGGGGCCCAAGCTCACCCTATTTTACCCGAAACTTGTGTACACATCTCAATATTGCATTAGCTAGGAAGTAAATATGCATAAATTTGAACTACTTGCCTCGTTTTAAAGACTATTTTTCACGTTGTGATAAAACAGCCTTCGACAATGACAGCCTCGACAGCCTTCGACAATGAATAGCAGAAAACCAAAAAAGTCCGATTTCAACGTTGACATTTTTATTACTTGTTTCAATTAGCGTCACTGATATGGAGAACGTTTTGACCCCGAAGGTTGTTCTCAACACCTGGAAATAATGCATCTGTTAATCAGTAGCTGCTAGCCATGAAAATTTTCCTACGTATAAAAACCATAAAAAATAGGAAACTATAAACCTAAATAATGAAAACATCAAAATATATACAAGAGAAAAGAAAAGTAAACATTTTTCATGAAACCTAAACTATTTGTAGGAATTAAGTGGATGAGAAATCATTTAAAATAGGTTTATCTTGTATAGTGATTTAAGGTTCTGAAATGCTTCATATGTTGAGCATGACCTTAACCGTAGGAACGTTCCTTATATTGAGGACTTTTATTGTTGCATGTAATAAAAATATTAATTTCGAAAGCAGTCAATTTCGTTTCACTGTTTTTATTAAAACTTGCAAATAACATAGCATTGTTACTGGGAAATGTAAACCTTTCGCAATGCTAAAAAGTGTTCATGCTCACAGCCTCTCTTAATCCCCATTGTATCTGATTAAACTAAATATTTTACGATTACACTAACAACTGATGAATTATTATCACGTTGTAGTTTACATATTATACCATCGGACGCAGTTATGCATCGTGTTCAATCGAAATTGTCTCTGTGTGCGTTTATGTCTACATAAATTACTGATGTGTTGATGATTCATAATTTTGGCTCTCGTATATGAATGAATTATTGTTGACTGACTTTACATTAGCTCGAGTCCTATAGCAAAACGCTAGCTAGATTGCTGATCTAGTGTGGCCCTTGTTTAGCACACTAAATAAAGTTCTCAATTTTCTGCAACTTCTCGATATGGACGTTCGCGCTTAGCTCAAAAATTTTGATTTAGTTCTCCCCATTGTGATTAGTTTCCTGTACTTACCTTATGACTCGTTGTTGCAGTTCACGTTCCACAAAGAGCTGGCGAGCAGCAGCAAGCGGGCGGCGGCAGCACCGAGCCTCGCGGAGCGCGAGAGCAGCAAGGTGAAGGCGACGCAGACCTCCGTGAGCAGGGAGGTGCGCTCATTCCAGCGTCGCTTGCTCACAGCGTTTGGCAACGAGGCGACCGAGTCTGAACTTCTCAAGTTCAATCAGCTCAAGGTGCGCTCGTTTTTCATCTACCCCTCTCTCTTTCTTGTAACTTTAATAAATAGATACTTTTATGTATGTTTAAGGCATACATAAAAGGCATTTTAAGGCATTTTACGATATCAAAAATCATGAAAATTGATGAACATGGACGTAGTAACAAAGTTGAAGTTCCCCTTCTACATCAGTTGTTCGAAGAACTTAAGTATACAAGAATGAAAAATAGTTCTTATCTGTTCGACCTCAGTGCAATTGTATCTTATGTCGAAAAGTGTTGTGAAATTACTAGCCTGTAAGAAATGAATGTGAGGGAGTAACTTTCATGGAAGTCAGACATTCTTTCGTGGTTGCATGAAATTGCTAGGAGTGATGATAGTCAGACGAGATTAAACGTGCCTTTGTCTGCTCGGGATTTCTTCAAATTGCTCAGTTTATTGAAGGTGGGACCTAGCACTAATTCGTTCAAAAATTTAGTGCTTTAGTCTGTGAATGGCTGTAAAAGTGACAAGTTTTATCGAAAGTACGATGTTTTAATGTAAGATGACAGAAATTTATATTGTGTTGACGTAACACTTGAGGATGGTACAAGTATAGATGCGACTCCATAAAAACCATGCTGTTATTTTTATAAAAAAACATGAGTAAAAAAGTGGATACTTTTTTAATATTCTGTTTCTAAATAACTCAGCAAGGAAAAGAATCACATTACAATATTTGTTTTCATGTCAGATTGTAACATAAAATAGCACACCCTTTAATTCATGGTTTTCTATGGTTATAGGACATTTTTCATTATCTGTGGTTTCATGTTTTAATATTTCATTTATTTTACAATGCACGATTGCACTTGCACCACCTTCAACTCCCCAAACGGTGTGCTGTAATAATATATCTGCTGGTGACCATAAATAAGTGTTTATTGCCAATTTGATGTTGTGTCTGGAATTTATATTGTAAGAGATTTGGTAAAACTGCGAGTCTGACTAAAATTTGACAACACTGTAAATTGTTTACTTTGTTATTCTCATGAAAACTCATTGACTTCTATTCTTTTGAAATGTCTGGGAAAATTATATAAAAACCTAACATTTCCCATTTTCTTAAAAATGAAGGCAAAATCAAAAAAGTTACATAAGCAAAATGTGTTTCTTTTTCAAAAAAACATATATTGTGCAAATTTCAGAACATTGGGTCAAAAAATTAAAAATCGCTGGGTTCTCCCTTAACGTAACCTCGACATCGAAAGGAAACCATACAGTAAAAGTGGTGGCAGATAATAAACAATTACCTAGAGGAGCCTATGAGGAACAGCAGGAGCCACAGAACTTAGATTGATGGAATCAGAATTCTGAGCTTATAATCTCTACTATGTCTGATTGCAAAAAAAAAAACATATAAACATGTTTTTTTTGCAAAAACTCCCATAAAAAAAAACGTTTTTTTTTGCATCACTAGGTACGAGTAACATGAGCTGCATGGCACCAGCAGTGAGCTCATAAGCAACCGGCTGTGTGGTAGAGCAATGTGAGACGGTTGAAAATCTGAATAATGGCTATTCATATAAGTAGTGGAAGGACTTATTTTCGAGTATGTGTCACGAACAAAGGAAAAAATGAGTACGTTGGAGACGGTAGAATGCTGTGCAGGATTTTATTTAAATGCTTGACTGCGTCTTGAGAGAGTGCGGAGTAAGAGGGTCTGTGGTCTCGTGGTATAAAGTGTTGTGAGGCCGCGGCAGTGTGCCGATTGCGTTGTGTGAATTTATGGGAATTTTTTGTTAATGCTTTAACACATTGGAGTAATAGGTTGTATTTAGGGGAAAAGCTGTTACTTTTACTCGAAAATCTGTGCAGCAGGAGGAGGGATTTTTAGCCTCAACAGCAAGATAGTATGAACGGAAAAGTAATTTTCGAGAAATAAATGTAACTACAAATTAATTGGTCACCTAAAAGTGAGGTACGTCTGTACCTAAAGTGGTTATGCATTGCTTCAAATGGAGGTTAGAAGTGTTGGATTGGGTAAGGGAAAGTTTTGATTGTAGGTAATTGGAACTCTGCCTGCTCACACGTCAGCTTGAGTGCTATTTTTCAAATTGGTGCATTGATTGCATACTTCGTCATACTGTGGTGGTACTGAGAGCATTATCGGAGGTTAGCGCATGAGCGGGAGATGAGGTGAACGATCTTGGCTTTGTTGTAGGATAGTTTCGTGATTTTTGTATGGCTGTGCTTGTTCTTGCTATGGTGAGGTAGCTTCTTGCAGCATTACAACGGCACTATGTGCGGGTGAGACAGACTCATTGTTCACTAAAATTACGCAGTAGAAGCCAACAGGAAAATGAAATTGAGATCTCAAAAGTATTGCTATAGAAAATGTTTTTCAAAAATATTCACCAAGTTAGTTGAAGTGCACAATCAGTTTAAGGTGATGACTGTGGTGTTACGTGAGTGAAAATTAAAGGCCCAAATTACTTGAAGGTGAAGTAAGAGACGATGGACTTCATTAGGGGGGGACTTAGGAGAAACTAGGAGAGAATTAGTGGAAGCCGGAAAGCATTAGTGAACATAGGTTGGTAATGATTGCCCGTCATTTGGTGAACTGATAAACAGATCGTAAAGAAGAAAAATATGAATAACACGAATAACAAGGGACAGTTACCTGATGGGGAGAAGCTTATTGCGCATCATGCTACTTGAATTAGAGCTAGCAACTAACACATATACGTGCAAAGATTACTCAACGACTGAGGAGCAACCGAGGTAAAATATCACTTAATAACAAAATTGGTGATAAGTTAATGGCTGCTAAGAATGGGAAAATTTGTACCCAAACATGGAAATAGTGATAAATAGAAATCATTGAAGGCAGCAGAAAACAAAACGCTGGAAAAATTCAAAGAGCCGATGCAGAAATAATGTAATTAATTGGCATCTCAAAGGGATGCAACTGTTGTATCTATAGCAAATGGTGCTCTCAAGGGGAAGATGTGTGGTCCTGAGCTAAAAGTTAGGTAGCGATTCTTTTTGTTGATGGGGGAAGAGTGAAGAGGTTTTTCGTTTTGTTAGGGACTATCTTTTTTGGTTCACTGTTGGTTTTCTGCCCATTCATTAACTTTTATATTGTTCCATAAATTTTTTCCTACCATGTAGTTTCTGTGTGCAGGGTGTCGGAGTGCAATTAGTGCTCAGTTCGCTTAATGCTCTGCTAAATGGTGCCTTCTGCTCTCCTCATTTGGGAGCACCATTGTGGTTTTGACAGCTTAAACCAACTTATAATCTAGTCTTGTCAAAAACTAGTAGTCATAACTTTAAAAATAACAATTCCTCATTCCAATGCACGATACAAATGCGTAATTTGGTCAGTTTGCTGGGACGGCTTCTTCTACTTGGAAAGGAAATTGCTAACATACGTTGCGATTTCAAAAAACGCCGGTAAGGAGCGAAATAGCCAATCTAAAATGTCGCAACTTAGCGCAGGGCTGGTTGTAGGGATGACGTTGCATCAGAGAGCAGACTCACACAGACAAGATTGGTGCTTTCACAGCGAATTCAATGAAAGCTAGAGCGAGTGAGCTAAATGTGCTCATAAGTCAGTGAGCGAGTTATGTGTGCGGTATACCACAGATATGTGGTAAATGATGATTCTAATCAATACCACCAATGCTGCAAATATGGACGTATTATTAAAGAACGTTGAAAACAATGCGTGTGAAAGACTCAGCACTTTCTGAACATATCTTGATCTTCGCCTGGTTCTTATATAAGCTAGAGTTTTGGTTTATTACTCATAACACTGCCTTAAAAACAGGTAAGAGAATGCACCCAAATGCGATTGCTTATCCGTAATCGGCTTCTCGCGCGCTCCCTGCGTGATGAGGCTGCTCATGTACAAAGTGTGCGGACAGTCTTTTGGGAATGTGCTATTTTATGTGTGTCACAATGCATCAAACGGTGTTTAGTTGAACGTTGAACGGCTCTATAGAGATCGCAATCTAAGAAAAATCCCCTCTAAAGTGATCAGCTAGCTTACATATTACACTCAATGAATGAGCTGCTAAAATTCTAATTTGAATGATAATATGATAGTATAACTAAGGTTTTTGACTGTAGAGAAATGCAAAATATTGTTGTGACAGTAATCCCCCCTCAGGGGGATACAATTATTGTATCTATGGGAACTAGCGCTCCCAGGGGGACAATGTGAGGGCCTGAGCTGAGAGTTAGGTAGGCCTTCTTTTTGTTGAAATATAATGTTTTTGTTATGTTAAGGACCACCTTTTTTCGGTTCACTGCTGTCCTGTTTTTCAGCACCTACTACTGTCTTCTTCAACTTTGGTCTTGTTTCATAATCTTCTTTCACAACTAACTGTTTCTATGCCTTTCTGCGTAGATTCCGCGTTTCCTTAACTCCATACTAAATGGTGCCTTCCTCCTTCCTCTCTTTGGATCGCAATTGTTGCTGGGTAGGGAGGCTAAAACTAACGACTAATCTAATCTAATCTGTTGTGACAGTAAAAACAAGCAAAAAGAGAGAAATACGTTTAGGAGAGGGAGACAAGACAAAGACTTTACTCATTCATGAGAAGCTTCTCAAATACGTTTAGCTGAGAGCGGAATTCTGGGACGTCTTGTAATGTCTACGATGTTTATTGTACAGGTACGGTTATGAGGTGCCCCAACTCTTCCCTGTGTGTGGATATTTTTCCAGTTTAGTGCTTCTTTCGATGAATAAAATGTCCTCAATTTTTGTTCCACTATAAACAAACTACATATAGGGCTTATGTTATTTATTTCGAATTAAGTGATTATTTTTGTAACGAGTCTTTATGAATTGTTTGGGCAGTTCCGTAAGAAGCTGCTCAAGTTTGGCAAGTCGCGCATCCACGACTGGGGCTTGTTTGCCATGGAGCCTATCGCTGCTGATGAGATGGTCATCGAGTATGTGGGGCAGACCATCCGCTCCATCATGGCCGACCTGCGTGAGGCTAACTATGAGAAGATGGGCATCGGCTCCTCGTACCTCTTCAGGATAGACATTGAGAACATCATAGACGCCACCAAATGCGGCAACTTGGCGCGCTTCATTAACCACTCGTGCAATGTGAGTATGCGCCCCGTGGTGGCTGCGGCTGCACTTGCAACTCTGCTTGTGCGACTGAATTCGTGTGTGCCACTTTGGTGCGCAATTTCTTTCGTTATTTTCTAGTTCTCTTCCTTGTAACGAGGGATGACCATGTTTTTAGTCACAATTGTGAGTTTGGCCATTCTGTTGCTAAACATTTCTTGGCTGCCAATACAAGTTTTTACGTTTGTAGCCTGGACTATATACATCTCTCAAAAGTCATCTGAAATTATAAGACAATCTGAAGCAAATAGGTGAGAAGTTACGCATAGAAGGGATTTAGGATGAATTGTCCCAATAATATCAGTGCAAGTCAGAATTCATTGACATCCACCAAACATAAATTATGCACGACCAGAAGGGTGTTTTTTAACATCCGTTTCGAGTAGATAATTATTGTGTTTTTTTTTTTCAGAATTAGAGTTTCCAGGAAGAATATGTGAGGTCTCGAGCTTAAAGTTAGTTAGGCCTATTTGTTGAGATAGAAGAGGTTGTTTACAGAAGAACTTCTTTTCAGTTCACTGTTGTATTTTTTTCTAGCACTTAATATTTTTTCTTTAGCTTTTATCTTGTTTCTAAACTTTTTTTAACCTTATTTCTGTATGCTAAGTTTTAAGACGCATGTTGTGCATAGATTCTCCTTTACAGTAATAACCATACTCAATGGTACCTTCTTCTTTTCTTTCTTCAGAACACCTTTGTCTTTTATTTTCATGGGAAGGCTCAAACTACCTCGCCCATCAAGAAGCATAGGTTAGGAAATAGGCTTAGGTAATTAGATTTTCTATCCTATGCTATGGGGATAACTCGCTACCAGAGGGATGTGCTACCCTAAAGATGGTGAAGTAGCGCGTTAATGTGCCGTTTTGCGGGCACGAATGCATAGAGGTCGTCCTGACTCAAGAGAACAAATAAAATTATTCCTACACTTTTTGCAATGCTTTAGAACAGTACTATAACGTTTGTCGCTGAAAATTTCCTGTGGATCTTTTTTCGCTGGCAGGTTTCTCTTTATGTTATACTCCGTAGACGTGTGGGAATTATAGTTGTGCTGGAACTGGTATCCTAACTGATTCTTTGCTCTAATGGTATGTTTACCCACCCAATAACGTGCCCTCCCCCACAAAAGACATGCACACCCGCCCAATAACGTGCCCTCCCCCACAAAAGACAGGCACACCCGCCCAATAACGTGCCCTCCCCCACAAAGACATGCACACCCGCCTAATAACGTGCCCTCCCCCCACATAAGACATGCACACCCGCTCAATAACGTGCCTTCCCCCACAAAAGACATGCACACCCGCCCAATAACGTGCCCTCCCCCACAAAAGACAGGCACACCGGCCCAATAACGTGCCTTCCCCCTCAAAAGACATGCACACCCGCCTAATAACGTGACCTCCCCCACAAAAGAAAGGCACACCCGCCTAATAACGTGCCCTCCCCCACAAAAGACAGGCACACCCGCCCAATAACGTGCCCTCCTCCACAAAAGACATGCACACCCGCCTAATAACGTGCCCTCCCCCACAAAAGACATGCACACCCGCCTAATAACGTGCCCTCCCCCACAAAGACATGCACACCCGCCCAATAACGTGCCCTCCTCCCCTAGCCAAACTGCTACGCCAAGATCGTCAACCTAGAGAACCGCAAGAAGATCGTCATCTACTCGAAGCAGCCCATCGACTGTGGAGAGGAAATCACCTACGATTACAAGTTCCCTATCGAGGAAGAGAAGATCGTGTGCCTGTGTGGCGCCCCCCAGTGTAAAGGAACTCTCAATTAACTCTATTTTCTCATTATTGTTGACTCAAGTGAGCGACTTGCTCACCTTAATTAAGTACATAAATTGCTCTTTGGTTTGCACACCATTGGTCGCTGTTACAGTCATTGTTCGCTCTCACGTGTCCTGTACTAATGTAAAGCTAAATTCACTGCAATAGGAAATGGTAGCTAATATTTCTCAGATAACTATGTATATGTGTCATGACATCAGCTGCATAGTATTTTTGCAGGATATTTTAAGAAAATTATATTATACATAAATGAGAATTATGCGCTGCAGTGCTTCTGGTGAGATGATTGCAAGGGTGCAGTGACTCATCATATTTATCTTTATGTTATTGTTATTCATAGATTTTTAATCTTGAAATTGCCAGCTGGAAACTTGAAAATGTTGTGACTGCGTGTCATCTACTCTAAACTATCTCCTATCAGTCGTTCTCTAGAATTTTTTATCCGAAGACATTATTTGTAACTCAGTACCGTAAAATTTAAATAAAGGATTAGCTATGTTATACCTGCAATTTTTCTTATCAAAGGGCTAACGTTCCTTGGATTAGTTCCCTCATAGAGATACAACTATTGAATGGAGGCGAATTAACTCTCCCGGGGGGGAAATGGGAAGTCCCGAGCAGAGAATTTGGTAGGTTGTTTTGTTAAAATAGAATAGATTTTTGTTTTGTTTGTTTTTGTTACGGACATCTTCACTGCCGTCCAGGTTTTTTGCCCCCATTATTAACTTTTTCGACGTAAATCTTATTTCATGAACTCAGTTCCCGACTTTCTGTTTTTTGCCTGCGGACACACCTTGTGCTTAGATTCCCCGTTTGCATAACTCTATACTGAATGATGTCTTCCTCCCTTTTTCTCTTTGGACTACCTCTGTAGTGGATAGGGAAGTTTATAATGATATCAAATTTTGGGTGAGTTGCATTCTGAAAAAACCCGTAACTGATCCAATAGATTGGTGCCGTCATTTATTAAGCCTTGGGGCTCGTTTGAAATGTATTGTTCTGCTGATGTTCGTTACTTTGTGCGCTGTTGACAGTCCTGCAACAGCTCCGTATGTGTCCTACCAAGCCTTCGATGTTTATTTCATTTGTGTCTTTGAATTGGCTTGCTCCATAAAATTGTATTCTTTTATTTATTCTCTTATTTTCTCTGAAGTAAGTCTGTGTTTGACATGGTGGAATGAAATATCGTTTTCCTATTATTGTGAATATCTTTGTTGAGAGATGCTTGAGTGCCTCCATACTATTTCCTCCTCTTTTGTTGGCCAATCCTTTCTATGTCTGGAAATTTCTTGTTTGTATGATATTTAAAAATGATCATTTTGATGTTACATTTATAGTTTCCGTCTCAAAAGGACAATAGGCTCGGCTACAACCTCACCTGTACCAGAAATTCTTGAGTTTCCAGTAAATTTTCCGCCCTACCTGTGATGTCCAGACCGCGCCATCGTCCATGTGTTGTGCTGGGCGTGGGGCTCCTTGTGCTGAAGACTTCATTAATGGCCAACCTGCAGTGGTCTGAGGCAGTGTTTGAGTCAATGCTACTGCCCGTTGTAACTTCACCTGAATATGCTCAGCCAACAGTCTGTTGTTGGCGTTCATTATTTGTTTGTATATAGTGGTGAATAATTATAATTAGTGGTGCTTACTGGATAGCCCTCTTATTGAGACGCATTTTTAATTTGGCTGCAATTTGAAAGCTTTTTTCACTCAAGTTTTGTTGTCTTGATCACTGAATATAATTGTACGTATTGCACTCGACAAGATCATGTAAATAGCTAACTCTATGCATATGTTACTCATGCGCCCGACTCGTGTTGGACGACGCTGTGGTCCTCATTTGTCAGTTCTTGTTGCGTGTGAGATGGGCAGACGTGACTCCTGGACGCCTCACTCGCACCTCCACGCCCAGCTTCTTTTGATACCTTATCTGTCGCCGTCTCGTTTTGTTATCTCATTACAAAAATTGTGTTTTTCTCCACTCATTCGATACTGACTCATCAGGAATTCGAGCGCTCAAACACCTGCGTTCAGTGTGACCGTGAAGCTTTGTTTTAAGACGAGCTGCTTCAAGGGTTTTTTTGAGCGTGAATCAACATGAGATATATGTATAGTTGTACTCGGAACTCTCGTTTTAGATGCCACTGAATTATTTCAATGACTATTTCAACTCATACGGGGAAGTGCGGCTGCAGGCCTCCGTTTCAATATTGAACATCCCCTCTCCGGGGGTATGTGTGCTGAAGAATGTGTGTTCGTATTTGTCCTCCGACATATTTTGGGGGAACTTAGTGACCTGGTAGGATTGTGATGGTAGGATTCCTGAGCTTCTTCCAAAAGCGGTATGCTAAATGTGTCTATCGTTGTTTGCAGCATTAATTAAGGAATTTAGAAATCTTATGAATTTCCACGGTTATTTTCAGCAAATGTTCGCCGGTTATGACTACCTGTTCTATGTAACTATTTTCAAGTTAGGTTGGCTTCACTTTTCATTTCGCCTTCCTTCCCGAGCCGACGCCTCTCAGAAGGCATAGGATAGGCAATAAGTTTAGAATAGTTTGGTTTGGGACTTGTCTTTTGTGCACTTAGCTTTTTTCAGTGTTCATACTTCGCTATATCTGCTTAGTCTTTTTTCCCCTCTTGTACTCTAACTTGCTTTTTCAATGCGCAGGTTATTCAGTGTGGAAACGGATCTCATGCATTGATTCCCCGTTTTCTGCAGTTGATGCTAATTAGTCCATTCCTTTCTCTCTCGTGAGATCTCATTTGATGTGGCTAGGAAGTCTATAATAACGAAAGGTAATCCTGAGCTGACGGATCATTTCGACCAACTGCTGCTCGAGTACAGACTTACACCTCTTGTTTTCTTTGCTCACTCTTCCCCTGAAGTTATCTTCAGTGGTCTCAGTACTGAATTCGGATCAGTGGCCTGCTTGTTCTATATTGTCAATGGATGTGGAGCGCATTTTCAATGTTCAAGTTTTAGCACTGTATGGTCAAAATAGCATTGGTTATCGCCTGTGAATTTGAATGCTGTACAGCACTGTGTGGTCAAGTTGAAACTTTTCACGAACACCAGGGTCGTGAGGCATGTTTAGGCCTGGCACAATTTTGCATACCAAGATAGATACTTCGATAGTTACAAAAGCTTAGAAGTCTCTTCTTCTATGAAGGAAAGGCTTCTAATCTAGGGAAATGTTTGAAGTACATTTTTCATTGATCTTATTTTTTAATTAGCAGTAGTTGTCACTGATGCGACCCGCACGCGAATGCAGTCGCTGTTGTTGTATTTTTTTATTTTTTGCCTATGCGAGATGATGTGTGAGCTCCTTTGGGCCGAGTGCATCCTGAACCTCACTTTTAATTCTGATTGTGCAGGTGCAAAAATTTTTGAAATTATCCATTTTCTTATTCTGCATGTTCACTATTACGCTCACCCTCAACTGTTTAACGTAGGATGGAGTAAATATTTTTACATGTATAAAAAGTTGTTGCTACTCTCTGGTCTGTGTTGTGATTCTCAAGTACAAATGTAAGCAGGACGAGCCTCCTGTATGCTGGTGACCGTAAATTCTCCGTCATGTAGACTAGTTGTGACGGTGGTGACGATTGCGATGGGTAAACAGAGCTGGGCACTGGCTCACATGAGTGCTTTGCTCGCGCGAGTTGGCTGCTGACCGTCATCAGAGGGCTGAGAGGTTGGGCTGCCATCAAGCGGTCGAGGCACGCGATGACGAGATTTATGCTCTGTATTACACCTCCTGACAAGGTGTACTCTTAGGAATTGCTCTGAGTGTGTGGGTGTACAGTATGAGCGCTCCAATGGGGATTTGTGGAAAGTTTCATGCTCTGCAATATCAGGCAGTGGCTGTCGATGTTAGTGGATGTCAGGGAATTCGAGCTCTTCGTTGTTAACCAACAACGCAAAATTAGCTGCAATGATCGAAGCAGGACACTGTCATAGAATTGATTTCAACATTAGATGGGCTGTTCTTTGGGTAAGACCAGCGTGTTACACCTGAAATCTTACATGAATGTCTCAGTTTATTTTATTTTCCATTTGTTCATAGAATTAAATTGATCTCTACTAGTACTGGAACATTATTCGAGTGAGTACAGTGGCTAAGCTCATATTTGAATAAATTTAATAATAACAGAAGTAAGAGCAATGCATGGTTGTGGCTTAAAGTAACATCAGTTGAACAGCATGCCAGACAATGATGCCAGCGCTGAGTTCGCAAATCCCCTCAAGGAAAGAAGCGCGACTTGTATCATCGTTTTTGTCCGTTGGAGCGCTTGCTCGTCCGACGAGAACTTTTAAATAAATTGATCATAAAGAGCGTTCGGCATCAGATAATTCAGTTGGGTTGCCGGATGTTGAGTGCTCTTTCTATTCAAGTGTTATTCGATAAACCCCGAACTTGATTATGGCCAGAAAAATCATCACATTGGTAACTCTGACTCTGGTCTTAAGATCAGTATTTCTGTTGAATAATAATCCACAAACTTCGTTATTGCTCGGCGGTCCGACGAGCAAATTTTCGTCCTAATTAGACAATTGTGCGGTGGTTGCTGGCTAGGTAAACCTGAGCACCTGGCATCCTGGAGCTGCAAAAGCATGCGTTTATTACAGAGACGCAATAACTGTGTTTGTCCGCCCCCCATCGCTGGGCGGCGGGTGTGGAGTGCTCAGAAAGGGTGCGAGGTGACCGGGGGGAATTGGGATGTTTCTCCTCCGTGAAAATACTGTCGCAGTCGGGACAAATGGAAGTAACTCGCAACGTGAGCCTGAATACAAACTCTAACCCTAGATATGTTTTCAGATGAGAGGGGGAAGAAAATGAGAATCTGCTACTGTGTACATATTTGATGGTACAACTTGGAAGTCGATAGTGGTGTGTGTAGAGCTTTTTCAAGCTGTGTATATTCTGTGATGTATGTAAATTGTTGTATGTTAACTTTGCCAACTTGTCGTGACTTCACTGGAAAGTTGAGCATTCCGATACTTCGCAGCGAATTTACTTTTAAAATAAATGGCATTAATTTTTCTTCGTTTTACTATGAAGCTCATCGGAGAGAGTTTGAAGATGTAAGAGATTCTGTAGTGCTTCATAAGAAGTCAAGTTCTATTTATATCACTGCGGTGATAAGCTGGGGCTTATCCCTGAATTCTACAGCCGAGTAATGTGCCATTGTGACGAAGTGATATGCCCATTGTTTCTGAGCCAGAATTTTCACAGTTCTCTTTACCACATTTTACTGGTACTGAATTATTGAATTATTAGGCCTAACGAAGGGAACGAAGTTTTCAGGCAAGGATTGATACAAGTCTGCCTGCTCACACGAGCGAGGATTTGGCTGACACGGTACCTTCTCGTGGTCGTGCCGTTGCAATACCCAATTGTTCTTTTCTCGACCTTGAAATTTACCTTCAAGGGATTAAGATTTCGAATATTTTTTCTAATCTCCATTATCGGGTAGAACTGCACTGGGCGGCAGCCCTTGCCTCTCGGAGCTTGGGTCCCAATTATGTATTTATCTTCTCTTTAATTTGCCCCTACTTTCCAAGGCTTGTAAATTGTTCAAGAAATCAGTTTTAAGGTATTTGGACTAAGTTATTTCAAGTTGATTCATTACTTTGAATAATATAGTAAAACCTCGAACGGTGCTGGCATGCGCCAGCGAACACCTCAAACCCCGGCCTCGAGATGGGGATACTCCCTCTGATGCTGGGAGTGTGCACACCAAGACCGAAAATAGATTTCAACAAAACGGATTCAAATACAGAGACCTATGTAGGTAGTTCTACCCAAAAAAGCAGCACTGACGCTGAAAAGAAAACTAAAAACAATGGGAAACTAGAATCGAGGTAACTTCATTACCAGAATCTAGTAGCTGCAGTGACAGCCCTTAATTGAACTAATTGGAAGCAAAACTAAATGAGATGCTTACTAGGCTCTCAGCCGAAGATGTGAGCAAGACAGCATGACACGAAATTCCAAGGGAATCACGAGCAACGCAAGTCCTAATAACACAATTCTAGAAAAGTTATTGTAAACCAAATACCCCCCAACCACCCCCCTAGAAAAAACTATTCATGCGGAGCGATAGCGCACAAGCAACAAAAAGATGCAATACTTGAGAGTAATTTCACTACTTTTAGCACGTTCTACTGGTGCCAAACTGTGTTATTATCATCTACGTATCGTGAAGGGATTGGTCTATAGACATGGATATGATAAGGACTACTTGCACGTAGTAAGTATATCAGCCCGCCCACACCTTCCCGAGGGTGGTACTGTTAGTATTCCCATTTGGAGTAATTACTCGTTACATACTGTTTATGTAATTTGACAACATAGTGTTTACAGGCTCATTTATTAAATTGTGGTCAGTGGGTAGAACCAACGTGGGGGGAACCCACTAACATCTTGGTTTTGTATTTGTAGTTTTGTGTGTTTGTATGAACAAACAACAATAACAACAACATAGTGCTGTAAGAAGGAGGTACAAAGAATGATAAGGAGAGCAAAGAGGGAGGCGGATGAGGAGTGGGGGACGAAGTTGGGAGGGAACTTCATGGAGAGAAGGAAGGTTTTCTGGAAGGAACTGAAGAGAATTAGGAAAGGACAGGTGGAGAATGAGGCAAGTGTGAAGGATGCAAATGGTAGGATGCTAGTGGAGGGTGGTGATGTGAGGAGGAGATGGGCGGAGTATTTTGAGGAACTGCTGAATGTGAAGGATGATAGGGTTGCGAGAGTGGTAGCTGTTGGAAGTGATGTTAGAATGTCTGTGTTTGGTGAAGTGAATTGTAGTCGAATAAGAAGTGTGGAAGTGAAAGGTGCGTTGGATGTGATGAAAAATGGGAAAGCTCCAGGTATGGATGGCTGCACGGTTGAATGTCTAAAGAAAGGTGGAAATGTGGGGGTAGAATGGTTGGTACGTTTATTTAATGTGTGTTTCGAGGCTAGTAAAGTGCCGGTGGATTGGAGTAGCGCGTGTGTAGTTCCGTTGTACAAGGGGAAAAGTGACAGGCATGAGGGCAGTAATTCTAGGGGTATAAGTCTACTGAGTGTCGTTGGGAAGCTGTATGGAAGAGTTTCAATTGGAAGAGTGAGATTGATGACGGATCGTGGGCTTGCTGAAGAACAATGTGGTTTTAGAAGTGGTAGAGGTTGTGTGGATCAAATGTTTGCTGTGAGGCAGGTAAATGAGAAATACTTAGCAAAAGGTAAAGATGTATATTGGGCATTTATGGATCTAGAGAAGGCGTATGACAGAGTGGACCGTGAGGCTCTAAGGCAAGTTGTAAGCTTGTATGGAGTGGGTGGGAGACAGTTGAATGCGATCAAGAGTTTTTAAGTTGATAGCAGAGCATGTGTGAGAGTAGGGAATGAAGTGAGTGAGTGGTTCCCAGTTGTGACAGGTGTGAGACAGGGTTGTGTGATGTCGCCGTGGTTGTTTAATTTGTTTATGGATGGTGTGGTGAGAGAAGGGAATGCCAGAGTGTTGGGAAAAGGTGCGCAGTTGGTGGGACAAAGTGGTATGTATTGGGAAGTGTGTCAGCTGTTGTTTGCAGATGATACAGCGCTTCTGGCTCATTCAGAGGAAAAACTGAGGAGAATGGTTGCAGAGTTTGGTAGAGTGTGCGAAAGGCGTAAATTGAGGGTAAATGTGTATAAAAGTAAGGTGATTAGATGTTCAAGAGGTGGAGTGTTCGAAACTTAGGATGTGAGGATGGGAAGTAGAAGTGAGGCATCGGGTGAGTGAAGGCTGTAAGACATTGGGTACAATGAGGAAAGTGTTTGAATGCAGGAGTTTGAGTATGATTGCAAAGAGGGGACTGTATGAAAGCTTGATCGTGCCAGTTTTGTTGTATGGAACAGAGTCCTGGGGGTTAAGAGCAGCTGAGAGGAGGAAGTTGGATGTGTTTGAGATGAAGTGTTTGAGGAGCATGTATGGAGTAAAAAGAAGAGATAGGATCAGGAATGAGTTGGTTAGGAAGCAGACTGGTGTTATCAAAAAGATGAGCAGGTGAGTGGATGAAAGAGTGCTTGGATGGCTTGGGCATGTTGAAAGAATGAATGTTGAGCGGCTGGTGAAAAAGATTTATTCGTCGGAAGTGAGTGGTTTTAGAGCGCGAGGTAGACCACGGATGAGTTGGATGGATGAGGTGAAACGTGCTTTGTATGAGAGGGGTCTGACTGTGGACGTGGCGAGAGGGATGACTGCGGACAGAAGTGAGTGGGGCAGTGCGTAAGAAGGTAATTTTATTTTATTTTTGACGCGGTACTGGAAGTTGCCCGTGTGTGATGGGGTTGACCTGTCCTGTGCGGGGGGAGGGGCTGCACTCAATGAAGCGGTCGGGGTAAACCAGCTATGGCTGTCGGGCTTGACTGTGGAAGGTGGTTGTGCTGGGCTGCTGCTGATCCTGGCAGTCTGGTGCGGCCGGTGCTGCCTCTCTCGCCTCCTAATGCTAGGAGTGATGATTGTGGCCTGCTGTCGGCTACCCTCTCATAGGGAGGAGAAGCCTGGTATATGTATGTATGTAGTTTTGTGGGTTTAAATTGGATAAATTCTATGAGTGTATTGGAGAAAAAAGTCGGTCCCCTTGATTTATCAGGGGACCCATCCCCGAAGCAAATTTCAAGATAAGTGAGGAGCAACCGGCGGGTGTTGATCTGGCGGGAATGGAGGACTCGCCGCATCAGCTGAGAGACGACGGTCACTGCGGCGTTTCTCAGTGCGGCATGGAGCAAGTAAATCGGATTCAGAGTATGAGAAGGAGGGTTGAAGGAACAATTACTCTATTGATCGATGGAGAACCATGAAGCCAAGACTACTGAACAGGGAACTAACGAAGTGAAACAATTAAAGAACATTTGAAGAGAATTGAGCAGGCAGTATTATGGATCAATCCGACGCACTTGTACCGGCGCAGTTGCGCAGTTAGGCATACATATGTTCGTATGTACGCGAGTTCAACGCCCTGTTGCGAGGTACCGCAATGCGCTAGCTTAGTCAGCAAAACATTAGAGCTATATAAAGACGTGCGCGGCTTCTAGAGTCGCATTTGGAGATCTGTAACCCCTGCACCAAGTACACTCGAAAGATCTACTCGTCTCTCTCTACCCTTCGGCACGTACACTGGTGGCACAGTATATGTATCGACCCGCGAAGTGATATAATTTTCCTTGTGAAGTGGAGAAGGTTGAGTGCCTTCAGTGTGTAAGGAAGGCTGAAGTTACGTCTGGAGATTCGACGGTGATCCTGTGTAGATCGTGTGTCTACGGAAAGTCTCGTGATTTGTACGGGTGGAATCTGCGCATCGCTTCGTGGAAAGTGCATCAATTTGTCCGACAACGATAAACTTAATATAGAGAAGGGTGCTGTGACCGGAAGAGACGTTGAAGAAGCCCCGGAAGTATACAATAACGTCTTTCGTATTGCTGTGAAACGTGTTTCGGAAGAGCGTCTGAAAAATACTTACGATTTGGAGTTCAAAGTCCCTCTTGGAGAAACTTATACCGTGCGTTTTGACTTGGAAAAGGACGGCGACCACTGCAACGTGCAGCTCTGCGTGAATTACCATCGGAAGGAGTGACGTGGGCGTCTACGAGTTCGTGTCCTTCGTGTATGTGCTAAAAACAATTCTACGAACAACGGTGGTGATTCAGTATCTACGAGAACAATTGTGTTGAGTGTATGTGATATCACTTTCCATACCGAACAGTGTTATTTAAAAAGTATAAAGAAACTGTGTTAACATCATTAAAAAGTATAAAGAAACTGTGAGACTGTGCAAAGTACATTAACGCTACGTGCTGGTGTTGGCAAAGCCGCTCTGCTGTCTCGTGGCGCTGGGCGTACGACCTTGGCATCGGCTGACTCGTCGACTGGCCTGTGCCTGTGCACACAGCTTCGCACGCGACCTTGAGAACAGCTGCGACGTATCCTGTCCTGCTGAGGCTGAGCACTCTGCCACGCTCGACCTTGACAACGGCTGCGACGACTGCTGAGCGGGTGTAGCTGTACTCCCGCGAGATCAGTTGAGTACACTGATGTTTTTAGGTTTTGATTATTATATGTATACGGGTCGGATGCTCTGTAATAGTGCTCGGCGTCATTTTATATTGTTTGAGAGCGTTCCAATTGAATTATCGTAAAGAGTTATTCGTTGATAATGTGTTTCGGTTAGTTTCTGCGTCGGTGAAACAATTTTTGGTATTTAAATTCACGCTATTTTTGTTGTGGGTCACTGACGTGTGATTATCTTATTGACGTGTGATTATATTATTTTTGTGGGGTAGGATTTTAGCGTTGTGCCGTTTAATTGATTTATTTTTGTGAGGGTGATTTTGGCTCTGTAACACTTTTCTTTGTTGCTGTGCGATATGATATCGGATTCTGATTCAGACAGTGAGTTCATTCGTTCGACAGACACAACGACTAGTAGTGGACGAGTATCTGTGCCGACATATAGTGGTACGTTACCTGGAACAATAGCTATGTCTGGACCAGTGCCTACGACAGTGATGTCGGGACCAGTGCCTACGACAGTTATGTCGGGACCAGTGCCTACGACAGTTATATCAGGACCAGCGCCTACGACAGTTGTGTCTACCGTCATGACTACTCAGACATTCACGTTCAGTTCTCCGAGTGTGACGACAGTGACGACCGCGAGTGGTCCGACGACGAGTGGTAGTGTAACCACGACTTTGCAAAGGGGGAGTACGATCCTGTCTAGTGCCGAGCTTCCCTTGTACAGAGGCCGGAAAAGAACCACCGATCCGGACTTTTGCGAAACAAAGACTTTCCGTACTCACGTAGCAAATCTAAAAGCTTACATGTGTTTACTTCCCGACGTGACGTCTGACGACGCTAGGAAAGAATTGCTTGTGCGAAGCGCACACAAAAGTGTTGGTGATTTCAACGGTGTAGTTACTAAACTTGTGAAACCTGATATTAACTATTCTTTCGACCAGGTTGTCGATATTCTAGATGATATTTATGTATCAAAAGGAGAACGGTCAGTGCACGCGTTAGCGTGTGATTTAAATCAGCTACGGCTCTTACGTAATGAAGGTTTAGCTGCTCAGTTAGTCACGGCGATGGCTAAGATCCGAAATTTGAGCGACCACATTCTCAATAGCCCAGAAGTAGCGTTACAAAGACATCCTTTTGTCATTGCTAGTGCAAATGCAAATGATTTGAAAAAGTTCGCAGGAGATTTGGTAGTTTTTAGCCTAGCTACAGCAACACTTGCCCCATTATTGGAGGAAAATTTTTGCAAGAAAATATTTTCGCGACCTTTCATTACATCTGAAGAGCTTTTAGCTCGTCTTGTCTCCGCGGTGCGGAATAACCCTGAGAGCAAAGAAATAATTGCGCGCAAGCCTAGTGTCCAGTACTCGTACCCGACAAGAGAGACTTATTTGGTGGACGTACCTGACGCGACTCTGTGTGACGAGAAAGAATCGTTCCCCGACGTTTTCTATAGCTCACAACATAACAGCCGACGATTTCAGGGACGGAGACCATTTTTCCGACAAGGTTGGAGACCTGCTAGATTTGCACGGGGAAAACAGCATGCCTATTTTGGCGATAGACCTCTAGGTTCATTGGAGTGTAATGCAGCGCACGTGGAAAATCCACAGCGGATTAGTAGTGATCGGTCTAAATCTTTCTGTTCACTTTGTAATACCACAGATCATGTGCAAAGTATGTGCACGAAACAAAGAGGTCAGAGCAAATCGAATTTCCGCGGTCATGCTTGCTTCAGGTGTGGCAAGGTTGGACATTTTGCACGTGAATGTAATTCACGAGGTAGAGGCCGGGGTAGAGGTGAAGCGTACTACGCTGCAGCTCCTGAGAGCGATGATTTTTTTAGAGTAGAATCAGATGAGTTGAAGAGTGTTGGTGTAGAGAGGGGGAAGTTACCAGTGCCCGAGGGTGAATCTACAGCCCCCGTTACCAATGATGTGGTGGTGTTGAAGCCAGATACTATAACTAAGTCGACTGAAGTGGTGGATCCGCTATTTCCGTGTAAAAATAAGTTCGAATTGCTAGGTGAACAAGAACTTGATGTAGGCGCAAATTCTGAATTACCTGTAGAAGTTTGTTTGTCAGCGACGATAATGAAAGAAGGTCGTTTAAGGAAGGAAAGCGATGGTTTGTTTTCATTGAGGCGATCTAAAAAAACTACGATTATTCTGCGACATGATACAAAATTGATGAGCGCTCTTATCGATAGCGGTAGCGACCGGTGTTTAGTGAGTTACCGGAATTTAAAAGGCCTTAACGAGCGAATTAGGCCTAGTGCTTTGAGTATCAAGGGTGTAAATTCGAAAAGTCAGGTAACAGGTGAACTTGATCTTTGTATTACCCTGCCTAATAATAAAGAAATAAATACTAGCGCTTTGATGTTGAAGGATGGCGAATTTAATTATGATGTAATCCTCGGTAGGGATATTTTGAAAGATGCCGTGATTGATTTTTAGGAAGGATTCATAGTTCTTGACGGAGTAAAAGTGCCGTTTCATGATGTGCGAGAATTGCACGGTCAAAGTAAGAGAGATGTATATTTCAATACCGTAAATAATGCAGAATGTCTGATGGCGGACGTGCTTGCCCGGAGGAGGCGTAAAGAGAAAAATCTGCTGAAGCAGAGGGAACCAAGAAATGAAAGCCAAGTAAATGGCGATGGAAATGGCCAAGTAAATGGCGATAGGCAACGAAATGGCCTAGAGATAGATACTGCGGAGCAGTGGGGTACCCCAACGAATAAAGTGAGAAAAACTAAAAAAACGAGCGATAGTTGTTCACTGTGGTTCAGTGGAAATGCCGAGTAATTGTTTACGAGTAATTAATGGGTATGTCAAGAAGGCTAAACCCGGGAAGTATATCATGAATAAGAAAATTCTTGGTAATGGCATTTATGTGGCCGAATCAGTAGTGAAGATAGGGTCGAATGGTTGTGTCCCTGTCATGCTTTTAAACGTCTCGGATGACGTAGTATACCTGAGTGATAATAGCATGTTGAGTAACATTGAAGAAGTGGACGATATGGAAATAGATCAAGAAATATATATGTCCACGGTGCACGAAGCTGTGCATGAAGCAAATGTATGTGATGTCAACGGTACGACGGATCTACCCAAAGTCGACAGTTGTTATGGTGGAAGCTTTAATACCATCACTGGTAAAGGCGTTGGGTTAGGATCTGACCAAGCGGGGCATTGTTGCAACAATACTCGTGTTGACGAAGTAGGAACTAATGCACAGAAAGACGATGTACCCAAAGGAGGTATGAGCGAACGACGTCCTCTGACGAGTGACGACGTAATTTGTGACGACGATGACGTTAAACCTTTACTGATAAATTTATTGAATGATTTTAGAGACGTAATTACGTTAGAAGGCGAAACTATTGCCGTTACGAATGTAATGCGACATAAAATTGAATTGAAACCAAATGCTCCAGTACTTAACATCCCACCATATAGAATTCCACATAAATACCGAGAAGATTTGGTGCAAGCGAATAAACAGATGTTGGATCAAGGTATTATTGAACCGTCCAGTTCGGACTATAACTTTCCTTTGATCATTGTGAAGAAGAAGTCGGGCGAGATTCGTCCAGTGATTGACTTCCGAAAGCTTAATAAAATAGTTATCAAAGAAAGTTACCCAATCCCCAGAATTGACGATATTCTTTACACCCTCGGCGGTAATATTTTTTCAAGTCTTGATTTACGTTCGGCCTTTCATCAGGTCGAATTAGAAGAAAGTAGCCGTAAATTTACCGCGTTCAGTATTGGTTATGAGAAATTCCATTTTAAAAGGCTGCCTTTCGGGCTGTCCTCGAGTCCTTCTGTTTTTCAACGCATAATTTCTTCTGTTCTTACCAATATCATCGGTAAACTTTGTTTCGTGTTCCTCGATGATATATTAGTTTTTTCAAAATCCGTGAAACAACATCTGACAGATTTAAATAGCATTTTTGAGAAACTACGTAGTGGGAATCTTTCCCTTAAGCTTGAGAAATGTCAATTCCTAAAGAGCTCGATAGAGTACCTAGGTCACATAGTGTCGGCAGACGGCATTCGTTGCAAGGAATCGGAGAAGCTCCAAAAGTTTCCCGTTCCACGAAACGTAAAGGAATTGCAGAGTTTTTTAGGTGTAGCAAACTATTTCCGGAGCCATATCCCTATGTTCGGCTCGATTTCGTATCCGCTTTATCAGTTATTGCGAAAAAACGTTGAGTTTATCTGGAAGCCTGAGTGTCAGAAAGCTTTTGAAAAATTTAAATCTGTTTTGACATCAGATACCGTTTTACGGCATCCTGATTTTAATAAGCCTTTCCACGTATTTACAGATGCTTCTAATTTTGGTATAGGGGCAGTGCTTATACAGCACGGCAACGATTCAAATAAATCAATGAAACCGATAGCATATTTTAGTAAGAGTTTAAACTCGACGCAAAAGAGATATAGCACGACTAAAAAAGAATTCTTCGCTATCGTAAGTGCGCTAAAAGCTTTCAAATACCTTATTCTTGGATATCCAATCTATCTGTACACGGATCATAAGCCGTTGCAGCCCTTGTTTTTCAAAAAGCTTCCTGACGACTCAGCTATGGCAAGATGGTGCTTATCAGTTCAATCGTTCGATCCAGTTGTAAAATATTTCCCTGGTAGGCAAAATATCATTGCGGATTGTCTAAGCCGCTTACCTGAGCAATTGACTATTTCTGATCTTGAAGACTGTTCTGAGTTCAATGAGGTCGACGCTTTCCCAGTGACGACACGGCGTGGAGCACTGAACCCAGACATAGACATAACAGACGGGACGTACTCTAATCGAGTGGCGCCAGCGGTGGCTGCGCCCGCTAAGCTCACTGACTACGTTCCTGAATTGAAAGATGTATCTTGGACTCTTGACGAATTTCGGACTGAGCAACGGCAGGACCCTTTCTGTTCTGAAGTAAAGGACGCATTACTAAATGGAAGTGCATCTACGATTCCTGACTCACAAAAATACTTGATTTTGAACGACATACTTTACAGACGAAGACAGATAGACTCTAGGGAAAGTACTATTCTAACTTCAGTGATGCCGACATCATTAATGAACAAGGCGGTGCTCAGCATACATTCCTTGTATCATGCTGATGCCACGCATACATTGTTTAAATTTAAATTACGTTATTTCCATTTGTTAGAGAAAACTATCATTCGTAAATTTGTCAAAATGTGTGATGTCTGTAAAATTCTTAAAGCTAGTAGTACTGTACCTATTAAGATTTTAGACGCACCAATTGCTAAAGAACCTTTCGAGATAGTTTCAATGGATTTCCTAGGCCCCTTACCCATTACGGGTCAGCAGAATAAATACATACTGATAGTCATTGATTTATTTTCTCGTTATTGTAAGCTTTACGCCACAGCGGATCGTTTAGCAGAAACAGTTGTCTCTTGTCTCGACGACTGTTTCTCGACCTTCGGGTATCCTAAAACGCTTCTTAGCGACCAAGCTTTAGAATTTAAATCTGCGGCAGTTAAAAAATTTACTCAAATTCATTCCATTGCGAAAAAAGAGGTTCTACCGTGGAGCCCGCACAGTAATGCTATTGTGGAGCGAAACAACCGTAAAATAACTAATTTACTCAAATTATTTATTAATTCTTTAGTTCACACAGAGTGGGATCAATGCCTCAACATCACCGAGAACACAATTAATAATGCGTTAAATACTACGTTGGGGGATACACCTTCTTATATCATTTTCAATCGAGATACATGTCCGAACTTTAGCGCCGTAACTTTCGAAACCAATTACAGTTACGACACCGACGTGGATATCGTAAAATCTCGAGCTAAGGAAGCAGCCCGCATTGTTGAAAACGTTAGAGCTGTGATAATTAATAACACCAGGGACAGAACTATGTACCACAATGTTCGCCGTAAAAATAAAAATTTTGTCCTCGGGGATAGAGTTTTGTTACGCAATCATCTGCGAAAACATAAGTTGGATATTTCATGGGTAGGTCCGGGAATCATTACAAAAATTAATCGAAATTACGTAGAATTAAAAATTGGAAATAAGACTTACAAGAGCAACATGAACCACGTTCTACCTTTACGTAAAACAGTTTAAACATATGTACGACTTACGACTGACTGTGTTCCTCTGTTTAGCATTTTATTTTTGTGTGCTGTTGTATTTCTATTCTCAGATTTTTGCTACGATGTTTACCTTTATGTATCATTTTAATTGGAATTCTTCTTGTGTTAATGTATGTATTTGTTTTACATTTTAGTTTTTGATGTATCGTAGGTTCTACGTATGACTTTGAGAATGTAACTCATTTTCATTTTACAGCCAAGGTTTGCACTTTCTCACGGTTCTACGAGATTCAATAACCACCATGTGCTTACAAGCGCAGCGCCTCATTGCTGTGCAAGAGGAGTGCTGACGCCAGAGTTGTTTATGCACTAGCTGAGCAGCGGCGTTTGTTTCTTTTCATTGCGACTGTCCTTTTCAAATCTTTGCTGTTATTACTATTGTTTCCCTGTTATTTTATTTGTGGCCGTGCTAATCGGACTGTATCTGTTTCAATTCCAGGACGTAAACGCTACGTTCCCGACGTCCACGATGGGAAACCGTCTGACCCATGTCAGCGTGGAGGCGCTTACGAACGCTTTGGAGCAACACCAAGGCAGAGTGTCGGAGGACTGGGTGCGCGCAAACGCCCTGGTTGACATCCTCCCAGATAGGGTTTCGGACGTAGGTCTTCTCCTTCTTTTCCCTTTAACATTGGCGTTAGGAGTCTCTTTCTTCTATTTTCGCCGAGAATTAAATATGATGACGGAGCGGTTGCGATCTGAAGATGCCATTCTCCGTCGACAGCAACTGCGGTCGAGCACTGCTGACCAGCAGTTGCGCCAACTGCAAGCGAGTAATGAAGTATAAAGAAAGATCAGTGCAGCAGTACTTCACGATTTTGGGGTGTCGCCTATAGGGCGTTAATCATTAAGAAGCGATGTAATCGGATGTTCAAATATTTACTCAGGAATTAGCATTAAGTTTATTCAACATTTGTGTGTTTAGTATCTAATTTTTCCTTGTTCGCGATGATGCTCGAGAAGAATACCATGTTCAGGTATATCAGTATGAATTATTTCGTTTTCGTTTTCAATAATTCAATTTATGCGAATATTTTGTTAGCTTTAATTCAGAGGCATTACGTTATTCATTTTCATGCGAGATATTGTTTTTAACTAAATTCCATTGCGAGTTCGTTATAATTGTACGAGGTATGTACGTGCGTTGTTTAATTATTTTTTTGTTGTTGAGTAATAAACGATAAATAAAATTTTTTTTAGTACATTTTTCGCAAGTGCGTTTTTTTTTTAACAACAACCGTATTTGCCTCATGACTTAACCTGTATTCAGCGAGAATTGATCGTGATGTTCATGTTCTACGTTGATGTTTAGCGTTTTTGTTTTCATATATACCTTGCGTTTTTTTTCCCTTCAATGGAAAGTAATTTAAATCCTGGTTGCTAGGACCGTGGATTTTTTTTCTGTTTTTGGATGTTGATTATACTGTTAGAAACGGAATATTTTTATCTTGCGATTATTGTCAACTTTATGTCGACGCGTTTTTTTTATGTTCCTTGCTGAGGGTTTTCTATTGCGAGAAAAAAATTTTTTTTTGTTGTTTTTGTATGTACCTTGCGCTGTTCGTGTGCGCGAAATAATTTTTTTTGCATTTTACTTGTGTATTTGAGCTGAGGCTCTTCCCTTGTTTCTTTGGTGGTGGGGGTATTCGTGTTTTTCTTCGCGATGCTTTGTCGAATTTAATTTGATGCGTTTGTTTTACTATTACTGGCAGTTGTTTAGCCACGAAGAGTAATTCTTATTTTTTGGTTTTCCTAACTTGGATGCCTTTAGCTTACTATGCCGATTTTGGTTTGCGATTTCCCCTTGTTTCATTTCTGTTGTGGGTGATGTTCAATCATGTGAAGGGGGAGGTATGTACCGGCGCAGTTGCGCAGTTAGGCATACATACGTTCGTATGTACGCGAGTTCAACGCCCTGTTGCGGGGTACCGCAATGCGCTAGCTCAGTCAGCAAAACATTAGAGCTATATAAAGACGTGCGCGGCTTCTAGAGTCGCATTTGGAGATCTGTAACCCCTGCACCAAGTACACTCGAAAGATCTACTCGTCTCTCTCTACCCTTCGGCACGTACACACTTGCATGACCTTGTGGTGTTCTCCCTCAGGCTGCTTTACACTCCGGGCAGACTTGTGAATATCTATTGACTTGTGAATATCGATAGACTTGTGAAATATCTTTGCCCGAAGTGAGTGCCTGAGGTGCAAACGAACCCGACAGGATAAGGAAAACACAACTGGAATAAACGCCGTATTATTATGAAGATTGCCGACAATAATGGCACAAGGGAATATGACAGTCGAGCAATACAGCAACCGATGACGTCTTGGCGGACCGACGGTTGTCGGGCAGACGCTGCGTAGCTGGTGGACGAGAGCAGACCGGTGGGGCTGCTGCTGGCAGAGCGTCCGACCTGGGAGTACCAGAGGCGCAAGCAGGGAACTGGTGCGTCTAGCAAGCAACAAGGCGTGGCGGCTGGCAGTCGAGGAGGCGGTGAAGGCAACGGGTGAGGTGCTGGCGGAGCGTCGAGACTTAGTGTGAATATCAGGGACGCTGCGAGTGTACTGAGGCAGCGCTGGCTGCGCGGCTGTTTATATGGGCCTCGCTGGAGCCTGACTCTGCCCGTCCAGGTCTCCGATTGGTCAAGACGGGGGTGCCCACTTTTCGCCGTCTAGGCTTGTGCTATACTTACGAAGGTTTCTATCGACGTTGCCTGACTGTTCGAGGCAGGCTGCTTATAAAGCTCGGTCCGGCACCCCAGCTCCAAACTTGAGCTCTTATTATTGGTCGTTTAGCATTTGCGCTTTGAGGCTGTGAGGTGGCGCTTTTAAGCTTGTGTGGTGGTGTGTGCTCATACCACCACAGGTGCCCCCCCATTGTTTTTTTAAGTCTCTGAGTATCTCAGTGGAGGTTTGATTCTTCTTCCGTATTTAGTTATGGTTCCTTGTTCAGGAGCCACCACTGCCTGGGGGAAGGGAACTCCTTCGTAGACATCGTGTACTTTTGCGTTTGTTGGTTCCACGAGCTCCGTTTCTGTTTCGCTGCTGTCGGGTACGTGCGCTGCTTTCACCCTGTCAATCGTTATATTGGTAGGTTTTCCTCGTATGTCTAAGGTGAAGTACTTCGGGGTCCTTTCCAGAATGCGAAAAGGTCCATCGTACGGTCTCTGCAATGGTTTTCTGACACCTCCATGTTTAACGAAAACGTTGGTCGCCGTTAGCAAGGCGTCTGGGACCTTGACATTTGCAGGCCCTTGCTGTCTTGGGAGTACTGGCTGTAATCGTGTCATTGTCTCTTGTAGCCTTTGCAGGAATTCTCCCGCTGGTAGAGTTTCGTTCTTCAATGCGGGTAGTTTTCCGGTGAGGCGTAGCGTCTGCCCGTACACCATTTCGGCCGGCGAAATGTTAGCATCTGAGTGTGGTGTGGCTCTGATGTTAAGAAGTATGAGAGGCAAGGCGTCCACCCAGTTCGCGTCGGTCACAGTAGCTTTCAGGGCTTTTTTCAGTCGTCGATGTAGTCTTTCCACCAAGCCATTGCTTTGTGGATGGTAGGCTGTAGTCCGGTGTCGCTTTGTGCCCAAAGCTGCTAGGAGGTTCCTCCACAGAGTCGATTCGAACTGTACACCTTGGTCCGTAATGATCGTCGTCGGAACTCCAAACGAAGACACCCAGCCCTGGAGAAAAGCACGGGCTGGCGTTTCTGCCATACAATCCATCATTGGTATAGCCGTACACCATCTTGTGAAACGATCGATGCACGTTAGAAGGTACCGGTAATTCTGCGATACGGGCAGCGGTCCGACGATGTCCACGTGTATGGTTTGGAATCGTTCATTTGGAACTGGCATTTTTCCAAGTGGACTTCTGACGTGCTTCGTTATCTTGTTCGATTGGCACGGAATACATTCTCGTGTCCACTTGCCGACATCTTTGGTGAGGCCGGGCCAGATTACCCGTTGTCTCAGGAGATCTCGCGTAGCTTGAATTCCAGGATGACTGGCTCCGTGAAAATGCGTGAATATTGTTTTTCGGCAATTCTTGGGGATGTGCGGCCTCTCCTGGCCGGTGGACACGTCGCACCACAGGGGTATTTTGCTGCCATGTGTATTGATAGGTCGTATCTTCAGAGCACTCTTCGATGCTGGATTCAGGAGCTCTTCTAATTCTGGATCTTCATTCTGTTCATTTATTATTTCCTCGTAGTCGATTGAAGGTTCTTTTGGTAGGATTGCTGACACCATACGCGATAGCGCGTTTGCTACAGTGTTTGTAGTGCCACTGATGTGGTTGATCTCACAGTCGAACTGCGAGAGATACGACAGTTGCCTGGCCACGCGTGGATTTCTGCCCTCCGTAGATTTGTGAAGAGCGAAGCAGAGTGGTCGGTGATCCGTTTTGATCTCAAAATTCCGGCCCTCCAAAAAATGTTCAAAGTGTTGGACTGCTAAGAAGAAGGCCATTAACTCCCGGTCGTAGGTGCTGTATTTGCGTTGCGTGTCGTCCAACTTCTTTGAAAAGAAGGCTACTGGTAGTTGCTCTCCTTCGATTTCCTGTTGCAATACGGCCCCCACCGCGGTGGCAGAGGCGTCCGTAACTAGGATTGTCTTGCCTTCTGGAGCCGGGTGCGCTAACATGGTGAGCTGGGAAATCTCGTTCTTCAATCTCACAAAAGCTGCGTCTTGTTCCGGGGTCCAATTGATGATTTTCTTTGAGTTCTGTGAGTAGCCATTCGTTAGTTCGGTGAGAGATTGTATTTTTTCTGCCGCAGCTGGGAGAAATCGATGATAGTAATTGACGATTCCCAGAAACTGTCTTAGTTTTTTTATCGTCGATGGTCGTGGGAAGTTGCAGATTGCTTCTATTTTCTGTGGAAGCGGCGAGATCCCCCGAGCAGACACTCTATGCCCGAGGAAGTCTAGTTCGGGCACTCCAAAAATGCATTTTGCTGGGTGCACTTGTAGTCCCTCTTCTCGCAGACGACGGAACAGTAGCCTTAATTTATGCTCCTTGGCGGACGAAGATGCTATCAGCACGTCATCTATATACGCCGTGACAAAATCCATGTCTCTGGTGATCGCATCGATGTAGCGCTGGAACGTTTGAGCAGCATTCCGGAGTCCGAAAGACATTACAGTGTACTCGTACAAGCCGAACGGTGTGGTGATGGCCGTTTTATGGATGTCTTCAGCTTTCACCGGTATCTGGTGATAGGCCTTTACGAGGTCGATTTTTGAGAAAATTGTCTTCTTGTGCAGCTCGTAGTGGAAGTCTTGGCAGTGTGGAATGGGGTAACGATCGGGCTTCGTAACTGCATTTAGTCGCCTGTAGTCCCCGCATATTCTCCAAGCCCCGGGTTCGGACGACTTAGGGAACATATGCATAGGAGACGCCCAGGCGCTTTTTGATGGTCTGATGATGCCTTGATCTAACATCTTTTTGAACTCGTCCCGTGCTGCTTCGAGTTTTTCTGGAGGAAGTCTCCGCGGTCTCGCGTACACCGGGGGGCCGACCGTTTCGATGTGATGCTCTACATCTTTTCTTCCTGGTTGAGGAGTGCGTTCGTGTGAAGCCATTATCTCGGGGAACTCCTTAAAAATGTCGTTGAACTCCGGCGATGCTTGATGATCGATCCTGTGAATTTTTGCGCTGCTCAAGTTTGCTCGCTCACAAGGAATTTCTGTTTGTGTAGTTTGGATGTACAATCTTGCATTTGCTGCGTCGACGTTGATTTTGTTCGCGTGTAGGAAATCAATTCCTATGATGGGTTGACCGACATCGGCCACCACAAAATCCCATCTCACGAACAATTGAGGGGCGAGCTGGATGTTCCTTCCTGCCGTTCCGTATGAAGCTATTGGAGTATTGTTGGCTGCTAGCAAATCGTAGGACGGGGGTCTGGTCGAACTTTTTCCGTCGGGAGGGATTAAACTGACCGCCGAGCCAGTATCGACCAGATATCGGACGTTGTTCGCGTCTTTAACGTACAAAAGCTCGCCTGCTCTTGCCTGCGCGAAAGATGGGGCGCCTACCATCCTCCGCGGCCGTCGTTTCCCGCAAGGCTGCACAGTTGCGTGCACTTTCTTGCACGATCGCCGAAGGTACGGTGGTAGTAGCAGTAAACTTGTTCGAGCCTGCTTCCTTTGTTAGCGTTTTGGACGTTTCTGGGCGCCGGGGCTTGATTCCGCCAATTGTCTGCTTGGTGGACATTTTCTTGCGGGCGTAACGCCCTTCCTAACATTTCTTTGAGTTCTGCTATCTCCTTCATAGCTGCGTCGAATTCGGCTCTTGACACTGTCGGAGACAGTGATGGCTTGACAGCGTTTACGGTGAGGGGCTCAGCAATTGAGGACCGACACGCGGATTGCCTTGTTGTGACTTGATCGGCAATCTCCCTGTACTCTTCGTCCGTTTTTCCTCTTCATTAAGCTTCAATCAGTGGCTGTGCTTCCACTGGCAATTTTGAAAGGTGCATCGAGCGGATGACTGACGGGGGTAGCGGAGCTTGTCTACAGTTGTTGAGACGCGTCATTTCCAGGAGCAGCTCGGAAGGCTTATTGTCTCCCAGCGTTATTTTAAAGATGGCGTTGTAGTTTGTTTCTTCGTCGTGACGCACGAAACGTTGCGTCAACGCCGCCTTTAATGCGTCGTATTTTCCGTTTGCCGGGGGATTCAGTAGTATCTCTTGTACTCCGGATACAATGTGCGTGGGTAGTCCTCCTAGGAGCGCCCCGAATTTTGAAGCGTCGTCCAGATTCTGGATTTGTGCGAGAAAAACATCGCAGTGAAGGAGCCATCCCTTGATGTCCCCACTGAAGGCGGGTAACCGGACATCTCTCCCAGCCATGCTTTCACCTGCCGGGTCACTCTGGGGTCACCAGTGTGGTGTTCTCCCTCAGGCTGCTTTACACTCCGGGCAGACTTGTGAATATCTATTGACTTGTGAATATCGATAGACTTGTGAAATATCTTTGCCCGAAGTGAGTGCCTGAGGTGCAAACGAACCCGACAGGATAAGGAAAACACAACTGGAATAAACGCCGTATTATTATGAAGATTGCCGACAATAATGGCACAAGGGAATATGACAGTCGAGCAATACAGCAACCGATGACGTCTTGGCGGACCGACGGTTGTCGGGCAGACGCTGCGTAGCTGGTGGACGAGAGCAGACCGGTGGGGCTGCTGCTGGCAGAGCGTCCAACCTGGGAGTACCAGAGGCGCAAGCAGGGAACTGGTGCGTCTAGCAAGCAACAAGGCGTCGCGGCTGGCAGTCGAGGAGGCGGTGAAGGCAACGGGTGAGGTGCTGGCGGAGCGTCGAGACTTAGTGTGAATATCAGGGACGCTGCGAGTGTACTGAGGCAGCGCTGGCTGCGCGGCTGTTTATATAGGCCTCGCTGGAGCCTGACTCTGCCCGTCCAGGTCTCCGATTGGTCAAGACGGGGGTGCCCACTTTTCGCCGTCTAGGCTTGTGCTATACTTACGAAGGTTTCTATCGACGTTGCCTGACTGTTCGAGGCAGGCTGCTTATAAAGTCCGTTAGTGCTTAAGGTCCGTTTCGTGGTCACTCCAGTTACCGTACTGAGTGGATGCTCTCTCTCTCTGCTGCGAACTCACTGCTTGGAGAAGTGCTTGGCCTGCTTTGGAGCTTGGAGTCATTATTAAGTAAGGTTCTGATAATTACTTTGGTACTGGGAGGTGAGGGAAGTCTTTGAAGCCAAGCAGGGGGGATTGCCTACTACCTATTTCTTTCGATCTGTGTTTGCTTTGTTTTTCTTTTGTTGCATTTTTTGATGATCACTGTTGGATTGTGTATTGAGTACCTTAAGCCGGCGTTTTTATTACTATGCCTCCCCCTGAACGGGAGAGGGGGGCGGGGGTGGGTCGAGGTGGACATGGGAGTCGACCGCCCCGGACCCCTCTGTTACGACCTCCGTCTCGTTCAATCTCTAGGAATCGGACCCCCTCTTTTTCCACCGGATCTGGTCAGGCTTCTGTGCCTCAGACCGCTTTCCATCCTCCGGATCAACCTCCTTCATCAATTCCAACCAATCGCACATCTAAATCACCAACATTCCGGATTCAACTGAAAACAATAGACAGTTCTAAATCTACAGACAAAGCAAAAGTATTCGAAACTACGTTCAAGGAACTCAACGCTCCCCTTATCCGGCTATCTCCTACAAAAACTGGTTTCTATGCCGTGACAGACGACACCAATTCCATTGACAAATTATCATCTTCTAAGGCCATTCAAGCTTTCCAAAAAATCAACTTAGTTCCTGTTATTCCTCCAGATCTCAGAGCAAAAAGAACAATATTCGTGAGACAAATAGACTCCGACATAGGAATGAGACCATCAGAAGAAATCAAGGAAGAAATAGAAAACCAAAATAACTGGATTAAAATCACAGACATCATCAAAATTAAAAACTACACTCACGTAATGAATATAGTCACTACAGATACCGTAACAGCCCAACGAATTCTCAGAGATGGATTTTATATGTTTCATACTAAAATTACCCCATACCAGTGCGAACAAGAAGAATATACACACATTTTGATTTGTTACAAATGCTATAAGTTCGAAGATCACCCAACATTTCAGTGTACACAAAAATCTCAGTTTTGCTCCGAATGCTCAGCTCAAGATCATACTTATCAAAATTGCGAAAATACTCTTAAACAATGCCTCAACTGCCAAGGACCCCACAGAACACTTGCAGCTAGCTGTCCATACAGGAAAAACATCATTAAACAAAAACGTGAGGAGGAACAACAAAAACAACAACAGCACACAAATAGCACCTATGCAGAAATAGCCAAACAAGCAATACAACAGACCAATCCCCCACAGCACACACTAACTCTGACCAACCAGACGCACATCAAACTCACTGCATTAATTCTAGAAGCACACATCGCCGCACTAGACAGAACAAAAAAATTCAGTGAAATACTTTCCAAATCTCTCAAGGACAATTTTGACATAGATACAATTTTTCCCGACCGAGACTCAACTGCCATTTTCAACTTTTACTACGGTAACAACGACATCGAAAACTCACAACCAACATCATCGGAACACCACTCAATAGAAGAAACAATGGACACGCAAGTAGAAGCATGTGAAGAAGCAGAAATACGACAAAAAAGAAGAATCATGGACGAAATGGAAAATTCAACAATAACAATAGACAACAAACACAACATTCCTATCAAACTATACAGAAACTTCCATGATCGATCACCAATTCCAGAAGAACCTACTTCTGACTGGTATATACAAGAACTAAAAAAGGACAACGACAAAGGTCTTAAATTCGCAGTTCAGGAAATATAATCAGCTACACTACTGGAATACATCTTCTCTAAGCGGGTTCAATTTGTCAGAACAAAAATCAACATAATACCACATGATCAATTTATCGCATTCCCAAGGCACCAAACAATATTCACAGCTATCAAAAAACCTAAGAAAATTACCTCCGCAACATGAACCTACGAAATCTGATAGTGATACAACATAACGTTCTGTCTTGGAATACCAATAGGATATCCCTAGCAAACATTTACAATAAAATTGACCCGGATATTATTCTCATTAATGCCCACAGCTTGACAGAAAACAACCATCTAAAAATATTCAACTACAACACATTCTATGTAAATAAGAATAACGAACTACATGCAGGAGTAGGGATAGCAATTAAGAAAAACATTTCATTTCAACTCCACGACAATTTTCACTCAGACATGCTAGCAGTTACAGTCGAATCACTCCAAGGACCAATTACAATAGGAACTACATACACACCACCAGGAGTAGATTATCTTCATTTTGCTGATTTTCATACCTTATTCAATAGACCACACCCGGTATATTTCATAGGCGATATCAATGCGGCACACAGAACCTTAGGGCACTCACACAACAACAATAGAGGGAAGCATTTACACTACCTTATTGAAAGACATAAATGCATTTATGTAGGCCCGTACTTTCCCACGATGATCACGCATAGAAGTACCACAGCACCGGATATAGTACTACAGAACACTAATGCCTTTCATAACATTCATCTACGACCTGGGCCAATTACACCATCAGACCATATTCCGATTATCGCAAGTATTTCAGCAAATCCAATCCAAATCCCAATCAAACCGAGAAAACAATTTCATAAAGCCAACTGGGTCATATATAGAGAACAACTAGCAAGAGTAAACCCAATCATGAAAGACGAACCAACCTTAGAAGAAATAGATGAACATTTAAATAAATGGACCGAACACATTCAGGAAGCAACTAACATCGCAATTCCTTCAATGAACCACAGAATAATTCCCGGAATAAAATCTACTCCCGAAATACTAGGAATCCAAGTTAGATACCAGCATTTGAAAGGATACATTCAAAATAATGGGCCATCAATAGAACTATATAGACAACTAACCAGTCTCAGGAGACAACTACAAACCCTCTACCAACAGGAATATACGCAAACTTGGGAAACCCTAGTCCAAGCATTAGAACTTCAGGATGATCCAAAAATTTTCTGGTCTTCAATCAAACGCATGATAGGATCAAATAATAAACAAAGAGTTCCGTACCTGCAACACCAAAACAAGGAATTACATTCACCACAAGAGAAGGAACCGGTTTTTAGAGAACACTGGAGGAAAATTTTTACAGAGGAAGACAATGAAGAGGACTTTGACATAGACCATATTAATGAAGTAAAAGAGCAGATGAATAATATAACAGATCAAATAATTCCTTTCCATACAGGCAACATTAATAGACTGGATCAGCTCCACTTCCCACCAATAACAATAGAGGAACTAAAACAAACTTTAAGATCTTTCAAACAGAAAGCGCCCGGCCCCACTGGAATAACCACCCTTCAAATAAAAAATTTACCGTTAAACATGATAACATATCTCTTATACATATTTAATAACTCCATTTCAGCTGGATACTTTCCGGACAGCCTCAAACATGCGCACATGATATTTCTACCAAAACCCCATACATCACAAAAACAGGTACAAAATTACAGGCCCATATCACTGCTGGATATACAAAGCAAACTGCTAGACAAAATTTTGAATAACAGACTAACCAATCACCTAATCATCAATAACTTATACAACAGTAGACAGCATGGATTCAGAAGGGACAGGGGCACGCACGCCGCACTAGCAACACTCATAGAAACTCTCTCGATCAACCTTGCCAATAATCAAACAACAGACATAGTTCTCCGCGACGTAACCAAAGCGTTTGACAAGGTATGGCACACAGGACTCATATTCAAACTTTCACAATCCGGTATTCACAACCTTTTTCTACGTACGCTAGCCGACTATTTAACAGACAGAACAGCTTCAATCAGGATAGAGAACTTCATTGGCCCCCCTTTCACACTTCATACTGACGTCCCACAAGGAGCATGTCTTTCCCCCACATTATATAGCTACTTAACACATGACATTACCCATCCGCTACCCAACACAGATTACATATGTTTTGCAGACGATATTACTCAAATCACATCAGGCCGGTATAAACCAAATTACGCAGCCCAACAAACACAGCATGCAATAGAACAAATCAATAACTACGAAAGACAATGGAAAATTTCAACAAACATTAAAAAATTTAAGATTATCCCAATTAGTAGACGCACAACCTCAGACATCTTCATAGACAACCAACATTATCCATACTCCACCAATGGCAAAGTTCTAGGCCTCAATTTTTCGACCTATGGATTTTCAACACAAATAGCAACAAGAAGTGCAATAGGATTTAGTAACCTCAGCAAACTATACAGATTTATGCATTTATCACGAGAGAATAAAAGGAAATTATATCTAGCTTGCGTAAGATCAGCCCTATTATATCCAGTTATACCCTTGCACACAATGTCACCAACAGCCGTCTCCAAATTACAAAGGGTGCAGAATAAAGCTTTGAGATTTATTACCAACACCAAACTTTCAGACCGTATAGCATCCAGATCGTTACACAATCAAGTCAACATACCGCCTATCAATTCACTACTTCACAGCCATGCCTGCAAAATATGGCGCAACTTACAACTATTCGATCCCGACCTCTATCAACAACTAACATTCACACCGGAAAATGCTAACAAACAACATTCCAGGTTCAAAAGCTCAAAAATTTCCGCACTTGGCCCCCTTCCAGATCCGAAATACACATGAAAATATCTATCAGTTCAACATGGGGAAGACCGAAAAACAATACTTACTTATTTACTTTGTTTTCATCTTGGGGTTTTGACAAGCGGAAGGTTCGGTCTTCTCCCCACGGGTGGGAAGTCAAAACCCCAAAACACAACAACTCCATCCATCACAATAAGACACAACATCAGCTACCAGGATCACACAAACACTCAGCAATCAAGTTTCAACTTACACTCTTTCATATTCTCCACATCATCATCCACCATACATCCATCACTCGAAATAGTTTCATGTTACGCAAAGTAACGCAAAGTAACATAATTTGACATCATTAAAGGGCTCCGTTTGATCGGCGCTTCTTTGACTTCTCGGGCTACTCCCTTCTATATTGTGTAAATTTATGGAAAAAAAAATCCCTAGGATATATGTAAATATGTGCACTCTATGGTGTATAAAGTACACACAAGTGTGTACCGGTCTGAGCATCTTTGGGATGTTGGACTTGAATAAATAGGTGCGAAGGAGGAGTGGAGCTTGAGGGAGTGGAGTGCGTCGGGTGGTGAGCAGAGTGTAATGAATGTATAAATGTACTTAGCAACTTAGTAACCTCTATATATGAAAAAAAAAATATATATATATATATAAATACATCTATATATCCTTAAAGTGTACATAATGTAGATATGTGTATTGGTAATATAATAGGAACGCAATATTGATGAGTCGAGTTATACATATTATATACCATAAAATACCTACCGCTGTACATAGTACCTTGTAGAAGGTAACAGCAAATATGCGGGATTCTGTTCTAAGCAGGCTATCCAATTCAATTATTTACGATGATAAATAGGCAGCTTTCAACTCAGTACCATGAGAGACTATGTATATACTTGTAAATACAAAGCCCTGACGGGTTTCTCCCTATCCAAACTCCGAAACACCTCAAGTGCAATTTACAGTGATCACCAAATTATGCGTTTTTCGCCTGTTTTTCTCCTACTACCTTTTCCTTTTCTTTCTATTATTACTCCGGCACGCCCTGTGCCAAATTCTTCTTTTTTTCCTCTCTTTCCTTATGGCATCGCCCCCTCCCCCCCGTTTCGTGGGACCCTCGTGAATGTTCACCAGTGAAAACCGTCTAAGAAGCATCTAATCTTCAACAACGACCTTCTCACTACCAAGATTTCACAACAGCAGCCGACTTTCTACCTCGCTTGCCGAGCCCTAACCTCTCAAGCGGGTGTGAGTAGACTTTTCTTAATTAGCTCTTACGTTTACCGACCGTTGAGCGTCGCCGGAAGGTAGTAGAGTCTGGTGTACCGAAAGGCCCCAGACCATCTGGGCAAACCCCATTATAGTAGGGGGGGAGAGGGTACAAGTAGGGCACCAGCCGCCTTCCGGACAAACCCGACGCCTGAGACTATACACCAACACTTAGGACTAACACCATGCATCATCACCAAGGAAGTCGTGGTTCATGGAGAGCTGGCTACAGCCAGTTTTCCCGCCCCTTACTACAAACACCCACCCATATAAGACCCAACACTATGCAACATAACACCAACACACGCACCAACGCCATCCCTGGCAACAACACGCAACCACGAACGACCAAGCAAACTACCACAACCATCGCAGCCCAGCCTGCCAACAAAACAAACACTACCTACAAAGTCCAACTCCGCAAGATCGACCCCAGCCAAGATACAAACCGAAAACAAGTCTTTGAAACTGCATTCAAACACTTGGAAGCCCCTCTTATACGACTCACCAGCAACTCTAGCGGATTCTACGCCATCACAGATGACATCACTGCCATTGATAAACTGACCACGGACAAAGCCACCAAACACTTTCAGAAAATAAATCTGAAACCGATCATCCCCCCGGATCTCAGAGCCAAAAGAACCATATTCATCAGACAACTGGACAGCAGCATTGGCCAACGCCAACCGCAAGAAATACAAGAAGAAATAACACGCGTGCAACAATGGGCAAAAATCATGGAAATGAACAAAATCAAAAACTACACACACGTTATCAAAGTAACCTTCACCGACACTGCCATGACACAGCGCGCTCTCCAGAATGGGCTCCTCATGTTCAACACAAAGATCACACCATCGCAAATGGAACAAGAAAAATACACTCACCTACGGATCTGCTTCAAATGCTACAAAATCGAGGACCACTCTACACACCAATGCACTGACAAGACACCACACTGCTCTGAATGCGCTGCTCACGACCACACCTACCAACAGTGCAGTTCACCAGACAAGAAGTGCCTCAACTGCCAAGGAAACCACCGAACACTCGCAGCCTCTTGCCCATACAGGAAAGAAGCTATCCGCAAGAAGAACGACGAACTCCAAAAAAAAGAAACCGACCAAACCAAGAGCACTTACATTGAAATCGCAAAAACGGTCATCCAACAAACTGCAAAAACAGAACATACACTCACACTCACCAGCGAGATGCATATAAAATTGGCCGCTATCATCATCGAGGCCCACATCGCAGGCCTCGTACAGGGAGGGGATTTCGGATCAATCTTGTCGAAGTCCCTCAAAGAAAATTACGGCGTGGACACCCAGTTCCCCAACCGTGATTCACAAAAAATATTCAACATGTTCATTGAACCAAAAAAAAACAACCCCAAGCAGAAACAACGAAGACACCTGCAAATCAAGCAAGCACCGAACCCAACGAAGACGAAATGGACACAAGCTACCATTCAACAGAAGAGAACTCAACCCAAGACGAAACCAGCGACGACAACCTGAAAGAAAACTGGAGAACGCAGTCCAGCCCGAAGAAGAAGAAAAACAAAAAACGGAAGAAAAAGAGACTACCCTCCTCGGGAGAATCTTCTGGACACGATGACAAAATAGAGGTTGCACTATTCCGCAGCGACACGTACTCACAGCATATTCCAAGCAAACCCACCAACCAACAGATACTAGAAGAACTAACAAAAATACTTCCTGGCCTCAAAACCGCTGTCGAACACCCAAGCTCGGACACCTGGAAAGAAATCATCGACGGCCAATTCGACCTCCAAAAGGCACCAATAACCACAATCTCACACGAACACTTCCTCTCGATGGACACATGCTCAAAAATTAACCCCCTTCACAAGAAACCCAAACACTCGACTTCATAATGGATACACACAATATGAACAAAACACTAACTGTCATCCAACACAACGTCCAACACTGGCAAAACAACAAAATCGCACTATGCAACATCTACCGTCAGTACAATCCCCACATAATTCTACTCAACGCGCACTGCATGCGTAACGACACTCCCATCAAAATTTGGAATTACAACACATATACCACAAACAAAGCAAATGAAAATCACGCTGGAGTAGCAATTGCAATCCGAAAAGACCTTCCATTCAAGCTTCACGACGCCTTTCACACTGATATGCTAGCCATCACAGTAGAAACACCACAAGGCCCAATCACACTTGCCACAACCTACATACCTCCACGCATCGACTACATCAACTACATTGACATGCACACCCTCTTTAACAGAAAACACCCCACTTACCTCCTAGCCGACATGAATGCCACACACCCCACTCTCGGATACACATACGCAAACAGGAAAGGGAGACAAATCCACAAACTAATAGACAGGAACAAATGTCACCACATCGTCCCCAACTTCCCCACGATAACCACTCACCGCGCTTCCACTAGTCCAGACATCGTACTAACAAACACGCAAACATTCCACAACATCATACTCGAACCAGGTCCACTAACACCTTCCGACCACATCCCCATCATAGCTACAATATCAGCCAACCCTATACAAATTCCCATCCGCCCACGACCCTCCTTCCACAACGCAAACTGGGAACAATACCGCAACCTTCTTGCTGCACACACAATACCGCAAGACTTGAGCCCTACACTAGAGGACATAGACAATCACCTAATCACGTGGGAATCCCACATCAACGAAGCCTCCAACCAATCTATTCCAACTATCACACACAGAACCACACCAGGCATCAAACCCACTAATGCCATACTCGTCCTACAAACGAGACACAAACACATCTACGACCATCTTCAACGACACGGCCACTCACCTCACCTATACAGAGAACTCCTCAGCCTCAGTCAACAGATAAAAACTGCATACCAACGTATCTACTCGGCGACGTGGAACAACACTATCGCCAACATCAAAAAGATGGACAACCCCAAACAATTCTGGCCCGCCATCAAACGTATGTCAGGCAACAACAAAAAACAAAGCACCCCCTACATTAAAGAAGGCGGCATCTTTTACCACTCACCACAATCCAAGGAACCTTTGTTCCGACAACATTGGTCAAACATATACTCAGGTATTGATGACCCCAACAACGATTTCGACGCTGAACACATACACACCATAGAAACACAAATGAACGGCATCGCTCCCCAAAACGAACCACACGAGACAGGAGACACTTCCCGCCTTCAAAATTTCCACTACCCAGCAATCACAATCGAAGAACTCAAAAACGCACTTCGGACGTTTTCCCAAAAAGCTCCAGGACCAACCAAAATAACCACACACCACCTTAAACACTTACCGCAAAACATGCTCCAGTACCTTTTGTACATATATAACAACGCTCTCTCAGCGGGTTATTTCCCAAACAAACTGAAACACGCAATAATGATCTTTCTACCGAAGCCCTCCACCTCCCAACACGAGGTGCAAAATTACCGCCCCATCTCCCTACTCGACACCCACGCTAAGCTGCTAGACAAGATATTAACCTACAGGCTAACAGACCACCTAACCATCAACAACATATACAACAGCCGCCAACACGGATTCCGCCACGGAAGAGGTACACACACCGTACTTGCCACGCTACACGAGACTCTCCACATTAAGCAAACACAGAGAAACAAAACAGACATCATTCTACGAGATGTAAGCAAGGCATTCGACAAAGTTTGGCACATAGGACTCAAATTCAAACTGTCACAGCTACAAATTCACCCCCTATTCACAAAAATCCTATACAGCTTCATCACTAACCGCACCGCAGCTATACGAATCGCAAACTACACTGGCCCACCCTTCTCCATCAAGTCAGGAGTCCCCCAGGGAGCAGTCCTCTCCCCAACACTGTACAACTACTTCACGCACGAACTCCCCCCACCAATACCCAACACTGACTACATAGCTTTTGCAGACGACATCACACAAATCATATCCGCAAAGCATTCATATAACATGGCAGCTCTTCTAACAACACGAGCCATTGCCCAAATCAACGATTACGAACGTAAATGGAATATCCAAACCAACACAAACAAATTCAAAATAATTGCTATCAGCCGCCGCAAACACCCAACAGTGCACATCAACAACACCCCACACCCTTACACAAGCTCAGGCAAAGTTCTAGGTCTCACAATCAGCACAACAGGATATGCAACCCACACCAGACAACGAGCAGCAATAGCACATCAAAACCTCTCACGCCTTTACCGATTCAAACACCTGAACACAGAAGTAAAACGCCAACTCTACATCGCCCTAGTAAGATCCACTCTCATCTACCCAGCCATTCACCTACACACACTTCCACCAACATCCATCTCAACACTCCAACGTGTACAAAATCGAGCCACAAGATACATAACAAACTCAGAATGGCAAGATTTATCCACATCTGCACAACTACACCACCGAGCAAACCTGCAACCAATCAAAATTACACTCCACAAACACGCAAAAAGAATTTGGCAAAACATTCACGACACGCACCCACAACTCTACTTACAACTCACATTCCCGCAAGACACTCCGCAAATACCGCACAAACAATTCCAGAGCTCAAAAATGAAAACACTCGCACCCACACCGAGACCAAAATACACTTAACACGACTATAACGACGGACGGACGGACAGACTCGACTGACCAGCACCGACTCAAGCGAATGTTTTGTGCTAGGAGAGACTTAACCCCTACGGCAAGCCAACCCACCCACGTCCGGTATTAAAGATGCCTACTAACTAAATACCCAACCATACAAAACCCTGACGGGTAATTAACTTCTACCACCCTCAAACTACCTACAAAAAATTACCCCCTAACACTAGCGTCATATGCGCAAAGCGCATCTCTATCAGTTTCCTATCTATCCTTTTCCGTTTCACCCCTTCTCTTCCCGACACACTCTGCGTCAAACCCTATCTCCGTCTTTTCTATAAGCATCGAACACACACACACTCGTGAATGCGCCGTGGATGGTTTGTGGCTCTCTTTGTGCGATAAATGTGCTTAAAAACAATACTTTCTTCAGCTACCTAATTTTTCTATTTTTCTATTCTTTCTATTTGAAAGCTTAAGAGGTAGCTTAGTCGGATCGGAGTGTGGTTTTTGACCACTGGCCCCGGGGCAGCCCCTCCGGGCCAGAGGTGAGAATTTTTTTCAACTATTGCCTTTTTCATTTGTCTCCGTCATTCAATTCCGGTGATCTTGTGTATACTTGTTTAAATGTATTGATATTGTATAGTTTGCTGTGTTGATGTGTATAGTTTACTGTATTGGTATTGTATAGTTAGGTGTATAAGTATTGTATAGTTTAATGTATTAGTATTGTACAGTTTAATGTATTTTCATTGTATAGTTTAACGTATCAGTACTGTACAGTTTAACGTATTTAATCTAGATTTCGCCAGGTAGGAACCTGATATCTTACTCAGTTGAACTGCTGCTAGGTGTGCCCCGAGTTAGTTCCTAATTGTGTGGTCGTGAGTTGTATATATTTTAGTATAATACTGTGTATTTGTATTGCAATATAATAAGGGTAGGGCTAGGCTTTTTCCGATATGCCTCCCCCAGATCGGGGGAGGGGAGCTGGTGCTGGGAGGGGAGGCTGGGGTGGCCGCCCTCCCAGGGCCCCTCTTCTTCCAAACCCTCGCTCAACTTCAAAAACTAGGAATACTATTCCGGGGTCCCTCCCCTTAAATCCTAGTAACCTTCCACCTACGTTACTCATACCGCCAACTTCAAGCAGTGCCACAACCGGTGCTGCACATAGAACAAAACCATCAACCTACAGAATACAACTTAAACTTATTGACACTGCAAAGCAAGTAGACAAAACAAAAATTTTTGAAACGACCTTTAAAGACCTCAATGCTCCCCTTATTCGACTGACCCCCACCAAAACCGGTTTTTATGCTGTAACAGATGATGCCACTTCAGTTGACAAACTAACTTCTAGCAAAGCAATTAACGCATTTCAGAAACTGAATATCATTCCAGCCATTGCCTCAGACCTAAGAGCTAAAAGGTCTATTTTTGTTAGACAAATAGACAGTGAAATAGGCTCAAGACCTGCAGAAGAAATAAAAGCAGAGATCCAGCAACAAAATTCATGGCTCTCAGTAACGGAAATAGTAAAAATAAAACAATACACCCATCTAATCAAACTGATAACTTCCGACACCACTACTGCACAAAGGATCCTCCGAGACGGTTTTTACATGTTTCACACGAAAATTACACCCCATCAATGTGAACAAGAGCAATATACACACATCCTCATCTGCTACAAATGCTATAAATTTGAAGACCATCCAACAAATAAATGCACCCAACCAAATCAATACTGCTCAGAATGCTCCTCTCAAGAACACACCTACGATCAATGTACAAGCACACTCAAGCAATGCCTAAATTGTAACGGACCACACAGAACATTAGCATCCAGTTGCCCGTACAGAAAAAATGTAGTTAAACAAAAAATCGAAAATGAAAAACAAGAGCATCACCAGCAAACTCAAAACACCTATGCTGAAATTGCGAAGCACGCAATACTACAAACAAACCCCCCAGAACATACCCTCACACTAACATCACAGACACATATTAAACTTACAGCAATCATTTTGGAAGCACATATAGCAGCCCTCAATAGAACACAGGAATTTAGTGACCTTCTTTCAAAATCCCTAAAAAATGAACTTCAATATCGATACCACTTTTCCAGACCGTGACTCAGCCGCAATTTTCAATTTCTACTATAAATCAGAAACAGCACCACAGGAAACGGAAACTGATCAGGAAAAAACGGTGGATGTGTCTCTGGATGGTGGGCAGGAGCACATGGAGGAGGCCATGGAAACGGAGGCGAGATCAAAGCGTAGGATCAGTGATGACATTGGAAATTCAAGCAAAGTACTGGACAATAAGCACAACCTTAATATCAAACTCTACAGAAATTTCATTGATAACTCACCAATCCCAGAAATTCCCCCAACAGAATGGTACATCCAGGAACTCAATAGAGAAGAAAATGACAAAGGATTAAAATTTACAGTTCAAGACATGAGATCGCAAACATTACTGGAATACATAAAAAACAACAGGGTACGATTCACAAGAACCAAACTAAACATCATCCCCCACGAGGACTTCATAAACCTTCCTAGACACCAGTCACTAATAGCAGTCACAAAGAAACCTAAAAAATTAATTGCGCCAAAATGAATTTGATGAAAATAACAATAATTCAACACAACGTACTATCTTGGAATACCAATAAAATCACTCTATCAAACATATATAATACACTGGAGCCAGATATCATACTCATCAATAGTCACTGCCTCACAAACAGTCAACCTCTCAAGGTCTTCAATTACAATACATTCTAGTCAAATAAGTTGAACGAAAATTACGCAGGCACCGCAATAGCTCTCAAGAAAAACATCTCATACAGACTTCACGATAATTTTCATTCAGACATGATGGCAGTAACAATAGACACGTTCCAAGGACCAATCACTATAGGCACTACTTATACACCCCCAGAACGGACTACCTGCATTTCATAGACTTTCACACGCTTTTTAACAGACCTCATCCAACCTACTTTCTTGGTGACATTAATGCAGCACACGATATAACAGGATACTCAAACTGGAATAATAGGGGGAAACATCTCTACTACCTAATCACCAGACACAAATGCACATACGTTGGACCATATTTTCCCACTTGAATAACTCATAATAGCGCCACCTCACCAGATATAGTCCTGCAGAACAAACAAGCTTACCACAATATCTTTCTGAAGCCGGGACCAATCACTCCATCAGATCACATTCCCATAATAGCAACAATATCGGCAAATCCAATACAAATTCCCATAAAACCTCGAAGACATTTTCATAAAGCAGATTGGCAAGCCTATAGACAGAAACTTTCAGCAGTCACACCCCCATTGAAACAGGACCCGACGCTTAAAGAAATAGATCATTATTTGGAAATGTGGACAAAACACGTATTGGACGCCACCAAAGCAACGATCCCACTTATCACTCACAGAATCATACAAGGATTCAAACCAACTCATGAAACCCTGCAATTACAAGCACAATACCAGCAAACAATGCAATATGTTTACACAAACGGCCCTTCCATAGAACTCAATAGACACCTGACCGCAATCAAAACCAAACTACAGGAAGCATACAAAATAAAATATCATGAAACCTGGGAAGAACTAATTAAGAATCTTGAACTGCAGGAGGACCCGAAGGCATTCTGGTCATCCTGCAAGAGGATGATGGGGAACAACTCAAAACAAATAGTCCCATATATAAAAAACAATAAAATTCAATTACACACACCACAAGAAAAAGAACCTATTTTCAGAGAGCATTGGGAGGAAATATTTACCGAACAGGACGAACCATTTTTTGACAGAGGACATATTGAAGCAGTAAATAATCACATAAACAACATATGACATTCGATTGTCCCTCACAGAACAGGAAATATTAACAGACTTGATCCAATTCATTTTCCCCCTATATCATATGAAGAGCTACTGCACGCACTCAGATCATTTAAGCAGAAAGCACCAGGAATAACAGGCATAACCACTCTGCAACTAAAAAACCTCCCAAAAAACATGATACATTTTCTCATTTACATCTTCAACATGTCTATATCTGCAGGCTATTTCCCCGACAGCTTAAAATATGCAACAATGATTTTTTTACTGAAACCAAATTCATCCCTAAAATTAGTGCAGAATTATAGGCCGATCTCCCTCCTAGATGTACAAGGTAAATTACTAGACAAAATCCTAAACAACAGATTGACAAATTTTTTCACAATTCAGAACCTTTTCAACAGCAGGCAACATGGATTTAGATGCAACCGAGGAACTCACACGGCCCTAGCAACACTTCACGAAACTATATCAATCAAACTAGCACAAAAGTGTAAAATAGACATCTGTTTGAGAGACGTAAAGAAAGCATTTGACAAGGTGTGGCACTCTGGCTTGATCTTTAAATTATCACAAAAAAACCTTCCCCCTCTACTTTTACGGACTCTGAGCAACTACTTGAGCAATAGAACAGCAGCAATAAGAATAGCAAATTACATAGGACCCAAATTCGCATTGCACACCGGCGTACCCCAAGGAGCATGTTTATCCCCCACGCTTTACAGCTTCTACACCCACGATCTACCTCCTCCATTACCACATACGGATTATATATGTTTCGCAGACGACATCACCCAAATAACAGCCGGACAATATTCGTTGAGATTTGCAACATTAAGAACCAAAAAAGCAATAGAACAGATCAATTCATTCGAAAATAAATGGAAAATCCTAACCAACAGCAGCAAATTTGCCATTATTCCAATCAGTCGAAGGAAAACTCTTGATGTAATGATAAACAACCAAGTGATTCCATACACAAATAGAGGCAAAGTTTTAGGACTAAACATAACGTCACAAGGCATTTCATCTCAGGCTTCCACTAGACAAGCAATAGCGTACAAAAACCTAAACAGAATTCTCCGTTTCACTCATCTGTCCACAAAAACGAAATTAAAACTCTATATGGCCTACGTAAGATCACCACTAATATACCCGGTTATACCATTACACACAGCATCAGCATCATCAATATCCAAACTGCAAAAGGTTCAAAACAAAGCTCTCAGATTCATCACAGGCAACACACTAATAGACGCAATACCATCTGAATATATGCACATACAACTAAAGGTCCCTCCCATCAATATACTGTTGCATGAGCACGCAAACAAAATCTGGAACAATATGCTGCAATTTGACCCCGATCTGTATACTAATCTAACCTTCCCACCAGACCTCATCTCAGAACAAAACTCCAGATTCAAAAGCTCAAGGTTACTCGCAATGGCCCCTCCTCCCCCTCCAAAGTTTAATTGAACCACCAATATTTAACAAACATATCTATACGAAAAACCAACAAATTCTAAAACCTCTTCGGAGGAAGTGGGGGAAGACCAAAAATACTTTCATTTACATTTATTTTTTGTTTTTCTGGGGTTTTGGCGAGCGGTACGACGGTCTTCCCCCCCATGGGTGGGAAGCCGAAACCCCAGACATTTTACTTCATTTCAATCGCACTGACAAAAAAAATTTTTTTTTTCATTAATTATTTTTCATTAGTTTAAAAAGTTCTAAAATTCCTGTTTACTTGCACCTCTAATCATTCAATAGCCTTTCTGTAAAAAAGGTATGTAGTGTTAAGTGCGTCTGCAAAATTGTATCTAGGTGTATATAATGTATGATATGCACAGACGCTATAATTGTATATATGTTGTGAACAATAATTAACTTGAATTGTATGTATATACGTAGGTAGGTATGATAGGTGGAAATTACCATAAGAATAGATAAAACTTATAAATAATTTAGTGTATAGGTAAAAACTCATACATTAATCATAGGCACTAGACGATGTACATGTGTAGATATTAAATTGTTGATACCGTTGCTGAATAACTAGATAGGCCCAAGTCATAGTTCAGTACCACGAATGAAATTTTAGGTAATGCTTACTGTGTAGGTTAGATAAGTGTAATTGTTTAGATAGCTAGAATGTAGTGTAGGTGAAGAAGAAAAAAAAATGAAAATGAAAAAAAATAAAAAAATAAAAAAAAAATAAAAATGGAAAAAAACAAAAAAATGATGTATATATGCATATTGGTGTGCATGAGTATTGTCGGGTACGTGTGTATGTTTGTGGGTGTTTGAGTATGGGATGTATATAACTATTTGTGTGCTCTTGTGCTGTGTGTGGTATGTATATATATGTACGATAAAAAAAAATTGTATATATGTACTCATATGTATGTTTGTCGTGTGTGCACAATTAAAAAAAAAAAAAAAAAAACATTGTGGGTGCATGTGTCTGGTATGAATGTGTGTATATGTATGTAAATTTTGTAAATATGCATATATATAATAGAAAAAAAAATACATAAAAAATAAAATAAAAACAAATGAAAAAAAATGAAAAAAAAATAAAAAAAAATACATAAATAAATATTATATATGTATATGTTAGTATATAGTGTATGTATATATAGTGTATGTATATAGGGTATTGTAGATGAGCACAAGTTGCCTGAGCTTAAACTTAAGTTCACTTCATGTACGGATTACTGATGTCGCCCTCTACCGTGTATATAATAATACAATAGAGCAAAGTAGACGCGGCACAATAGAAAACATGAATAATTTTTTAGCATAAAATGCCCTGACGGGTACTTTTCCCTTATCAAATTAACTAATTAGCAGTATAAAGAACACAAGATGCACAAGATCACCTAATTATGCGTTAAGCGCCTTTTTCTTCTTCCACTACCCTTTTCCTTTTCTCTCCTCCTATTTCTCTTCTGGCACACTCTGTGCCAAACTCTAATTCTCTTCTCATCTTTCCTATTGTCACCCCTCCGTTTGAAAATGCGCCAGTATATGTCTTTTGTGAAAGTAAACCTTTTTTACTCATGTCATTTTTTCGATTTAGGCCTTAGTTTTTTTTTGACGAAAAATGTGTTTTTGGTATATTTTTCAAATTGGGACTCCTTCAGTTTTGATGCTAGAACAAAAAGAAAGACAGTTTTAGAACCCTTGGAACATTTCTAACAAACGTTCGTTCTGTTTATTTTCAAATTTAAATTTTTTCTATTTCATCAAAATTTTTGGAAATTTAAAAAAGCAGCAACAATTTTTTGGGTTTAGAGCTATATATTTCTTCAAGAATTCGAATTTGAAAATGAACAGAACGAACGTTTGTTAGAAATGTTCCAAGGATTCTAAAACTGTCTTTGGATTTGTTCTGGCATCAAAACTCGATAACTAGTCCCAGGATGAATGTTGAAAATTCGAAGTGTTATGCTCTCCGTGTTACAGTGGTTAAGGGATCGGGCTCGTATGTTGGAGTCGCGGGTTCGTATCCCGGCGCTGGCGCGGAGATTTTCCCCGTTAGGTATAAGGGAAAGCTCAAGCACAATACCTCACTCAACCCAGGTGTCGGAAATGGGTACCGGCCTTACGGGGGAACCGCCATGGTGTCCTATATATAGGGTTAGTTATAAGACATTTGAAAAACCAATGCTAAGATCATATGAATCAGGTTTGATTGGAAATAAAGCATCCCAAAGATGCCGATGTTAACCTTTTTTTTTGGGTATAGGCAAAAAAAAATTTTGTGTTGAAGTGTAATATAATGAACAATTGATGTAATTGAATGCAGTTTTAATTTTTATTTCGATACTTTCCATACATAACTTCATTTTCAAACTGTGAATTGTGATTGAAACAAAAAAATTAAAAAATTTTTTCCTTTTTTATCAAAAAAAATATTTTTTTTCTTTTTTCAGTGTGATTCTTATGAAATTTGACTATGGTATGTAACCTTTGAAAAGAAATACAAGTGATGCCAATAATTTTTTTGATTCAGGCCTTAGATTTTGCAAAAATTTGACATATTGGTTTTTAGGTATTGATATTTCACTAATATTGATATTTCAAAATGGAACTCCTCCTTCAGTTTTGATGCTAGAACAAAAACAAATGCAGTTTTAGAATCCTTGGAACATTTCTAACACACTCACATTCGGCTTTTTTTCCATTTTCCATTTGTTCTTTTTTATATGGGGTGAAAATCGGGAAAATTAAAAGATTTTGGGTGCTTTTCATTGATATCGATATTTCAAAATAGGACTCCTACTTCAGTTTTGATGCTAGAACAAAAACAAATGCAGTTTTAGAATCCTTGGAACATTTTAACACACTCACGTTCAGCTTTTTTCCATTTCCCATTTGTTCTCTTTATATATGGGGTCAAAATCAGGAAAAAGTTGAAAAAAATTTGGGTGCTTTTCGTTGATATCGATATTTCAAAATGGGACTCCTCCTTCAGTTTTGATGCTAGAACAAAAACAAATGCGGTTTTAGAATCCTTGAAACATTTCTAACACACTCACGTTCGGCTTTTTTTCCATTTCCCATTTGTTCTCTTTTTGCATGGGGTCAAAATCGGGAAAATTGAAATATTTTGGTCCCTTCACCCCCTCCCCGGGAGGGGGGGAATTATTGTCGTAGCGCCATAAAATTTTAGGAACGAATAGTCCACCAACTAAGGGTCCTTCTACAACAAAAACATGCAAAATGACCATGACATCGCAAGGGCCCCTAAGGGCCCCCGGATGATCCCCTCAAATAATACTTTGTCCTCCCAAAGTGGTGCCTTAGATCCCTTTTAAGCCAAGTTGTCTCTTTTTCTTTAAACCTGTATAAATAAGAGAAAAGAAACACTTTTGACCTTAAGTTGTGAGGTCTCTCTACATGAAGCTCATTACAGTGCCTCTTAAATACACGGATACATTTCAACGAAGACAGTGATCTATTTTCTTTTGTAAGAATAGCGCGTACAAACATGAGCAACTGCATAATTCGACAAAAAACATGTAAAATTTCATGCAAAATATTGTGCTTCTCAGCTATGTAATCTAATGTTGGGATATTGAAATACAACACAAATAAAACTTGAGGGCTAACTAAAGTAAATGCACTGGTGCACCATCAGCGTAGTCACACCGAGCTAGGGGGGAGCTCGTCTATTTTTCGCTATTCCACTGGCCAACATTTGAAAGAGAATACGAAGCTATTATGGAACTATTGCATAATGGGTTCTACAACCACCTGCGTCGCCTGACAGTGTAAATATCTGTATAGGATACTTGTAGATATGCATGAAATTTAACTGGGATTCCTTTATTTCCGTTATTTCATGTACTGATGAATCTTGTCGCCCCTTACTGTTGAACAGGGCATTGTAGAGCGTAGCATGATACGCCACAATTAAGAACGATAAATTACTTTACGCATATAAAGCCCTGATGGGTCCCCCTCCCCTTATCGCTTCTTAGTTAAATAGTGTCAGATAGAAGACAAGATGCACAAGATCATCAAATTATACGCCTAAATGCGTCTTTTTAATCTTCATCGATTCCTTTCCATTTCTCTCCTTCTTTTCTCTCCTGACACACTTTGAGTCCAATTCTAGTTTTCTTCTCTTTCCTTTTGTTACCACTTCTACCCCGGCCAGTCTTCTCACTGTGGCTCCGATATTGACATCACGCCGAAGACGCTCTGCCAGCACTAGTCTCTACTGCCTCTACAGCCACTTCGCACTCAACCGCCATCCGCGCTGCAACTCCAGGTCATCTGACGGTCCTCTAAGGCGTCTCTTGGTGCGTTACTAGGTGACAGCAATCTTTCTCCTCGTGTGCCATCATGAAATAAGAGATGGATGCATAGATAGGAATTCTCGTCTCCACTTATCGTCAAACCATATTTACTCCAGTTGTGTTTTTACCCTCTCGGGTTCGTTCGTAGCTCAGGCACTCGCTTCGGGCATTGATATTCATAGTCCTTACATATTCATAGTCTGTCCGGAGTGTAAAGTAGTCTGCGAGAGAACACCACAACTTTGAATATCAATGCCCGAAGCGAGTGCCTGAGGTACTAACGAACCCGACAGGGTAAGAAAACATAACTGGAATAAATGCCATTCTATTAGGAATATCGCCGACAGTAATGGCACGCGAGGAAAATATTGCTTTCAGGTAGTAACGCACCAAAATACGTCTTGGAGGACCGTCAGGCGATGTGGAGTGGCAGCAAGAATGGCGGTAGAATGACTGTTGAGTGCGAAGCGGCGGTAGAGGCAGTTGAAGCTGTAACTGGCGGAGCGTTTTCGGTGCGTGTTGTGAAGATCAGAGCCTCGGTGAGAAGACTGGCCGAGCTCCTACTGCACTCCGTTATATAGGGCCTGGTGAGTGCGGTAACGGGCTGACCGCGCGTCCCCATTGGTTGGTGGGTAGGTGGTGTCTCGACGCTTGCTGTTGTGTGGGGTGGGGCCTTGAAGCCTGTCGTTGCGTAGGGTGGCGTCTTGAAGCCCGCCGTTGCGTGAGGTGGCGGCTGGTCGCTCGAAGCTTGTCTGGTGGTGTTCAAGCAAACGGCTTGTTGAGACCACTACAGTTCTTAAAGACTCGTTCATTGTGCAATTCTTGTGCACTTGGATTTGATAAAATATTTCAATATGGCTTTATTTAAATCTAAGATTAAGACAAACAATGTTTCTGTGGTCGATAAATAAAATAACACTCTTTGTGTGACAACGTAACCTTGCTACACGCAGACTCGCTTACCTCAAAAGCACCCTCAGTCTAGCTGCTCTGTGCGAGTAAGCCTCGTGCAGCCTAGCTGCACCCGCAGCTCTGCTGCTTCGTGGTTTCCTTCAACTCCTACCAACACCACTGCCTCGTTTCGAGTCCAACCCCCGGACCACTTTCTGCACAAGGCTCCGACTGATCTATAGTCACACAGATTACCGCTACCGAATTCACTAATGCTAAGAAATCGCCGAGAACAATGTACGGAGCACACAATGTAAACACCTTTCACGAGCACAGCTACTCGTCAAATGCAGTCTAAGCCAGACTGCAGCCGGCGCCAAGCCTCCGCAGCGCTATCTCACGGGAGCATACATCACAGTACCTTGATTTACATAATGGTTGGGTATTCAAAGTTCAGTGTACTAATAGGGTAACTCCTGACTTAATTTTTATTCGTGTTCTTCGATACTATCCTGTGTTCGAATACCTTTTATGTCTGAATACATACGATTACCATGGCCAAGGGGTTAAGAACGCGCCCTGCACGAGAAGATATCGGCAGTTTAAATTTCGGCAGTGCCACTCGGTGTCTCTCCCTGTTGGGAAAACTGAAAACTCAGCCCAATTCCCCACTCTACCTAGGTGTCAGAAATGGGTACAGGCTTGACTGAGGGTAACCGTCAATGCGTCCTGGTATTAGTTGTAAGGCACTTTAAAAACCAATGTACAAGATGATATGTGTTAGCCTTGATTGGAATAAAGCATCTATTTTATCTCTGAGGGTTGTTTAATTCGGCAGACAATTGGATTTTGCTCATTCGTGGGCTCATTGACACTGGTATTATTCACCTCCCGTGTTTGCCTATTGGTCGCGGACTCGGTAGCGGTAGGATGTGCGGGAACAATGGTGCAGAAATCGTTTAAAATGTCAGAGAAAAATAATTTAACCAAGTATGAAACCCACACTGTCAGTGAATGTGTTTGCTACCCTTAGAACTGCGAAAAGAGAGAAAAGAACTGTTGTCTTATGCTGCTTAACTTAGGGGAATTTATATGCAAAGCCGAAAAAGCAGTGCTGTTAAGATGTGTGAAATGTTGTGCCCGCTCCGTTCTCAAACGATAGGCCTGTCTGAAGTGTCATTTCCCTCAGTATTCCCTCACCTAGCTCGTATACCCCCCCCCCCCCCTCTTCCCCCCACACACACACACGCACCCTCCGCACTCATGCCTCCCGTCTTCTCACCGTTCAGAGTATGGTAAATCCTTAACTTTTTCGCTCGAAACAGTTAGAGATATTGATTTTATTTGATTTCATAAACTTGAGTAATGTTGAATTTCTCAGGGATGTTTTTTGTTTACCTTCTACGCACTCGAGACGGCGAATCTGGGAAAAAAGTTGTGTTTTGTCTCTCCTCTCTCTACCGATACCGATATTTTAGTGAGCTATTAATTTCAATGAGAATAACGGGTGAATGAGAAGTTAAAAGACATCTACTATCACCTGGGAAAATAGGATAAAAAGTGTAACCTATCTCGAATTATAATTCAAATATGTTCTCACTAAAAGCGCTAGTCCTCCTACAGATGATATGTTTCTGCTGATCGTACAAAATTACTGCAGCGGAAGGAAGTCCATTCAAACGAAGGACAAGACTGAAGATGTAACTGCACACTGTAATAACCTTTTTTTCAATGTGACAAAAATTTATTAAATGTATTCTCCCTCAATATTTCAAATCACATTTTGCACCTGATCTCATTCTCTTAAATAGTTGAAACGTCTTTCAAACAGGAAGAAACTTTCAGTAAACTAAAAACAATCACGACTCTTGTCGTAGACTGTCACTTAGGGGTACAAAATATGAAACTGCGCACAATCAGTCTCTAGAAACAGACATTTTGAACTCAGAAGCACCACCGACTGTAACCAACCATCACTATAAAGATGTCATAGTTCAAGGCCGACCCCCGCTCTCCCTCTTTCTCGCTTAGAGCAATTCTATCTTCTCTCAGCTGGAAGCTTAAATACCTCGATGAACGGCTTCAATTTGCTTCACTTTTCATAAAATGCTTACCGATCGAGGTAAAAATTAACAAATCAGAATCCGTGATAAATATACTAAAGCTACTTTATGTTCGGAATACAGATGTAACTTTGCACATATAACGCACAATGCATCCCTACGGGACTCTCTTAATTCGCAGCTCGGAAAGTGGCATTATCTAAACCAACGTTGCTCTCCAAGACATTCCGAAAACTGGTTATCTCAAAGCCGGAATGCTTCCTCACTGAGCACAATGCCTGCAAGTAGGAGACCTTCATTCTCACACCCGCTGGATCCTAGTGCCTAAACGACAGGAGACTCGCAAGCAGCCGTCAGTACTTCCGTCAGAGGATGTGTGTCGCCTTGCGAAGCAAGGTCAGTGAAGACCATGTTACCAATATTGCCTGATGAAGGAAAACAAATCTGTCAACCCTCCAGCAATCATTTGAAGGTTCCAAGCAGCCAAGCCTCAGCTGCAGCACCATGACCACCTGCGCCTCATCTCAACGAGCAAAACAGCGCGGCATCTCCACAGCTCTGCGTCACCAACAACGCTCAGAATTGTTCATCATCGACGGGGACACCAATGCCATCCTCATCAATAGTACAGGACAGAATAGTAGCTATTAATAATAAGGAATCCTGTCCAAACATTTCAAGCGTGGTAAAATTTTCATTCTCTAGATGATATGTTCGATAATATTCGCGCACAAACCGATACTGGCAGTAAAAACCCACAGAGCGTAAGCTGTGAGAACAAGGGAAAATTTACAGTACAGACAATATAAAAGACATTGTCACTTCTTTTAATGGGTACTTGCACCCGTTTCATATAACAAGCTCGCAAAAAATTCATGAAATTATTCACAATCTATCTCTTACAGCTAGATTTTTCAATAAATCACTGAGACAACGTGTGACTCCACGCCCGTCGTCGATTTTCTCTACAGTATGAGACATTCAAATCTTAACCGAAAGACTTTCTGCGTTAAATTCACAGCTGAGTTATCAAGACCTTGCGCCTGGGGCATCTGCCGGTATTTCTTCTTATGTCGACTCCAATTGTCGAGAACCTTATGATACTTTGCTGCTAGACGACAATATCCTAAGCACAATCAGAAGGAAGGACGTCGATCGTTCGTGTTGGATCCAAACTGTTCCCTCTGGGCGTATGGATGACTTTCTCAATGCTATAAATCGCATGCCTAGATTTAACAATTATATACTAAGTTTTGATGGTCTCTGCCGCTCACCCTCAGACACAGCTCAAATCAAAAACTTATTGTGAAGAAGTACGCACATTCTCGTATTCATATTGCTAATGCTTGCAGTACACAAGAATTCAACAAAGCGATACATTTTTGCAAAAATCTTGGTTAAAACTTGATTCAACTTTAAAATTACCTAGATAACTTCCAATGGCCTCGCACCCAGGAAGAAAACTTTCGTTTACAACTTGCAATGAAATCATCATTGCGAATCAACGTGCCACATTGTCCTCATTTCAACAAATGTCGAACAATAAGTGAAACTTGTTGTATATCAAAATGTGCATCGCATTGGGAGCGCCGGAAGTCTTTGTTAGGCGTTCATCTCCGGATAGGGGAAAAAACAAAAAGAATCTGTGAAAAATATTAGAGAAAAAAGAAAAATGAAATTAAAAATAATAGGCAGAGAAGTACTGTACGCAGCTTTAAGTACAACCAAATAAGGCAGAGAAGTATTGTACGTAGCTTCAAGTACAACCAAATAAGGCTGAGAAGTACTGTACCCAGCTTTAAGTACAAACAAATAAGGCAGAGAAGCACTGTACACAGCTTTAAGTACAACTAAATAAGGCAGAGAAGTACTGTACGTAGGTTGCTTCAAGTACAACCAAATAAGGCAGAGAACTACTGTACCCAGCTTTAAGTACAACCAAATAAGGCAGAGAAGTACTGTACGAAGCTTCAAGTACAACCAAATAAGTTAGAACACTCAAGCTGGTTCTCACAATTTTCTTCAACAGTTGCTGGGTGATATAAGTCAATTTCTCCGTGGTATTCAACAATAAACCTTATTTAACCTAATCTAAACAACTGTGAGAGAATAAGTCTCAAAAATAGAAACACCAATATAGCAAGACTCATAAAAATTGACAAGTGAAGAAAACCAGGCCTTAATCTGGAGAATGTTCTAAATTTCATTTTATCTTGAATATATTCCTTAGTGGATTACCAGACTCATTTTACTTCTATGTATTAAGAAACATAAAAGGAGAGTAAAATAAAAATATAATCATTGACATAAACATTAGATATGTTTTTTTTTCAAACATGGCTTTGTTGATTCAGATAAGATTTTTGAAGCACTGACAATAAATTCATGATGAGCAACATAAATTTGCACCTTATATCTATACGAAACATCAATGATTTATTATTTATATAAAAAACGCCAATAAAAGGAACACGATAAAGTAAGTATTTTAGAAATACACAAAAAAATATGAATATACGCAACGCAACACGTCAAAAATACTAAACACTTCACAAACGTTTTACACCCCTTATGTTTATTTTCTCTGCAGTTATTATTTTCTGACAGGTGACTGACCCTGTCTCTCTTTCTTGCAATAGCAACATCCGATATCAAACAGTCGCTGTTTACAATTTTTTTCATCACTAATTCCTTGCTTAGCACAGGCTCCATGTTTAAATCACAAAAGGGAATTGAGACACCATCCCAGAGAAGTGTTTTGTTTTTAAAATTAATGATAGCATCTTTCAAAACATCACGGCCTAAAATCAGGTCGTAATTAAATTTAGCCTCCTTTACGACAAGGGCATTAGTTTTCAGTACTTTTTTAGTGCCTGGAATGATAATAGACAACTCTACTTCTCCGCTTACGTTACTTTTGCCGTTAATGCCCTTCACTATTAAACGACTAGGCTTAACTTCTTCGTTCAAATTTTTAACCTGCCTGTAACTTATTAGGCATTTCTCTGACCCGCTGTCTAGCAAGGCACTCAAATACTGCTCATTACTTTGTAATATTATCGTTGGTTTATTGCTTCCCTTAAACGCGATCAAACCAGCGTCTTCTTTATTGCAATTACTTTTCACTACTCTAGCAGAGAAATAGGCCTCGACTGCTTTGCTATCTGCGAGTTCTTCGTCTTGCAATAATTTATACCTATTCTCGCAGTTAAACAAGGGATCAATGAAAGATTTGGTTGTCTCGGTGGTATCTGGACTTTCGGTCACGGCTGCAAGATTAACGAGGGTGCTGCCAACCTCGGGCTCCTCAGTGAAATTCAACTCATCCTTCCTACTACCTCTACCTGTTCCTAATTTTCGCTTAAAAAATTGCCTGACTCGGCTTCCGACCAATGCACTTCACTCTTACCGCGCGTTGGGCCACCCCTATTAACATTGCCACCGCGTAAATAAGTCTTATAATTGCGTACTTCTGTTCCTGTTGCTCGACAATTTTTTACCACATGGGTTCCACCGCATGCAAAACACCCCCTCGGAAACTGATCTCTCTTGGGTCTGCACTCAAAATGTCCAACCATCGAACATGTATTACAGAATGGGAATCCCTTTTTTTTCGTTGCTTCATACTTGGGAAAATGACCCGAAGCCTGACCAGAAACATTAGAACTACTGTTGTCTGTTCTCATCATGTTACACTCCAAAGATCCATTTGCTCAGTCACCTACGTAACTGCTAAACTCTCTCGCCCTACCACGAGGATTTCCTAACCAAGGTCTTGGAGAGATCCTTCGCACTCCTGAACGGTAGTTCCTACGGTAATTTCCTACACGTCCGTAGAACACCTCATTTTCCGGAATTTGACCCGGCGCATCAATGCCTTCGTCAAACTCACTGGCTATATCACCTACATAGCTCTCACTTTCGTTTCTGACTGGAAATTGTGACACAAGAATCTTTTTGGACTCCGCTTGACCTCTGACAGTTGAAATTAACCTCGCCAGAAGTTCTTCAGCGGTGCTGAATTGGTGCTCAAAAATTTTTCTAGCGAACGACTCGTCTAATAACGGCCCAAGAACTGTTAGCGCCAGACTGTAAGACATGCTATCTCCTACAAACCGTCTAAGTTCTGGCTGACTCGTACAAGCCTGATAATACGGGTGTCTCTGCCACCCCAGCGAGGCTGACGTCAAAATTTTTTCAGTGAGTTTACGTATCTTTGAAAACGCCGTTACCAACTGCGCGGCTAATGCGTTATTCCTAATCAATTGCAATTCATTCAAGTCACAGGCCAAGGCGTGGATGCTTTTTTCTCAACGACATACGTATATATCATCGAGGATTTTAACTACCTGATCAAACGTATAGTTTAAATCTGCGTTCACTAGTTTGGTCACTACTGCGTTAAAGTCTCCTACGTTTTTATTAGCGGAACGCACAAGGAATTCTTTTTTCCGTTCATCACTGGTCGCGTCTGGGAGTAAGGACATATAAGCTTTTAAATTTTCTATATGAGTTGCGAAGGACTTGTTTTCTAGGATCTCTCCATCATTCTGCCTCCTTCTCCCGCTAAACGTCGGCAACTCAGCATTAGTCATTATCGTTCCAACGTTAGGTACATTAATATTTGCTGCGATGTCACGCGCGAGTTGCGCCCTATCATTATTCCCACTAACACCTGCGCCTCCACTTGTGGTCGGGGTCGTCATTGTGGTAGATTGTGTCACACTAGTAACCCTTGGCTTACTGATCCGACCACTTTTTGTTACTGTGGGTTCTGTGCGAATGAATTCCGGGTCGCTATCCGAGGAATATGACATTAAACCCACCACAGCACTATTTTCAAGGAATTTTCCTATTCACAATCAAGGATATGCAAAAAAATAATGTCGCATTCCGCAAAAAAAAAATAAATACACCTCTAATTTCAATCAATATACACAAAAATTAAATAATAGCACACACAATAATAACGCAATAATAGCAATAATAGCCTCCAAAAATTAAAACTACAAGAACACAACCTCCAGAGAAATTCTTGACTCTCTAGGCGAGCTCGGTAACTCTAGGTAACACTCCAGTACTTTTATGCAGAACTTTTACGGTAACCCACAAAAACTAGACTTCCCCTTGAACTGAAAAGTTAAATTCGAAATGCATAAATTTTCAATACTCAATACACAGAATTTTCCGTAGTCTACAGCATACGTGGCAACACTCCAGACTCCGAGAACAGAGCTCCAAGGAAGAAAAATGAGAACAACCAAAGTTACTTTACGTCTTACCACTTGATAAACAAAATCAATACGCCCAAATCCTTCAATTAACCCTGTTAATGACAATCCGCCAAATTCTACACTTACTTTGGATATTTAAGGAAATTTGACGTTTATACAGCTAATCCACAGGGCAGCTAAATCCACAGGTACTCCCGACGCGGTCTGTCTCTCACTATGGTTATTGGCAGACTGAATGCGCTGACAGGGACAGAGGCTCAGAGCCTTGATCGCCTACCCGCATTGCGGTAATAAAAAAAATAATACTCGGCAGCAACGCTCTCGTTGCACCCGCACTGCAGTATAAAAAAAATACCAGAAGAAAACTTAACTGCAAACAGAATGTCGACTGCAGGTACGTTGCTTGCTGCTGCTGCTGGGGTTATGATGCCGCTGTTGCTTGTTGTTGAAATGCAGGGTATCGGGGCAGCGTACTACGTTGCTGACGGTACACGGTGATAATGGTTTCAAATTTGGTACCACGTTGATTCTTTGATGATTTTTAGTTGGTACCTTGATTCCCTCAGTTTTTTTTACTGCAACAGTTTTTTGGCACCATTTATAACACCATTAGCACGTAGTAATGTCTCAAACAAGTTAAAATAAGTTCTTGTTCACTCAATTGTTTGTAGCACTTGATGATTTACAAGATCGTTCCTTTATTGAGTGTTCGTCGCGGGAAATGCTGCGACTTTTATTTCAAATACAAATTCAATATCCTCTCCCGACTCGTACACAAGGATTCTGGTGCGAAACGGTGAATCAAGGTTTAGGAAGACTGTGAATTGGGAGTAAACCTCTTGCAACACTTCCTTAGGGACTTTAAACCCGAGAACAAATGTAGATTCTCGCGGTTGCCACAATTCTGTATTACTTCCGTTACACATTTGAGATTTTATAATGTTCTAAAGAGTCAGCTACTTGACACTTCCTCTCTTCTCAATTGATAATATACGTTTACGTGAGTTCCGGTCACCACAAACTGTTGCCACCAATATACGGTGGTTGAATGATAAACAGAGGTAAGCTTGGTGGAGCGTTTATTGGGCAATTGGCACAGGAGGATGAGCGAACCGAAGAGCACCGCAAGCTAAACGCGCATGGCCTTTATAGGGTGCGGTGTTAAGAATACACCAGCCAGATACAGACATACAGACATGTACGGCAACGCTCGTACATATCTAAAAGATATTGATAACAGCAAATAGAACACCATAAATGGTAAATATAGGAAAGTTCAGTATCTTCAAAAATGCATTTCCAAGAATGCTTGGAACTGTACAATTTGCAAAAAAAATAACCACTATAAAAAGTAGCACTTTCTTATAGAAAACCATAGACAAGATTTTGCATCTCTTCTGTAAACAGAAGGATGCTTTATTCCAATCAATCAAGCAAGCCAGATACATATCGTCTTGTACAACAGTTTGGTTAATGTTAAGAAGATGCAACTAATCGATTTTCGAAATTTTGTTGCCTGTATCATTGTAATTACATCGAAATGAACAACTTTTCTTCAATGCACTTTTTGGGGCAAATGAGTATTTAACGAGTTATAGCGGTAAATCACCTACCGCAACTCTGGTATTTGAAGCGGGAAGAAACTGTTCTGAAAGGAAGACTACAATGGACTCTCCCTTCGGACGCGCTCGAATGACCCAGCGCATTCCAGCCATCAAAAACAAAAATTAACATACTGATATAACTCGTAAAATACTCGTTTGTCCCAAAAAGTGCACAGAAGAAAAGTTGTTTATTTCGATGTAATTACCATGATACAGGCAACAAAATTGTAAAAATCGATTTGTTGCATCTTCTCAACATTTACCAATAGTTTTTCAAATGCCTTATAGCTAAAATCAGTACGCCATGAAAATTTAAATTTTAGGTTTAATGGTTTGAAGCACTTGAATTCTAGCTAAGGTAATTCAACAAATATCGAACTGAACTGATTATCGAACAACTTTGAAAATATGCGCTTAATAAATTAAGTAAGCAACCAAACTTGCTCAGTGCCGGTGATCGTACATCTAAAACTCCTATTTTAGTGATAAGAACTCATTTCTGTGAGCTGCAAACTGCTACCAGCTGTTGCGAACGCATTTTCTGTAGGACCCTTACAAATTGGTCATATTTTTCCACTTGAAAAATCTTACGCACCTCGAGAAAATTGCGACGGTTTAACTGTTGTTGTGCCAACGTCATGTATGTGCCAAAGGGTATTGAAAGTCCGGGAGAGCTTCTTGGTATACTTGGGTAGAGAGGTACACACTACCAAATGCGACTTTACGAGCCGGGCACGTCCCTATATACCTTCTAGGTTTTGCTGAGCCAGCATGCGCACTGCGACAAACCCGCACCAGGGCGTTGCACTAGCCTACGTACGAACCTACGTACCAAACTGCGCAGATACATACCTTCCCCCCTTCGTAGGAGCGGGGACCAAGCACAAAAATAAATGAAGCAAAGATCAAGATATATAAAAAATGAACACCGCAAGGGAAAGGCACCCAGCTCATGAAAGCCAAAAATAATATCATCGTTGTGGCAAAACAACAGCCATCAACAGGAGAAACAAACGCGTACAGTTAAAATCGACAAAAACATCGCAAGGAAATTGAAAATCTAACGCTAATTACATCAAAATAAACATCGAAAAATATGAAGTCGAAGAAACTCTACGGTTCCAACAACCAGGATTTAACTTACTTTCCAGCCATACACTGAAAGGTATATCCAAAATAAAATTCGCTAACATCAACATCAACCATGAAGAACACAATTAACTCTAACAATATTGGTGAGAGCAGTTGAAATTATAACGCAACAAAAATTAAAAAAAAAATCGCATCGTTGAAACAACAACTAAAAAAATTTTCACTCAAACATAAAATGAAACACGGCACGCAGAAACCTCGTACATTTGCATCGACACTTGCCATAAAATTAAATAAAAACAATACACTCGTTAAAGATAATAATAAACACGCATGAAAATAATTACACAATTCCTCTAAAATTTAAATGATCAAAATATTCGCATGAAATGAGTTATCGAAAAGCAAAATGAAACAAATCATAATTATACACCTGAACATTGCATCGACTCGAGCATCTTCGCGAACATGGGTAAAATTAAATACTAAAAACACAAAGGTGGAAATACAACTTAATAATAATTCCTGAGTAAATAGTAAAACATCCGCTTACATCGCTGGTGAATGAGTAACGCATTTTAGGCAACACCAAAACCGTCTAGTACCATCGCATCTAACACACTCGCGGCACGTCCTTTTTTTATGGGTCGTTATGCGCTGGCATTGTGCGCAGCTGCTGGTTGGCAGGGCTCGACCGCAGCTGCTGGTTGGCAGGGCTCGACCGCACCTGCTGTCGGCGGAGAATGAAGTCCTCAGACCTCAGTCGCTCCGACAACAAATTCAATTCCCGGCGAAAATAGAAGAGAGACACTTCCAGCGCCAACGAAAAAGGGAACAGAAAGATAAGAGCAAGATCCGAAACCCTATCTGGGAGGATGTCAACCAGGGCGTTCGCGCGCACCCAGTCCTCCGACACCCTGCCTTGGTGTTGTTCCAAGGCGTTAGTAAGCGCCTCCACGCTGATAGTCGTCATTCGATTCCCCATCGTGGACGTCAGGGACGTTAGCGTGTTCGTCCTGGAATCGAAACAGAGACAGTCCGATTAGCATGGCCTCAAAGGAAATAACAGGAAATCAATAGTAATAACGTCAAAGTTTTGAAAAGGACAGCCGCAAATGAAAGAAACAAACAGCATGTCAACGCGGCTCATGTCCCGAACAGACACACCCGCTACTGAGCTACTGCATAAACAACCCAGCACTCTGCTCGCACAGCGTGCAGGTACCGCGCCACGTAAGCACAAGGTGGACATTGAATCTCGCATATCTGTTAGCAGATGCAAACCTTCATTGTGAAAGAAAAACGAGGGACACCCTCAATGGCGGACTTAGATCCTACGATACTTCAAACACATGAAAGTTATAGGAAAAATACGTACAATAATATAAGAAAAATCCAAGTAAAAAGCTGATATATAAAAGTAAACAACGAAACAATAAACTGAGAACAGAAATACTTCAACACAAAAAATTAAAATGCTAAACATTGGAACGCAGTCAATCGTAAGTCGTGCACTCGTTCAAGACGTCTTACGTAAAGGTAATACGTGGTTCATGTTACTTTTGTAAGTCCTATTTCCAATTTTCAACTCTACGTAATTGCGGTTGATTTTTGTAATGATTCATGGCCCCAACCATGACAGCTGCAACTTATGATTTCTCAAATGATTGCGTAACAAAACACGATCTCCAAGGGCAAAATTTTTATTTTTTCGGCGAAGGTTCTGGTACATTGTCCTGTCACTGGTGTTATTAATTATCACAGATCTAACATTTTCTACAATACGGGCCGCTTCCTTAGCTCGAAATTTCACCAGGTCAGCTACGGTATCGTAACTGTAGAGGGTTTCAAATGTTTGAGCGTGGAAGTTCGGACAGGTATCTCGTCCAAAGATAATGTAAGAGGGCTTTTCCCCCAATGTAGTATTTAGAGCGTTGTTAATAGCATTCTCAGTGATGTTGAGACACTGATCCCATTCTGTGTGAACCAATGAATTAATGTACAATTTGAGTACATTTGTTATTTTTCTATTATTCCTCTCCACAATAGCGTTACCATGAGGGCTCCACGGGAGAACCTCTTTTTTCGCAATGGCATGAATTTGAGCAAACTTTTTAACTGCCGCAGATTTAAATTCTAAAGCTTGGTCACTGAGAAGTGTTTTCGGATAACCGAATGTCGCAAAGCAGTCGTCTAGACAAGAAACAACTGTGTCTGCCAACCGGTCTGATGTGGCATAAAGCTTACAATACCGAGAAAATAAATTTATAACTACCAAAATGTATCTATTCTGCTGCCCCGCAGTTGGCAAAGGACCAAGGAAATCCATGGAAACAACCTCGAAAGGTTCGTTAGCAATTGGTGCGTCTAAAATTTTAATAGGTACAGTACTGTTGGCTTTAAGAATTTTACAGACATCACACATTTTCACAAATTTACCAATGACAGTTTTCTCTAATAAATGATAATAACGTAATTTAAATTTAAAGAGCGAGTGCACAGCATCTGTATGATACAAAGAATGTATACTGAGCACCGCCTTATTCATTAACGATGTCGGCATAACCGAAGTTAAAATAGTACTTTTCCTAGAGTCTATCTGTCTCCGTCTGTAAAGTACGTCGTTTAAAATTAAATACTTTTGCAAATCAGGAATCGTGGATGTACTTCCATTTAGTAAAGCGTCCTTAACTTCAGAACAGAATGGGTCTTGCTGTTGCTCCGTCCGAAACTCGTCAAGGTCCCAAGATACCTCTGTCGGTTTAGGAATGTAGTCTGTCAGCTGCGGTGAGGCAGCCGCTGCCGGCGCCAGTCGGTCAGGGTGCGTCTGAGGGTCTGTTGCGTCTACGCCAGGGTTCAGTGCACCACGTCTGGTGGTCACAGGGAACACGTCGACCTCTTGAAACTCCGCACAGTCGTCAAGGTCAGAAACAGTCAATTTCTCAGGCAATCGGCTTAAACAATCGGCTACGATGTTTTGTTTACCGGGGAAATATTTTACAATGGGATCAAAGGAATGAACTGTTAAACACCAGCGTGCCATTGCTGAATCGTCGGGAAGCTTTTAGAAGAACAAGGGCTGCAACGGTTTATGATCCGTGTACAGATAGATTGGATATCCAAGAATGAGATATTTGAAAGCTTTCAGCGCGCTCACGATGGCGAAGAATTCTTTTTGGGTAGTACTATATCGTTTTTGCGTGGAATTCAAACTCTTGCTATAATATGCTATTGGTTGCATTGATTTTTTCGAATCGTTTCCGTGCTGTAAAAGCACTGCTCCCATACCAAAATTAGAAGCATCTGTAAATACATGGAAAGACTTATTAAAGTCAGGATGCCGTAAAACGGTATCTGATGTCAAAACTGATTTAATTTTCTCAAAAGCTTCCTGACATTCTGGCTTCCAGGTAAACTCAACGTTCTTTCGTAGCAATTGATAAAGTGGGTATGAAAGCGACCCAAATAGAGGAATATGACTTCGAAAGTAATTTGCGACTCCCAGAAAACTTTGCAATTCTTTCACATTTTGGGGAACGGGAAAGTTTTGTAGCTTCTCCGATTCTTTGCAACGAATGCCGTCTGCCGACACTATGTGACCTAGATACTCTATCGAACTTTTTAAGAATTGACATTTCTCAAGTTTAAAGGAAAGACTCCCACTACGTAGTTTCTCAAAAACACTGTTTAAATCTTTTAAATGCTGGTTCATTGATTTGGAGAACACCAAAATGTCATCGAGAAACACAAACGCGAATTTCCCGACAACAGTAGCAAGTACGGAAGACATCACTCGCTGGAACACACTTGGAGAAGAAGAGAGACCAAAGGGGACTCTCCGAAATTGAAATTTCTCGTAACCAATACTGAACGCAGTGTATTTCCGACTACTTTCTTCCAATTCGATCTGGTGGAATGCAGATCGCAGATCCAAACTGGGAAATACACTATTTCCACCAAGAGTGTAAAGAATTTCGTCGATTCGGGGGATAGCGTAAGAGTCTTTTACAATGATTTTGTTTAAAGCACGGAAATCAATGATTGGGCGTATTTCTCCAGACTTCTTTTTTACGCAAATAATATAGAAGTTAAATTCGGACATGGACGGTTCGATTATTCCCTGGGCGATCATTTGTTTTTTTGCTTGCACCAACTCCTCTCGATATCTATGAGGGATTCTATAGGGAGAAATGTTAGGTACTGGAGAATTGGGTTTCAATTCAATTTTATGTCGCATTACATTCGTAACGGCAATAGTTTCGCCTTCTAACGTAATTACGTCTCTAAAATCATTCAACAATTTTATCAGTAAGGGTTTCGCGTCGTCGTCGTCACAAACTACGTCGTCACTCGTCAGAGGGCGTCGTTCGCTCTTACCTCTCTCCGGTACATCGTCTTTCTGTGCATTAATTCCTACTTCGTCAACACGAGTATTGTTGCAACAATGCCCCGCTTGGTCAGACCCCAACCCAACGTCTTTACCAGTGATGGTTTTAAAGCTTCCACCATAACAACTGTCGACCTTGGGTAGATCCGCCGTACCGTTGACTTCACATAAATTAGCTTCACGCACAGCTTCGTGCACCGTAGACATATATATTTCTTGATCTATTTCCATATCGTCTACTGCTTCAATATTACTCAGCATGCTATTTTCACTAAAGTATACCACGTCATCCGAGACGTTTAAAAGCATGACAGGGACAAAACCCTTCGAACCTATTGTCACTACTGATTCGGCCACATAAATGCCATTTCCAAGAATTCTCTTATTCATTATATACTTTCCGGGTTTAACGCTCTTGACATACCCATTAATTACTCGTAAGGAATTACTCGGCATCTCTACTGATCCACAGTGAACAACGATCTCTCGTCTCTTAGTTTTTTCACTTCTTTCTCTGGGTTATTCCGCTGCTCCGCAGCATTTATCCCTAGGCTTTTTTGTTGCCTTTCGCCGTTTTCTAGACCTCTTTTTCTAGGTACCCTCTGCTTCAGCAGATATTTTTCTTTACGCCTCCTCTGGGCAATCACGTCTGCCATCAGACACTCTGCATTATTCACGGTATTGAAAAATATTTCTCTCTTACTTTGACCTTGCAATTCCTGCACATCATGAAACGGCCCTTTTACACCGTCAAGAACAATGAATCCTTCTTTAAAATCAATCACGGAATTTTTTAGAACATCCCTACCGAGGATTACATCATAATTAAATTCACCGTCTTTCAAAATCAAAGCGCTAGTATTTATTTCTTTATTAGTCGGCAGGGTAATACAAAGGTCAACTTCGCCTGTCACTTGGCTTTTCGAATTGATTCCCCTGATACTCCCAAGCACTAGGCTTAATTCGCTCGTTAAGGCCTTTTAAATTCCGGTAACTGACTAGACACCTATCGCTCCCACTATCAATCAGAGCGCTCATCAATCGTGTATCATTCTTTAGAAGAATCGTAGGTTTTTTAGATCGTCTTAAAGAAAACAAACCATCGCTTTCTTTTCTCAAACGACCTACTTTCATTATCGTCGCTGACAAACAAACTTCTACGGGTAATTCAGAGTTTGCACCTACAGTAAGTTCTTGTTCACCTAGTAATTCGAACTTATTCTTACACTGGAACATCGGATCCACTACTTCGTTCGACTTAATTATAGAATCTGGCTTCAAAACCACCACATCATTGGTAACGAGAGCTGTGGACTGACCCCCGGGCATCGGTAAATACTCCCTCTGTACACCAACACTCTTCAATTCGTCTGGTTTTATTCTAAAAAATCATCACTCTCAGGGGCTGCAGCGTAATACGCTTCTCCCCTACCGCGCCCTCTACCGCGTGAATGACATTCACGTGCAACGTGCCCCAACTTGCCACACCTAAAGCAAGCATGACCTCGGAAACACGGTTTACCCTGACCTCGCTGTTTCACACACATCTTTTGTACGTGACCAGGGCTATTACATAGTGAGCAGAAAGGCTGTTGTTGTTTCGTTCGTTCATTATTAATCTGTTGTGGATTCTCCACGTACGCCTCGTTACACTCCATGGAACCTAGAGCTCTATCGCCAATATAGGCATGCTGTCTTCCCCGCGAAAACCTCGCAGGTCTCCAACCTGGTCACAAAAATGGTCTACGTCCCTGAAAACGTCGATTGATTGATGTGTTGTGAGTTATAGAAAACGTCGGAAAACGATTCCTGTTCGTCACACACGGGCTCGTCAGGCACGTTTACGAGGTAAGTGTCTCTAGTCGGGTACGAGCATTGGGCAGTTGGCTTGTGCGCGAGCTAACAGCTCTTCAGACGTCAAAAATGGCCGCGAAAAGATTTTTTTGAAAAATTTTCTTCCAACAATGGAGCTAAAATTGCTGTGGCTAAACTAAATACAACCAAATCTCCTGCAAACCTTCTTAATTCATTAGCATTCGCACTAGCAACGACAAAGGGATGTCTTTGTAACGCTACGTCTGGACTATTTAAGATATGGTCGCTCAATTTCCGGATCTTAGCCAACACAGTCACTAATTGAGCAGCTAATCCTTCATTTCGCAAGAGCCGGAGCTGATTTAAGTCACAAGCTAGCGCATGTACGGATCGCTCGCCCTTCGAGACATAAATATCTGCCAGAATTTCCACAACCTGGTCGAAAGAATAGTTAATATCAGGATGTACTAGTTTAGTAACTACACCGTTGAAGTCACCAACACTCTTGTGTGCGCTTCGTACGAGCAATTCGTTCTTAGCTTCGTCTGACGTGATGTCGGGAAGTAAAGACATGTATGCCTTTAGGTTTGCAACGTGAGTGCGAAACGTTTTTGTCTCACAAGAGACCGGATCTTCCCCGCGTTTTCGTCCTCGGAATAACGGAAGCTCGGCGCTGGACAGTATGGTACTGCCCCTTTGCAACGTCGTGGTTACGCCACCACTAGCAGAATGACCACTACTAGTAGTCATTGTAGTTACACTCGGCGTACTGAACGTTACAGTTTGAGTTGTCATGACGTGAGACACAACTGTGGTAGGCACCGGTCCTGACATAATTGTCGTAGTAGGTATCGTAGTACTATATCTCGGCACTGACACACGCCCACTACCAGTCGTAGTTGCAGTAGAACGAATAAACTCGCCCTCGGAATCCGAGTCTGACATCGTATGTCACAACAAGAAAAAGTCTTACACCGCCAAAATCATTCCTCACAAAAATAAAAATAATGACACGTCGGAAATCCACATCAAAAATTTTGTAAGAAATTAAATACTAATACCTTCCCACTGACACGGAAATTTACACTAGCCAAATCGATCAACAAGGAAAAGAAACTGTTATGAACTCTCTACAAGAATAAAACTGTACCGATCTTAAACATTTGAAAATGACACAGAGCACTGCGGCAGAACATCCGACCTGGATACATAAAAACAAAACCAGAAAATGTTCTGTACTCAACTGGGCTAGGCTGCTCAACCACCGTCGTAGAGCAGACGCCGCAGCTGATGCCAAGGTCACTCGCTGTAGCGTGCACTGCCACCACCGTCTAGGTGACGCGCAGCAGATGCCAAGGTCACACGCTGTAGTGCGCACAGCCGGTAGAGCAGCACGCTTGCACTTGACTGAGCACGTACTGCCTGAGAGCGTTCGAAGTCCCTCACTGCACGTTATCAGCACCGCTCATAGTTCATTGTAACCTTTATACTAACACTGTTCAGTATCCAACCTGGTACCACATACACCACGCACTACGTCGTCGTAGATGTTGAATCACTTTCGTCGTTCGTAGAATGTCCAATCACACTTGCACAGATGAAGCGAACCTCGCTGGCTTCACGGCACTCCTACTGCCGATCTCGGTGGAAGTTTACGCAAAGGAACAGGTCAAAGAAATTTCCTTCCTTTTTCAAAGACAGACGTATCTTGTAGGCCTCACCAAGTGGGACGTAGAACTCCAGATCGTACGGATTTCGCAGCCTTTCTTCTGAAACACGTCACACGACAAAACGAAACACGTTAGGGTATGCTTCGCGGACTTCTCTTCCGGTGTTCGACCCGTTGTCCATAGTATTCCGTCGTTATTGCAAAGCTGATCCACTTGTCACGGAGAGATGCGCAGACCTCTTCTCGTAGAAGGCACAATTAATCCCGTCACCAGACGATCTTCACGGTAATTTCCTTGAAATTTCTGACGTTACCTCCGCCGTCTTGATTCGCCGAAGTCACTGGATCTCTTTCACTCCACAATTATATCTTCTTCACTTCGTGGGTCCGTCACGTAAATGGCCACCAGTGTATGTGCCAAAGGGTATTGAAAGTCCGGGAGAGCTTCTTGGTATACTTGGGTAGAGAGGTACACACTACCAAATGCGACTTTACGAGCCGGGCACGTCCCTATACACCTTCGAGGTTTTGCAGAGCCAGCATGCGCACTGCGACAAACCCGCACCAGGGCGTTGCACTAGCCTACGTACGAACCTACGTACCAAACTGCGCAGATACAGTCAACCTCCCGTCATAACTAGAGAGTAGGGTTGTCATATGATGTTCTGTTGCTGTATTTTTTTCTTTCCGGCTAAAACCTTGATAATTTTTCCATGTTCGGCATTCAGTTCCTATTTCATGTCAATATTAAATACTGAACAAAGGTGTTCGAATCGAAATTCCTTAAAAATCATGAATTTATGCCTCGAACCAGGCTTTTTGATTCTGAATTCTTTTAAATAACTGAATCGATCTATTGAACGCCTGTTTCATTGCCTTAAAATATTGTATTAATGCTTGATAACAACATTGAAGTAGTTGAAGATGGTGACCAATCAGCTGCTGGTGTTCCAAGGCCCTCAGGATCATCAATGATTCGTCTGGCTACATTTACTGATGATCAATCCCTTGCCAAGAAAATTGGTGCAAGCATCAATAATAATTCATGGACGAGTGCTCTACACTCTACTCCAAAAAAGGTCACACAGGTTGATGATCACAATGATGGTTCAACAAGCTCTGCAAATGAAACATCGACATCATATTCAAATTTTGATAACTCTCCATTCAAATGCTTCCTGAAAATAAGTAATGAGACAGCTATTTCAAGAAAATCCAGTGCACCAAAGCCAGTTACACCTAGCGCTATTACAGGGAAGATGTACAATGAGACATTAAAACTGGCACAGAAGAAGAAAGCTGATGCAATAGCTGAAAAGAATCAAAGGAAGGAAGAGAGAGCAAAAAAGAAGGCACTGAAACAAGCTAAAGGAAAGTCTACAAGGATTCGTAAGGAAAGTTCCAGCGAGAGTGAAGATGAAGAATCTAGAGCTGCTTGCCAAGCCTATGGTGGGAAAGACAGGTGGGAAGACAACATGGCATGGATTGGATGCAACACCTGTGATGCGTGGTTGCACAGGGATTGTGTTTCTGAAGAAGTTGGGAACATGACCGAAGAAGAAATCGAACATTTCAATTTTGTTTGTTTAGCGTGTGAGAGGCCAACGATTTGTATTAAGCGGAAGAAATAAGTTGGAGCTTGCAGCAAACCCCCGCACAAGGACCTCTTGGGAGGAACGCCTTGTTCGTTGTACAGAGGGTCCGTTGTGCAGGGGGGGGGGGGAAATCCCCCCTCCGCACAACGAACTTTCATCAGTTTTCTCTGTTGTGCGAAGTCCGTTGTGCGGGGGGGGGGGGGGGGGGGGGTTCACTGTAAGTATAATTGGCTATAGTCTAGAGACATATCTAGTTGCGCGGATGTCCATTGAGTTAAAAAGGAATTTATCTTGTATCGATTAGCCTATGGCAATATCTACGGACGTGCTTAACATTACAAAGTGTATTATACGGGTCAAAGGTCAATAAAAAGTCAATTTAATTACTGAAGAATATATTTGTTACAGAAAAAGTAAAATAAAATAATATCTCCGTCTTAACTGTATACAAGCTCGGTCTACCTCCCCAAACGATATAGGCTTCGTTGCAGTACTTAGTCATAATCGTAAATCTAAGATCTAGAAAATGTACTGTAGTTTAAAGAAGAAGGCGTTCCTTAAATATATTGGTATAGGGTATCTCACAGCCTTTTTTCTCCTAATCATAGATAGGCCTATATAGTTTTCAGTAAGTTGTGTTCGGATTCAAAATTCGAACAAAAAACCTGTTTGGATCAAAATTCTTGTTCGATTCATGTTCGATATTGATGAAATTATGTCATTAATGAGTTCGATTTTTAGAACAATGAATAAATTCCAACAATCTACGTTGTCTTTAAAGCGACATCACAGAACAAGAAAGCAACTGTTCAAGAATAATCTTGAGGCCCGCAACAGTTATTCAGAGCAAAAGTTACTTATTTATGAAGGTGGTTTCTAGACACACGTGGTTTCTGTTCGATATTTGATGAATTACCCTACAAGGGAAGAAGTTATTAGAAATTAATCTAGTAACTTCAGATGAGATAGGCTCCTTAACAAAAATGACAGCTATTGTGAAGATGCATCTAAAATATTGTACACAAGTTTTACAGTCTGGCAGTCCAAACTAGCTTTCATGCTGAGAACTGTAGATTCTAAGCTTACTAGGCCTACTTGCTAATTTCAACATTATGCACAGATTAAATTTTTTCTACAACGCCAGTGAAGTTTTTTTTATTGTAAACGTGGTAAAATTTGATTTCACATCCTACTTCCAGATTAATTTACACACAGAAATTTAGATAAAAATTGAAGCTGATAGCACCCTACCACAAGATTTAGGATACCTTTTATGAATGAAAAGCTCTAAGTTATTAAAAAAAATGCCAAAACAAGCAGTATGTCATTAATCAACATTTAATTGTAGCACATGATATTCCTATTTTGTGTATTTCCTCAGTATTTTAAATTTCAGGCGAGTCAACAGCATTCTCCATGGAACTAGCTTATCAAATTTGAACTGTTCTAACTGTATCAGCTGTATTTGAAATGTTCTAACTAGTTTCAAAGCTTTGATAGAGAGATGCAACTTCATCAAGTGGAAAAATCAGTTATGAGCCATCCTTTTAGAATTAAATTCAAATAATATTCAAAGTTCAATTTCTTACCTTCCAGGTCCAAACTCCTTTGATCATAAAACAACAGCAAAACACCACTTTTCATTGAAATGTGCGTCTTAAATGCCGATAGGATCCTTCGGTAGTCGGTCTTTTTGAAATAGCTGCTCTTAACATGAGACTTATTAAAATTATTTGACTTGACATTTCAGCTTGGCGCAATCCATTCTTTCAAATTAAAACTAGGAAATTGAAATATCTTGGGTAGATTTATAGAATTGTTCTGACATTAAATTAAGGAACACTTATTTAATTTAACGTGAAGCGGCGACATTGCACTTCAATCGACTCGTCAACACTTCGTTTGAACGGCACGGCTAGATTCAAGATTTTCGTACCAGTAACGCTAACAGTGGTGCCAGATTTCGGGCTAGCAATGTTGCCAAATTTTAGCGCTGCTATTGGTCCGTTTCCATGACGTCACATGCACACCACTCGATTTCCCAAAATACTGGTTTGCTGCTACCTCCTTTACGTATATCGTGGTATCATGTCACCAGTTCTCACTTCAACTGGCGGCCCGATCCACTGCCGTAATCCTCGAGTCATGAACGCTAGTGTATCAGGGCCTTGACCGACAGCCACTGGTACGTGCTTTCCTGTTTCCTTACTCCTGCCTTGGTAGTCTAAAGCTACTGAAGCTGTAGTTTGCAACTACAGCTAAATAAACCTCATGTTATGTTGAAAAGAAACTGCACAACAGTAACTAAATTAGAACCTTAATGTTCATTCATCGTATTAAGGAAAGCGTCCCCCTTAAGGAAATTTTTTGTTATTAAACCAGAGCAATGAAATTTCGTATACAGATAAAAAATGTAAATAGAAAACGTTTGTCATCTATGAAAAAATGCGATTTTTTATGGAAAACGAGATATTCATATAAAACGGAATTTTGGCCGAGATTTCAAAGTGCATCTCCTCCTACAGTTTCCGAGCTACAGTGATGATTTTGGTGTCATTGGATCCGGAAAGACTTGGGCATTACAAAAATTTGCATGGCATTCTCCGAATATCTATTTTGGAACAAAAAATTTCCAGATCATACTTTTTCTCGTAAAATTTCGTACTTGTGACGTCAATAATACTCATATCATTACTGTACCTTAAAAACTGAGGGAGGAGATAAATTTTGACAACATAAAACTATAAGGACGTTTATAAGGACATTTTGTATTAGGAAATTTTTAAAATCCAGTTTGTTATTATGCATCTCATGTATCAACTTTTTTGGAAATAGACGGTTTTTATTTCCCCCTCTTCTTTTTTTCTGTCTTTCTTTCATCTATCATAATTCCAACTCGTTTTTACGTCATCTTTGCCAATTAGCACTAGTTTCTTTGTCTTCAATCAGAATTACCACTCGTTCCTTTATCATCTATCAGAATTCCAACTTGTTTCGATCGTGTGCTAGAGGTTCTGCCGCCGTGCGGCAGAGACCCGGGTTCGAAACTCGGCGCTGGCGGTGGCGATTTTCTCTGTTGGGTATAGGAGAAAAATTCCAGGCACAATACCCCACTCTACCCAGGTGTCTGAAATGGGTACCGGTCTTGACCGGGGGAAAGCGTCATGGCGTCCTGGCGTTAGTTATAAGGCATTTGAAAATCCAATGTACAAGGTGATATGTATCAGGCTTGATTGGAAATATAGCATCCGTAGATGCCTTCATTATTATCTCTCAGATTTTCGACTTCATTTCTGTGTGATCCATCGGGACTACAAATTGATTTAATGCGATAAATCAGATTTAAAACTGTTTACGTGTTTCTAGATGTGCGTGTTGCGTGATGTTGTTCATAAATTACTTTATAACGTACCTTTTCTTACTACTTGATTAATCATTTACGAAGGTGTTTCACTCTGCTTCGATTAGATTTTTTTGTCTTCTCTTATTTCGTTTCAACTAATAATTAAGGAATTCCGAAGAATTCTTCAGTGGTATTGAAATTATTTATTCGTTTTCAGCTATCTCCATACGTATGAAGTATCCAAAAGGTAATTTTTAGACTGTTACTCTCAATAACATAATTAGCTTTCGGTACGGCTATCGTACGCCACGTAAGGTTGTCTAACAATTGGAAAGAGCTTTATATTCAGAATTTTTTTTAAATCTAATGTGTTATGCGTCATATGTATTAGTTTTTCTTTTTTTCTTTCTTTACGTCAAGTAAAATAATAGAACCTTTCAGTTATTGGTCTGGTCAATGCAAAGTAGGACTTTCTCTCGGTCTCTTATTTCTTTCTTTTTGTGAATCTCCCTTCTCTAATTTTTTCAATTTCTTTATTTCTGTTTATCGAAGGTTTCAATCCCCTCTTCAATACCCGACTTTATGTAAACATCTAAGAAAGTAAAATAAATGTAACGTGACAAGGTATCTGGATGCAATAAGGGAGTATGATACCTTGGTCGTTATGAAGATAGCCTCTCAAAATTTTATCTCAAAACCAGTGGAGATCCGTTCTCACAACAGGTTTCTGAGCTCGGTTCGACCTGCGTGAGATGCTATAGCACTTGGAGGCACATGCATCCTTCCCGCCTGGATGAAAATAAAGTTGTGAGGTGTCTCTGAGTTAGGCTCACTAGTTGGAGGTGTCTGATATGAATCTCGAGCAGGTTGTGGAACCAACTCGGTTTCTTCAACAGGTTTTTCCGTTGATTCGTGGATGGTGTTTGAGCAGGTAATAACTTGGTCCTGGAGCCGACGCACCACCTCTCCTCCCTGCAGTTGACACTTGTAGGATAACGGACCTGTTTTCTCAACGGTGGTAGCGGAGGTCCATTTCGGACAACCTGTCGTATATTGACTGACCATCACGGTGACTCCAGAGGGATGTCAACCGTGCGTGACCCATGGGGGGGTATCACCCCTCGGCGTACTGGCGTTAGCCAAACCTTTTGATAGGGGCTTACACTTGACCGCCATGCACTGTTGACGCGTCAAAATCTCACTAGTAACTGGCTGCGGGTGCTCACGATCCGCAGTGTTGCTACAAAGATGTCTTTAACTAGTAACTAACACTATATTACAAAAAGAAAGATTAAACACAAAATTTCATGCTAAACTTAAACACATTTCCTGATTACTAAATTATTTGTATTTATTACAGATTCATAGTATCATCATCTCAGATTACTAATATTCTATAAATTTTCTGGTGTACAATAAACTTACAGGATCTCCTGTATTCGGGACACGTTAAATAACTTTTATGCTTCTTCGTTCATGAACCTAATTTTAAGACTATGTTGAATTATTAATAAACCATAAGTAGCACTTCAGAACATAAAAATTAAATTTAGTTACAAATAATCTAGTAAATTCGATTACCTTAATATGTAACATTTTCTAAAAACCCAGCTCTAGCAGTGGCTTGTTTTTGATTTGAACTGTAGTTTATTTCTCTCTGACTACAACCTAATGAATACACCATTTGAACCAATGCACACTAACGTCGCTAGTTTCTGGGATGGCACATCAGATCGCCTCCAGCACTTGACCAGCCAACATCTTACCTCAACTCTCTTCATTGTACAAAACTAAGCTTACACCGCCTACGCCGTCTTCATCTGCCTCCGCCTCCGCATCACCGGCGGAACCCCCTGCAACCAGCTCAGGGGCGATGGTGGCTTTCGTCCTCTTCGCATATCTTTCATCGAGGACCGAGCGGACGTAAGATAAGAGGCTAATGCTCATTTTACACCTACGGTGTGGAGCGACGGTATGGAGCGACGGTGAAATTGCTAAAGCTCCTACCACGAGAGGATTGAGCGTCAGTGCACACCGACTTGCTTTTACATTGCCGCTCAACACAACGCTCCTTCCCGAGAGACAGAAATCGCCACGCAAGGCTCCCTTCCTGGGTTTTCCACCGAGATCTTGTATTTTTTCGATCCCTTCTGGGTTGCTAGGTTTAATTAATTTTTGATCTATTGCTAAATATGTTTTTTCAAGTCAGACAGTAAATTCATCATTAACTGAAGTAAATTTAATAATGCAGTTAAGAATTATTGTTTCAACACCGTATGCAAATGAATATCTGATTCAAAACCACGCCTATCGGATGGGGGTAGAACGTGTTCAATCTGTTTCTCGACCTTAAAAACGCGTAACGAACGAGTATCTTACGAACTTCCAAGCCTGGCCAAGCCAAGGATTCTTAGGACAGCCGGCGCTCCACTTGTGTTGCTTCGATTTGCTTGGCACGTTGCAGTGAGGTAACGCGCATTTTGATCGTAAAACTGGTTGTGCATTATTTTAAATGAATGCCTAAAAATTGATTATTTTAAACATTCAAATTTTCATATTTTTGCCGCACTAGTATTCAAAATGGCTAGCCCTCCAAAAACGATGTCTAAAAAGTGGCAAATGCAGTCTTTCAAAGAAGAATGGTTAATGGAAAGAATGAAAAACTTGTCACGGTTGGAAGCCTAAGCCGAAATTGGTACGAGATGTCATCAACAGAGTATGTCCCCAGGGTAATAAAAAGTGCCTTGCACAACAGAAAAGTCGACTTAATATTGAAATTTGCGCCGCAGAAGAGAATTAGGAGGAAATACAGGAATGAAATCAGCTTTACCATCATTGTTTCTACTGACGTATGTTAACTTTTACTTTTTTCTTATCAAAACTACACTTCTTCGTTTATTTTTAACGAATCTGAGTTTTTTTCATGTTCAATCTAGGTCTATCTGAACATTTTCAGTGGGAGGCCTGATTGTCAGTATTGCTCTTGCAATACTGACAGAATACTTGGCAGAACAATTTGCAGAGTATTTACAGAATATTTTGCAGAAGTAAAAAGCTAATATTCTAAAAAACTTGAATACTACCCAATTACCTTCAAAAAACACTGAAAATAGAAAGAAAAAATAAAAAAAATTACTAATTTGTAGGTGTATTGTTTTACTTCTCGTTTAATTTCAATTATCTTCTAATGACACCTGCCGAATGTTTTTCGTCTACTTGAAGTTCTTTTCCTGAGAACAATGCCCACTGTACAATTTTAATTGCTCTTTAATTAATTTTACGTTCACATACGCTGTGTATGTTTCTTTGATTTTTTGAATTGTGAGAGCTGTTTCCTATCTTGGCCTCTCAGTGTTTGAATTTTCGTTTTAACCATTGAAATATCATAATTGGGGAAGTGAGATTCTATACTTTTGAAATCATCTTCTCTGGGCACTCTGTTTTTATACTCTGCGAGCTTAACGTTCCATAAACATGGAAATTCTTTACATTTTTCGATAGGAGTTTTAATTTCTTCCTTCCTCCATAATATGTAAGCCATGACTACACAAGCTCTCTATGGTCCCAAGAGCAACTGAACGCTGTTGACTGGCAGTGCACACCGCCAATATTTAGCATGCAGAATGTTGGCGCTCCTTACCGTGAGCGTGGCAATAAGGGTCATTTTGCTCTGCTGTGGGCGGAGCTTATTTGGCTGGCGGGATGGAGCGACGGTGTGGAGCGCGAAGACACCGTCAATGTTAAAGGGCCTTTAGCGCCTTCCTTGCTGCTGACTGCGCCGCTCACCGTCCACTCGCCTGACTGCACTTCCCGGTATGTTCTGAAGCTGACGAGTACTTGTGGAGGTTCGTAAACTATAAGTTCACGACCAATTACTTGCCATGCCGTGAGCGGGGTACTTAGGACAACGTTTCCCCTTGCATTCTTAAAAACTATAGCTTACCTTATAACTTAAATACTATAACTTACCTTACAACTTAAAAATTATAACTTACCCTATAACTTAAAAACTATAACTTACCTTACAACTTAAAAACTATAACTTACCTTATAACTAAAAACTATAACTTATTTTATAACTAAAAACTATACCTTATAACTAAAAACTATAACGATAATTGTACTAAACCGAAGATTAAAACTAAACCTTAACTAACTGCAACTAACTCCACAGAGCACGGGTGCTTGCTTCCTGTGACGGCACAGTCGCAGACAGTAAGTTGAACGCCCCCCTGTCTTCTTGAAGTCCAGCCCTGAAGAATTCATAATCTTGTTGCCCTTAGTTTTAGTGGTTTAATCTTCTCATTCAAATGTCTTTCTGACATTTTTCGTAATAAATTAAAACAATTTTTCCTATTACTGGATTCCGCGTACTTACTCTCCTTTGTTATTAGTCAACTTTTTTGTATATCTGGAAAATTGAAAATTAAAGTTACATACATGGCAACGACTTTTAATGAGATCATTGAAACGTACTGTCAAAAGGGGCTATCCTCGGCTAAGATTCTCAAGATTTTGAAAGGGTTTATGAGTCGCTCTGGTGTATACAAGGCAATAAAAAGGTCCAGAGAGGCTGGTAACTGCTTACCAATGGTAAGGAGCATCCCAGAGAGGTTCGTAGCAACCAAAAAACTCACTAAGAACATTAAAGAAAAGTTGCAACGGAATTCTGGAAGGAGCACCAGAAAAGTTGCTAAAGAGGCCCATGTTAGCCGTTCAACAGTCCAGAGGGTGCTGGTAAGGGATCTTAAAGTCAAGTCCTACAAAATTACCAAACGACAACTTTTCTCTGACGCTACAAAAAAGAAGAGGTTCAAAAGATAAAAGATTCTTCTAAATAAGCTCTTTGAGGGCTAGCAGCCACAAGTTCTCTGGACTGATGAAAAATTATTCACCGTTCAAGCCATAAACAACGACCAAAATGATCGGATTTGGATTAAATCAAACAATTTATTGACCACATGTTATACAGCAATAGATTGTATCTTAAGTCTTGTACAATGGACAAATTTGAGTATAGCTACTTGTGGGCCCGAGTAAGAGTAAGTTCAACGACTTCTAGGGCATCCTATCATCAAAAGCTATTTTTAAAGTATACAGTTATCATTAACCTAATTTACCCAAACTAGGGGCATAAAAGACTGATCATATTTAGACGCTTAAGTTTTAAACAAAAAAAATTAATATGAGCAAGATGGGAAGAGTATATTCAAGAAAATGATTAGGAGCATAGCATCTATATTATTAATCTTGACAGATTACCTAATCAAGATAAGCCGAATAACAATAGATAAAGGAAATTGACTTGAATTACCTTATGTGATCAAAATTTCGATAGGAAGAGAGTGTGCTGCCTGCGCAGCATTTTAAAAAAATTTAAATTTTCAAACAGCGATTGAAAATTTATACTTTCGAACAGCGATATGAACATTCCACAAAGCTCGCTCGCTTTTCGGAACCGCTCGCTTCCGGACTTTAGGTATTTAAACTCGGCGAGCCAAAAAGATGCCGCCAGTCATGTAAGACCGTTTGTGTATAGTGTATAGACTCCAGAGAGGGAAATTCAAGTAAACAGTGGTAAATATTAAGGGATATCGGCAAATTAAGCTGTTGTTCCTCGTGTCTAGGGATGTATTTTGAGTTGTGCATTCAGCTGGAGAGTGGCAGTAAATCCTGTGACCCAGTGCGAGCTGTTGGAAACTTCAAGTACTGGTGGTTGGAATATGTGCTGTCACAGACTTTCTGTTGTTTGCTCCCACAATGTTATTTTAGTTACATTGGTGATCTCCATTCGTGGTGCCAATGTTAGGTAATTCTATTTCTAACACTCATTTATATTGTCAAGTCTGGTTTTGATCTGTGTTGATCAGTGCTGTAAGACTCTTTTACTAACACCCAGTAATATTTGTTTGATTAGATTAATAAGCCTTGTTTGATTTGTGTTTGTCAGTGTTATTTACCTATTTTGCTAAAATTCCCCGCTAGATTCATTGTGCTCAGTTGTTTATTTGATACATTGTTGTATAGCTCGTTACTGTCATTCACAGCTAATTTTTGATGCGATCTAAGCTATTGCTTTGATGTGATTTAAGCTATTGTTTTATGATGTTATTTAGACTATGTAATTCCTCACTTGAAAACTGAATACTAGTCAAAAGAGTGGGATGTGTTTGCCTATTTCGATTTTGGTAATTGATTATTTACTAGACTGTGGGATATGTTTAATCTCCTAGCTGATTCTGCATGTCCTAGAAGACTGTTCATTCCCTTTAGGTAATTGATTTACCTGTGCTGATGTGTCTAAATGTACCCTCCTGTTCACATACGTGTCAGCACGAGTGGATGTGTTGGATTGTATGTTTTAAAAGTGTTAATAAATTATCAGACCTCTATATGACTGGTCATGTTGAGTCAGAGACAACTCAAGTTTCCAAGCATTGCTTATGTAGGAATAGCCGCGTAACTCCAATTCAGTGTTTACCTTGAGCTAGACATCAAAGTGTAGAATACTGCCTTACATTGTTTTTGCTAAATGTGTTGGCTAACTGATTAGGCTGACTGATTATACCTGAGAGTGCCATTGAGATGCACACATGAAAATTGTACTGAGACTCACCTATAATTTATGTATCGACTGAGTCGCTGAAGTGGCACCCGTGTTCCCTTGAAATAGATTTTGCTTGTGCCAATGATACAGTTCTTCCCAGACTTTTGGGTCATTATCTTCAATTTATGATTTGTACTCTGTATCATCTTTGAATTTGTGATCCTCTATAAACTGCATATTTTTGTAGTATTATTGGGCTAACTAGATTTTTCACTTTCGGGAATTTAATGGATAAATAAGGGCAGCTTCTGACTACCATCTGGTTCTGTGGAATTCTTGTCCCTGAAACTTTCCCAACATCTTAAAGTTAAGACTGCCACGGGGGGGTTCAAGATTGGTTTTGTAAGCTTTGAAAGAACTTTTTTCAAGATCTCTGCAAGGATTGCACTCCAATTCTTAGTTTCAAAGAAGAAAGTACTGTGTTGTGACCAAGATTTTAAATAATAAAGACGTATGAAGTTATTTCTGTTTCGTGTTAGATGATCCTGACGACCAGTTTGAGCAGTTAATAATTGTTTGAGATCTCTGTCGCCATCATCAGCGAGAGTTTTATACATGAACTTACATATAGAGAGCTTGTAGAGATCAAAGAGCTTGAGTATTTTTAAACTTTCGAACGAAACATTTGTGAGAGAATTAAATTCTAATTTCATTATCGCTCGAATGGCTCTTTTTTGCAACCCAAAGAGCAGATTGGTTTTATTTTTATCAGTTCCGTGCCAAGCATCTATCCCGTATTGTAGATGTGGTGAAATAATCGTCGATTGAGTATTTTTTAACTTCTTCAGACAATACATTTTTTACTTTGTAAAGGATTTCAACTGGTTTTGATAATTCAGTACAGATGTGTGCAATATGCACTTTGAATGTCAGATCTAATAAAATGTTAAAAAATTTACAGGAATTGGTTTCTTCAATTTCACCACCAATTTTAAAAAAGCCGCAGAGAGCGTGCTGTCGTCTGCAAAAAGTATGAATTTGAAGCATGAATTTGATTTAAAGTATATCGTTGATAAAGATCAAAAAGAGAAGAAGACCAAGGACTGACCCTTGAGGTACTCTGTGGGGTGACTCCCGAACGGAGTCACCAACAATTACATACCTCCCCCTTCCCTTAAAACATCGGCTCAAAATAATTACATCGATTAAACATAGTGATAACTAAAATTTCAATAACACTCTGGAATACGACAAATTTCTGATTTGAAGAACAACAGTAGAAGTAGAAAAACCGTCGGTTTAAAATACGAAATTAAAAAGGAATTTTTTAGGTTAAAAAAAAAGACAAAAGCCAAATATATAATCAATAACGCATCTACCGCAACAGCCCATATCGCTTGCCAACATTTCATGCTCGAAATTAATAATTTAATATATTAAAAGCAACGAAGGTAGCCCAGTCCGCCATTGCGTAAATAAGCTATAAACAACAATCGCCAAAGTTTAAGGTTGTTACAAATACTAAAATGCTGAAAGCGAAGCCACACGAAACGGAAAAATGGCAGCATAGGCAAATGTGGTATAGGAAATATCTTTTTCCTTAGAAATTAAACATTAAAATAAATAATCATTCACATAAATAATTTAACATTTACTAGGCATTAGGTTTATTTTAAACACTTCTGGGAAATGTACGAGGAGCTCACGAGATTAGAACTCAGGACTTAAATTCACCGCACCAGAACGCTATCGATCGCGCTACCGATCGTAGCGCGATCGATAGCGTTCTGGTGCGGTGAATTTAAGTCCTGAGTTCTAATCTCGTGAGCTCCTCGTACATTTATTTGTTTGAAAAACCTTGTGGAAGCAGTAGCTTTCCGTACCAGATTCGTAACTGTTTCTGGGGGGTGACTTGACTTTGAACTCTCGATACTTCTGGGAAATGCTTAGGATGAACTCGCATTGTGTTATAACAAGAAACATGAAATACTACTGAGCAGATTTAAATATTGAATTTTAGAAAGTTACAAGAATTAGAAAATGTTTGGTCACAGCTAAAAAATCATTACAAAGACATGCACACCGAAAAGAATCTCAACCTTCCAAAAATTCAGCCGATTCAGATTACGCTAATTTTTATTAACTTATGAACGTTTTGGATTCACACAAAATAGAACATTTCGTCCTGTTACGTCGAATTTATTACGGTAAGTATACGAAAATAATGAAACAAGTTAGTAAAAACACAGTAAAAATTGCATAGAAAAATTCAGAACAGGCAAAATATTGGAAAAATTATTACCTCAAATCATACGCACTGAATGGCGAAAAGAAAAACTTTTCAAGTTTTAATTCTGCCGATACACCAATTCACGACCATGGTTACACGAAGAAAAGTAATTGTACACAAAAAAAGCTCAAAAATGAAAGATTAATAGGTACTAGTCAAACTGGACGAACAAATTGAAAACTAAATGAACAATTACCAAAGATAAAGGTATGGTTACAACACTTAAAAGTACGTTAAAAGTATAGGTATTGTAAATACATGTTATCAAATGTTAAACGGGTCATGTACCCCAGCAAAGAACTTATATAAGTATAAAGCACTTTTCCCACATAGGTTCACCAAGGAAATTGACATAAAAAGACACAAAGAGTTGAACAAGTCTACTGCATAACGCATTAATTTATGAAAACGTTCGGAAATTTTGAAAATCTAAAAAAAGACGATTGAGTAACAGTTATGAAACGGCAACAATTAAGTCAATTCTTCTCCCACAACATTGAGGTTGATCGCAAATTATATTAGTTCCGTGCGAGTACAACCGGTTTTATTCGAATGCACAATCGAAAATTATTGTGGATTACCACGTTAACGAAATTAATGAAATATGGAGATCATAATTTCTGCAAGAAATACCTCCTGTAAGCTCGTGTCATATAATCATAAAAAACAAATAAACGGTAACAAAATCTAAGGTGAGTCCGTAAAGCTCGTGGGTAAAGTCTAAGTAAATCATTATTAAACGGTCCCTGCAAACAAAAAACGTTTAACTGAAAAGAATGTGAGCTCAATGAAACTGTTTTGGAAAAACCATTTGTTTTGCAGTTTCTAATAACAAGTCACTAACAATAATATAAAATTGTTCTAATTGTTCAAACACCGTTAGCAATAGCATTTAAGTTCTAATATTTAATGAATGTTCAATTCAATGTTAACGTTTCAGTTCTAATTTTTGGATCACAGAATAAACCAGAAATTTACCACCATTTACGCTAACATTTGGAGACGATAAAATTGAACCAGTAGATAAGGTGAAAAATCTTGGTGTTTGGTTCGACAAAAATATGACTTTCAACTCACACGTAGAAACAACGTGTGCAACAAAATCAACGGAACTCTATGTTTTTCATCGCATTAAGAACACACTTGACAAAAAATCCAGGTTGTTAGTGATTCAGTCTTCAGTTTTTTCGCGTCTCGACTACTGCAGTCTAGTGTGGGGATATTCACCTAAATATCTTCAAAAAGAGTTGCAAAAATGTGTTTTCGCAGCCAAAGTGGTATGCAGAGGAAATTTCAAGAAGCACGATCACGCAACCCCCTCTTTTAAGAAAATTTGACTCGATCCCATTACCGAACAGATTCATGATCCAAAAAGCTCGAGGAGTGTTCTCCTCTCTGTACCTCCCTCAAAGTAATGCAGATGTGGTAAAAAAAATTCCATCTAATACCCCCAAAAATAAACCAAATTAGAGGAATGATGTCTTGGTCAGTTACCGTTCATCGAACGTAGGACAAAAAGCTCTCTCAGTTTCTGGAGCTTTTTTGTGGAACAAGCTTCCCCAGCCTATCAAAAACTCTAAAACTGTAAAAGACTTTAGAGTAATTGTGTCACGTCCTTTTGCATCTCTGTCATAGGGCCTGCAACACATCGGTGTGAATTTCCCACTCACCTGATATTTTGATTTTCATGAAATTTCTGTTAGAAAATTAGTAATTATTTTTTTTTACGTTCGCAAAGTTATTCTAATATTGATCTTAATTATTTCTGTCGACTCTAATGAGCAACGCAGCCGTCAGCTCAATGCAGCGGATTAAAGGTCGTAGTTTCTTAATTATTAGTAGTATTCCCTCATACTTTCTCATTTTTAATATCTGTATTTTATATTTAACATCTGTATGGTAAAAATAAATCTGAAATACATTTTTGTGTGTACATCAGTATACAGGTTTATAGACGTGAGGGTTATGCTATATTTTTAATAAGCTAATTTATGGCTAACGTTGTCTCACTATTTCAAAATCATACACGACGGTGTTTCAATCGATTTCGGCGAAGCTGGGGGGAGAATGGGAATTTAGGATTTTTTTTAACTTATCTGTGCAATCAGCGTACACTCGCACTGCACTTTCAAATCAGAAAAAACTCAAAATTTCAGTAAATAAAATTAGTACTCTGGACCACTGTTTAATCTACCTTTACCTGCCAAATTTTATAAATATTTGCCTCTCAGAAGTGATATCCGGCCACAATAGTATTCCATTTTATCCCATGTACCCATGCCTGTATAATGCTGAAGAGAGTACCTATAGGATGTGAAATCCGAGATGTTTTTTTTTGGTTGTTGTTCCTTAAACTGTAACCTGGGCTTTCTTAAAAATTTCTATTATAAAATTAAAATACAATTCATTTTTATGTTTTTTGGAGTTTTTTTCAATGTGTAATTATTTTTTCCAAATATTTTTGTACGATTACAGTGAGCTTGACTGTCATTTTCGATGTAGTAGGTGATAAGTTGGTTGTTTTCAATTTTTTATCTTTCAATATTTTTTCTTATGTTCATTTTCAATCCGTATATATATATATATTAATATGTGTGCGTGAGTATGTGTGTGTTCATACATATATACGCACGCACATGCATGGATATATCTGTGCATACGTATGTAGGTATATGTATATCTATATAAGTACAAAAACTTGTTTCTATCGCTATTTTTTACTTGGAAATAATACGTTTAAATAATTTTATGGCTCCTGCGAAATGACTCAAAAAATAGATCTATCACTACCCTAGAGAACGTTTCTGTGAATAGGAAAAAAGAAAAATACAATTAGATAAATGAAATAAAGCGCAATTTGAGCATATGAATCGTGGGAAAATTAGCTTTCTGTCCATATGTTAAACAAGCTATGAATTTTTATTTTGAGTATATGTTTGTTCACGTGTTTCTGTCATAAATTTTGTATATATTTGCTACTCATAAGTATCTGGCTTACACTGTATTTTCAATTTTATCCGGTGTACCCATGTCCGCATGGTGTTGCAGAGGATACCGAGAAGATATGAAACCGATTTATGTTGTTGTTGTTGTTGTTCCTCGACTGTGACCTGAGTTTTCTTAATTTTTTTTTCCTAAAATTGAAAACCATTTTATTTTTACGTTTTTCGAAATCTTACGCTTATCATTACACTGAACTAATTGGTAACTTTGCTGCATAGTATGCGTTGCGGCTCAACACACTAAACTAAAAAGTTTTCGTATTCAAACATCAGAGCTCAAGTAGGTTAATCGACACAACAGCATACTTTTAACGATGACAGATCTTGCCGCACTTGATTGTACCAAGTGAGAAAAGCGCACTTATTTAGAAAACGTGAAAATGAGCGCACTTATTTAGAAAATGTGAAGACGCCGCGTACAATGAAAACGTTCATAGCTAGAACCCCGATATAATGTTGAATTCAATCTATAAATACTTATCACTGACTGCGCTAAATTTTTTGAAAAATTTTGTTTGGATGATTTCAGTGACAACTTTTAAATTAGTGTGTTGCATCCTACTTAAAGGTTAGCACGTAATCAAAATTGCGGCTTTTCTTTTTTTTTTAGTCATTTATCACTTACTGTTATTTTGTGACGTAACTTTAAGCAATTATGAGCAATGAAAATTGTTTCTATGGTGCATAAAAATTTTCATTTTGATTTTCAAATCGTTTTAGAAATGGTTTAAGTCTGCAACAGTGGCGATATATATAGATACTGAATTGGGCACGTCAGTTTCAACGTAGTTTTTGAAAAATATCTGTAAAATATGCTTCCGTGGACAAAAAGTTTAAATGTTCAGGGGCATTACGTTCAAATTATCGTACTCTACTATTCTTGTTATTAAAAATGCTCAATAAAAATCTCATTTTGAGAAGCTGTTATTGCTAAATTTTCACTTAATAGGAAACGACGGTGGCGTTATAGTATGAGATCTGCCGTCGGTTTTCTGGTATAGTATGAAATCTCCCGTAAATTGAAAGAAAAGAAAAAAAAGAAAAACACTTCATTTCCAATAGAGATCGTACAAAATTACAATCGTTGTTTTTTAAATATCTTAAAGTTAATACACGTAGATGCTACACACACATGAGTATTGTAATACCCATGTCACTAGTCGAAAAGAAATGATTCAGGGCAATGTACTCCTAATCTTGCTTAATCTACATTTGATAATGCATGTAATTATAATTATAAGAGATAACACAATTTCATGGACGATGCATTTTCATTGTGGGGTGAAAACACTTCTGACAGTTCACATGTACATGACATAAAGCTTCGCAATTCTTGACGCCATGAAATAATATATGAATCGCTTGTTTCGGCCAATGTTCATAAGTGTCATTTTAAGGAAGCATGAAAAAATACATAAATATATATCCATATACATGTACATACGTATACATATATATATATATATATACATATATATGTACACATAAGCATGAGGACCAAGAAGATTATAAGTTTTGTATTTCTAATTCAACAATTTTAACATAACGGTCGTGAGTTAATAAGCATTTTATTTAAATATAAATGGATGATCGCACAACAAATGTATAGTTTTACATGAATGCTTTACAACAATAAAGAGGTGACGAGTTAGGTAATGTCACAAGTTGAAAGTGAACAGAAACAAGACCATTATCTCGAGTAAAATGCTAGTTGTCAGTATAGTACATACATATGTGCACATATGCATGTAAATATGTACACATACATATGCACAAAAATACCTACGCACGTACTTACACCAAACTCCTAACCATACACAAATGCATTTCTATGCATCGAGGCAATTACAATACAAACGTATTATATAAAGTGTCATACGCATAGCGTGCACATGTACACATATACACAAGTAAGCATGTGCGTAATGATAAGCGTAAACTAGTCAGTATAAACCAGCATTCCAATCGAGGGAAACGGAGAAAATATCTTTTATTATGGCATGAATTTTATAACATTTCCGTAGTAAAAATAGTGGCACAAAAAAGTCTACCTAAGTCAGAAACATGAAAACGATTGTGGGACGCGAATAAGAAAGGAAACAGTAATGTCCTATAAGGGTTTCATATTAGAAAAAAATCACATTATCTTTGAAATATGGCGCAAATTGTCGGCAATTGATAAACATACATAGGTATCACATTATTATAAGCATATAACAATAAGCATTATAAGTGTATTACTGCAGTATGAATGGATGATCACACAACGAATTTATTGTTTTTTTCCATTGCTTTACAATTTCTTATTAGAAAAAAATCACATTATCTTTGTAATATGGTGCAGAATGTCTGCAATTGATAAATACACACACACACATAGGTACTATGATGGTCTAGTTTGATGCTTGCACAGAAATGGCGAGGAATGACATAAAATGCAACCTTCGACTGGTTTATCTACTCTAGTGCACACAGGTGTACGTCCACATATGCACACCCATATGCGCACATACACCTATATGCATACACACATATACAAGTAAGCATGTTTGCAAATGGCAGCGTATAGGCGATCAAATCATAATACCTACGCATACTTCAAAGCTGTTGTGTGATGTCTAGAATTATAGAACAATGAGCGAGGGAGATTGTTCAGCAATGGAGATACCAGGCGAATGAGATTTGTTAATACTTATTCAGTATGTTTCGTAACTAAGAATTAATTTTGAGACGCAAGATGACGAGTTATTTTGGCTTTAAATTCTCTCGGTCTTTGAGGGATTTTAATACTCAGGGCAAGTTTGTTCCACAGTAAGGCACCTGATATGGACAGAGCCTTCTGCTCTAAGTGAGATGAACGATAGTTGACTAAGACATTATTGTTTCTGTTCGGTTTTTGATTGGTTACAGTGGGTGGGTGGAAACTCACTATTTCAGCATTGCTCTGAGGAAGATATAACGAGGAGAATACGTATTGGGCCTTCTGCATGAGGAGCCTTTCTTGGATAGGAATCCAGCCGAGTTTATTGAGGAGAGGGGTTACGTGATCACTTCTTTTGAAATTACCGTTGCATACCACCTTGGCCGCAAAGTTCATGCACTTTTGTAAGTCCCTTTGAAGGTATCGAGGTAGGTCTCCCCATACTAGGTAGCAGTAGTCAATGCGCGATAACACCAGCGATTGAATGGCTAATAATCTGGATTTTTCGTCTAGCATACTCTTTATGCGATAAAAAAACATTAAAGTTCCGTAAATTTTATTGCAAGTATTCTCAATATGAGATTTGAAGGACATGTTTCTATCGAACCAGATACCTAGATTTTTAACTTTTTCTGATGCATTAATTTTATCATTTCCAACTGCAAGAGTAAGATCTGAAGTTTTTTTAATTGCATCTTTGGATCCAAAAATAATGCATTGTGTTTTATTGGCATTTAATTTGAGACCATTTCGGTCGTACCATGATTTCAGGTTAGTAAGTAAAGTTTCGGCTCTAATTTGCGTCTGTGTTATTTCCGATACAGAACTTGTTATTGCAATTTGAACATCATCAGCATACATTGATATCCGTGTGTTAGAAGGCATTGGAGGGAAATCATTAATGAAAATAGAAAACAGTAGCTGTTCTAAATTTTTTGTAAATTGTCTTTCATTGTTTATTTATCAAGTTGTAAAAAGCGTCACCCTTGGGTCTGACAAAAAAGTAGCGTCCGGGTCTATCTAGCAAACCGACTTAAAAGAAAAATCATGCCATCAGAGATGACCTCCTACTAAAAATTTTTACCACATCAGCGACTGCACCTTCTGAAATTAACCCGCATACTAATCATCATCCTCCTATATAAACTGCTGCCGCAGAACAGATCTGACCTTTAGAGTAGCAGGATCAGCCAGTTTCTTGGCGGATGTTCTCCAACCCTTTTCGAAACTCGGAGAAGTCATCTCCTACTGCGACTGGAGTGGCCTTCGGAGCTTCTTCTTTTGGCTTCTCTCTTCGAACTTATCTTCACCTATCCGGAGAAGATTTGGGGACCTGCGGGAGATCGTCTGGGCAAAAATCGCTCAGGAATGCCCCAAGGCCAGTTTCTGAGTTGCACCCAGACGCTATCCACGAGAACATGATCCTGTAGATCTCCGACGTGGGATGGACTTGGAGCTGGGGACGCGGAGGATAGCGAGAGCAATTTCGGCGTTACTCCTGACGACCTGTATAGGTGGGTGCATAGGTAGCCTGGACCTACTTTATATACCTCAGTCATTAAGAGGAATTTTCGCTCTAGCCGTATGGGAGACGACTCCATTCATTTAACAGACTCTTCCGTAATTAATTTCCAATTGCCTTAAACGGTTTGCCCTTTAACGGTTCGCCCTTTCAACTTTAATTGGCCTAAATAGTGGAGACCAAAGGTTGACGCTTTCTCTAGGGTAAATTTTTTGTGTGCTTAGGGTAATTTAACTTTGACTAGCGGATCAGTGCTGAGCCAATGGTAATTCAGCCGTTACCTTTCGATTGAAATCCGTGTACGTCGCAACTAATGCTTGTGTTCTTGTCTTTTCTTTTCGCAGGAAGGGAGTGGAAGTCCGGAGGCGAGGAGGGCCGAGAGCGGGAATTTCGTTCCTGCCATAACTTTAATTATTCTGATCTTTGAACTAAAAAGTGACAACCCTTCGCCTTTTCACTCCTTACCAAAGTGGTACCCTTATTAAATCTTACGAAGTGTACCAATACGGTCACGCACTTGTCCTCGTACATATGTTAGTACGTACGTTCAGTGCCACGCCTGGTGCGACTTGGGCACCGTGCGCCGCTGAGTCAGCGATTTGTGTGTATAAATGCCCCGTGTTCAGTTCTTCAGAGCGCATTTGGATCTACTGTCTCTCTACGTCAAGTACACGTTGAAGTCTACTCGTCTACTCACTACCCACCCCAAGATAACGGCATACTGGTGGCAGTTAGTACGTACCCACGACGTGCACTAATACTTGGTACTTGTGCTGTGATTTGGATGGAGCGAGTACGGTGATTGAAGATATCGGGAATTTCCGGCTTGTTTTATCGACGACAATTTGAAGATCGCGTGTCCGTGGAGGTTGGTGGAAGTGCTGCGTGTGGCGGTCTACGCTCGACGATCGACGACTGTGCTATGGAGAATACTGCGGCGACGGGAAGAGAAATTGAAGAAGCACCGCAAGTATATAACAACGTTTTTAGATTTACAGTGAAACGTATTCCTGAAAAAGCTATGCTGGATTCTTACAAATTGGATTTGCAAATACCCTTAGGAGTGCCCTACAAAGCGCGTGTCGACCTGGAGCAGGAAGGAGATCACTGCGTCATGAAATTGTGCGTAAATTTCCATCGGAAAAAGTAACGTGGTCATTTATCAGTTGAATGCATCAGTGGTTGTGTTCATAAAATTCTACGAACATTTCCTGTGATACTACATCTTCGAGAACATTTGTGTAACGTGTATGTGATTAATAGATTGCATACCCAAGTGTATTTACTTAAAGTTTATAAAGAAACTGTGTTAACGTAATTAATACGTGTACATAAACAGTGGGCTGTGCAATTACGCGCAGTGTGGAACCGTGAACATACGTAAATACTCCAAGAACGTGCTCGAGCTCCCATCGCTACTCCGCTGTGTGTCGGCGCTGCGTGTACGACCTTGGCATCCGGCACTCTCGACGTCTGGCTGTGCTGTAGCTGTGCTACGCAGACGACCTTGAGCCAGGCTGCACGGCACCCGCTGCTGCTGTTACTGAGCAGTCTACCAACTCGACTTTGCCGACAGCCGTGGCGACTCCCTGACTGCAGGAGCTACTCTGCAGTGGCTGCGTTGCTGATTCTCAGTTGAGTGTTCTGTAACTATATTGTTCTTGTTTGGGATTGTTAGGTAATTTTCCGTGACTCCGTCAGTTTTTATTTTGTCACTTTTTATTGTTTCAAAAATTGTTGGGATCGATACATTTGAATTCGTGTAACGAGTTCCTTGTTAGTAATTGATTTCGGTTCGGTTTGCACGTAGCAAGAAAAAATTTTTGGGTTTCAATTTTCAATGATTTTTTGGAGATTTAAACGTGTACTATCTCCATTTTTGGCGTGACGTGTGTTTTTTAGCGTTATGTTATGTGATTATTTTTTTGCGAGGTAAAGTTTTTCTTTGGGGTTCTGCAGTCTTATTTTTTTTGTGGCGTAGGAATTCTTGCGTTGGACTGTGGCATTATTCATTTTCTTAGCATTGTGCGAAAGACTTGTTTTCTTGTTGCGAAAATTGATGGGGGACTCAGATTCAGAACCAGAATTTATCCGTTCTACGAGTACTATTACTGGTAGCGGAAGGGTTTCTGTTCCAGCTTTTAGTGGTACGTTACCTGGTACGTGCGCACATACTCCATCAAGTGTGATTATGTCTGGACCACAGACCACGACGGTAATTACGACCACTGTTAGTACGCAGACTGTGTCGTTCAGTACGCCGAGTGTTACTACAATGACGTCTTCTAGTGGACCGATGGCGGGTGGTAGTGTTTCCACAACTTTACAACGAGGGAGTACTATATTGTCCAGTGCAGAGCTACCTCTCTTTAAGGGCCGTCAGAGGGTCAGTGACCCGATTTTCTGTGAAACAAAGAGTTTTCGAACGCATGTGGCAAATCTTAAATCGTACATGTGCTTGTTGCCCGACGTCACTTCCGATGACGCCAAAAAAGAGTTACTTGTGCGCAGCGCACACAAAAGCGTTGGCGACTTTAATGGCGTCGTCACAAAATTAGTAGACCCTGCTATTAATTATTCATTTGATCAGGTTATCGATATTCTCGATGATATCTATGTATCGAAAGGTGAACGATCTGTACATGCTTTAGCTTGTGACCTTAATCAGCTACGGCTGTTACGAAACGAAGGATTGTCTGCTCAATTGGTTACGGCGATGTCAAAAATAAGAAATTTGAGTGATCATATTCTTAATAGCAATGAAGTAGCATTACAACGACATCCATTTGTAATTGCTAGCACAAACGCAATCGAACTCAAAAAATTCTCTGGTGACTTAGTAGTTTTCAGTCTTGCTATCGCCATTCTCGGTCCTCTTTTAGAAGAAAACTTTTGTAAAAAAATCTTCGCGAGGCCGTTCAATACCTCTGAAGAGTTGTTAGCTCGTCTCGTTTCCGCTGTGCGTAATAACCCTGAGGGAAGAGAAATACTTGCGCGCAAAAACAATACCCAGTCCACGTATCAAACCAGAGAGACTTACCTTGCGGTTGTACCTGAAGAGAGTGAGTGGGACGAGAAGGACTCGTTTCCCGAAGTTTACTATGCATCTCAAAACAACAACCGAAGTTTTCGAGGTCGGAGACCATTTTTCAGAAGCAATTGGAGACCTGCTAGATTGCCAAGGGGAAGACAGCATGCTTACTTCGGAGATCGACCTTTAGGTTCTTTGGAGTGCCACGAGGCTCAGGTAGTTAACCCACAACAGAGTGGTAAAGATAAATCGTTTTGTTCACTGTGCAATACCGCAGGTCATGTTCAAAGTATGTGCACGAGTAAAAGAGGCCAAAGCAAATCAAATTTCCGAGGCCATGCTTGCTACACTTGTGGCAAGACGGGCCATTTTGCACGTGAATGTCTTTCGCGTGGTCGTAGTAGAGGGCGAGGCGAAGCATACTACGCTGCATCTTGCGAGGGTGAAAATTTTTTAGAGTAGACAAAGAAAAATCGGAAAATTCAGAGTGTCTTGGAGTAGAGAAGGAGTTGCCAGTGCCCGGGGTTGGAGCTACTATCCCCGTCACAAAAAATGTGGTGTTGAAACCAGATACTATTATAAAGTCGACTGCTGTGGTGGATCCGCTTTTCTTGTGTAAAAATAAATTCGAATTACTAGGTGAACAAGAACTTGATGTAGGTGCAAATTCTGAACTACCTGTAGAAGTTTGTTTGTCAGCGACGATAATGAAGGAAGGTCGTTTAAGGAAAGAAAGCGATGGTTTATTTTCATTACGGCGTTCTAAGAAGCCTACAATTATATTACGTAATGATAGCAAATTGATGAGCGCTCTAATCGACAGCGGTAGCGATAGATGTTTAGTGAGTTACCGGAATTTAAATGGTATAAACGAGCGAATTAAGCCTAGTGCCTTGAGTATCCGGGGCGTAAATTCCAAAAGCCAGGTATCAGGAGAACTCGATCTTTGTATTACGCTGCCTAATAGTAAGGAAATCAATACCAGCGCTTTGATTTTGAAAGATGCCGAATTTAAATATGATGTAATCCTCGGTAGGGATATTCTACAAGATGCGGTGATTAATTTCAAAGAAGGATTCATTGTTCTCGACGGCGTAAAAGTACCGTTTCATGATGTGCAGGAATTGCACGAGCAAAGTAGGAAGGAGATATTTTTGAACACTGTAAGTAATCCAGAATGTCTGATGGCTGACATGCTTGCGAATAAGAGGAAAATAAGAAGATATCTGCTGAAGCAGAGAGAATCAAAAATTGCGAGTCAGGAAAGTGACGATAATAATGGTCTAGAGATCAATACTGCAGAAGAGAGGGGTATCCCAGGCCCAACTACAGGGCGAGAGAATAATGGGAAAGTAAAAAATAAACAGCATGCGAAGAAAATAAGAGAAACTAAGGAACATGCGAGAGGTTTGAAATATAGTAAAAAACGAGAAATAGTTGTTCATTGTGGAGCAGTGGAAATGCCCAGAAATTGCTTACGTGTTATTAATGGGTATGTCAAAAAGGCTAAGCCCGGAAGGTATATTATGAATAAGACAATTCTCGCGAATGGTATTTATGTCGCCGAATCAGTTGTGGATATCAAGTCAAATGGGTTTGTCCCTGTAATGCTTATGAACGTCTCGGAGGACGTGGTACATATGAGCGACAATACGATGTTAAGTACGATTGATGAGATTGACGACATGGAAATTGAACACGAGATTTACATGTCTACCGTGCACGAAGCTGTGCGAGATGCAAATTTGTGCGATGCCCAAGATAATGCGGATCTACCCAAAGTCGACAGTGTTAATGGTGGAAGTTTCAATGCCATCTCTGGTAAAGACGTTGGTTTAGTATCTGCAGAAACGAGGCATTGTGGTAACGATAATCGTGTTGATGAAGTGGGAATTAATGCAAACAAAGATGTTGTACCAGAAGGAGGTAGTAACGAGAGACGTCCTCTGACGTGTGACGATGTAAATTGTGAAAATGATGATGCTAAACCATTACTGATGAATTTATTAAACAATTTTAGAGACGTAATTACTCTCGAAGGCGAAAATATTGCAGTCACGAATGTCATGCGACATGCTATTGAATTAAAACCTGATGCTCCAGTACTTAACATCCCTCCATATCGAATTCCACATAAGTATCAAAATGAATTGTTGCAAGCCAATAAACAGATGTTGGATCAAGGTATTATCGAGCCATCGAGCTCCGAATACAATTTTCCTTTAATCGTTGTGAAAAAGAAGTCGGGCGAGATTCGACCCGTCATAGATTTTCGTGAATTAAATAAAATAATTATCAAGGAATGTTACCCCATTCCACGCATAGACGAAGTTCTTTATTCTTTAGGTGGTAATAGTATTTTTTCAAGTTTAGACCTCCGCTCAGCCTTTCATCAGGTCGAGTTGGAAGAAAAATGCCGTAAATTCACCGCGTTCAGTATCGGTTACGAGAAATTTCAGTTCAAGAGGTTGCCATTCGGGTTATCCTCGAGTCCATCAGTTTTCCAAAGAATCATTTCTTCTGTTCTTGCAAATATCATCGGTAAAATATGTTTTGTATTCCTTGATGATATACTAGTATTTTCCAAATCCATGAACCAACATCTGAAAGATTTACAGAGTGTTTTTGAGAAGCTACGTAGTGGAAATTTATCACTTAAACTTGAAAAATGTCATTTCCTAAAAAGCTCAATTGAATATCTTGGACACATCGTATCGGCAGACGGAATTCGATGCAAAGAATCAGAGAAGCTTCAAAAATTTCCGATCCCAAAAAATGTGAAGGAATTGCAAAGTTTTTTAGGTGTAGCAAACTACTTTAGGACGCATATCCCAATGTTTGGTTCAATTTCATATCCACTTTATCAGTTATTACGAAAAAACGTTGAATTTATCTGGACGCCTGAATGTCAGAAAGCTTTTGAAAAGATTAAATCTGTCTTAACATCAGATACCGTTTTAAAGCACCCTAATTTTTCCAAGCCTTTTCATGTATTTACAGATGCTTCAAACTATGGCATTGGAGCAGTACTTTTGCAACAAGATAATGATTCAAAAAAATCCATGAAGGCTATAGCTTATTACAGTAAAAGTTTAAATTCAACACAAAAGCGCTATTCAACGACGAAAAAAGAGTTCTTCGCCATTGTGAGCGCACTTAAAGCATTTAAATATCTCATTCTTGGATATCCGATCTATCTCTACACTGATCACAAACCCCTCCAACCTTTATTTTTCAAAAAGCTTCCTGACGACTCGGCTATGTCTCGATGGTGTCTAACAGTGCAATGTTTCGAACCCGTAGTAAAGTATTTCCCCGGGAAAAAGAATCTAGTTGCAGATTGCCTAAGTAGATTACCCGAGCATTTAACTATTTCTGATCTTGAAGAATGCTCAGAGTTCGATGAGGTTGACGCTTTCGCAGTAACTACACGCCGTGGTGCACTGACCGCCGACGTAGACGATACAGACGCGCCGCCCTCTAATCAAGTGGCGCCAGAGTCGACTGAAAAACCCCGACTGACTGACTACGTACCTCAGTTAAAAGACGTATCATGGACTTTAGACGAATTCCGAAATGAGCAACAACTAGACCCATTCTGTTCTGAGGTTAAGGACGCATTACTATCTAGTAGACAATCTACGATCCCTGACTTACAAAAATACTTAATTCTGAACGACATACTTTATAGACGACGACAAATAGACTCTAGGGAAAGTACTATTCTCACCTCGGTTATACCGACATCGCTAATGCACAAGGCGGTGCTCAGTATCCATTCTTTATATCATACTGATGCCACGCATACGTTGTTTAAATTTAAGTTGCGTTATTTTCATTTATTAGAAAAGAGTATCATACGTAAATTTGTCAAAATGTGTGATGTATGTAAGATTCTAAAAGCCAGCAGTACTGTACCCATTAAAATATTAGACGCTCCCATCGCTAAAGAACCGTTTGAGGTGGTATCAATGGACTTCCTTGGTCCTCTACCTGTCACAGATCAGCAGAATAAATATATTCTAATTTTGATTGATTTATTTCCGCGTTACTGTAAGCTTTACGCGACAGCAGATCGATTAGCAGATACAGTTGTCTCTTGTCTGGACAGCTGCTTCTCAACCTTTGGCTATCCTAAAACACTTCTAAGTGACCAAGCTCTTGAATTTAAGTCTGCGGCAGTTAAAAAATTCTCTCAAATTCATTGTATTGCGAAAAAAGAGGTCCTCCCTTGGAGTCCTCACAGTAACGCTATTGTTGAACGTAATAATCGCAAAATTACGAATTTATTAAAATTATATATTAACTCTTTAACGCATACGGAATGGGACCAGTGTCTCAACAGCACAGAGAACGCGATAAACAATAGTTTAAATACCACATTGGGGGATACACCCTCGTTCATTGTTTTCAATCGCGATACGTGTCCGAGCTTTAGCGCGGTAACTTTCGAACCTAATTACAGTCACGACACGAACGTGGATATAATAAGATTTCGAGCTCAGGAAGCTGCCCGCATTGTTGAAAACGTTAGAGCTACAATAATAAATAACACCAGTGAAAGAACAATGTATCACAACCTTCGACGCAAAAATAAAAATTTTGAACTCAATGACCGTGTCTTACTGCGCAATCACATGCGAAAAAACAAACTAGATCTCGCCTGGAATGGTCCGGGTATTATAACAAAAATTAACCGAAATTACGTAGAAATCAAAATAGGCAATAAAACATTCAGGAGTAATAAAAATCATGTACTACCTTTACGAAAAAAGTGTTGAATGAATACTATGCGACTTACGACTGACGATGTTACTAGGTCCACGTAATTCTATTGTGTGATTCTTGTTTCGATGTTAATTTTACGTATATTTTTAATTGGAACTTTCCTTATATAACCGTATGTATTTACCTTATATTTTCGTTTCGTTTTTGGTGTACCGTAGTTTTTACGTGCGTGATTGAGTCTGTACACATTTCATTTTACCACCAAGGTTTAGATCTGCCCGACAGCCTTGCAGGGTTCAATAACCTCCTGTGTTTATAAACGCCGCCACTCATTGCTGTGGGAGCGAAGGCTAGCTCCCGAGTTGTTTTCCGTCGTCCGATTTGTTTTGCAATTAGAGGTGCAGCTGTCGAAGCCGTGTGGGATCTGCTGCGTGCAGATATGCTGTTTGTTCTTTTCATTGCAGCTGTCACCAGCTGTCACCATTGGTTTCTTTCATTACTTCGACGTAATAAATACTGATCCAAATTTTTTTTATTATTATGTGGCCATGCTAATTGAACTCTGTGTTTGTTTCCATTTCAGACCGTGCACGTTCACTTTCCCGCCTTCCACGATGGGAAATAGGATGACCCATGTGTCGGTGGAGGCACTCACAAATGCCCTGGAGCAACATCAGGGAAGGGTGTCAAACGATTGGGTCAAGGCGAATGCCCTCGTCGACATCCTACCCGATCGAGTGTCTGATTTAGGTATTCTTCTTCTCTTTCCCTTAACTTTGGGATTAGGGGTTTCCTTCTTCTATCTTCGTCGTGAAATTAACTTGCTGGCGGATCGCCTTCGCGCTGAAGATGCATTACTCCGCCGTCAGCAGCTCAGGTCGAGCAACGCTGACCAACCGCTGCGTCACCTGCAAGCAAATAGCGAAGTTTAGGTGTCAGTGAAGCATGTGTCTTTGTTTTTAAATATGTGGACTTTATTTTTTTGCGTGTCTTCTAAGCGACACTATTTTTCTCATGCGTTATAAAACGGAATCTAGTGTTTATCTTTAACATATACCTCAGGAATTAGTTGTAAGGTATTAAGTTGATTCCAGTCTTGTATTTGTGGTAAATCCTTCTAATTTTTAGCATTGATGTTCAAAAATAATATGATGTTCACGTAACTCAGTATGTATTAATTGGTTTCCGAATTCAGTAAATGTCATGCGAATTTTCTGATCAACTAAATTTCATAGACAATGCGTTGGAATTAATTTCATGCGTGATTATTCTTATATTTAACGAATGTATTGTTCTTACTACAAATTTATGGCAAGTATAAATCTTTATTTCTTAATTATGTTTGAATAAAAAGTATTTTAATTGTTGTTTCAAAGATGCGATTTTCTATTTTTACTGCGTTTAGCATTTAAACTGTTCATCACAAAACAATGTGATGCGGTAATTGTGATGTCATGGCGAATGTTGGTGTAAATGTAAGAGGTACATACATGCGATGTTTAATAATTATCCTTCTTCATGCGTAATGAATATTAAATTTAAAAAAAAAAAAAAAAAAATTAAAAGTTGAAAATTTTTTTTAACGAAATTCGTTGTTCTTTTTAATTTAATATGATGCCTACGTAGTTTGATATTGATGTTGTTCGTTAATGTCGTAACGATTATTTTTCTTCGATGAGTTCCTTACGGGTATTTTCAACGGTAGAGATAGTTAAATGTTGGTTGCTTGTACCGTAGATTTTTTTTGGTACGATATTTCTGAAGGTCTTCACTATTTTTGCGGTACGCTGATATTGTTCTGTTGCGTTCTTGTCGACTTTACTTCGACGCGTTTTCCTTTATTTACGGATGTTTTTCTGTTTCGATGAATATATTATTGTTGTTGTACTAGTGCGCTTTTCAATACGGGTTATTGCTTAAAAAAGAGGATATCTTTCACTATTGTTTACGAAATATGTTCCTAACCTGCGGCTATCGCCTTATTTTTTTGTTGGTGGGGGTATATTGCGCATTTTCACTTTGCATATCTAAATCAAATTACATTGATGTGTTTATTTCTGTCACGAATTAGTAATTTTCAATCTTAGAAATTTACGTCTTTAGATACCTTTGTCATTTCTTGGAGTTATGATTTTTACATTCTGAGCGATTTATTTCAATTTGAGTAACAATACAGGTATGGTGGGGGAGGTGTGTACCAATACGGTCACGCACTTGTCCTCGTACATATGTTAGTACGTACGTTCAGTGCCACGCCTGGTGCGACTTGGGCACCGTGCGCCGCTGAGTCAGCGATTTGTGTGTATAAATGCCCCGTGTTCAGCTCTTCAGAGCGCATTTGGATCTACTGTCTCTCTACGTCAAGTACACGTTGAAGTCTACTCGTCTACTCACTACCCACCCTAGTAACGGCATAGAAGTAGCGGACCAAGAATGGATCATTGGGGAACACCAAATTTGTTTTGAATGAATGGGGACAATTTGTTTTTTATGCAGACTGCATGAGATCGATTTGACAAGTAAGTTTCAAACCATTGCGTGTCTATTCCCAAGTTCAGTATATTACGTAGATGTCTTTCATGTTCAACGCTATCGAACGCCTTAGAGAGATAGAGTAGCAGCAAGAGTGTTACATTCTTTTGATCGATGTCACTGTATATTTTTTCAGTGATATTGAGCAGAGCGTCTTGAGCGCTAGTATTTCTTCGATAGGCGTATTGATTTTGGTGAGGTAGATTTGACTCGTCCAGGTGAAATGACAGTTGATTTGTCACCACTTTCTCCAATAGTTTGGACATGATAGGCAAAAGACTGTTGGGCTTGTAGTTTGGTGCTGTATTTATGTCACCACTTTTATGCAACGGTCTAATAATGGAGTATTTCCATTGGTTTGGAAACGTGTTGGTTACTATTGATGTATTAATTATCAGTCGAATCCATGGTGCTGTAACAGGGAAACTGTCTTTGATATATTGAAGACTGATACCATCATGTTCAACTGCCTTTGTGTTTTTAGTGAGTATAAGATATTTCGTAACTCCGGTAAATCGACAGGGCGTGGTTTCCACTTGACATCAGTCCTCGAGGGTGTAGTGGGGCATGAATTTTCAATTGTGGTTTCACCTGGATTGGTACACACCTCACTGAAACTTGAGCCTCTACTTTTGAAAAGAATGTGTTGAAATCTGTTGCTGTTGCCAAGGGATTTTCAAAATTACTTATATGGTCTAATTTTTCGTATGGGGCTACCTCACTAATGATTTCCCAAGATCGTTTCGGGTTATTTTTAGCCGTTATCAGTTCCTGGTGGAAGAGAGTTTGTTTCGCATCAGTGATTTTCTTTCGAAGAATTTTTTCACGTTCTTTATATCTCTTGTAGAAAGTACTGTTTGATCTATTGTTTTTGTACTCTCGTAAGTTAGCTTTCGTAAGTTAGCTTTCTTTATTCTGCTCATCTCTTTAATTTCATCAGTAATCCAAACAGTCCGTTTTGGCTTAATATTTTTTGGTGACGTAAGGTGCACATTCGTCGAGAGCTGCGCTGAAGTTCTCGTTGAAGATGGACACTTGAGTGTCAACATCGTCAGATTGCATAATTTTCTGGAATTCGGTGGACCTGTCGAGTAGTTTTTCTTGAAATAGTTCTGCTGAATAGTGCTTTTTCGAGCGATAAATCATTAAGCGGTATTTTTGTCATTCCTTTGCAATATTAATTTCACATTCTACAGAATGGTGATCGCGAATAGAAGGTGATATTACCGTACTAAGTATTGCGGTGAGATTATTGTGATTGCTAGATCGAGAAGAGTTGCAGAGACTTTAGTGATGCGAGTCGGTTCTTTGACCATTTGTGATAGGCCATTGTGATAGGCTTGAAATTGATTATTATAGATGAAGAAAATTTTGTTATGGATAAATAAAACATTTATTAGAAAATATTTGTTACAAAGGTTATTCTGTTATTATTTGGTTACTTTGTTATTGTCGATACCGTCGTGCGGTCGACGTGAGGGTTCGTGAAAAAGGGGCTGTCTTCTGTGCAGCTACCTTTTTCCGGGGGCGCTAGCTTTTCTGCGCAGCTGCCCATCCTGAAGTTCGTGTGGGTACCGCCTACGCCGTAATCAGTCCGTGAGGGCAACAGAAGTAATTTCTGTATGTACCGAACTACGGCGGTACCAAGAGGGTGAGATTTGTGTGGTTACCGCCTACGCCATAATAGGGCAACAGAAGTAAATTCTGTTTGTGCCAAACTACGGCGGTACCATGAGAGTGAGGTTTGTGTGGGTACCGCTTACGTCGTAATAAGTCTGCTAGGGCAACAGAAGTAAATTCTGTTTGTACCGAACTACGGCGGTACCGTTAGCGTGAGGTTTGTGTGGGTACCGCCTACGCCATAGTAAGTCCGCTAGTGCAACAGAAGTAAATTCTGTTTGTGCCGAACTACGGCAGTACCGTTAGAGTGAGGTTTTTGTGGGTACCGCCTACGCCGTAATAAGTCCGCTAGGGCAACAGAAGTAAATTCTGTTTGTGCCAAACTACGGCGGTTCCGTTAGGAAGACGAGCAACTGTCTGCGCTGTTATAAGTCCGTTAGGGCTCCTCAGGAAATTCCCTGATTCGCTGAACTGTGACAGCGTCTTCCTTTACAACAAACTATGCGGAATAGTTTGTCCTCCCGAGGTGGTTCCTTACGCCCCTTATTACGTACGGTGTCGTATTAGTCTAATGTCTGTGTCAAAAAGGAGAGAGGAAAATTCTTTTCACCTCAGGATATGACTTGTTTATTGCAGAATCTCGTTACAGTGCCTCCTAAATAGACAGATATACTTCAGCAAAAAACATGATTTAACTTACTTTCTGTGAAAATAGCGTACATAGACATGAGTTACTGCATAACACAATACAACACGAAAAATTACATTTTAAATGTGTGTGCCATTACGCTAAGAAATCATAATAGTATGGGAATATTAAAATACAATACAAATAAAACTTAAGAGCTAACTAAAGTAAATACACTAGCACACCATCGGCGCAGAGAAACAGACCTTCGCGGGGTTCAGGGAGCTGGACACATGAAGAAAATACTTGAGATAATGGGTAACTAACACAAAAGCCTCAACAACACTTGCGCGGCCTGACAATTATCTAATCTCACATCGTTTAGGAAAGCAGTAAGTTGATCCTCGTGTTTTCTCATAAGTTTTCAACAGTAACGGAGACACATTTTCAACGTTGGCAAGAAGGTTTTGTTCCTTAAATAGGAAAGAACTGAATTCTCACTGGAAATTACTTGCAAAAATCTCATGCAAGCATTTTGTTATTTTCTTTTTGAAACATAATTAAAGTAAATATAATTTCAATTATATGCATTATATATAACCTGATATCGTAGATACTTTGCAATTATTATGGAAAAAGAAATTGAGACCAAGTAATACATAGGAAAAACATATTTGTAGCTATTAAAACCGACGGTATATACCATACTCTACCGACATCGAAACGCCTATCGTCTCTACGGGAAGTAGAACTCCCAAGTAGAAAGCGTACGGGTCCTAGGTAAAGGTCAGGTATGTCATTTTTGTTTAGGTGAGATACATGTTTATTATTATTTTTTCGCTTCAATGTTGTCAGTTTTTGTACGTCTCCAAACTGATTTGCAGACTTCCTGTTCACCTTCACATTAAATCCTGCGTTCGGAAGCATAATTGTGCGTAAATTCTCCGTGTATGTACTCGTTTTTATACAGTACAGTACGACAATCATTACTTGCTAGGTAGCAAGGCATAGGGTATGCCGGCTACTGATGGTGCATATGTTTATTTCAATTGATGTTTTTTGTGAACTACCATCATCGACACTAGTCCTGCGTTTGAGTATCTATGTTACTCTGTTTGCACCATGAACCATATAAAATAATGACCTCTGCTGCTCACCACATCCTTTACGCAGAGTTACCGTAGTATATTTAATACGCGCGTGGGATCTGAAAAGGGGGATATTAAATTGAAACGAGCTTGGTTGAACGATATTTACTCAACTTGCTGATAGGATGCTAATTTTGAAAGCCTAATATAGAAAATGAACATATAAGGTAAAATCTCAGCAGCGAACTAAAAAATAATTGACATTAACGAACTTTTTCAAAAATATAGAATATATCTTCATAAATCCATCTGGAAAGTTCAATGTAAACTGCTTAGGCAGCCACTCGATAAAAGTCTTTTGAAAAAGAACTAAGCCGTTGAGTCACATAAAAATCCAATGTGATTAATTCCGTACAGCAGTAGCTAAGGTTGACGAGACAATTTTTCTATAACATGGCATACTAGAAAATCATACCTATGATTTGGCGCAAACTTAATGATACTAAAGTTGCAATGGTTACCACGTGAAATTCATAGAAAATCTATTTGAGGTGACGCAGTGCATACACCAGTATGACACAACGCAAAGTACTTCAATATTTAACAGTAAAACGATAACACCAAACAGCTCAGAGTCTTCTGAAAAAAACGCTGCATTTTAAGCCTATGAAACATTTGAAACGCTCTGCGAGTGAACAGACAGTTTATCATGACCCCCTGGAAACATTGAATCATATAGATAGGCAGAGGGTGAATCACCAAGATAGGCAAAAGGAAATTTCTATCGCACAGTGTTGTTTAATTTGAAAGGCATGAGCCGAATCACAACTAAAGAATATATTCGTGATGGTTTCTACTCTTACATCCACGAAAAGGTAAGGTCGTAATTACTGTAAATGAAAAAGAACCGGCAACCTCTATTTAGTGTCCAGCCTATAATCCTCTTAGAACCTAGTGCAAGTAACATCAAGGCTGAATTTACCCATATAATTTGTGGTCTTCAGCCGGAATATAAAGTCGCAAGTGAGAACCGTAGCGCACCTACTAGCACTCGGACTCACCTTCCATACAGTCATTCCGCTCCAAGCCGGCTGGGTCATCAGGTACGACTGCTCAGAGGGTAGCCGTCACCCCTCTCGGAACAAGAAGATCACTCCTACCGGTTGCCGGGCAGCACAGGGTCTAATCTCGCAGGATTTCTACACCGCCCAGCCCTCTCCCTCCACCTCCAACCTGCTACAGCACCACCTCCAAGCAGCGACAGAAATGTTAGGTTAAATTAATTTAGGTTAGGTTAAGTTAAGTTAGGTTAAGAGGTTAGGTTAAGTTAGGTTAGGTTGGGTTAGGTTAGGCCAAGTTCAGTTAGTTTAAGGTTAACCTAAAAAAGTTAAAAATGCCTGTTTTTGCGTGCCGAGATGGAGGGTTGAATAGCCAAACACCAGCGGTCGTTGTAAAAACTGATTATAACGATTTAATAGAGGTTAAATTTGGTAATCCGCTGTAGTATCTGCTTACTAAGTACTTGTAGTGGTTATATTGCAGTGATTAATAATAACTGCATAACGAACAGATAGGTTAATAAACCTCAGTAGCGCTACATAGTTCAATAATTGGTGCGAATGGCAACTTTAGTAGCTGCTCGGAGGTGGAGGGAAAGGGGTGGGTGGTGTAGAAATCCTGCGAGCTTGGACCCAGTGCTGCCGGGCACTCTCACCTCAGACAACTGCGCAGCTTCCCCACTGCAATAACTCTAGTTTCTCCGCAGAAACTAAACAGCTCAGTCACAGACTCACTATGCTGAGCCGAGGCGCAACTCGAAATCAGGTACGTAGTCTATGTCTTCACTCCACGACTGCCGACAACACACTGAAGCCGGCCGCTCGCAGCCGTCCGGCAGCGGCGGCAAGATCTCCATCTCGCGGTGGTGGAGCGCACGCCGTTACAGCGCACTCTTGCAGCGGAAAACATCACAACACCACACATATCAATTACTGGCCCAATATAAGTACTCACCGATATTCTTCTGTTAATTAACAAGCAGTATGAACTCATCATTCATGGAGAAGATATTTAAGAGAAAAATATTCCTACACGCTACAAGAATTATTATGGGAATCACTAACTCATATAAATTGAAATATTTTATGAAAATTTGTGCTATGTTCTTTGGGTAGGTAAAGGTTTTAGTAAGATCAAAAAATTTTTGGTACTTCAAAGCTCAGATTGCATAACATATCAAGTTTGAAGCTACGTTTCCATAACTCCAACTTCACTGGGCAAGGGGATGGGTTCCATGTAGTATAAACGTGTACACCAGAAATCTATGCACACACGTGTTCCCATGTGACAAGCATCCGTGAGCATATAATATGAGTCAAGAAAGATGTTCAAACATGACAAAAATTCCAAAAGAAAGTGTTAATGATTGTAAATGACACCAGTGAACAAAAAATAGATGGTCTCGAACAAAGCGAATCAAAACAACACACTATTTTGACAAAACAAGTTCTACCTTATTTTCAGATTGAGCCTTTACGTTCTCCTCCTGGGAGCACTACTTCCCATACACGGTAGTTTTACCTCTTCAAAAACATTTGGGAAAGGAAATGAGTAAATCTATAAAGCAAATGATATCGTTAATACTAGATGTAATGTAGGTTCCCTAAAGTCTCTGTAACGGACTAAATCAGGCCGAAGCTCTCATGGTTCAAATATCAGATTAAAAACAAATCAATCCTGCATTCAATAATCCATATACACGCCATCTTAACCGCGTTTCCTTTTCCACTGTACATTTTTCCCCTAAAAGGCAGATTATCATACTATTTTTGCCTTTCTCACCACAAAGGTTATCCCAAGAAACGCGGAATCAACGTTCAGGCACATTTCTACTCCTTCAAGAGCAAAAAGTGTTGTGATGAAAGATTATGAATAAGATAAATGTAAGATTAAAACGATACATAGTATCAGTAGACTACCAAGAGCTTGACTTTTAGAATCCGGTAGAAAATGTAGCTGACTAACAATTGAAATAAAGTAATAAATCGAAAAATATAGTCCTTAACACAACCAAAAAACACGGCATTTCATCAAACATAAGGCTTACCTAATCATCAGCTCGGGTCCTAATACTGTTTCCCTACCTAGGAGCACAACTTCCGACAGATACAACAGTTATATTCCCCTGAGGAGCTTTAAATTTTTCAATATGCACCTATTTCAATACATCCTATAAATAGCAGGGAACTACGAACCTAGGTCCAGTTAAAATTAAAATATTTTATCAGAACTTGATACGCCAATCATTTGCTTCGAAACAATCACGTTGCTTATACTGTATGTTTGTACATAATGAGTATTCGATTTACATACCACCAGAGGTCTTGTTCTGTGCACAAATTTCAAACTGAATTAAAGTACTGTTGAAGTCAATAAATAATATGGTTTAGATTATGTTTTTTTTACCATAATAGAAGACGCATACAGAATTTCTGAGAGCACACTGGAGCTCTATTTTTTGTTGTCCTAAGACAAGTTAAAAATTGGTTTACTGACGACTTTCACACAAGGACCCATTTGACCATTGACAACCGGATTGGGTTTTTTCCTTGAGTCGAAGCAGTCCAAAGCTTCGGAATAGTTGCTCCTCACGTCTTTGTGGCCGCTGATTCGGCCCTCGAGATCTCTGCTGGTATCTTGTTCTGCTGACCTGAAAGTCGGAAAGATTAATTCATGCAATGTTACATGAGAAAAAGAATTTATCCTTATTGAGAAGAATTTTATGACACACATCACCCGTGAAAAGAAAGTCTATTCGGAGTCAAATGTAATGCAAAAAGGGGAGTAATGTACAGTGTGTTCAAACATAATTGACTACTAAGATCATTTCCATGATGGGTATGTTACCGAAATGAACAGATAACATTAAATATCTTGGAATTAGAAATTTAAAAACGAAGAATGCACCACATATTGAAATCATATTTATATTCAATTAGGATTTTACTCTAACTATATATTCAAAACTATGCCAGTTCTATAAAACGCTTCGGAGACCAGCTCCATCTTCAGTTAACAGTCTGCAAGGGTAAGTAGAGAAAATCAGTCTTCTATACAAAATGCAAGGGTACAATAAAATCTACAGGTGTATTTGCAATGGGTATGAACTATTGTCGCTATAAGATCCGGTTTTTCTTTTGAAATAAAAAGAGATTCTAAAATACGTGGATCTAAATCATTAGATGCTGCGCGTAAAATGGGAAAATTTTCCTTTGCTATTCGGTCATAACACTGCTCGCTGTGAAGGCAGATAGATGAGTGAGGCGGTTGGGTCAGAGGTCTTCCGCTTTGCTAATTTTTGCTGCTTGTAACACGCATAGTTTCAATTTAGCTCGATTCCTGGTACCCTTGTTAAGTCCTTTAACCAAGAATGTATAGGAAAATTCTTTTCAGTTCGTTAGGGAGATTACATCTTTTCAGAATGCAAATGGAATGACAATGGCTTTATTTGATGTGAAAAATTTGTTTACGAATATTCCATTAGCAGAAACAATAAATATAATCATAAATGCCCTTTTTGTTACGTCAAAAAACCCTGTTTTAGGTCTAGGAAAAACTCATTTTAAAACCCTTCTTGAACTTTCCCTGTTAAATTCTGTGTATATTTTTGCAGGAAAGATGTATAAGCAAGTTGAGGGTCTCGGTATGGGTCTTCCTCTGGGGCCTACGTTTGCCAATATTTTCATGTGCCATTGCGAAGAAAAATGGTTGGCAGATTGTCCCACAGAGTTTAAGCCTGGATTCAACCGCAGATATATTGACGATAAGTTGTAATTGTTAAGAGATCCTAGCCATGCACCTTTGTTCAGAGATTACTCAAACTCTAAACACCCGTCAATGAAATTCACAATTGAAATTGAGTCAAATAATTGTTTATCTTTTTTGGATTCTAAAATCACTAAAAGGGGCCAAACGTTCAGCTCATCTGTCTATCGCAAACCTACACTCAATGGTTTCGGCTTAAGCTTTTTTAGTTTCTGTAACTATAGATTTAAAATTAATACTATAAAAACCTTGTTAAATCGTGCATTCAATATTTGTTCTAATTACGTCGATCTTAATATGGAGTTTTCTTTTTTACAAATTCTTTTACGAAAAAATGGGTACCCTATGTCTATTGTCAATGTTCATATTAGAAAATTTTTGGCTAAAAAATACTCCGTCACAAATGCCGTGATAGAAGCATTGCAACGTCTTTATTGCGTTTTCCCGTATTTTGGAGACTATACTGATAAAATGTCGCGAGATTTGGAAATTCTTTTTAAACGTCATTTTTCTGCTGTAAAACTGTGTATTCTGTGTGTTAATTTACTTAAAATTGGCTCGTTCTTTCGCTACAAGGACGTGATTCCTAAACGGATGCGGGCATCCATTATGTATAAATTTAGTTGTGTGCAGTGTACATCTGGCTATGACGGCATGACGACTTTGCCATTCTATATTAGGATTGCCCAACACCGTGGAATCAGCTACAGTAGCGGAAGACCTCTGATCCAACCGCCTCACTCATCTATCCGCCTTCACAGCGAGCAGTGTTGTGACCGAATAGCAGAGGAAAATTTTTCCATTTTACGCACAGCATCTAATGATTTAGATCCACGTATTTTAGAATCTCTTTTTATTTCGAAAGAAAAACCGGATCTTAATAGCGCCAATAGTTCATCCCCATTGCAAATTCACTTGTAGATTTTATTGTACCCTTGTATTTTGTATAGAAGACTGATTTTCTTTATTTTTACTTACAGACTGTTAACTGAAGATGGAGCTGGTTTCCGAAACGTTTTATAGAACTGACTTAGTTTTGAATATATAGTTTGTGTAAAATCTTAATTAAATATAAATATGATTTCAATATGTGGTGAATTCTTCGTTTTTAAATTCGTAATGACCATTTGCCTTAAGAAAAGTAACTTCTCTGATGTCATAGAATGTTTTCTAAATCAAAAGGCAACGTGGTGACAGTCTAAATTTATACTAAAGACTCATCCCATGCATGATGCGTTGCAGGTAACAGGTAAGTATATTTTTAGTATGTTTTTAACGCATGCATCATATCGATTTTTCTTCCTAACACTTCATTTTCAAGATGTGACAGCTCAACATTAGTTTACTGCACATACGTTGGTACACTCTAGGACTTGGGAACTCACAAGCTAGATCGAGTTTTGAGGAAAAACTGCAACTCAGGAAGCTTTATAACCGCAACAACAAGATATCTGAACTGAGCAAAATTACGTTCTCACAACAGTTTCTCTTCTCTACTTATCTTACTACACATCACTTGTAGTAATAAAACATACGCTGATTCTCAGAACCATTACCTATGATTGAGGTGGGAGTAAAGGTAGCCGGACAGTGCGTTTGAATGACAAAGCACATTTGATTTTCAATTCGTTATTTGACCTAATAACCACATTCTGAGAGTTTGCAAATAACCCCACACCATTTGCTTACTCAACAACGAGAACAGCACGCATCAAAACGAAAAAGGAATTGAACATGATTGTAGTCTGCATTTGCGCACATTTTTCATAAGCAAACTTTTTGCATCAATAAAACTCAAAACTTACCGCTGATATCATGTATGTAAAAAGTATCAGTACAGGATATTATCGTTCCTTTCGTATAGATTTCGATGATCAGTCAACGCTGAAAACATGTCCTTCAACATTTCCCTAAGCACTTTCTTTATTCATGACAGTGAGTATCTGATTTTCTCGACTAACCGCTGAAAACCAAATGGTTTAGCAAAAAGGGAAAACTATGGGGACGCCGAAAAAGATGAAACCAGAGAGATAAATCAAATACAACAATTTTGTAGTGTGGATAGAGAGACTTAAATCTCCAATGATACTAAAAAAGATCTAAGCCTTTGTAACTTAAGGATTAAATGGCGATAGAAATTTTTCAACTTAGAGCTGGGATAATCGCCTCATCCTTCCGATCAAAGAACGAGTGGCTGCAACACGTCACCTGTTGTACAAGTTTGTGAAAGCGTACTGGTACAATGCCCCCATGTTTTGTTAATCACAGAAATTCGTCGTAAGTTTTTTAGAACGTAGGCAACCGACTAAACGAACTTATTGTCTTTGAAACACGCATTCATATGCTGGCAAGCTACTGGTTTTAGCAAAACCACTCTTCTTTTCCATAACATCGTACGAATTAGAAGCTGAGTTTTGAAATTCGACAGATGCGTACGCAGAAAATCTTTGTTATCTTGAAGCATTGATCTAAAAATGGGCTAACTTTCGCGAAATTAAGAAAGTTGTTTTCCCAAATATAGAATAAAACCGAAGCACCCATGAAGAGAATCACCCCCAAGGCACCACATTTCTAATAAGCTCACCACTACGACTTAATCGACTGAACATAGAATCAGCAAAAATTATGAGAGAATTGAAATAATTTGAAGAACCAATAAGGAATAATAATTTACAAAACCTACCTAACTGCAACCAAAATAGAATTTATTGTTGAAACAGCAGAAATGTATTTTGTTTTATGCTTCAAATACATTTTTAAACCATAGAATTTACTAAATGAGCATCTATTTCGAAGTCATTAGAAATTCAAACTGATTTCATGATACAGATAAACCACATAATCATACCGATTTCACATAACGTTCCAGATGGAGTTGGGGAGACGCCCATTCTCTCAACAGGGTATTTGGGTGGGTACCGTTGGAGCGCTGGCAAAATAGTTATCATTCGTAGGAAGTGCTACCGTGTTGGGCAGTTCTTCGTCTGCTGCGTTATTATCTGAATAAAGCGACTTTCATAATTACAAACACATTTGAATGGTGAGAAGTACAGTTAACAAGAAATAAGTAACAAATTAGAGATTACGATAAAGTAATATAAGAAATAGATGTACATTTGGGGCAAATGTTTTATCAGCGACTGTGATCGCAGTGCGTCATCAGGGAAATAAGTTCCCTTTAATGCCAACGGATCAATTAAAACGAGTTGTTCTACAATCAGTTGTAAAAGCGCAAAGGCTTTGAAATTTTTCATAAATAAAAAGTTATCAAAAAATTATCAAAAATATTTTAGCATGAAAGTTAGTATAAGGCTCCTTATCCACAACAAAGGAGCTAAAAAGTGAATAATCATGATGGAATTATCGAGTATGATCACGAACACGGAGAACCTACGCACAAGTGTGTTCCCACACAAGTCCCTCTGCGCAAAGAAAATATGTCAGGTTGAAACTTCAAAGATAAAAGTTAAAGAAGAAGTTAGTAAGTGCTGAATAAAAAGAAAGCGTTCAACAGAAGAAAATCCTTGTTAAAAGTAATTGCACAATCTCACCAAATAATGGTTTCCTAACCATCAGCTCGGGCCCGTACATTCTCCCCTTGGGAGCGTCATAGGTTTAATAGTTGTATCTTTCTGAGGGTTTAGGCTGAGACAACACGAAGAAAGTGCCGGGAAAGGCACAGAAAGGTTTGATCATGGGTTAAAAAATTATACGAATGAAGTTTTACCAGTAGTACTTAATCCAGAGTGGGGACCATGAAAAAGGATGACCCAATGCATTCAAATATTCTTCAGGCGAAATGATTCAAAAATAATATGACATATTGAATAAATGTTTGAAGAATATCAATTTATAATAATTAAGACAACAGAAGTTAACTGTTACACGCTTAGTAACCGGATCGAATGCAAAGAGAACTGAAGGAAAGAATGGTGAAACAGTACTCCAGAGCTTCAATGCTTGGAGAGATTTTTGTGCGACAAAATTTTAAGTGAAAATACATATGTAGATAGATGATCGTTGCTAGAGCTCGAAGTGTTATCTGAGGAACAAGGTGATGTGCGTTATGCAGGCCGAATATGAAAATTTTCAAAGCTAAATGCGATCAAATATGAGATCGATGTTTTGAGAGCGAAATTTGATTCCAAGTGTGGTCCAAGGGTTATTTTTTGATTACTTTTTATTCATTAAATATTTTAAAGCCTTTGCGCTTTTTCCACTGATTGTAGAACAACGTAATGGTGTTTCTATTCCTGATCTCCGGGTTATATGTTGTCCTCCTTTTAAGTTTAATTGTTTCATAGGCTTAAAAAGCAGCGTTTTTTCAAAAGACGACTCTGAGCTGTTTGATGTTACGGTTTTACTAATAAATATTGAAGTACTTTGCGTTGTGTCATGCTGGTGTATGCACTGTGTCACCTCATATTGATTTGCTACGAATTTCACGTGGTAACCATTGCAACCTTTAGTATCATTAAGTTGGCGCCTCATCAAAGGTATGTTTTTCTAGTATGCCATGTCATGGAAAAACGGTTTCGTCAACCCTAGTTACTACTGTACGGAATTAATCACATTAGATTTTTATGTTACTCTACGGTTTAGTTCTTTTTCAATAGACTTTCATCGAGTGGCTGCTTAAGCAGTTAACATTTAACTTTTCAGAGGGATTTTTGAAGATACATTCTATATTATTGAAATAGTTACGGTCAATTATTTTTAGTTCGCTGATTTTACCTTATTTGTTCATTTTATATATATTAGTCATCTAAAACTAGCACCTTATCAGCAAGTTGAGTAAATATTGTTCAATCATGCTCGTTTCAATTTAATATCCTCCTCTTCAGACCCCACGCGTGTGTTGAATATACTACGGTAACTCTGGGTGTAGGATGCGGTGAGCAGCAGAGGTCATTATTTTATATGGTCCATGGTGCAAACATTGTAACATAGATACCCAAACGTAGGACTAGCGTCGATGATGGTAGTTCACAAAAAACATCAATTAAAATAGACATATGCACCATCAATAGCCGGCATACCCTATGTCTTGCCACCTAGCAAGTACTGATTGTCGTACTGTACTGTAAAAATATAAAAATACTGTTAATACACCGGTAATTTACGCACAATTATGCTTCCGAACGCAGGATTTAATGTGCACGAGAACAGGAAGTCTGGAAATAAATTGAAAAAAATAGTTTTAGAATAGAGTTTGGAGCCGAACCAATAATGGCAACATTGAAGCGAAAAAAATAACAATAAACATGTACATCACCTCAAAAAAACGACATACCTGACCTTTACCCTGGGGCTCGTACGCTTTCTACTTTGGAGTTCTTCTTCCCGTAGAGACGATAGTCGTTTCGGTGTCGGTATAGTATGATATATACCGTCGGTTTTAATATCTACAAACCTGTTTATCCTATGTATTACTTGGTCTCAATTTCCTTTTCCAAAATAATTGCAAAGTATCTACGATATCATGTTATATACAGTGAATATAATTGAAATTATATTTCCTAAAAGTATGTTTCAACAAAAAATAACACAATGCTTGCAAGAGATTTTTACAAGTAATTTTCAGTAAGAATTCAGTTGCCTCCTATTTTAAGGGAGCAAAATCTTCGTGACAACGTTGAAAATGTGCCTCCATCATTGTTGAAAACTTATGAGAAAACACGAAGACCAACTTACTATTTTCTTAAACGATGTGAGATTAGATAACAGAGTAACCAAATAATGACAGAATAACCTTTTGTAAAAAATGTTTCATAATAAATGTTTTATTAATTTTTAACCAAATAATCGTCATCTTTAATAATTGATTTCAATTTACGGGAGATTTCATACTATACCAAAAAACCGACGGTAGATCTCATACTAACCGCCACTGTCGTTTCCTACTAAGGGAAAATTTAGCAAAAATAGCTGCTCAGAATGATATTTTATGAGCATTTTCAATAACAAGAATAGTAGAGTACGATTATTTGAACTTAATGCCCCTGAACATGTAAACTTTTTCTCCTCGGGGGCACATTTCATAGATATTTTTCAAAAATTATTTTGAAAGTGACGTGCTCAATTCAGTGTCTATATATATTGCCACTGTTGCACACTTTAATCATTTCTAAATCGATTTTTAAATCAAACTGAAGTTTCTTATGCAACCGTAGAAACAATTTTCATTGCTAATAATTACTTAAAGTTAAGTCACAAAGTAAAAGTAAAATGATAAATGACTAAAAAATAACCTTTAAGTATGATGTAACACACTAAATTAAAAGTTGTTAGTGAAATCATCCAAACAAAAATTTTGAAAAATTTAGCGCAGCCAGTGATATGCATTTATAGATTGAATTCAACATTATATCAGAGTTCTAGCTATGTAAGTTTTCATTGTACGCTGCATCTTCAATTTTCTAAATAAGTGCGCTTGTCTTCACATTTTCTAAATAAGTACGCTTGTCGTACTTGACACAATCAAGTGCGGCAAAATTTATCATCGTTCGAAGTATGCCGTAGTGTCGCTTGGCCTACCTGAGCTCTGATGTATGAATACGAGAACTTCTAAGCTTAGTGTGTTCAGCCGCAGAGCATACTATGCATACTATTGTTCTTAGCCTACTTTTGCTTTTTGCTCTTTACTGTTGTAGTTCTTCGTAGCTTCTGAGTCATTCTTTTTGACTTCTAAGTTTTTTGTTGCAACTCATCGGTGATCGCGCATTAAAAAAAAAGAAAAGAAAAGAAAGAACCGTTTATTTTCAAAAAGAGCTGCACATGAGATACGTGGCAACATATTCGCTTTTAAAAAATACGTGAATATAAGACCTCCTTTGGCAAACGTACCATACGAGGAGTACTAATAGACAAACTATACGTGGTCTACTAATAGACAAACCATACGAGGTGTACTAATAGACAAATTATACGAGATGTACTAATAGATAAACTATCCGAGGCGTACAAATATATCAACCATACGAGGCATACTAACAGACAAACCATACCTGGCGTGTAAATAGATTAACCCTTTCAAGGGCTAGTTAAATAAAAAATATCATTTCTTGGAGATTTTATATCCTAAGAGATGGCTAACGACTTAAAAAATGTACAATATAACCATGATTTAGTAAAAGGATGCTAACGGGGTCAGACCGATACAGTGAAATTGTCATTTGCGGCCTGACCTTCTGTCATTAGCACACCAAAGAAGTAGATCTCCAGCCTCTCCGCACTGAAAATAGAAGTTCACGCCCAACCATCAGCACCTTAACACTATTTGATCTCACCGCTATCTTCAGTTGCTGATCTCTTGTTTTTTGGCCATTGGCAAGACTGTTTAATCATCCCCATGACTGCGTAGGAAGCAGTGGCTCCTTGGGCTGACGGCTGCGGTGGGCGTCGCGACTGCTTTCTCGCTCTGCAGAGGATGGGTGATGCGGTGCTGCCGTGTCGCATGGGTTGTTCGGCTGCGGGCTTCGAGAGCTACCCTGAGCTGGTGCCCGCCTCGACAACCTCGCACCGATGGCACCTATGGCACCCTCATGGACGTCCTGCAGACCATCGCAGCGGATACTACGGAACCAGTTCGCTTACGAGGTGGGTCGCAGTGGCATATAGCGCTGTATACGGTCGACCCTTCGTAGCGAATCCTCCATCCTAAACCGATGTCGGTTCCCCACTCCATCCTTACTACAAATTAGTGTTGGTCGGTGCGGGCTTTAGGTCTCCATAGTGGGTAGCGATTGAGCTGGGGTAACTTGTTGCTAATTTATGAACAATATATCGCAATTGCTAATTTATGAATAATATATCGCTATTGCTAATTTATGAATAATACAACACTATTGCTAACTATTTCTAACTTATTGCTCATCTGTAGTTGTAAGAACTGCTAAAATATTGCTGGTGTATTGCTATGATCCTAAATTATGTAATACGTGAAGAATATTTAAATTAAAAATCCTTCTTGTTAATCTCATGTCACGTATAACAGAATAATCTTTTCTTCCAGCTCGCATCCATTCGCTTCCTTGGGATAATTATTAACTAAATTGTTTGTGTGCTGCCCGACCTCAGCCTTCCAATTCGTGTGTGCCCGCGGGTCGGCCGTGGTGCTGCGTTACCAAACCTTCATGGCTTGGTCCTCCACGGCTGGCGAGGGGCGGTTGTCCTGCCAGTGTAACCTCTAACTAAACTTGAAAAGAAAGTAAATTTTATTACACTGGAGCAATAATTTCCTTCACCCGCCTTCATTTTCGATATAAATGAACTAAAAAAATTCTAGAGAATTTTTCGGAACTCCTCAATCATTTGTTGAATCGAAGTAAGAAAAGACAAAAAACGCTACATCAAAGCCGCTTTAAACACCGTCGTAAATGACTATCAAGTATTAGGAAAAAGTTCGTCACAAAGTAATTTATAAAGAACATCACACAAAACAACACGCACATCTAGAAAAGAAACGCGTAAACTAACTTGCATGCAAAATGAAATTCATGGCTTGTTCAGCATACGCACTGAGAGATGGATTTTCACGAGTGCTTTATTTCATTTGTCTGTTTATATTTTTCATTTTTTCTATTCACAGATGCGCCCTCTAGGTTAGTGATAGATCTATTTTCGAATCATTAAGCAAGTGCCATAAATATATTTATTTCTGAAATATGGTTCAGTGTTTATTGGTCGCTGAGCTTCATGTAAAATTTAATGTGTCTTAAGGTTATGTTTTTACTGAAAAAAAAAGAAATAGAAACATATATATATGCATATGTGTGTATATATGTGAAGATGTATATGTCCGCACACACATAGACATACATGTATGCGTGCACACATACACGCACCCACCTACACACACATATTCATATATGTATATACGTATTGAAAATGAATATCAGAAAAATAATATTGAACATAAAAAACAATCTTGCTCATGCTACATCTAGAATGACAGTTTAAGCTCAGTGTAATCCGTCACGCGTACCCAGCCTAACTTTGTGAAGAACGAATATCTAAGGAAACGTATAACAGATTCTGGAATCACGAGACAAATCAAATACGGACATCGAAACAAAAGTACTTTACGCGCAAATTTATTGAATACAAATCTAATATTAAAATAACTTGACTCTGTCTCAATTCATGCTTTAAACCGAATAATAATGCTACGAAAACAATTGAGTCCATCGTTCAAGAAAATGTAAAATATTACGAGAAAAAATATATCGCAACAGTGTTTAACAACTTTTTTTGTAGACATAGGGAAAAATATAGCTGATAGTGTTTCTAGTGAACCTACAGACCGCTTTCAATTCATGGGCCATGTCCGTGGACACAACTCTTTCTTTTTCACGCCAACTAATCCCTTCGATATAATTACTCGCATAAACAACGTGAAAAATAAATCAAGTGGATTAACGACGTTTTCGGTTTAAGTTCTTAAGACTATAGCTGATATAATAGCACCGTGCAAATCTAATATTATCAACTGATCACCTTTCCAGGGTATCTTCTCAAACTGTCTCAAAATTGCCAGAGTGACCCCTATTTTTTAAAATGGTGATAAAAATTGCACTAATAATTATAGACATATCTCTATACCACTAATTACGAGTGATAGCAAAATATTTGAGAAAATTGTGTATAAACAGTGTTTTATTGTTTTAAACAAAAATTTTTCTATACGACAAACAATGCGGTTTTCGTTCTAAAAAATCGACGACACAGGCTGTATTAAATTATTTGCAATACGTTTATTCTTAGATAGATGAAAGAAAGCTTGTTTTTTCCCGTATTTCTTGACTTTTGAAAAGCGTTCGATTACGTGGACAATAACATTTTACTATCGAAACTACACTGTTATGGCATCAGAGGAGTTGCACATGATTGTTTCTAATAACAGTTAAAAAACCGAAAGCAATATGTTGGTATTGACTATACACAATGGAAACTGCTGACAATCAGCCATTGTGCCGCCCTCTTCCCACATGTAAGCGCTTGTCACTCAGGTTTAGGCGCATTTTGTTTGTGCTCTCCATAACACCAGCACTTGTCCGCCTTCATTCTAACCTCTGTGCACCAGTAAATTATTGCACCTGGACCAACCTATTACTACCCTATCGGTGACTCCATTCGTGAGTCACAAGTGGTGGTCAGTATGCGCGACCAGTAAGTGATCGAAGAATCCTACGGAAGAAGTGAAGAAATTCGTCATTGTTTAGAGAATTTTGAAGACGTGAAACAGATTTTGAAGAAAATCGTTATTGTGAAAAGTAAAGAAGTTTGTAAAGAAGATCTGGTGACTACAGCAAATCTACATGGCAGAGAAGAATAACTGAAGAGGAATCAGGAGAACTACAACAAGAAGACGAGAAGAAGAGACAACCGGAGCAATAAATACCGAGAATTAAGGGCCGTTTACACTGGTCTACATTTTGCTGCAGGCTCACGTGTAGACGCCTCGTGTGGAGCTTCACAAGAGACATGTGTGTTTAGACTAGACACCATTGGAGCGAGACATGGAGCGCGCGCTGCTCAACAGGGCTGCCCCTCTAGATATTATATAGCTAGATCTAGATGTTCTTGCTGAAGCCTAGATGTAAAAGTTCGAACCTAGATATTAGCTATAAAATCTATATAGTTTTTTCAGCGTGCTAGAAATTTTCTAGCGAGAATTACAATTTAGCTATGATGATAGATTACTGTAAATTCGAATTAGGAATTTACCATAATGGTTGGTTACTACTTCATTCTTATTATATTTGTTAATTCACTTAAGCCAATTGTCTGAATAGTGAAGCAACCATATTCTGATCATGTTATGTTCAGATTATGAACGACACCAAGACGGCTATTTCACGGTTTATAAACTAAAGCACACTATCTCCAATTGCAAAACTAGTGATGATATAAAAAATCATGGAATAAAATGCACATACATTATCAAGAATATATTGTGGCCTCATTTTGACGAAAGACTGACCAATTATATTGGTAACAATGAGTTCAGTTTATTGTTGGATGGAAGCAATGATATTTCTATCATGAAACTACTTGGTGTATCAGTTATATACTAAAGCAATGCATCTAATAAAGTAGAATCAACTTACTTAGTAATTGCAAAATTATTAAAAGTGATGAAGATAGCGGTGTGAAAGCCTTAAAACAATTGTTGATAAGTAGGAATCTGAGCATTGATAATTGCAATGCAATAGAGACTGACCTTTCTACTCGCAACACGTGTGGAATTGAAGAATATTTGGATACCAAGCATTATTAGGGTAAATATCAGGATACTAGATAATTCATATAAAGATAAATTGCCTAATATAAAGCAATTTATGATATAAATATCCTTATATGCTAATGTTCAACTAATTTATTATAGTAGGTAATTAATTTATTTCTAGATATATTTTTGGATGTTTTATTTTTAAATCTAGATGTTTCTCGATATTTTTTGAGGTCACACTAGATTTTTTTGGTCAAACAAAAGTGGCAGCCATGCAGCACAAAACCAGTCAGTGTGGCCTGCTGCTATGAAATATGGATTGCTGTAGACGAGCTTGTGTGAATATTGTTGCTGCATCGTAAAGCTATGTAATCTTTTTTTATTTGCATGAGTGAAATGTTACTATATTCGTTCATTTTCATTAAAATAAAATGGAAAGCAGCCTCCTTTTATTCGCAGCTTTTAGTCTGCCAAAGGCATTGATGGGCTTAGTACATTTCAATTAAAAGCAGTGTAGTTTCTCGCGGCAGTGTCGAGTCAGCCATAACGGGTGAGCAAGAAGCGCTAACTCACTTGATGACCACCAACTGCACACTGACCGGTCTAGAGCTGCGCCGCTCACACGTGCGGCGCTGCACGGATTCGTTCAAAGCGAATCGGGAATTTCGAACACACACACACAAATATGAACCTCTGTGGTGAGCCTCGTCTACACGAGTCGCGCCTCAAGGCCGAAATGTCCCCTAGTATAAACACCTCTTTAGAAGGGCCTTAGGAAAGGAGCACATGTATGAAAATCATCTAACGTTAAGGGGCATTTACACTGGGGGACATTTTTGCCGTGAGGCACGACTCCTACATACGAGGCTCACCATTGAGGCTCATATTTGTGTGTGTGTTTTCGAAGTTCCTTATTCGCTCTATTCGAATTCGTGAGGCGCGGCACACGACTACACGAGAGCCTCGCAACTCTGGACCGGTCAGTGTACAGTTAGCAGTCAACAGGTAAGGTATTTCCCCTCGCTCATTCATTATGGCTGAAGCAACACTATGGCGAAAAGCTACATTGCTTTTAATAGAAATGTACTAAGCCCATGAAAGCCTTTGGCAGCCTTAAAAGCTGCGAATATAAGGAGGCTGCTTTCCATTATATTTTAATTAAAATGAACGAATAAAATAACATTTCATTCATGCAAATAAAAAAGAGATTACATAGCCTACGATGCAGCAGCAACATTCAGACAAGCTCGTTGATCGCAGTTCTTCTCTGATAGCAGCTGGCCACTCACTGACGGGTTTTGAAAAGCGTGCGCCGGTGCGCGGTGCGCTCATTGTCGAGCATAATATCGAGCCACTCTAATTAAAACGCTCATGGCTCTTGTGAAGCGCCACACGAGGCGTATACACGTGAGCCTACGACAAAATATATACCAGTGTAAACAGGACTTTGGATTGTGTTTCGGGCGACTTAGCTGTTAGGAAAACCCTCAACCGTAGGTTAATTAGGAAGCTAATGTCATCTAAATTCAATAGGAACAATCACTGGCATTTGGCTTCACCTTCATTTCATTGCCCTGACTTGTATTAAAAGTTTATGAAGCTTCTTCCAGCCTTCTTCACATCAGACCACAAATGAGAAGCTAAAATGGGGAACGCTGCGAACTCGAACGAGGTCGCTCTCCAGACTCGAGCGCGGTGAGACAGGGCTCGTTACTGGCTCTATTCATCTCCGCTTCGACGCAACCTCGTAAACTGGCTGCTTATAACCGACTTCTCCGAGACACCCGCGCCTAGTCATGAGGGACTAATTCCTCCCGAGCCTCCCCCTTCGGGGGCTCACCGATCTTCAGCACTACAACAACTGCCGTCGGCAGCCAGGACCGGCTTCACCACTGAAGCAGTAAGTCAGAGGTGTTTGGAATGAAGTCGTGCTGAATGCCAGTGATTGCTTAAGGTAGCCGGAGGTCATTGCAACACGGCCTGTAATACAAAGAGGAAAACAGCAGCTTAAGGTAACTTTTTGAATCTTTATTATTTTTTCGTGATTTATATTTAATTTACTCTCCGTAATTGATATACCATTTAATTTCCATAATTGATAGACCATTTAATTTCCGTAATTGATAGACCATTTAATTTCTTTCAATTGATCAAATCTTCCGTAGATTAGCTATTCTCTACTTGCCACGGAAGTGGTATACTTCATTGAGACCTTCATTTGCGATCCTCGATTTTGGCCTCTTATTAAAAATTAACTATTCTTTCACAGCTGTTTTCCCTTAACGAAAAAGACGGGCAGCTCGAGGACGGCACGACTCCCGGACCCCAGTGGATCCGCAGTCCGTCTTTCGAGCGCGGACAGACGGCCTTGTCATCTGTCCCGTTACCACCAGTTCGGACCCTCAGTCCTTTAATAACTTTTGTTGGTGTTTATGGTCATTAAGATTTAACTTGGTGCAAATGCAACCAACATTACTTTCTTTCATTCCGAGCCCGTATATTTTTAGGCCTTTCCTGGAAAGATTTTTCGTTATTAGCAGTGACGTTACATCGTACTTGGGCGTCTACAGTGAATCTACCTTGAGCGACTACAGGCTTAAAACTTCTATACAAGATAAGTAAAGCCGCAACAATTAAGTACCCTGTCAAACAATAACTAATATTGCGGCAATTCTCGTAGCATGGTGGTAAGCAGACAGCTTGCAGCAGCAGTTTTTTGCGTCAGCCAGTGTGCAGGCAGCAGTAGGCTCAGTAACCCCGTGAGACAGTTGCATCAGTAGTTTATTCTAGCTGTCATTAATTAATGCGCGCGGGCAGCGGTAAGGCAGGTCCCGGTCGGTAACCCGAGACGATTGTGGCGAGCTGTCGCCAGTATTAGCGTTGTTTTATAGTATTATCGCATTGAGAGCGTACAATAGCAGTGACACTTGAGTTTTGTTCAAGCATGTGTAAAATGTCTGAAATTTCTGTAACAAGAGAGGTCGGACCGAGTAAATTAGTAAATAACGTTCCTATCGTAACTAAATTAGTAAAGAATAATCTCTACTACTATGTTTCATCTAAAATTAGGTTGCGGTCCTAGCACTATAGACCGAGAGTAACAGGATACAAACGTTATAAAAACAGAGGCAGTAATAGCCACAGCAACCAGTGTAACCAGTAACAAGAGAGTTCTAAGTCTGAGTAGTTAGTGGTGTTTGTTGCTGGTAGGTAGGTGCGTTCCAATTTGCCCATAGGTTTCGCCGAACACCTTTGTAAAACTCAACGTTTCGGTTTTAGAGAATAAGAAAAGGGTCGTTGCTGCACTCAGTGTCAACAGAGTACGGATCAATGGATCCATTATTGAGAGAACAATTCGCTGTATTGAGAGAACACGAATTGATACAGTATTTTCAGCTGAGGATTAAGCCTAGTAATAGGAAATGATGATGAAATGTATAGTGGCAATTAATGTGCTCAGAAATGCAATTAATGTGCAATTGATGTGATTTTGAGGAAAGACGATAAATAAAAGTAGTAAGGAGTAAAGGTGCTCCTCGAGTTGAAGTAAATAACCGTGGATGTTATTCTGTTGATGTCTGAGGCAAAATTATTAAAACTGATGAAGATAGCGGTGTGAAAGCCTTAAAACAATTGTTGATAAGTAGGAATCTGAGCATTGATAATTGCAATGCAATAGAGACTGACCTTCCTACTCGCAACACGTGTGAAATTGAAGAATATTTGGATACCAAGCTTTATTAGGGTAAATATCAGGATACTATATAATTTTTATAAAGATAAATTGCCTAATATGAAGCAATTTATGATACAGGGTGGGGCAGAAAAACCTATCCGATTTCAAAACGTTATAAAATGAAAACCACTCAACTTGTCAAAAAAATTTTTTTATTAGCACATTGCAAATTTCATGCCATTTTTAAATTTAAGTTTTGAAAAGCACATCACTCAAATGTCGTCCTTGGGAGCGGATACACTGATTTAGGCGCTCGCGGTAGCTTTCCATGACTTTCACCGTCATTTCCACAGGAATTTCTTCAATTGTCCGAGCAATTTCCCTTCGTAAAGCAAGAAGGGTCCTTGGTCAATGCTGGTAAACCTTCGATTTGAGGTAACCCCAAAGGAAGAAGTCACATGGAGTGAGATCCGGTGAGCGCGGCGGCCAGCCAAGATCACCTCTCAGGGAAATGAGGCGACCGGGAAACAGTTCCCTGAGAATGTCCATTGATGGTCGCGATGTGTGGGCGGTTGCACCATCCTGTTGAAACTACACATTTTCCACGCCATTTTCTTCCATTTTGGGTCTAAGAAAGTTTTCCAGCATGAAACAATAGCGCTCGCTGTTGACCGTTACGGTTTGCCCATTTTCTTCGAAAAAGTAAGGCCCCCAGACGCCTAGGCGGGAAAGAGCACACCACACAGTCACTTTTGGGCTATGGAGGGGTTCCTGATGGATTTCTCGAGGATTTTCGTCACTCCAATATCGAAAATTCTGCCTGTTAACGGCACCACAAAGGTGAAAATGGGCTTCGTCCGTGAAGAGCACAACATCGTCGTTTGGGAGTTCTCGGAGATCGCGACACAGGTTCGTACGGGTTTCAAAATCCCTTTCACTTAATTCATGTGCAACAACCATTTTGTAGGGATGCATTTTGAGGTCCCGGTGCAAAATGCGCCGAATACTGCGGTTGGAAATCGCCAAAGCGAGCGAATGTTTTCGCGCCGAACGACGCGGGGAACGTTCAATCGCGGCTCTCACATTGGCCACGTTTTCAGGTCCTGTTGCTGTCCTGGGACGTCCAGGTGATTTCTTTTTCAATGCTGAACTCGTCTGTCTAAAATTTGACACCCACACTTTAATCGTAGCGTGATGTGGAACAGGATCATGACGCCCGAGTCCGAAATGAATTCGAAAAGCACGTTGTGTAGCAATTATCGAACCACCGCATTCGATAAACAGCTCAATAACAAAAGCACGATGTTCACCAGACCAAGGCATGTTGACTACTGAAAAATGGCATAAAACCGGCTTTCTAACGGTTTTTACCCCACTACTCTACCTGCTCCCTCTTCTGAGAAAAAGGGATTTGAAATCGGGTAGGTTTTTCTGCCCCACCCTTATATAAATATTGTTATATGCTATTGTTTACCTAATTAATTATTGTAGATAATTAATTTATTTCTAGATATATCTTTGAATGTCTTAATTTTAAATCTAGATGTTTCTAGGTATTTTTTGAGGTCACACTAGATTTTTTTGGTCAAACAAACGTGGCAGCCATGCAGCACAAAACCAGTCAGTGTGCCCTGCTGCTATGAAATATGGATTGCTGAAGACGAGCTTGTGTGAATATTGTTGCTGCATCGTAAGCTACGTAATCTCTTTTTTATTTGCATGAGCGAAATGTTACTATATTCGTTCATTTTCATTAAAATAAAATGGAAAGCAGCCTCTTTATATTCGCAGCTTTTAGTCTGCCAAAGGCATTGATGGGCTTAGTACATTTCAATTAAAAGCAGTGTAGTTTCTCGCGGCGGTGCTGAGTCAGCCATAACGGATGAGCGAGAGGCGCTACCTCACTTGATGACTACCAACTGCACACTGACCGGTCTAGAGTTGCGCCGCTCACGTGCGACGTCGCTTCACGAATTCGATCAGAGCGAATAGGGAATTTTGGACACACACACATAAATATGAACCTCTGTGGTGAGCCTCGTCTACACGAGTCGCGCCTCAAGGCCGAAATGTCCCCTAGTGTAAACACCCCTTAATTAAGACGCCGCACGTTTGGTGCGAGCCTGCGGTGCGGACTCTAAGATCTCTAAGGACGAAGCCATTACGACTTGGTGGAATTATGAAAGTAATATGACAGAAAGTAAAAGTAATAGGAATCATGTTCTGGCTCCGTATAATACGACACGGAAACTTTAAGACTTACGACATGACTCTTTCACGTTGGCATCTTTTCTTCGGAATACTCTTAGGGAATTCATGTTGAAGTTTAGAAGAAATATCGCGGTTTAAAATTTCGATTTTATTCGTAGAAGCATAATTTTTACGTTCATAATAGGTAAAAACGTTGTTTGAGATGCAGCGGCGTACCTGACACATTTGCAATAAAACTAAATTGATCTAGAAAGACCGTACGCACAGAAGGAGAACTATTTGCATGGAAGGTAGTATTTTCAGCAGTTTGACGTACGCATATAAAAAAATTGTAAAAAAATTGACTTGATAAAAAAATTGACTTGAATTTCATGATTATTAAAGTTTTATACCATGTTATTTAAAATATATCGATCGCAAAAGAATGCAATTTATCGTCAAGTCCACAAAATTTCCCACGGGACAATTTACTACTGAATGAATGTTCAAAATTCAAAGCCAGTAACGTAAACATCATTTTCACCTTGACAAATATTCGTGCATGTGTACCGTAAAATGTATGTTACTATGTATGATTTTTGAGTATTCAGTTATGTTTTTCTGTTTTTTTTGCTTATGCTTCATCTCAACCACGCAAACGCTTGAGCTTCTAAGTTTTTGACTAAGGGAATAATGTAACAAGTGTCGATACCGTCGTGCAGTCGACGTGAGGGTTCGTGGGAAAGGGGGCTGTCTTCGGTGCAGCTACCTTTTTCCGGGGGGCTAGCTTTTCTTCGCAGCTGCCCTTCCTGAGGTTCGTGTGGGTACCGCCTACGCCGTAACAAGTCCGCTAGGGCAACAGAAGTAAATTCTGTTAGTGCCGAACTACGGCGGTACCGTTGTGTGTGTGGGGGAGGTTTGTGTGGGTACCACCTACGCAGTAATAAGTCCGCGAGGGCAACACAAGTAAATTCTGTTAGTGCCGAACTACGGTGGTACCGTTAGGACGACGAGCAACTGTCTGCGCCGTATGAAGCCGCTAGGGCCACAGAAGTGAATTCTGTTAGTGCCGAACTGTGACAGCGTCTTCCTTACGACAAATTATGCGAAATAGTTCGTCCTTCCGATGTGGCTCCTTAAACCCCTTATTAGGCGAGGTGTCGTGTAAGACTAAAGCTTGTGTTAACAAGGAGAAAGGAGACTCTTTTGACCTCAGGGTGTGACTTGTTAAAGGCTGAATCTCTTTGCAGTCCCTATTACATACACTGATATATTTTAACAAAGACAGTGATTTATTTTCTATTGCAACAATAGTGCGTACAGACATGAGCTACTGCATAACAAGGTATAACACTCAAAATTGCATTTGAAATATTAGTCTTACTTAGCTAGGTAATCAAAGAAACATTGAAATATCGACATGTAATACAAATGACATTTAAGGGCTAACTAAAGTAAATGCGCAGACGCAACATCAGCGCAGAGAAACAGACAAGTCGGCGTTCAGGGAGCTGGACACATAAAGAAAATACTTGGTATTATGGGTAACTAACACAAAAAGGCTCGACAACCCCTGTGCGGCCTGACACGCCCGGGGGAGGGTGTCTCTGCTACGGTAGCCGAGACAGGAAATCCGCAAGGTGGTTGTCGACTCCCGAAAGGTGTTCTGCTCGGAACCTGAAAAGGCTGAAATACAAAGCCCAGCGTTTCAATCGGGGGTTCAACTTGTCTGCCTGTTGTAAATAAAGGAGCGGTCGATGGTCGGTTTGTAACACGAATTCTCGTCCATACAGGTAGACCTCAAACTTCTGTAGAGCCCAGTAGATGCTTAACGCTTCTTTTTCAATTCTAGAATAGTTTATTTCTGCTCCTCTCAGTCGACGTGAAGCATATGCTACGGGTGCGTAGTGACGAAAGTCTCGTTTGCTTAGCTGGAGGAGAGCTGCTCCAAGTCCAGTTTGGGAGGCATCTGTCCTCAGAATGAAAGGACATCTGGGGTCTGGTAACTGTGAGACCGGTCTCTTGACTAACGCTGTCCTCAAACTTTCAAACAGATCTTCTGTTGTATCGGTCCAAGGTATTTGTTCTGGGGAGTTCTTCTTTAGGAAATCATGGAGTTTAGATGTCAGTTGAGAGTAGTTAGGGATGTACTGTTGGTAGTACCCAACTGTACCGAGAAAACTTCGGAGCTCCCGTTTTGTTTTGGGGAGTGGAGCTGATTTTAAGGCTTCGACTCGGTTCTCCAGAGGCTGGATCTGATTACTGCTCAGTTGATGACCCAAATACTGGAGGAAATCGTTTGCTTAGCTGGAGGAGAGCTGCTCCAAGTCCAGTTTGGGAGGCATCTGTCCTCAGAATGAAAGGACATCTGGGGTCTGGTAACTGTGAGACCGGTCTCTTGACTAACGCTGTCCTCAAACTTTCAAACAGATCTTCTGTTGTATCGGTCCAAGGTATTTGTTCTGGGGAGTTCTTCTTTAGGAAATCATGGAGTTTAGATGTCAGTTGAGAGTAGTTAGGGATGTACTGTTGGTAGTACCCAACTGTACCGAGAAAACTTCGGAGCTCCCGTTTTGTTTTGGGGAGTGGAGCTGATTTTAAGGCTTCGACTCGGTTCTCCAGAGGCTGGATCTGATTACTGCTCAGTTGATGACCCAAATACTGGAGGCTGTCAAATCCGAATTCGCATTTGGATGGCTTCGCTTTAAGGCCATGTCGAGAGAGCGCTTCGAACAGTTTAGCTAATGCTGCACAATGATCTTCCCAAGTAGTCGAGGCGATTAAGATGTCGTCCATGTAGACCTCGGTATCTTGCAGTGCTGCAGTGACTTGACGTATAAGGCGGGAAAAAGTGGCTGGAGCATTTGCTAGGCCGAAAGGCATGACGTTGAATTCATATAGGCCAGACCTAGTTTTGCAGGCGGTGTATTGGCGGGACTCAGGGTGTAGAGGTACCTGCCAATATCCACTGGTGAGATACATTTTGCTGAAGGTTGTTTTCCCAGCTAAATTGGTGAAGATAGCAGTGGTGTCTGCTATCGGCTCGGCATCGAATACTGTCTGGCTGTTGAGGTGCCTGCAATCCAAACAAAATCGGTGGGTACCGTCTTTCTTCCGGACGGCCAGGAGCAGTGAATAGTAAGGTGAGGTGGATGGCGTCACGATTCCCATCCTCATCCACTTCTCTAAACTTGGCTGCAGTTCAGGTTCTAGCGCCAGGGGAAGTGGATACGAATGCTGAAGTCAAAAACTGGAAGTATCCTTTAATTATATTTCATGAACTGCCGTGCTGGTTCTTCCGGGAGTATCCGTGAAAAGATCACGATATTCTCCAAGTAGTTCTTGGAGTTCTGAGCGTTGTGTTGTAGTCAGCGTAGAGGAGATGAGGCAATCTTCAATGGTTTCTCCGACGGGTGACGGTATCTCTGGTTCTTTCCGGTCGAGTTCTTCTTCTTCGCAGGTAGGTTCTAGGGCGAGGCCAACCGCTGCAAATGCTTCCTCTACTCTCTCGTCGTCCTCCTCGCGATCTTTCTCGCTTGGTGAGGCGGAACTTTGCCGCTCCCGGTCGTGGTACTGGCGAAGGAGGTTGATATGATAAACTTTGTTGTTTCCATTCACGTTCAATGTATAGGTATAGGTTCCCAGGCGTGATTTTACTGTATAGGGACCTTTCCAAGTCATAAGTAGCTTCTTTCGAGAATCGGGCAGAAATACGAGGACTTTATCTCCTTGTTTTAGAGTTCGCATCTTGGTACGTCTGTTGAAGAACTTGGCGCTTTTCTCTTGGCTCCTGTTTAGATTCTCGCGAGCGATTTTGCAAGTTTCTGTCAATCGGTGCTTCATTTCCATTAGATACTGAGCAGTGCTCGTGTCGTCTTGCAAGCTTCCATCTGTACAGCATTCCTTGAACACGGTTAAAGGTCCACGGACGCGATGGCCGAAGATGAGTTCGAAAGGAGAATACCCGGTTGAGGCCTGAGGAGCGTCTCGATAAGCAAAAAGGAGGGAAGGCAGATACAGGTCCCAGTCTCGCGGTTGTTCTACGGCTAATTTCCGCAACATCACTTTGAGCGTACCATTGAAGCGTTCGACAATGCCGTTCGATTGGGCATGGTATAATGGTATCAATCATGCTGGATACCGACGAATTTCAGGAAAGTTTCGAAGGTTGTGGCGGTGAACTGAGTGCCGTTGTCACTCGTTAGCGTGTGAGGGAAACCAACTTTGCTGCACATTTCGAGTAGCTCCTGGGCGACCGTTTCTGCATCTATGTGTCTGAGCGGGGCTGCGTCTGCGTACCGAGTTGCTTGGCCCACCACGGTGAGAATGTATCGGTGGCCACGTGCCGATGCTGGTTGCAATGGGCCTACCAAATCAACACTGAGCGCGGAGAATGGAGTGGTGATCGGTGGGGTTGAGATTGGTGCCTTCCGTGGTCGAGATGGAGCGTGCGTCTGGCAGGTGTGACAAGAGTGACAGTATTGGACCACATCTTTTGCCAGGGACGGCCAGTAGAAATCTCGTTCTAGTCGAACCTGAGTCTTCTTTCGGGAGTAATGGCCAGCAAGTGGATTGTCGTGAGCCATTTCCAAGATTTGTGGGCGCACGCTTGCAGGTGCTACACGTTGATGAGTTTCCTGACCGTCTCGTAACGTTTTCCGGTGCAGAATGCCGTCGTGGAGTTCATAGGTAATGACTCTGCCATCCTTGTGCGTTTCTTCTTTACCAGTGTCAACTTTCTTGAATAAAAACTGCAATGTTTTGCACTCCCGCTGTAATTTCTTGAAATCTTCTTTGTTGTGCTGCAACATATCGACAGTGCTTGGTGCGGCAGGGGGATTTTCGCTCGATTTTGCTGCTGCCCTTGTGAGAACATGAGAGACTTCTGCAGCAACTGGTTGCTCTTCATGGTCGATCATCTGTTCTTCGAAGGAGGTGGTTCCGGGAACTCGGCCGAGGATGACATCATGAGAGAGTTCTTCCATGGCTACGGCTGTCACCTCTCCATGGTAGTAGGGACAAACGAGAGTTACCCGGGCAAGAGGCACCTCGAAGGAATGATTGTTGCCCAGCCGAACGGTAATTTCTTTCTTCAAAATGGCGTCAGTTGGGACGAGAGCCTTCCTGACGAAGACCGCTGTTGCTCCTACATCGAGTAGTACTTGGACGGGTTGTTGGTTCACAGTGCCGGAGCATGTTTTCAGTTGTCCCAATTCGATCAGTTTGTTTGAGGCAATGTGATAGCATGCGACTGGGGGAATATCGTCGTATTCATCTGCTTCTTCGTGCGTTGTTAGATTGTTTACTCGAGCTGTAGTACTGGAGATAGGTGGGCTTGCATGGGCTGCTGCTCCACTACTGTGGCTATCACCTTGCCTCCTCTGTAACTGGCGGCACTCATCACTGGAATGTGATCGGTTGGGGCCAAGGAAAGTGCAGTAATGTCCAGTGTAAGGTCCTCGTTGTTCCTCGCGCTGCGGAGTGTTGATCGATCTTGAGCTGGTGGGAACATCACGAGGGTTAGAAGTTCTTGGTGGCGTTCCTCGGGAGTTGTTGCTGGAGTTGGTTGATCTTGCTGGGGTGCTAGAGGCTCGGACAGGAAATGTCGAGCGTCGCTCTGGTGCTGATGATGTTTTGAGTGCTGGAGGGCCCGCATCCGTCGTCGATGTCAGTGTGCGACCCTTACAAAGCTGATGGAGCGATGTATGAGGTCTTGCTTGCAAGAAGCTATCACCCTGCTCTCCTAGGCTTGCGACTGTGTTACCACCCCTGTCACGCAATTGAGTAGCGAGGAAGGGCGGCAAGCTTGAATAAGCTAGGTCAACAATAAGGAAGTCACGAACAGTCTCGTAGTTGGCTTCGATGTTGCATCCTTTTAACCAAGCGTCAAAGGATTGTTCGAGTCGCCGTAGGTAACGTGACATTGTCGCCTTCTTCTGGCTTCAATTCGTAGTAGTTGGCACGTAGTTTTGCCGGAGTAACTTTATAAGCATCTAGTGGGAGCAATTTAATTTCAGGAAGCTTGAAGCGATCTGCTGCGGGCAGGGTATCGATGAGTCGACGTTCCTTCGGTGTGATCAAATTATGGAGCATGACAACAGCATCGACTTCAGTAAATACCATCGCTGTGGTGTGAGAGCAGAAGCGTTGCAAAAATTCGTCCATCCTTTCTTTCGTGGGATCGAATGGAGCCGGTGGAGGTATCTTTACTCTAGCATTTTGAGGAGCGATTTGAGCATCGAGTTGTCTGAGTCTGAGCTCGTGGTCTAGTTGTGCTGCTTCTCGTTCAGCTTCCCGTTCCGCTGCTCGTTCTGCGGCTTCTCGTTCTGCTGCTCGTTCTGCGGCTTCTCGCTCCGCAGCTTCTCGTTCCGCTTCTTCCAGATGCCTCAGGCGGCTGGTAAATTCTTCCCTGTACTCCGCATCGGTGGGAGTGAGGCCAAGGGCTTCGACGTATTCTCGAGCTTGAGCGACGAGGTTCATCTTGTTTTAATGGTGCGGTGTCCGCGTAGTTGTGTAGAACCCAGAAATCACAGGCAACGTTGGTAGTCGCGCAAAGCTTCTGGGTCCCTGTTCGGGCGCCAGAATATGTCGATACCATCGTGCAGTCGACGTGAGGGTTCGTGGAAAAGGGGGCTGTCTTCGGTGCAGCTACCTTTTTCCGGGGGGCTAGCTTTTCTTCGCAGCTGCCCTTCCTGAGGTTCGTGTGGGTACCGCCTACGCCGTAACAAGTCCGTTAGGGCAACAGAAGTAAATTCTGTTAGTGCCGAACTACGGCGGTACCGTTGTGTGTGGGGGGGGAGGTTTGTGTGGGTACCACCTACGCCGTAATAAGTCCGCTAGGGCAACAGAAGTAAATTCTGTTAGTGCCGAACTACGGTGGTACCGTTAGAGTGAGGTTTGTGTTGGTACCACCTACGCCGTAATAAGTCCGCTAGGGCAACAGAAGTAAATTCTGTTAGTAACGAACTACGGTGGTACCGTTATAAACGAGCGACTGTCTGCGCCGTAAGAAGCCGCTGGGGCAACAGAAGTGGATTCTCCTAGTGCCGAACTGCGACAGCGTCTTCCTTACGACAAACTATGCGAAATAGTTCGTCCTTCCGAGGTGGCTCCTTAAACCCCTTATTAGGCGAGGTGTCGTATAAGACTAAAGCCTGTGTCAACAAGGAGAAAGGAAACTCTTATGACCTCAGAGTGTGACTTGTTGAATGCTGAATCTCTTTGCCGTCCCTATTACATACACTGATATATTTTAACAAAGACAGTGATTTATTTTCTATTGCAACAATAGTGCGTACAGACATGAGCTACTGCATAACAAGGTATAACACTCAAAATTGCATTTAAAATATTAGTCTTACTTAGCTAGGTAATCGAAGAAACATTGGAATATCGACATGTAGTACAAATGACATTTAAGGGATAACTAAAGTAAATGCGCTGACGCAACATCAGCGCAGAGAAACAGACAAGTCGGCGTTCAGGGAGCTGGACACATAAAGAAAATACTTGGGATTATGGGTAACTAACACAAAAAGGCTCGACAACCCCTGTGTGGCCTGACAACGAGATATGTGAAATGTATAGTATAATACAGTATAAAAGTGTAACAATTACAGTATAACGATTTGTACTGTTCTTGTGCGAAAGCCGCCCGTGCTTAATGAAATGCGATTTTTCGCTGCAGGAATTGTCGGTCTCGCATGTGTTTATTTTTTCTGTGCATCGAGGCTGAGAAGCCCCAGTTTTGCTCAAGATAGATATAAACGCTGAATTAACAGTTTCATTTGTGCTTGAATTCCACACTCGCGAAATAAGATTGCTATGCATTTAAAAAAAGTTTATTTCCAATAAAGATCGTACAAAAAAGATTGTACCATTATTGGGTTTGAAAATATTGTAAAGTTAATACACTTAGACGATACACACACATGAGTATTGTAATACCCATGTCACTAGTCGAAAAGAAATGATTGAGAGCAATGTACTTCTAATGTTGCCCAACCTACATTTGATGATAAATGTAATTATAATTATAAGAGACAACACAATTTCATGGACGATGCATTTTCATTGTGGGGTGAGAACACTTTTGACAGTTTACAAGTACATGACATAAAACTTTGAAATTTTTAACGCCGGGAAATAATAATAGAAATGCTTGTTTCGGCAGATGTTTAAAAATGTCATTTCAAGGAAACATGAAAAAATATATATAAGCATTAGGAGCACAAAAATTGCAAGCTTTGTTTTTCTAATTAAAATTTTTTAACATAACAGTCATTAGTTGATAATCATTTTTTTAAGTATAAGTGGATGACCACTCAACAAATTTATAGTTTTATGCGTGAATGCTTTACAATAATAAAGAGATGACAAGTTAGGTAATATTACAAGTTAAGAGTGAACAGAAAAAAAGACCGGTATCTCTGGTTAAAATGCTAGTTGATAGTTCAGTACACACATATGTGTATATGTACCTGTAAATATATACACATATACACGAACATACACATCTACGCACATACATACACCTAACACGCAAACATACACAAATTAAATCTATATCTACTGTATATATATATATATGTATATTGATATATATCTCTATATCTATGCATCGAGGCAATGACAAAACAAATGCGTTCTACAAAAATGCTGTGCGATGTTCTGAAATATAGGATAATGAACAAAGGAAGTTCGTGACAACTTTTTCAGTATGTGTTGTTGCTCACAATTTCTAATGAAATATTGTAACGATGTTTAATTTAATATTGCATCGAACAGATCATTGGTTGATAAGCGTCATATTTATCATATGTGGGTGATCTCGCAGCAAATATATAAGTATATATATATATAAATATTATATTATTGCTCTAAAATAATGAAGTGAAATGAAGTATTACGTAGTGACACATTCACCCATTTACGCACGCATAGCGTGCACACGTACACATATACAAAAGTAAGCATTTGCGTAAATATCAGTGTAAACTAGCCAGTATAAATTAGCATTCCAATCGAGAGACTCGGAGAAATTATCTATAATTACGGCATGAATTTTAGGAAATTTCCGTACTAAAAATAGTTTCACAAAACAGTCTACCTGAGTTAGAAACACGAAAACGATTGTTCTACAACGGTTCCCAAGTACAGAATATTTCCATAAATACGTGAAGCTTAAAGTGCGGTTGTTATAATAAACTATAGAGCGTAAGAGATGATATGATAATTTTCACTACAATAGCCAAACAAGGGCATTTTTGGACGTGAATAAGAAAGAAAACATGAATGTCCTATAAGGGTTTCATATTAGAAAAAAATCCCGTTATCTGTGAAATATGTCGAAAAATGTCAGCAATTTATATACATACATAGGTGCCATGTCGGTCTGGTTTGATGCTTGCACAAAAACGGAGAGTAAAAACATAAAATGCATTCTGTGACTGGTTTATTTAGTTCAAATAGAGGTTGTTAATTCATTAACGCAATAAAGAGACTGAACTTTGTGGGTTGAAAACCTGACATTTTACATGTACAAGACATTTAGCATTGGATAGCTTTACAATAATAAAATGAAATGACGTGTTGGGTAGTGTTAGAAGTTGGGCGTGAAAAAAAGGCTGGTAATTATAGTTTATATACTAGTTGCTAGAAGGGTTGCGGAGTCGGAGTCGGAGTCGGGAGTCGGAGTCGCTGGAGTCGCATGTTTTAGGCTGGAGTCGGAGTCGCTTCTCTGAAGTGTGGTGGAGTCGGAGTCGGAATCGGAGTCGGAGTCGCTACTCTGAAGTGTGATGGAGTCGGAGTCCGAGTCGGAGTCGCTTTTCCGAATGTGGTGGAGTCGGAATCGGAGTCGGAGTCGTTCATTCGGATGTGGTAGAGTCGTGGTTGGAATCGCTATTTTTTGGTGTCTTCGATTCTAATTTTTCCTAAAAAATATTTATAATTGTTTAAAACCGAAAGTAAACAAAACAGAGTTAGAATACTTTGCTGAAAAATCTAAAAAATACGCAATGTTTTGTTGATGATTTTGTTTTAAGTTTGAACAGCGTATTTATACCTATCACCAAATACCGTCATGTTATCTATTCATTGTGGGTTTGCAGACCTATATATGCATATATGATACATACGAGAAAGAAATATAATTGTACTGAAGTAATAATGCATATTTTGCAGTTAAAAGCAAGAATTAGTAATTGAAAGTATTGCAAATTCGTTCTGTATATTTCTGTTTCGTTTATTTCCCCTTAAATTAATCCATAGGAAGTAGAAAATTGTACTAAATGTGTTGCAAGTTACTTGTAGAACATTTCAGCTGATGCAATACATTGTACTCACATAAGGAGTGGTAACTCTGTACGCTCTTAATGATGCATTGATTGATAATGACTAGTCTTTGCAGGAACTCAAAGTAATGTTGTGATCATAAATATTTCTAGTTCTTAGGTTATGATTCCTTGCCAATGAGTAGTCTTTGTCAAAACCTGAAGCTATGGTCTGGTACATAAAGACTTCTAGTTTTCAGGTTATGTTATCAAAATTGTTTAGTACACACATATGTGTATATGTACCTGTAAATATATACACATATACACGAATACTATAATTAAGCATGTTTGGCTTCCTTGTCTTTAGGTCAAGTTAACATGTATTAATAATAAAAATTTCCGCTCATTTCTAAAGTTATTTCTTGAATGTTGTTTGGTTCTTTCAGAGTTACATTGTATTTCACTATATGATCATCATGTTTAACTTTTATCTTCGAATCACTCCCCAGTTTCTAAGTGAGCATAAGCTGAAACGGAGAATTTCATAATTATGTTAATACAATTTTAAAAACTGAAATAGTATCCGTTGTGTAGCATTATATAATTAATTACTTCTTCTTAAGGGAGATTTGGAAATGTTCTAAGGTAATCAATATCGGCATTGAGACACTTGGAAAAAATTAAAATACAGTGTAAACGAGCTGCAATGAAAATAATTACACACACTAACAAAAACTTCACTTATAGTCACACACATATTGTAACTGAAAGCAATGCACTATCTCAGCTGCAATGGCTGTTGCATTTATGCGATAGTACAAATTCTCTTGCTGGAAACGTTTCAAATTGATCCAAAAAACAAAAAATGGGAAGAACATGGGCGTTCATTAAAATAAGTAGCGTCAAATACAAAGTAAAGAGTTAGACGAGAATAAGAGATAGTATCATATTACACACAAAGAAACCAAAAGTGACTTTTATTCGTAAACAAAACGTTCCGAAAACGTAAGGCCCCTGCGGCGAAAGCAGAACAACTTTTGCCTATTATAGCCGAAATGTAACAGTGTTGAGCAATAATATGACACCTTTTCTGCATTGCTACACTGCATAGTGTAGATACAGAGAAGAAAAGGCAGTGTGCAAATCTAGCCTACCTTATCTACATGTATATAATCATTTTGGGGGTTTGGAGCATAGTCTTTGAATTAACTATTATAATTTCAATGAATTAGAGCATAATTAGTAATAAAAACTGTTGATACATATATATGCTTCTCAGTGTAGACAGTAAGACATTACCTGAGTAGACATTACCAACTCAGAAGACACTTGTCAGTAATATACTGGGTGTTTCAGATTCAGAATATGAGGCAAAAAATTGCACACCAAGTAGAAAATGTACAAATAAAAAATTTTTTTTCTATGAAATTTTCCGAAGAAAGAGACATTGAGATATTAGCCGTTTATTGTTTCAGAGGATGAAATTTAAGGATTAAATTACTCGCAATAATTATTTTCAATTTACGTTGATCGGGCGAAATGTTCTAGTTGCATGTCCTCCTAAATCTCCTGACATGACTCCACTCGGTTTCAATTTTTGGGAACACGTGAAGAGCCTTGTTTATGATACACCCATTGAGTCTGAGGAAGATCTTGTGGCCAGAATTGCAGTGGCTGCAGGTGAGATACCTTAATGACAGACGTGTTTCCTAATATCCGGCAGTCGTTAAGGCTAACATTCGAAAAGTGCATTGATTGAGGTGGAACACATTTTGAACAATTTCTGTAAAGTAAATTCAAAATAAACATTGCGAGTAATTGTGCCATTAAATTTCATCCTTTAAAACAATAAATAGCTAATACCTCACAACCCCGATTTTCTGTGGAAAATTTCATAGAACAAAAAATGTTTTTTGGCCATTTTCTACTTGATGTGCCATTTTGTACCTCGGGTTCTGAAACAATCAGCACACATAATTGTGTACACGACTCGTCATAAATGAAGGGATTAAATATTGCTGTATACAAATCTTCCAGATGTGGATCATAAAGAAATATTTACATCCTAATAGTACCCGCGATTAAATATTCTAGTACTTGTGCACTGGTGAGACTCGCTTCACAGATACAGTCATTAAGCATCTTTAAGAGCGTGAAAGGGAGACAGACCAACCAACAAAGACGGACAGCAAATTTTATTTGTTCGATTAAATTTCCTGTTGAATATCTTCCGTTTTTCTGATGGCGGCTTTGTGGAAGAAAACGTTTTCTTCAGTTGGCCTCGCTTAGTCCACTGAAAAGAATTTGAAACTGCTGAAATTAGTTCTTTCTGTTCTTTGTTTTTTGTTTTGCAGCAGCCTCTTTTCTTTTCGTTTTTTGTGTTTAAATTTAACTTTCTATAATTAAGCATGTTTGAGCTTCTATCAGACCTGCATCAACCTTAAATCGCTGTAATTAACATTACTCGTGACGCTTTGGCGTTCACTCATTAAATTATCTTTGAGCTTGCTCTGCTTGGGCAGCACGTCGCCCTTTTAATAAAAGTGGGTTTGGTACCTCTAACTTATTTCTCTTGCGTAAAAAGCAGTCTCTTTCTGCGACTTGAACTCCTCGACCCGGCTCTTGCAGCCTCTTGAATAGGCACTTATTATTTAAGCTAGTTAATTGTTAATTAATTGTTAAAATCTTAGTGCTATGTGCTATCCTGCAATAATTAAGATACGATATTCAGCTAGTCGGCGACCAGACATCTTAAAACTCTGTATTTCTCTACTCAGAACGCCTCTAAAATTTCCTACCGGAGTACCATGCTGATGACCGGCCGCGTCCATAGGTTGTCTTATATTTTTATCGAGTTTCGTTTTAAAAACTAACCTTACGTTAAAGGAGATCTTTGGTCTCCATTTTAGAGGAATTTAATAATAAAATACTACAGAGGACGCTGCTGTGCGAACTGTTGGAATCCTCAATATACGCCTAACTTGGGTACGGTTTCTCTTTTTGCGCATCTCGGGAAACGACTTGTTGTTGTTCCCTTGAAATTCTTCTGTATTTGAAATGAAGGTTCGAATAGTTGTCCTTAAGTTTCAAATCCTAAAACTCCATTGTAATAAAATAGGAGAGATTACGCTCACGAAATACCTAAACCTATTTATTTATTTGTTTAAAGGAGACCCTTGCCTTTTTATTGTATAAGAACAGTCAACACTATACTGGTGTCCCACAAAAATGTCCCGGACTTTTTAATTGATTATATCTCCGCTTTAAATCAATATATTTTAATTATCTTTTATTAAACATGTGGTAATTTTTGTTTCCTTTTCAAATAATTTAAGTTTTTGAAAATCAGTTGAATAACCACTTTACGATGATCGATTTACCGAAAGGGGTAGAAAAACTAATTGTTCAAAGGGAAAGTTTTAAAATCAACACTGGTGTTCTTCTTCATCTCTCAATACCTACTGTTAAGAATAATTTCATAACGATGTATCCTACTTACCGCCAAGTATTCAAACCCTCTGAGAGGCTTCAAGTTCCGAGTGTTCTCAATAATAGTGTTTCAAGAACTAAAAGAAAACGGTGGAATAATGGGTAAAAAACTCTTCGTTCAATGGTGGCTAGAAGTAATACTTACCTTGAGAGAAATGGAGGCTATGTTGAAGGATACTAAATTGCTTTATTTATTTAAACGTTATTTAAGGTAATGATTTGTTACTCTTTCAAATTTTTGTTGGTTCAGTTTTACGGAAAGCACAAAATAAGGAAGAATATCATTATTGTTTTAAAAACTTTTCATTTTAACAATTAGTTTTTCTACTCCTTTCAGTAAATTGATCACTGTAAAGTGGTTATTCAATCGATTTTCGAAAACTTAAATTATTTGAAAAGGAAACAAAATTTACTACATTGTGAAAAAAGACAGTTCAAATATGTTAATTTAAAGCTGAGGTATAATTAATTAAAAATCGGGGACATTTTTGTGGGACACCCGGTATAATAAAAAGCCAGGTGTCCGTCAATTTATAAATAAGTATATGTTCTTGTGCGTAATTTCCCCTATGGCATTACAATGGGAATCTGCTTGCTTGGACAGTATCATAAATAGCATTGAAATATTATGAAAAACCTGGCATCTGCTCTCTTATGTTTATAAGTAAAAAACATTGCGTGAAAATCGAATCTACTGTCAAGAAAATGCGGCTTATCGCAGTAAAAAGGTATGGCAATTTTTTTAAAAACTTCTTTGCAAACAATTATTTAAATTATAAAGTACACTTGTTGCTTGCTTGGTTGGTGTGTGCGTCTGTGACTTTCTTAAAGGTGCTTAATGACCGTATCTGTGATACGCGTTTTAACAGTGCACAAGTACGAGAATACTGTACTTTAATCGCGGGTACTATTAGGATGGATATATTTATTTACCTTCTTTATCTTGAGATTTTTAAAACGATACCATTGAATCCCGTCATTTACGACCAATCATGTATGCACACTAGTATCTTGATTATTAACATTCTGTAGTCAATTTGAAAGTCGTTCCCGAATAAAGAATATAATGAACATATGCACAGGTTTCAACACCTGCAACCGTTTACTACGAAGAATGACTTTCCTGTGTTTATTTATACGTTTCGTGTCACGCTGTTAAGAATATTTGATTGGAAGAAATTAGCACTGATGGTCTTGGTTTCAGTTCACGGTCAAATAATACACTCATTTTCGCTGTGCAAGTGCTCAATAATGTAACTTTCGAAACAATTAGAGTGATCCAGAGCCTTATACACTCGAGTTTGTATCGTTAATACCGAGTTCTGCGGGGTATTTTATACTACAATGTACCGTATTGCATATTACAATATGCTGTATTGTATAGTACAATGTACTGCATTACAATGTACTGTATTGCATATTGCAATATACATACACAAGTTCTCAGTTGCTTTCAGTAATGCTGAATTTCTGTATTTTGGATACGACACGAATGGCTGTAACTACTTCTCTTGCGGCTCAAAAATACTGTGTTCTGAGTGTTTATTACTCTTAAAAGAAAATTAAAGTTACATTTGGAAAAAGCTAAAAGCATGGAAACTCCATTCGAACGAAAATTTGTTGAAGAAAGGTATTGAATCTCGTCATTTTTGACGGTCCGTGTTCACTAGTTAAGAAATAAAATATTCATCTTATAAATTATGAATAGGTGGGGTTGGAGTCACAAAATTGTGAATAGGCGGAGTCGGTGTTGGAGTCGCCAAATTCTGGAAAAGTAGAGTCGGAGTCGGAGTCGCCAAATTCTGAAAAGGTGGAGTCGGAGTCGGAGTCGCCAAATTCTGGAAAGGTGGAGTTGGAGTTGGAGTCGGAGTTGCCAAATTTTGGAAAGGTGGAGTCGGAGTCGCAAATTTATCCCTCCTACTCCGCAACCCTGGTTGCTAGTCTAGTGCACACAGGTGAATGTGCACACCTGCACACCCATATGAGCACATACACCCATATACGTACCCACATATACAAGTAAGCCTGATTGCGAATCCCAGCGTAAAGGCGATAAAATCATAATACCTAAGCATACTTTAAAACTGTTGTGTGATGTCTTGAATTATAAATAAATGAGCAAGGGGGAGTATTCAGCAATAGAGATACTAGGCAAATGAGATTCGTCAATACTTGTTCGGTATGTTCTGAAACTAAGAATTATCGTTGAGACGCAAGATGACGAATTATTTTGGCTTTAAATTCTTTCGGTCTTTGAGGGATTTTAATACTCGGAGGAAGTTTGTTCCACAATAAGGCGCCTGATGTTGAGAGAGCCTTCTGCCCTATGTGAGATGAACGATAGTTTACAAAGACATTATTGTTTCTGTTTGGGTTTTGATTGGTTTCAGTGGGTGGATGGAAACGCACTATCTCAGCGTTGATCCGAGAAAGATATAACGACGAGAATACGTATTGGGCCTTCTGCATGAGGAGCCTTTCTTGAATACGAATCCAGCCGAGTTTATAAACTTATTTTGAAATTACCGTTGCCTTCCACCTTGGCTTCAAAGTTTATTCATTTTTGTTAATCCCTTTGAAGGTATTGAGGTAAGTCTCCCCATACTAGGCTGCAGTAGTCAATGCGCGATAACACCAGGGATTGAACGGCTAATAATCTGGATTTTTCGTCTTGCTTACTCTTTATACGATGAAAAAACATTCAAGTTCCGTAAATTTTGTTGTAAGTATTCTCAACGTGAGATTTTAAGGACATGTTTTTATCGAACCAGATACCTAGATTTTTAACTTTTTCTGATGTATTAATTTTACCATTTCCAACTGCGAGAGCATGATCTGAAGTTTTTTTAATAGCAACTTTGGATCCGAAAGTAATGCATTGTGCTTTATTGGCATTTACTTTGAGATCATTTCGGTCGTACCATGATTACAGGCTAGTCAGTATAGTTTCGGCTTTAATTTGCGTCTGTGGTATTTTCCATACAGAACTTGTTATTGCAATTTGAACATCATCTGCATACATTGAGATCCGTGTGTCAGAAGGCATTGGAGGGAAATCATTTATGAAAATAGAAAACAGTAGCGGACCAAGAATGGATCCTTGGGGAACACCAAAATTGTTTGGAATGAATGGGGACAGTTGGTTTTCTATGCGGACTGCATGAGATCGATTTGTCAAGTAACTTTCAAACCATTGCGTGTCTATTCCCAAGTTCAGTATTTTACGTAGAAGTCTATCATGTTAGACGCTATCGAACGCCTTAGAGAGATCGAGTAGCAGCAAGAGTGTTACATTCTTTTGACCGATGTCACTGTATATTTTTTCAGAGATATTGAGAAGAGCGTCTTGAGTGCTAGTGTTTCTTTTATAGGCGTATTGATTTTGGTGGAGTAAATTTGACTCGTCCAGGTGAAATGACAGTTAATTTGTCGTCACTTTCTCCAATAGTCTTGACATGACATGTAAAAGACTGATGCAAAAGACTGGAAGACTGTAGTTTGATGCTGTTATTAGGTCACCACTTTTATGCAACGGTCTAATAATGGAGTGTCTCCATTGGTTTGAAAACGTGTTGGTTGCTATTTATGTATTAATTATCAGACGAATTCATGGTGCTGTGACTGGGAAACTGTCTTTGATATATTGAAGACTGATACCATCATGTTCAACTGCCTTTGTATTTTTTAATGAGTATAAGATATTTCTGAACTCCGGTAAATCGTCAGGACGTGGTCTCCACCTGACAACAGCCCTCGAGGGTGCAGTGGGGCATGAATTTTCAATTGTCGTTTCACCTGGATTGGTACACACCTCACTGAAAACTTTTCACCTCACTGAAAACCACACTGAGCCGCTACTTTTGAAATGAATGTGTTGAAATCCGTGTCTGTTGCCAAGGGATTTTCAAAATTACTTATACGCTCTAAATTTTTATATGAGGCTACCTCACTAATGATTTCCCAAGTTCGTTTCGGGTTATTTTTTAGCCGTTATCAGTTCATGGTGGAAGTGAGTTTGTTTTGCTTCAGTGATTTTCTTTCAAAGAATTTTTTCATGCTCTTTATTTCTCTTGTATAAGGTACTGTTTGATCTATTGTTTTTTTACTCTCGCAAGTTAGCTATCTTTATTCTGCTCATCTCCTTAATTTTGTCTGTAATCCAAACAGTGCGTTTTGGCTCATTTTCTTTGGTGACATAAGGTGCGCATTCGTCGAGAGCTTCTGTGAAGCTCTCATTGAAGATGGACACTTGAATGTCAACATCGTCCGATTTCATCATATACTGGAATTCGGTGTACGTATTGAGTAGTTTTTCTTGAAATAGTTCTGCTGAATAGTGCCTTTTCGAGCGATAAGTCATTAAGCGGTATTTTTGTCTTTCCTTTGCAATATTAATTATAAATTCTATAGTGTGGTGATCGGAAGTAGAGGGTGATATTACTACTGTACCAAGTATTGCGGTGGGATTATTTGTGATTGCTAGATCAAGGAGAGTTGCAGAGACTTTAGTGATGCGAGTCGGTTCTTTGACTATTTGTGATAGGCTTAGTTTATACAATAGTTTGCTTAGCTGATTGTTTTTGTCCGTTAGGTCAACATCAAAATCTGCGAAAGCAACGAATGACTTTTTTGCCTGAAGGATTTCTTTGAAGGTTTCTTCAATGAAATGTAGTGTTAGACTTAGGGGAGGCGATGGGTGCCGGTAAAGGCTGCCGATGATTATGGAATTGTGTTTATTTATTTGCACTTCTAACCAAGCCATTTCAATGTTTTTGAAAACTTTTCGCTAGTAGTGAAGATGTTGAGTACATTTCTTCCACAAAAATACAAGATCCACTACCTCGGCTGGTTTTAGCGCCATCGTAGCGATATAACACGGGATCAGGAATGGTAAAAATGATTTTTGGGTTCGTGAATCAAACCATGCTTCTGAAACACACAAAATGTTAATTTCTTCAGTGACCAACATTACGCTGATTTCATCCAATTACCATTCAGGCTTTGAGCATTTACACTCAGCGACACGGGTATTGGTGCGAAAATCGTGCGCCAATATCCGCGACGATTTATCAAAGACCCCATGTATACACCCAAGAAAAACGACAACTGTATTGGTGCGCTGTCATATGGTAGAGTGGCCCGCGCTCAAGTCCCAGACAGACAATGAAGCTCTCAGTTACGCGCTGTGATTCACAGGGGAATAGTCGATATTTTTTGTAACGCGACCCACGTGGTGCAACCGCGCCAATACCTGTGGCACCAACTGTATGTGCTTTATTTTGATTTTACTTATATTAGCACTCTTTTTCACGACAGCGTCCCCCATAGGAACCCATGTTTATGAAATCACTTGAGAAACTTTGATTATTGCTGCTATAAGAAGTGTAGGAGGTCAGGGACATCCAATGAAGAAAGAAGACTCGTACGCTCACTCGTTCGCCCGCTACGGGGGTTTGAAGAAGAGGGGGAAGGGAGGTGGAACAGGTATTTTATCATGTTACACCTCCCCCTTGGCTCTTTTTTCACGGCGCAGCGTTGCTATGTCATCTCCTATGTCTCTGTATTACTCTATAATGATTTCAGGGGTCTAACCTGAACCAAAAATTTAAAAAGAATTAATTAAAATTGTTTACATATCTTTGTATTGCCTATATTGAATACTTCGGACTTTGAGGTTTTAAAATGCATCTCCTCCGACAATGTTTAAGCTACAGTGATGATTTTGATGTCATTGGATACGGAAAGACAAGTGCTTTTCAAAAACTTAAAGTTTTTTTTGAAATTATATTGTGTTCAAAAGTTATGACGTCATGAATTCGAAATTTTTCGAAAAAACAGGTGTGCGCGTCCGCACACATATGTCCCTTTTCCTTGTACGCGTCAGAGCTGTATAAGCGGTTGGCCCCTCAGGCCCAGCGCATTTGGTCCGCATCCCATCCTGTAACAACATCGCTACCAGTAAACGTCGCAGTTCTCCAGCGTTACCCTAACCTTGGTCCTCACATTGGTGGCCAGAGAGTTGACGGACCCACGAAGTTAAGAAGATGAAATTGAGAAATCAAGAAGATATAGTATTCGACAAGATACCTACAGAAGTTTCAGAAGAAGATCAGGTGACTACACCAAATCTACACGGCGGAGAAGATAACTGATAACTGCAGAGAGATCAAGAGAAAATCAGAAAGTACAGTGAAAATCGTCTGGTGAAGAAAATAATTATAACGTCTAAGAAGAGGATCTGCAGAGACAGTCAGAGCAACAAGAAACCGATTATAAGGACAGCGTCTACAGACAGAGATCTTCAGAAATCTACGGAAAGTGCGACAACAGACCTAAAAACTACATCTACGTGGTGTCAGCCGACTACAGCTACGTTATCTTCGTGTTGCGGACGAAGCAGTAACGGTGCATCGCCTACAACGACTACAGAGATCACGACATCGTGCGACAACTAAAACTACAATTTAAGATAAGTAACGCAGGAACAATTAATTGCTATAATTGTTACAGTTCCGTTGCAGCCTAGATAGTCATTGCGCGTGAGGAGACAGCGTGCAGCAACAGAGGTAGAGTTTTTGCCAGGCAGTTCTTTTGCGTTGACCAGTGCGCGCAGGCGTCAAGGCCGCCTCAGTTGCTGACAGGCGCTCGGGCGCCAGGTCGTCTGGACACCCACAGTACAATGCGTTGTACGCGAAACCCCAACCCCGTGCACGTCGGAGTCTTTATAAGCAGTGGGAATCTTAGTCCTGGCGCTATCGACTCAGGGTTTCCACGCGAGGCGACTCTAATTACCCTAGCTGGAGGGTGTTGATTACCCCATATTACCCTAAAACAGCTAATCCTGACCTATGATCTTTAAATTAACTAAAAGGTAAATGGACTGGTTTCCAGAGCTCCGTCAGTATGAATTAGTACTGTGTTACACACTGCATGAACGTCAGGAGGGAAGGCCAGCTGAAGGACGTTAGAATGCTGGTTTGGTATCCCAGGCGATATCACGTACAAGATGTTTTCCAAATACCTGTCGAATTATGTTTGATGCCTGCTGTTTTCCAAGACGCATCTTTTTCAGCGACTCCTGATCTGGGAACATTGTTTTCATCAAACTAAAAGAGGCTCACACAATGAGATAAGTAGGTGGTGCTTATCTAAAAATGCACAAACTTGCAGTTCTACTGCACGATGCACGATTTTCGAGAGGATCATTGGATAGCACGTTGCTGGCAATTGATGGGGTTTTCTTTGCCACCATGGATCGTTGCTTGAGTCTTTCTGAGAGCGTGTGGCACTTGATCTCCGATTTCCCACAAGTAATATCGGTTCAACAAACCTTACAATATGCCACATCCTTTTGCTCTGTTGATTTTGAGAACTTGGCTAACCATCCCTCAAACTCGGGTTCCGATGTGCACAAATCTTTAAATTTCTTCTGGTCGTTTTCAGCTTCCACGAGGAGCTTTCTTTTTTTCGCGGTGGTGTCGTTGGCTCTTCCTCACTCGGTGCGCGATTATCTGCCATGCTGCAAGGTATGCAATAATATATGTACCTATCCCTAGAATAATTATCTACTTCTCATTTCATTTCCTATCCATTCACGCGCTTCAGCCATTCTTTCCACATGCTCAATCTAACCTAACACTTAGATCCACTCTCTCTGATGACTTTCTTGCTATCCTCACACATGACCTTCGTCATATCTTTTCATTACGGATTTTATCCAATCTTGTTACATCACATATGCTTCCCAGAGACTTCGTTGCAATCACATTCACTCATCAACTCATAAAGTTGATCGTAAAGTAATCGAATTTATTCATTTCCTAAAGGGCGAGTGAGGAAATTCAGAGGTTTTTGAATAAAAACTACCTTGCCTTGATTAATATGAATAAACTTTCCTCAACACTCAGTTGCTAAAAGCCCTAGTGCTTCAATTTCGGTTGACGGAATTCTAGGCATGGTCGCAGCTATATCAAATTCTACGTCCATGTTACAGGGCCTAAGAAAGTCAGTGAGAATACAAACATATCTTGGAAGTTTTAAGGCAATAACCGTACTCATTTGTTAATGTAAATATTTGTAACTAATTTTATAGCTTCTTCCTTTCACCTTTAGCATTTTCTGTAACTCGAAGTGACAAAGAACCCTGTCTATTTTTTTTGTTAGCATCGCTACAATAACATGCTTCGTTGGCGTGCAACATGGCTAAGAAATAGGACGCCTTCTATCTAATTATCTGCCAAAATACCGGCGCTGTGAGATAATTCTGTTGTTAATTCAATGACTATCACAAAAATGTACCTATTTTTTATTTCTACGACGAAATATATTAGCTGTGGTATTTATAAATACAACAAGCATACCTGTCAATATTCTTTTGAAGCTTATAAGCACGCGCGCAATCAGAACAGGACAGTGACTTTCGTCGACTGGCTGTTGCTGACACCGATTTAGTTTTTTATTAACGAAATGCAACTCAGAATCATTTGTCAAAACGGAGTGGACAAGAGATATTATGGCTTCGTATCTTGACGCCGTCTTTCGTGAGCGATACCTGATGACATTCAAATGTGCGACATTAATCACTGCAGCAATGCAGTTTTGTGAACACTAAGTTCTGACTCGTTTCATTGCATTTCGTTGAAGTGGTGACCAGTAGGGTGCTTGCATAGTGGCTTTCAATTTCCTATTTTTCGTAGATTAGGCGGGCACTTCTTTCACGGAGCTCTGATTACCCTAGATTTGCTCATATTTTTCATTGCCTTAAACATTACCCTAAGGTACCACCGATTACCCTAAACTAGGGTAATTACCCTGCTCGTGGAAACACTGGCTATCGTTCTCGTCACCTCCTTGAAGTAAACACCTAAGAAAACATCTCCGAGTTTCCCTACCACGACCAAGCCGCACCTCTAGCGGCACATATGGTGGCCAGATTTGGTCAAATCCACGACGTTGTGAAGAAGTTATTATGAAGTTAGAAGAAGATTACTACGAGATTGAAAACCTACGAGAAATTTTTACTACGAAGATTTTGAATTTCAGCATGAGTCAAGAAAAGAGAAAATTGTTAAATCGTGTCAATTATCGGCAGCAACAAAAATACGAGTCTTCTACAACTACTACCGTCTGAGCTCAACATCAGCTTCAAGATCCCGTATACTGCATTGGTAGAGACCTACGTCCAATTTTCAGCGTGGATAGATACCTGCTACCCTTTCAGCACCAAAGTACTCATCTTTGAACCAGGAGAAGACATAGAAGTAGTACTACAACTACAGTTTGGAGCGACACCCTACAACGAGTGATCTATGACTACTACGCCTACAGGGACGAGCGACTTCACTTCCTCCTCTCATCCCCGTGTACGTCTACAGTGGCGAGCGACTACACAACTTCCTTCATTCACCCAGAGGAAGCTAAGTAAATAATAGTTTGCACTGAATTAACGGATAGTTTATCCGCCTTATCGCAGCAGCGCGATTGCTAGACAGCACAGGCAGGGTAACAGTTTTTTTGCAAGTAGTTTTTTGCTCTGCGAGAAGCAGATTTATTTTTTGCATCGGCTCAAGGCAATGCGCAGTGCATAGAGCAATGTGCAGACAGCATGCGTAAGGCAAAAACAGAGTAGCAAGAGCAGTGAAGCCGCAGTAGTAAATTGAAGTTGTGCAAGATAGCTTTAGCATTCAGAAGTGAGTGATAAATTTTTTTTATGAGTGCTATATTTCGTAAATTGTGTTTATTGAAGTGATTTCTAGGATGTCTAATATTGATTTCTAGGATGTCTAATATTGATTTCTAGGATGTGTAATATTGATTTCTAGCGTGTGTAATATTGATCTGTAGCAAATGTTGATTTGCAGGTATTAATATTGTGTAAAAAATTATTAACTACTATATGTCGGACACATCCGAGTCAGAGGAAACTATTAGAACGACAGTGACCAAAACAAGTAGAGGTAGAATAAGTAAAGCTAGATTTCGTGCTGAGAGCAATACAGAAATGACTGAACCATCAGCTAGCGCGGCCGTTGGCCCAAGTACAAATCCTAGTAGTTTAGCAAGAGAAATTGCAGCAAATATGCCAAGATCAGCAAAAACCCTATCGGGCGCTGAGTTACCCATTTTTCGTGGACGAAGACGGAGAGAGGATCCTGATTTCATTGAGAATAAAATATTTAAAACTCATATAGGAAACTTGCGTGCCTACATGACATTACTACCGGAAGTGAATTCCGACAGTGCAAAGAAAGAGTTGTTAGGTAGATCTGCTAACAAACAGGTAGGAGATTTTAATAGCATAGTAACAAAGTTGATCAATTCCGATTTTCAATATTCTTTCGAAGATGTCGTCAAAATCTTGGACGACATCTATGTCGCTAGAGGCAAGAAAGCTATTCACGCATTAGCATGCGATTTAATAATAATAATAATAATGAAGGCATCTACGGATGCTTTATTTCCAATCAAGCCTGATACACATCACCTTGTACATTGGATTTTCAAATGCCTTATAACTAACGCCAGGACGCCATGACGCTTTCCCCGGTCGAGACCGGTACCCATTTCAGACACCTAGGTGGAGTGGGGTATTGTGCTTGGAATTTTTCTCCTATACCCAACAGAGAAAATCGCCACTGCCTGCGCCGAGATTCGATCCCGGGTCCTTGCCGCACGGCGGCAGAACCTATACCACATGGCTATTGCGGTACTTAAAATAAATCAAAATAAGTTACGTTTCGTTAGGGATGAGGCACTTGCAGCCCACTTGGTAACCGCATTTGCTAAAATCAGAAAGTTGTCGGAACATTTGTTGAACTCAATTTCAATAGCGTGGTCGAGACACCGATTTTTGAGGGCTAGCTCAAATCAAGTAGAACTAAAACGGTTTGTAGGAGACAGCATTGATCTTAGTCTCACCATCAGCGTGTTAGCACCATTACTCGAAGAATCATTTGTTAAGAAACTATTTGATACGTCGTTCAATACGTCAGAGGAATTATTGGCACGTATTGTTGCCGCTGTTCGGAATCAACCCGAAAATAAACAGATATTAGCGACTCAGTACGAGACGCAGTACAATAGCGAAACCTTTGTAGCCGAAGTGGCCGAGTCAGAAGACCATATTGATGAGCAAGATTCCCCTCAGGAAAGTGAAGTTTTATACGGAAATTACCGTAGTTTGGGTCGGAGGTCAATACGGTAATTTACGGGTCGGAGGTCAATTCCTCGACCCTGGCTGAGAAATCCTAGAGTAGGAAGGAATGTTAGTGGCTATGTAGGTGATAGAAGAATAGGTTCCCTTGAATGTAATACTTTGCGGGCAGAAAGCTCGAATCATGCCCCAGTGCACTCTGCAGCTAGAACGAGATGCTCTTCTTTCTGCAGTGTATGCAACGTTTCAGGACATGATGAAGCCAATTGTCGAACTCAAAGAGATCTGAGCAAACCTAGAGTGTACATTGGTCCCTGCTTTGCATGCGGTTCAAAAGAGCACCTCTTCCGAAACTGTACAGCGCCAGAAAATGAAATCAGGCAATATAAAACATACTTGCGTAGGTATAATGCCTACAGAGGCAATAACCGTGGCAGACACGAGGTGCACTATGGTGAGGAATACGAATGAGACGACAGAGTTTTTTTAAAGCGAGAGTAGTTAAAGGTGGAGGTAAAAAAGGTGAAGAAAAAAAATGCGACGAAGCCCGAGGATCACCGCACGATTCTCGTTAATCCTAACGCTGTGGTCGAAACGAATCCAGATACTGAGATGACAAAGTGTAATCATGATGAGAGTGAATCATACATTGATCCATTGTTTAAATGTAGAAATAGGTTTGCCAAGTTGAAAGACGAAGAACTGGCTAATGAGATATCACAGAAAGAAGCAGTTGAAGACTATTTTAACACTAGAGTTGTATGCAGAGAACGACGTGAAAATGGAGCCGATCTTGTTACGTTTATGAGAACTAAACAGCCGACCATTATACTGTCTAATAAAGACAAGTACTTGAGCGCGCTGTTTGACAGCGGTAGTGAAAAATGCCTCATTAATTACAGTAACATCAAATACCCCAAAGAAAAGCTAAACCAAGTTTTTTAGTGTTAGAGGCATAAACGCGAAGAGTAATGTTAGCGGTGAGGTTGACTTGAATATTTCTATACCTGGTACTAACAAAGTACTTAAGATTATATAGTGCTTTAGTAATTAAAGATGCCAAATTCAAATATGATTTAATTTTAGGAAGAGATAAATTAACCAACGCGGATGGTTCACTCCTGAAGGATACATCTTTGAAGGATGGTTCACTCACATTTGAAGGATGGTTCACTCCTGTGGGAGGGAACCAGAGTACTTTTCAATGAAAGAGAGAGTAAGCCTACAATAAGTAGAGAAGCCATATTAATGGATATAATAAACAGTGATCGTTTACTGTCAGAAGTAGTTGCCTGTGCTGAGAAGAGCACCAGATGCCAGGGCTTAATGAATGACCGCGAGAGAAAAAAGACGCTGTAAGAACAGGCAAGAAAAAAGAGGCTGAATTCGAGTGCGTAGCCGAGCTGCCAAAGCCAGTGGTAAGAGAGAAAAATAGGCCTCTGGTGGTTCACTGTGACGCAATAGAAATGCCTGCTAATTGCATCAAACTCATTAATGCCTTTGTCAAAAAAGCTAAACAAGGTAATTATATCGTGTTGAAACGAGGATTTGATAATGGAGCACTAATAGCAGAATCAATAGTTACAGTCAATGAAGATGGGAATGTGCCTTTATTAGTACTAAACCCGACAGATGAGGCCATTCATTTTAGTGAAAACACAATGTTGTGTAACATGGAAGCATTACCTGAATAGGAAGTTGAGGCCGAACTTTACCTCATAAATGTAGAGGAAGCGCTTAATGAGGCGAATAATGTTGAGATAAACTCTGAGTTTACATCGGATTCAAATAAAGTCATCTCAGGACTTGGTGAAATAAAGACCATGGCCACGGAGAGACTTGAGTCGAAGGTCGATGTTCGCGGAGATATTTGTGAGTGTGGTGCACAAGTCGAAAGTGTATCTAATGAACAGAAGGATGTACGCCGTTCGTTAACGTATAATGATGCAACATGGGATGAAGTTGATGTAAAACTAAAATTACTGGAATTGATGAACAATTTCCGTGAAGTGATTACGTTACAAGGCGAAACTATAGGTGTCACGAATGTGACCAAACATAAGTGTCGATACCGTCGTGCGGTCGACGTGAGGGTTCGTGGAAAAAGGGGGCTGTCTTCGGTGCAGCTACCTTTTTCCGGGGGGCTAGCTTTTCTTCGCAGCTGCCCTTCCTGAGGTTCGTGTGGGTACCGCCTACGCCGTAACAAGTCCGCTAGGGCAACAGAAGTAAATTCTGTTAGTGCCGAACTACGGCGGTACCGTTGTGTGTGTGGGGAGGTTTGTGTGGGTACCACCTACGCCGTAATAAGTCCGCTAGGGCAACAGAAGCAAATTCTGTTAGTGCCGAACTACGGTGGTACCGTTAGAGTGAGGTTTGTGTGGGTACCACCTACGCCGTAATAAGTCCGCTAGGGCAACAGAAGTAAATTCTGTTCGTGCCGAACTACGGTGGTACCGTTAGGAAGACGAGCAACTGTCTGCGCCGTATGAGACCGCTAGGGCAACAGAAGTGAATTCTGTTAGTGCCGAACTGCGACAGCGTCTTCCTTACGACCAACTATGCGAAATAGTTCGTCTTTCCGAGGTGGTTCCTTAAACCCCTTATTAGGCGAGGTGTCGTACAAGACTAAAGCTTGTGTCAACAAGGAGAACGGAAACTCTTTTGACCTCAGGGTGTGACTTGTTTAATGCTGAATCTCTTTGAAGTCCCTATTACATACACTGATATATTTTAACAAAGACAGTGATTTATTTTCTATTGCAGAAATAGTGCGTACAGACATGAGCTATTGCATAACAGGGTACAACACTCAAAATTGCATTTAAAATATTAGTCGTGTTTAGCTAGGTAATACAAGAAACATTGGAATATCGACATGTGAGACAAATGATATTTAAGGGCTAACTAAAGTAAATGCACAGACGCAACATCAGCGCAGAGAAACAGACAAGTCGGGGTTCAGGGAGCTGGACACATAAAGAAAATACTTAAGATTATGGGTAACTAACACAAAAGGTTCGACAACCCCTGTGCGGCCTGACATGCCCGGGGGAGGGTGTCTGTGCTACGATAGCCGAGACAGGAAATCTGCAAGGTGGTTGTCGACTCCCGGAAGGTGTTCTGCTCGGAACCTGAAAAGGCTGAAATACAAAGCCCAGCGTTTCAATCGGGGGTTCAACTTGTCTGCCTGTTGCAAATAAAGGAGCGGTCGATGGTCGGTTTATAACACAAATTCTCGTCCATACAGGTAGACCTCAAACTTCTGTAGAGCCCAGTAGATGCTTAATGCTTCCTTCTCGATGGTAGAATAGTTTATTTCTGCTCCTCTCAGTCGACGTGAAGCATATGCTACGGGTGCGTAGTGACGGAAGTCTCGTTTGTTTGGCTGGAGGAGAGCTGCTCCAAGTCCAGTTTGGGAGGCATCTGTTCTCAGAATGAAAGGACATCTGGGGTCTGGTAACTGTAAGACCGGTTTCTTGACTAACGCTGTCTTCAAACTTTCATACAGATCTTCTATTGTATCGGTCCAGGGTATTTGTTCCGGAAAATTCTTCTTAAGGAAATCATGGAGCTTAGAAGTCAGTTGAGAGTAGTTAGGAATGTACTGTTGGTAGTACCCAACTGTACCGAAAAAATTCGGAGCTCCCGTTTGGTTTTTGGGAGTGGAGCCGATTTCAAGGCTTCGACTCGGTTCTCCAGAGGCTGGATCTGATTACTGCTCAGTTGATGACTCAAATACTGGAGGCTGTCAAATCCGAGTTCGCATTTGGATGGCTTCGCTTTAAGGCCATGTCGAGAAAGAGCTTCAAACAGTTTAGCTAATGCTGCGCAATGTTCTTCCCAGGTAGTCGAGGCGATTAAGATGTCGTCCATGTAGACCTCAGTATCATGCAGTCCTGCAGCGACTTGACGTATAAGGCGGGAAAAAGTGGCTGGAGCATTTGCTAGGCCGAAAGGCATGACGTTGAATTCATAGAGGCCAGACCTAGTTTTGTAGGCGGTGTATTGGCGGGACTCAGGGTGTAGAGGTACCTGCCAATATCCACTGGTCAGATCCATTTTGCTGAAGATTGTTTTGCCAGCTGAATTGGTGAAAATAGCAGTGGTGTCTGCTATCGGCTCGGCATCGAATACTGTCTGGCTGTTGAGGTGCCTGCAGTTCAGACAAAATCGGTGGGTTCCGTCTTTCTTCCGGACGGCCAGGAGCGGTGAATAGTAAGGTGATGTGGATGGCGTCATGTTCCCATCTTCATCCACTTCTTTAAACTTGACTGCAGTTCAGGCTCCAGCGCTAAGGGAAGTGGATACGAATGTTGAAGTCGAAAACTGGAAGGATCCTTTAATTTCATTTCATGAACTGCCGTGCTGGTTCTTCCGGGAGTATCTGTGAAAAGATCGCGATATTCTCCAAGTAGTTCCTGGAGTTCTGAGCGTTGTGTTGTAGTCAACGTAGAGGAGATGAGACAGTCTTCAATGGTTTCTCCGACGGGTGACGGTATCTCTGGTTCTTTCCGGTCGAGTTCTTCTTCTTCGCGAGTTCTTGGGCGAGGCCAACCGCTGCAAATGCTTCCTCTACTCTCTCGTCGTCCTCCTCGCGATCCTTCTCGCTTGGTGAGGCGGAACTTTGCCGCTCCCGGTCGTGGTACTGGCGAAGGAGGTTGATGTGGTAAACTTTGTTGTTTCCATCCACGTCCAATGTATAGGTATAGGTTCCCAGGCGTGATTTTACTGTATAGGGACCTTTCCAAGTCATAAGTAGCTTCTTTCGAGAATCGGGCAGAAATACGAGGACTTTATCTCCTTGTTTTAGAGTTCGCATCTTGGTACGTCTGTTGAAGAACTTGGCGCTTTTCTCTTGGCTCCTGTTTAGATTCTCGCGAGCGATTTTGCAAGTTTCTTTCAATCGGTGCTTCATTTCCATTAGATACTGAGCAGTGCTCGTGTCGTCTTGCAAGCTTCCATCTGCCCAGCATTCCTTGAGCACGGTTAAAGGTCCACGGACGTGATGGGCGTAGATGAGTTCGAAAGGAGAATACCCGGTTGAGGCCTGAGGAGCGTCTCGATATGCAAAAAGAAGGGAAGGCAGATACAGGTCCCAGTCTCGCGGTTGTTCTACGGCTAATTTCCGCAACATGACTTTGAGCGTACCATTGAAGCGTTCGACTATGCCGTTCGATTGGGCATGGTATAATGGCGTCAAACGGTGCTGGATTCCGACGAGTTTCAGGAAAGCTTCGAAGGTTGCGGCTGTGAACTGAGTGCCGTTGTCGCTCGTTAGCGTATGAGGGAAACAAACTCTGCTGCAGATTTCGAGTAGCTCCTGGGCGACCGTTTCGGCATCTATATGTCTGAGCGGGGCTGCGTCTGCGTACCGAGTTGCTTGGTCCACCACGGTGAGAATGTATCGGTGGCTACGTGCCGAAGCTGGATGCAATGGGCCTACCAAATCAAAACTGAGCGCGGAGAATGGAGTGGTGATCGGTGGGGTTGAGATTGGTGCCTTCCTTGGTCGAGATGGAGCGTGCGTCTGGCAGGTGTGACAAGAGTGACGGTATTGGACCACATCCTTTGCCAGGGACGGCCAGTAGAAATCTCGTTCTAGTCGAGCCTGAGTCTTCTCTTGGGAGTAATGGCCAGCAAGTGGATTGTCGTGAGACATTTCCAAGATTTGTGGGCGCACGCTTGCAGGTGCTACAAGTTGATGAGTTTCCTGACCGTCTCGTAACGTTTTCCGGTGCAGAATGCCGTCGTGGAGTTCATAGGTAATGACTCTGTCATCCTTGTGCGTTTCTTCTTTACCAGTGTCAACTTTCTTGAATAAAAACTGCAATGTTTTGCACTCCCGTTGTAATTTCTTGAAATCTTCTTTGTTGTGCTGCAACATATCGACAGTGCTTGGTGCGGCAGGGGGATTTTCGCTCGATTTTGCTGCTGCCCTTGTGACAACATGAGAGACTTCTGCAGCAACTGGTTGCTCTTCATGGTCGATCATCTGTTCTTCGAAGGAGGTGGTTCCGGGAACTCGGCCGAGGATGACATCATGGAAGAGTTCTTCCATGGCTACGGCTGTCACCTCTCCATGGTAGTAGGGGCAAACGAGAGTGACCCGGGCAAGAGGCGCTTCGAAGGAATGATTGTTGGCCAGCCGAACGGTAATTTCTTTCTTCAAAATGGCGTCAGCTGGGACGAGAGCCTTCTTAACGAAGACCGCTGTTGCTCCTCCATCGAGTAGTACTTAAATTGGACGGGTTGTTGGTTCACAGTGCCGGAGCATGTTTTCAGTTGTCCCAATTCGATCAGTTTGTTTGAGGCAATGTGATTGCATGCGAATGGGGGAATATCGTCGTATTCATCTGCTTCTTCATGCGTTGTTAGATTGTTTACTCGAGCTGTAGTACTGGAGATAGGTGGGCTTGCATGGGCTGCTGCTCCACTACTGTGGCTATCACCTTGCCTCCTTTGTAACTGGCGGCACTCATCACTGGAATGTGATCGGTTGGGGCCATGGAAAGTGCAATAATATCCAGTGTAAGGTCCTCGTTGTTCCTCGCGCTGCGGAGTGTTGATCGATCTTGAGCTGGTGGGAACATCACGAGTGTTAGAAGTTCTTGGTGGCGTTCCTCGAGAGTTGTTGCTGGAGTTGGTTGATCTTGCTGGGGTGCTAGGGGCTCGGACAGGAAATGTCGAGCGTCGCTCTGGTGCTGATGATGCTTTGAGTGCTGGAGGGCCCGCATCCGTCGTCGGTGTCAGTGTGCGACCCTTACAAAGCTGATGGAGCGATGTATGAGGTCTTGCTTGCAAGAAGCTATCACCCTGCTCTCCTAGGCTTGCGACTGTGTTACCACCCCTGTCACGCAATTGAGTTGCGAGGAAGGGCGGCAAGCTTGAATAAGCTCGGTCAACAATAAGGAAGTCACGAAGAGTCTCGTAGTTGGCTTGGATGTTGCATCCTTTTAACCAAGCGTCAAAGGATTGTTCGAGTCGCCGTAGATAACGTGACATATTGTCGCCTTCTTCTGGCTTCAATTCGTAGTAGTTAGTTTTGCCGGAGTAACTCTATTAGCATCTAGTAGGAGCAATTTAATTTCAGGAAGCTTGAAGCGATCTGCTGCGGACAGGGTATCGACGAGTCGACGTTCCTTCGGTGTGATTAAATTATGGAGCATGACAACAGCATCGACTTTAGTAAATCCCATCGCTGTGGTGTGAGTGCAGAAGCGTTGCAAAAATTCGTCCATCCTTTCTTTCGTGGGATCGAATGGAGCCGGTGGAGGTATCTTTACCCTAGCATTTTGAGGAGCGATTTGAGCATCGAGTTGTCTGAGTCTGAGCTCGTGGTCTCGTTGTGCTGCTTCTCGTTCAGCTTCCCGTTCCGCTGCTCGTTCTGCGGCTTCTCGTTCTGCTGCTCGTTCTGCGGCTTCTTGTTTCGCTTCTTCCAGATGCCTCAGGCGGCTGGTAAATTCTTCCCTGTGTCACGAGAAAGGGTCCCTTCACCTCCTTGTTAACAATTCATTAACAAGAAGATCAGGTTCTCGGAATAGAGGAATGGCACACCTCCAGGCTATATACACAACACAAATTAAATGAATAATAATCGGCAACCACCGTACATATACTAAAAAAGAAAAGGTACTCACCGATTAGTTGATACACGACTTACATCCGCGCGATTCTGTGCGCACCTGTATCGATGAGCTGCCTTTGCATTGACGGATATTTACATACGCCATATGAATTCAACATGAATTTATAATTACGGCAGAATTGATACAATACGATAACATTGACTCACAATCCATGAACATGTCATTAGAACCCAGTTCAATTTTACCACCTGCCTCAAAGCCTACCCTACTGAATTACACACAATTGATATCCCAGTAAATCTGGCCGGCCAGCCCTTCCCTCACTTTCCCACACATGAATATGACAGAATACCCCTCAATTATTGTGGCGTTCAGCAGTACAGATGTGGTCATAACGTTCGTTCACACGTTCCTTCTCAAAGGCACGAATTCAGTTCAGTCTCCACAAGTGATTCTCAGTTCAAAAAATTTATGACGACCACCTTCCAAATCTCCACTTCTGACTTCTAGCGCGTAACCTCCAATCACGTTAGACATCTGCGACGACCGCCCTGCCTGCAAATGATTTATCAGCTCGTTACTTCTTTTAATTGCCAAAAAATTGTGTTCAAAATTATTTTAAATTTTTACGTTAATGTGACATTATTTTTCATGACTTTTATTTCAAAACTTCTTTTCAAAAGGAACTGTAAATCTTATGATCCGAAATACTCCTTACCCGCCCAACTGTCGTTCGAATTATTACTTCATATACTGCACAGTTTGGTTACGATGTTTTCATTTCTGGAAAATAGACGTGACATTTTTTTAATTTCATTTTAATTTACGGGCTCAAAACAACTTATTCAACTTCCTCTATACGTTCAATATATTCAATATTTTCACTTATATTTTTCAGAATGCTTTTCCAGTATGACACTTGGTTACACGTACTTCTTTCTATGATGATGCACCGCGTTAGACTGCTCGCATCTCATCAGCTCTGTCCCTCCGTTCAAAAGCTGTACTCCCCCTTTTCTTTGTGAGACCAATCGTGTTCTCACGGGCTTCTTGAGCGTCCTCCTAGACTTCCCTCTAACGTTCCCATTGGTTTTCCCTGAGGCTGTCCTTTTCTTATTTGCTGTTGAAATGTTTTGCCAAGCGCGCCGTAGTCTCCGCCTTCTTCTGAGGTTGTTTGCTTTTCGATAATATCGCTCGCTCTCTAACGGACCTACTAAGCCTACCATGGTGTGTCATAAATCTGTCACCCTCTTCTGTCCAGCGTCCTCAGCCCCAACGCTTACAAGTGCTTCCAATAAATTTCTCTCCATGTGGTTCAGCCGAACCCTCTCAAGTTTCGCTGGCCTCTTCTCCCCATGTTATTTTAAGATCGCCCTGTCCACAAACACTTTTGTGGAAAGGTTTCTCTGCCCTGTAAGAGATCTTGTAACCAAGTTCCCTCCCACATTCCTTCGTGGTAAAACAAATACAAAACTGCCCGATGCTCTTCAGAATGGCCTTACCAAAACATTCTTTCAACGAACGTGTGGACTCGATCACTCTCTGTACTGCTGAATGCGCACCCTACAATGTTTTTACAACACATAAAGCAAAGCCCACTGAAGTATTTTTTTTCTTTTTAAAGTACAAAATTTGTTACACGTAAATTTGTTACACATGATCAAAAACTCGAATTTATTACACCTGGTTAAGATTTTCCCTAAATTCTCATTTTTAATTCGAAAATTGATTATTCTTAACAGATCCTCGACAGACGGCCCTCCTAGAGTTAAAAAAAAATTGGCCTGACAATTTTTTTTTTTTTTAATTAGCTTTCAGCTATTTATTGAATAATAAGTACTACAGTATGCAGCCAATATAAGACACACATGGTAAATTCTACTTAAGCACATTATCATCTAAACATTGTTCCGCAGAAACAGGGTACCTTACAATTAACACTACAATCATTACTATCAGCCACAGCGTGATATATTGTGTCGTGTTCTTCTAACCGATGTATCTGTTTTTTCCCCGCCGAAGTAAAGTGCGTACTAAATACTTGAGTACTTAACCCTAATAACATTCACAAAATTTCACGGGCACCTTTCCCACTCCTCAGACATCCTAAAGTATCGATGATTTGACATTCCGTAGATTTCAATTCCCGCTTGTATATTCTGTTGTCCAAGTCCTTGACGCTGCTGTTGACTGTTCGATGTTGACTCCTTTGGAATCGTTGACGAATTTGCTCTCTTTCCATGCTTCTCTTCTGCCATTTCAATAGCTTCACACACGCGTTGAAGATGGGTACTTAATTTCAGGAGGAAGGATTGCGAGCCCCATATCCAGACTCGTATAAAATTTCTATACACCACACTAACTGCACGATTCCATTCTGTAAGATGTATCATTATCACGATTCAAATTACCACCAAATCATGTTAAGTGCAATGTTTCACATATATTTTATGAGGTTTATTCAACTCAGTTTTTTAATCGCCAGATTACTCATGAACGTCGATTCGTTGATCAGACAAATCGATACGTCAGTAAGTTATATTGATCTGGTGGAAAATACGAGTCGAATCGTCGATAATTTCCTTCACTGCAGTTTCCCTTCGCGATAGGGTTCTGCATCCTACGAAGTAATCCTGAAGAGTCCGAGGTATATCCGGCGGTGGTATCCTGTATGCGCGGTGGAATCCAGTGGAATTCCTCTCAGTATTCCTCGATTTCGACGTAGAATCTCAGTATTCCTTGACATCGACGTAGAAACTCTGGCAGACACCAGCTCATATTTTATTTTCTCCTAGTAACCACTCTTATTAGTGCGAGAATTCCATGGGTTAATATGCTTTGAAGATCGTACGCTTCACTCAAAGCCTATCCGACGAAATCTCTTTTAATTTTTTTTTTATTTCACGTATAAATAGAGATGCCTAAAATGCGGCTTCAATACTCCAATGTGATAATTTGCCTAGTAAAATTCACAGGACACTTGCATTCGAATTTCAGGAATGCCTCACCAGGCATAAATGTCACGACGCAAATTCCAAAATACTTAAGTAAATATCAACACTCAAGCACATAAAAGCATTGTTATTGTTTCATTTGAGTGCCCACTGTATAAAAGCATTTTTAAACGCTAGTACATCTAGGCACCCAATAATATCTCATGCTTTTTTTTCGTTTTTTCTTCCTTCCTCACGAAGATGCTCCGGCGTTCTGTGGTGCTTTCCACTTTGAAGTCTTAAGTACCAATTACTTGTGCAGCCCTTTCCTGGCTCTGCTGTTGGCTAACGATGTGTTTCGCCGCGAGTTTGACCACAAGCAACTCTGAGGCAATTACTTGTGCCCTCCGCATTCTTCTGAACATGGTGCAAAATTTCAGCCTCACATACATCTTCTTCGTTTCCCAATGCAACGCTGGAATTTGTTCTACTGTGAAATGATTCCAATACAAGTGCGATGAATCCCTTATGTTGTACAGTTGTTATCTGTTAGTTGTTCTTGTAAATAATTACTTATATTCCACGTGATCCTTCCTTAATTTGCTGCTCATACGAGACGTATTCGTGTTATGCAATTGTTCCGGCCTGTTCTGTGCTGAAGTACATACCACGCTAATCTACCAAGAAATTAATTCCTTAAGTCTGAAAAAGGAAAGTGCTACACGCTACAGAGTGAGATAAGAATAATTCCTCCCGGAATACCGTGTTTACGATACTCCTTCAGGACAAGGGAAAGACAGAGTCAGAAAATTCAACACTACGGCACGAAAGAACACGCAACCTTAAATCTACCGTTAAACATGTTTTCCCCGTTACGAAAATTGAACGGTCTAAGGTATTGATAAAATTAGCAAGCCTGAGATAACCTCAGCCTAAGCACTTTCAGATTAAACTAATTAATTCACTAGTGTTATTTCGTATTAAGCGCGTACGCTTTACGAGATGCTGGCGAAAATGAAAGCATACCACGAAAAGTCACATGGCATTCCTTTTGAGAAGCACACGACAGCAAACTACTGAAAAGCTCAATTTCTCTTATCTTAGCAACAATAGAATGAAATTTCAAGTACAGCGTGAGATCAGAACACTCCTACAAGCCTCTCGTTTTCCAACAAGATCGCTCGTGAGCAGAAATTCAACTTCACCCACAGCTAGTAACACATACAACTACTGAAAAACACATCTCACTCTTGCGAGTGCAAACTATGATAATACGAAACTCGAACACGTCTTCCTATTGAAGAACACATCTAAAATTACTCACGAAGGAAACATCCTGAAAAATCAAAAAATTCATGAACTTAATTCATTGCAGCTGATCATTTTTGGCCGACGATTCACCTACACCTAGAACGTAAGTTATATTTTCGCTGCGTCACCGACGTAGCCTGTTCATTCGCAGCGTTTTCTGGCATATCTTCGTCCTCGCTGTCGATAGCTTCACATCCGGCATTTGGCGGCGCTGCGGCATTCTGGTTGCAGGGGTAAGCTTCACCTCTCAAGTGGGCAATTTTCAATCTATCGAGGTGAACTCTTCTCTCGCAGTTACTATAGAGCGCCTTTATTGTGGCATTCGTCTCTGTTTTACTGTAATCCGGTAAGGGCCGAGCCAGTCGGTAGGCCATGCATTTGCAACTTCAGCCTTTCCCGTTGGATTATGCAGCAACACAATATCGCCAACTTACACCTGACTGTTCTTCACTCCGCGCTCCTTTAACTGCACCGATTTATCGTGTGAGTCTTTAGAATTTACCTTCACCATGTTGAACGCATTGTGGAGTCGTAAGCTTACCTCGGCACTGTAATTCTCACCTAGAGAGTAATCCATGCGAGGGGTTTTTAACCAGTCAACAACAGGAATTTCTGCATCCCTACCAAAGAATAAATAGAATGGAATTTCTTCAATGACACTTTGGTAGCTGGTGTTCAGTGCCAGGCACGTCCAAGGAAGTGCATCAGGCCACGAAGTTTGATCGTTGGCGGCAAGGTGTGATAAAACAGTCTTGATATTCTGATTTTGCCGTTCGGTCATTCCGTTTGATTGGGGATGATATGCTGAAGTGTTGTAGTATTTTATTTTCAATTTTTCACACACATTTCTGAATAAAGCTGACGTGAACTCGGTGCCCCTGTCTGAGATGAGCGTCTTCGCTGGGCCGTACGTAGTAACGAACTTAGTCAACGCTTTCGTTACTTCCTCAGTCAACTTGCTTCTGAGCGGAAACGCTGCAACATATCTACTAAAGTGATCGACCACTGTTAGGATGTATTTGTGGCCCTCATTCGACACTGGAATTTCGATTAAATCAACGCCTATTCTGTCCAGAGGCTTGTCAATTTCAGGGAATGAACCCATGCTAACACAAATGCGGTTGTTGATCTTACGTTTCTGATATTGCATGCACGAATCGACGTACTTGTTAACGTCACGCGCCATGTTAATCCAGTACCCGAATTCCATGAGCTTTTTCCACGTTTTAGCACGACCTTGGTGTGCACCAATTGTACTATCATGCGCTAACGTTATTGCTGCTTCTCTCAGAGCGTCTGGCACCACGATCAAGTGCCTTGTTCTGTTAGGCTTTCGTTGCGTCTTCCTGAAATGCAAGATGCCTCCGTCAGTGTAGGTTTCGGATTTCAGAGCGAGACTTGGTGCGTCCCCTGATTTGTCACCTTCAAGATACCTCAGCACTGGCCCCCAAACGGGATCTTTCAACTGTTCTGCTCTCACATTTTCTTTCTGCAAACTACTTTCCGCCTCTTGTACATTGGGCGCTTCATTTATCATCGTCGTGACGAACACTGTTTTAGGGGCTTCGTCGTCTCGATTTTCTTCTTCGTTATCGCTCGCAATATTTCTCGACAACGCGTCGGGCACCACGTTCTGAGCTCCTGGCCGATAAATCACCTCAAAATCATATTGAGAGAGTGTTAGGGCCCATCTCATAATTCTGTTGTTCTTGGTATTTTTACCTTTGAACAAATATTTGAGAGCCGTGTGGTCAGTAATTACAACAAATTTATTGCCGTACAGGTAAGGTGAAAAGTGATTTACAGCGGCGACCACTGCTAATCCTTCCCGCTCCGTAATTGAATAACGTTTTTCAGCATCATTGAATCTTTTGCTGAAGTATCCAATCGGTTGTTCCTTACCATTACATTTTTGCGCAAGGACCGCGCCAGAGCCCTCATTTGAGGCATCACAGCTCAAGTAATACGTCTCATTTAGAGAAGGCTTCTTCAGAACTGGAGCTTCTATCATGAGCTGCTTAAGTTTGCAGAAGGCTTGTTCGTGTTCTTCCTTCCACTGGAACCTTGCCCCTTTTTTAGTCAGCGCATTAAGGGGTGCAGCTGTTGTGGCAAAGTGCGGAATGAAGCGCCGGTAGAAATTAGGCGCTGCCACGAACGAGCGCACTTTACGTGCGGTAGTCGGCCTAGGGTAACTCTGCATTGCCTCCACGTTTTTGGGGTCTGGAATAAGTCCCTCACGACTGATGTAACATCCTAGGTATTTTACTTGTTTTTGCGCAAATTTGCACTTGTCAAAGCCTATTTTTACTCCGGCACATTGAAACTCGTGCAACACTTCCCTTAAATTTTCTATTTGACTCTCAAAAGTCATAGAGTTAACGCACACGTCGTCCAAGTAAATAGCGGCGAATTTTCCAAGTTGCCTTTTCAGAACATGACAAATTACTCTCTGGTACACTGATGTTGAGCACTTAAGTCCCATAGGTAGCCTAGAGAACTCGAAGTTGCCTTGTCGAGTTTGAAACGCTGTGTACTGCTTACTTTCCTCATCTAGCTCAATTTGATGGAAGGCTGATTTTGCATCGACAATGGAATAGTATTCTTTGCCAGCCACCTCCTCCAGTGTCCCTACAATGTGTGGAATCGGATAATGTTCGTTTATCACCCGCATGTTTACAGCTCGCAAATCAAGGCAAACTCTGTGGCCTCCTCCTGGCTTCTTTACGAGTACGAGCGGGTTTTTCCAAGCACTTGTACTCTCTTGCACAACTCCACTTTCGATCATCTCCGAGACCTTTTTATCAATAATTTCTTGGCTGGAGTACGGAATACGCCATCCTTTCGTTTGAATTGGCCTGTAATCACTCAGCAAATTTTTGTATTTCACTCCTTTCACATGGCCAATATCCATTTCGTCTGCACTAATCGTCTTGTGATATTCCTTCAACAGGTTTCTGACTTGTCCTTGTTTTTCAGCATCCAAGTGGCAGAGGTTAAGCTCATCAATTTGCTGAAAGCGCTTCTCTCTGCGGCAATTTTCTGCTTCGCTATTTTCCGCATTGTTTTCTTCTGCAGTTGCATCTTCATTCGAGATTTCGTGGCATGTTGCAATTATTGCTCCTTCAGTCAGAGCGATTTCTTCGGCAAAAGGGTTAAGTACAGGCATCAAAACATACCCGTTTTGTACCTTTGCAGCGGTGGCTCCGACGTACGGCGCCCACTTAATTCTAGGCTCTAAAATTACTTCCTTCCCATCAAACTTGCCATCTGCTCGGCACTTCACCATGGTTTGTGCGCGAGGCTTCACTGTAATATCCTCAGCCAGAGTGACAGATGTTTCTTCCCTCGTTACACACAGAATTTTCGGAGAAGCGTGTCCTGGTGCTGAAAACATGTTCACGTGAGTACCAAAGAAGGATGCCCTACATTTTCCGAAGTCTAGCTTTGCGTTGACTTTGTTCATTACTTCCACTCCTATTAGCAGGTCTCCTGGGAATGCATTTTCCTTCACAACAAAGCATCTCTGTACAATTTTCTGACCGTTAACTTTGATTGGCACATTAACTTTTCCCAGCACAGGTACGGGTTCCTCTCCAATTGTTTTTAATGCAGTCGATGCACCTTTCACACTAGCATTTTTAATTCCCGCAACCACACGCTCTTTTACCAAGCATATATTTGCTCCGGTATCAAGAAGTGCGGTAACAGGTGTACCATTCACTTGGAGTATCACGCTGGGATTTATTAGGGGAGCTAACGGTCTCCTATTCCGTTTTTTGGCTGTCCTGCAAACTGTTGCACTCTGCAATCAGCTCTTAGGTGCCCAAATTTTCCACAGTTGACGCACGGCGGTGGAACTGCTCTATACTGTGCCAAGTCCACTGCAGGTGCAGCTGGTACTTCCGGTTGCGGCTGTGGTTCTCTTGCGTGGTAAATTTGGTGCTGATGACTCCTAAGTCTGCCTTTTTCGCTCCAGTGGGGTGCTTCAAAATTTCCTCTTCGATGATAAGGAGAGTGGCGTATCTGTCTGTTCCTTTCTCTCCAGGGTGGCACTTCATGGCGGTACCCTCTAGGCCGTTGTGGTGAATGCCGCATCGTATGGCCGACACGTGCAGTCTCATGCTGTGGCCTCCTCTCGCTTCGCTGCGCTCTCTCTCTCTCTCCGGTTCCCTCTTCTCTGTCGTTTCCCTTGGTACTGGTACTATTCGTCGATTTTCCACTTCGATTGCCATGTCCCTCAATTCTTGTACTGTCGTAGGTCGCGCATTACTTCGAAAGGGTCTTGTGATGTTCTCCCTTAATCCGAGCCACATCAAATCTACAAGGACTCGTTCCGGATGTTCTAGATAATTCTCGTTGTACAGCCTTTCTAGGCGCGTCAGGTACTCTGAAACTCCTTCTCGGCTTGTTTGCTTCTTGGTCACTATTTCAAACAGCGCTTGAGTCGGATGTTCTACTTGATCGGCGTAGGAGCGCAGCCATCTTTCTGCTTCTCGTAGGTTCGTTAGTGTACCAATTATTTTATTGCATTCCTTTGCCTCTTGTGGACCTAGGCATAGGAAGAAGGCATTCACCTGCTCGCTGTTATTCAGATTGCCCGTCAAAAACTTCAACCTTGCCATATGTTCCCCTACATCGTCGCCCCTCCTGAACTTGGCCCCTATGGCTCCCACGCAACTCGTTACCACGGGCATGTTTACTGCTTCCTCTTCGGGTTGTGGTGGCGTTGCTGGCGCATTTCTGCGGTCGTTGTTCCTTCTCCCGCGCGCAGGCATAGTGTCGATCTTCTCCAATTCACTTTCTCCAAAAACTCAAAATTTTGCGATCACTCAAATGTTTTCCACACCTACTCACTGTAAAACTTTTACTGAAACTTTGAAATTAATCGAGTGAACACACCAGAATTTTTTCACTCAAACTTATCACTTTTATAACCACTTTCCCTTTCTTGATCTATACGGCCGTGTGCTTGCTGGCTTCTCACACCGGAACACAGAAACTCATCACCACGAGTCATGTACCTCTACTGAATTTCTGTACGTTTTGCACATGAAATAACAAACGCAAAAAAAATACAATGCAACTGCTATACTACACTCACCAAATTCACACAAATTACAAAGCGATCGTGTTGATCTCACCAAATTGTGATGTCACGAGAAAGGGTCCCTTCACCTCCTTGTTAACAATTCATTAACAAGAAGATCAGGTTCTCGGAATAGAGGAATGGCACACCTCCAGGCTATATACACAACACAAATTAAATGAATAATAATCGGCAACCACCGTACATATACTAAAAAAGAAAAGGTACTCACCGATTAGTTGATACACGGCTTACATCCGCGCGATTCTGTGCGCACCTGTATCGATGAGCTGCCTTTGCATTGACGGATATTTATATACGCCATATGAATTCAACATGAATTTATAATTACGGCAGAATTGATACAATACGATAACATTGACTCACAATCCATGAACATGTCATTAGAACCCAGTTCAATTTTACAACCTGCCTCAAAGCCTACCCTACTGAATTACACACAATTGATATCCCAGTAAATCTGGCCGGCCAGCCCTTCCCTCACTTTCCCACACATGAATATGACAGAATACCCCTCAATTATTGTGGCGTTCAGCAGTACAGATGTGGTCATAACGTTCGTTCACACGTTCCTTCTCAAAGGCACGAATTCAGTTCAGTCTCCACAAGTGATTCTCAGTTCAAAAAATTTATGACGACCACCTTCCAAGTCTCCACTTCTGATTTCTAGCGCGTAACCTCCAATCACGTTAGACATCTGCGACGACCGCCCTGCCTGCAAATGATTTATCAGCTCGTTACTTCTTTTAATTGCCACAAAATTGTGCTCAAAATTATTTTAAATTTTTACGTTAATGTGACATTATTTTTCATGACTTTTATTTCAAAACTTCTTTTCAAAAGGAACTGAAAATCTTATGATCCGAAATACTCCTTACCCGCCCAACTGTCGTTCAAATTATTACTTCATATACTGCACAGTTTGGTTACGATGTTTTCATTTCTGGAAAATAGACGTGACATTTTTTTAATTTCATTTTAATTTACGGGCTCAAAACAACTTATTCAACTTCCTCTATACGTTCAATATATTCAATATTTTCACTTATATTTTTCAGAATGCTTTTTCAGTATGACACTTGGTTACACGTACTTCTTTCTATGATGATGCACCGCGTTAGACTGCTTGCATCTCATCAGCTCTGTCCCTCCGTTCAAAAGCTGTACTCCTCCTTTTCTTTGTGAGACCAATCGTGTTCTCACGGGCTTCTTGAGCGTCCTCCTAGACTTCCCTCTAACGTTCCCATTGGTTTTCCCTGAGGCTGTCCTTTTCTTATTTGCTGTTGAAATGTTTTGCCAAGCGCGCCGTAATCTCCGCCTTCTTCTGAGGTTGTTTGCTTCTCGATAATATCGCTCGCTCTCTAACGGACCTACTAAGCCTACCATGGTGTGTCATAAATCTGTCACCCTCTTCTGTCCAGCGTCCTCAGCCCCAACGCTTACAAGTGCTTCCAATAAATTTCTCTCCATGTGGTTCAGCCGAACCCTCTCAAGTTTCGCTGGCCTCTTCTCCCCATGTTATTTTATGATCGCCCTGTCCACAAACACTTTTGTGGAAAGGTTTCTCTGCCCTGTAAGAGATCTTGTAACCAAGTTCCCTCCCACATTCCTTCGTGGTGAAACAAATACAAAACTGCCCGATACTCTTCAGAATGGCCTTACCAAAACATTCTTTCAACGAACGTGTGGACTCGATCACTCTCTGTACTGCTGAATGCGCACCCTACAATGTTTTTACAACACATAAAGCAAAGCCCACTGAAGTATTTTTTTCTTTTCAAAGTACAAAATTTGTTACACGTAAATTTGTTACACATGATCAAAATCTCGAATTTATTACACCTGGTTAAGATTTTCCCTAAATTCTCATTTTTAATTCGAAAATTGATTATTCTTAACAGATTCTCGACACCTGTACTCCGCATCGGTGGGAGTGAGGCCAAGGGCTTCGACGTATTCTAGAGCTTGAGCGACGAGGTTCATCTTGTTTTAATGGTGCGGTGTCCGCGTAGTTGTGTAGAACCCAGAAATCACAGGCAACGTTGGTAGTCGCGCAAAGCTTCTGGGTCCCTGTTCGGGCGCCAGAATATGTCGATACCGTCGTGCGGTCGACGTGAGGGTTCGTGGAAAAAGGGGGCTGTCTTCGGTGCAGCTACCATTTTCCGGGGGGCTAGCTTTTCTTCGCAGCTGCCCTTCCTTAGGTTCGTGTGGGTACCGCCTACGCCGTAACAAGTCCGCTAGGGCAACAGAAGTAAATTCTGTTAGTGCCGAACTACGGCGGTACCGTTGTGTGTGTGGGGGAGGTTTGTGTGGGTACCACCTACGCCGTAATAAGTCCGCTAAGGCAACAGAAGTAAATTCTGTTAGTGCCGAACTACGGTGGTACCGTTAGAGTGAGGTTTGTGTGGGAACCACCTACGCCGTAATAAGTCCGCTAGGGCAACAGAAGCAAATTCTGTTAGTGCCGAACTACGGTGGTACCGTTAGAGTGAGGTTTGTGTGGGTACCACCTACGCCGTAATAAGTCCGCTAGGGCAACAGAAGTAAATTCTGTTAGTGCCGAACTACGGTGGTAACGTTAGGAAGACGAGCAACTGTCTGCACCGTATGAGACCGCTAGGGCAACAGAAGTGAATTCTGTTAGGGCCGAACTGCGACAGCGTCTTCCTTACGACCAACTATGCGAAATAGTTCGTCCTTCCAAGGTGGCTCCTTAAACTCCTTATTAGGCGAGGTGTCGTATAAGACTAAAGCCTGTGTCAACAAGGAGAAAGGAAACTCTTTTCACCTCAGGGTGTGACTTGTTTAATGCTGAATCTCTTTGAAGTCCCTATTACATACACTGATATATTTTTACAAAGACAGTGATTTATTTTCTATTGCAAAAATAGTGCGTACAGACATGAGCTATTGCATAACAAGGTACAACACTCAAAATTGCATTTAAAATATTAGTCGTATTTAGCTAGGTAATACAAGAAACATTGGAATATCGACATGTGAGACAAATGATATTTAAGGGCTAACTAAAGTAAATGCACAGACGCAACATCAGCGCAGAGAAACAGACAAGTCGGGGTTCAGGGAGCTGGACACCTAAAGAAAATACTTAAGATTATGGGTAACTAACACAAAAGGTTCGACAACCCCTGTGCGGCCTGACAATAAGATTGTGCTTAAAGCTGATGCACCAGTTATAAAGATACCGCCATATCGCATACCTCATAAATATCAGGAGGATTTGGCCAAGGTCAACAGAGAAATGCTCCCACAGGGCATTATTGAAAGGCCAACATCGGATTACAATTTTCCGTTGGTTGTGGTAAAGAAAAAGACGGGTGAAATTGGACTCGTGATAGATTTCAGAGCCTTTAAACAAAATTGTGATCAAGGAGTCGTATCCCATACCACGAGTAGATGAAATATTGTCTACCCTTGGTGGCAATACCGTATTTTCCTCTCTGGATTTGAAATATGCCTTCCATCAGGTGAAATTAGAACAGGAAAGTCGGAAGTTTAGAGCCTTCAGCATAGGTTATCAAAAATATCAATTCAGACGCGTTCCGTTGGGACTCACTTCGAGTCCGAGCGTTTTTCAAAGTGTGATGTCCTCTGTTCTAGCGCCTATTTTAGGACAATTATGCTTTGTGTTCATTGATGATATATTAATTTACTCAAAAACTAATGAGCAACATTTGTGCGATATTAGAACTGTCCTCTCGACGCTCCGTTCCGGCAAACTATCTATCAAACTCGAAAAATGTCAATTTTTCAAGAAGAAAATAGAGTACCTAGGTCATATTATTTCGGCAGAGGGTATACATTGTAAATACTCCAAGAAATTGCAAGATTGTCCAGCACCAACAAACGCAGAAGAATTGCAGCAATTCCTTGGCGTAGTCAACTATTTCCGCAACTTCATAGCTCAATTTGCAGTGATTGCAAATCCCCTGTACAGATTGTTAAAAAAATGTGTTAATTTCGACTGGACAAACGACTGTCAAAAAAGTTTTGACTACATAAAAGGAGCTCTGACTTCTGAGACTGTTTACGACACCCCGATTTTACCATGACATTTCACGTATTTACTGATGCATCAAATTTAATGGGTCCAGTTGCATATTTCAGCAAAAGTTTAAATTCTAGTCAAAAACGTTACAGCACCACGAAAAAGGAATCCTTTGAAATTTATAGTGCTCTTAAAGCATTCAAATACCTAATTATTGGGTATACCATCCATGTATACACGGATCACCGTCCATTAGCGCCTCTATTCACAATGAAATTGCCTGAGGACACAGCAATGGCAAGGGGGTGTATTAACATACATTCTTACGATCCTATCGTTCATTATTTACCAGGTATACAAAACGTCGTAGCTGACTACATAAGTAGGCTACCAAACAACAATGATCAGCTAACTATTAAAGAATCAAAAAGCTCTGACACATTAATGCCTGAACTTGAATCTGAGGCATGTTTAGCGAAGACGCGAGCCAAGACGCGAGCAAAGCAAGACGTTCTCACTGACCAGACGATGCAATCACACGATAACGACGTGTTGACACCAAAATTAATTGACTATGTTCCGACAGAAAAAGAGATCTCATGGACTTTGAATGAGTTCATTGACGAGCAAAAGCAAGACCCCTTTTGTATGGAAGTTCGAGAAGCGTTACTTCATAAAAGTACGTCTGTAATTCTTGATTTACCGTGTTATCTAATTGCCAATGACATATTGTGTCGACGACGACGCATTGACTCCCGAACTACAACAATATTAACAGCGGTCATGCCAGCTTCGTTGTTGAATAAAGCAATCTTAAGTATACACTATATGTACATACAGGTGCGTTGCACACGCTATTCAAATTTAGACTTGAATACTTTAATATTTTAGAGAAAACGGTTATAAGAAAATTTGTTCAGGATTGTGAAGTTTGCAAACTTCTTAAGGCAAATCTTCCGTACCTATTAAAATATTAACAGCCCCGATAGCAAAGGAACCTTTTGAAGTAGTTTAATGGATTTTCTTGGTCCTCTTAAAAATAACGATGGTGGGAATAAATACATACTAGTTGTGATTGATCTTTTTCACGCTTCTGTAAATTATACGCGACCTCTAACCGTTGAACTGACACAGTAATATCATGCTTAGGAAGCTGCTTCAGCACTTTTGGGTACCCCAAAACGTTGATTAGTGACAATGCGCTTGAATTTAAATCGGTAGCAGTGAAAAAATTTGCCAAAATTCATGCTATTGCTAAAAAAGAAATTCTAGCTTTTAGCCCCCATTCAAATGCAATTGTTGAACGAAATAACAAAAAAATAAGCAATTTACTAAAATTTTACATTAATTCCCTAGCCCATACCGAGTGGGACCACTGCTTGGGAATGGTAGAGAACGCCATCAACAATTCATTCAATTCTACTTTATGTGATACACGTAGTTATGTAGTATTCAATAGGGACACGTGCCCATACTTCCGCGGGGAAGATCTCCCCATTTCATACAGTTACGATGACGAAATCGACCTAGTAAAATTTCGTGCAAAGGAAGCGATTCGAATAGTAGAAAACGTTAGAAACCTAATTTTGAATAACACTGCTGAACGTAGGCCTACAATGTACCAGAACCTAAAAAGGAAGGACGAGAATTTCAAAATTGGTGACCGGGTTATGTTAAAAAATAATTTCAAAACAAACAAGTTAGACCTTACATGGCGAGGGCCTGGCTTAATTACGAAAATCAAAGGACATTGGGTCGAAATCAAAATAGGGGATAAAATCCATAGAAGTAACATGAACCATGTATTGCCCCTAAGTAAAAGGAAATGACAACGTTACTACGTACTGTTTCACCTATAAATATTTTTGCGACTATAACGTTTCAGACGTGACAAGTTACTATTTTGCTAAAAATACGACTGTGTGACTCTATGTATAATGTTAATTAAATATTAAGTTACTTGCTTCCTTGCGTTACTTGCTTCGCATCATATTAATCTCATATATGCTATATCTTGTTTCATATTAATCTCTTGTATGCTTGTGTTAAATAATGTCTTGTGTTCTATCATTAGTGAAAATTCATTGCTAACAGCAAATGAACTAAGCTTCCAAACAGTTTACCCTATGTTAAAGCTTAAGTGTTGTACGTTAAAATACAACGTTAAATAATATCACAGAAGACATCCTTCAACGAATGTTCTCACGATCTGTGCAATTGCAATGTTTCACAACAGTCGATATTTACGTTCAAATTTTGATGCTGAACAGCCAATTTCAAATGATGGGCGAGTTCCGCATTTGCTAAATGCATCACATCAACAGAGCACCAATGTTGATGAAAAAATCAACCTCGCGACTGGAGGACATTAATAAATTATTCGAAATACATCGTGAGAAAATTCCTGGTTGAAACTGGATAGTGTTGCTAACTTATTTGATTGACAATCAGTTTAGTAGTTTTCACTCAAATTGTTTTCATGTTTAGTTCAGAACTGATTCAGAAATAGTTAGTATTTCAGTTAGTATTTAATAATTCAATTAATAGTTAGTGTTTCACTGTTGACTTTCAAAAAAGTTTGAAAGACGATTAGATTGATATTTTAATTGCATTTATAGATGTGTTTAGGATTATATGTTTCATTGGCTGTGTATGACATTATAAATTTTAGGGCCATGCTAATAGTCTTGTTTTCGTTTTAATTGCAGATCCTGGTGGCTGAGAAACGAGTAAACAAACACTTGAAATACTAAATACGGGAAACACTACATTATGGGCAACAAGATAAGTTCCATTAGTGTCGACACGCTAACTGCGGCTCTAGTTGACACTAAGGGCGAAATAACCAACAACTGGATAGCAGCAAACAGTAATACAGACTGGATACCCGACAGAGTAAGTGATGTCCTTCTGATGATCCTAACAGTCGTCATGATATCCATAACAGTTCTAGTCTATTACTTACGTAAGCAAATGGAGCTTTTGGCCGAGCTCATAAAACAAGAGGATTTTCAGCTACGTCGGAACGTGCTCAAAACAAAATGGACATTGTCAGAAATGTAACCACTATAACTGTAGGGGGACACGTAATAATTAATTTGCAACCCATCTTGAAATGGCCTAGGCACCCAAAACAACCGGCGCGGGCTAACATGCCAAAACTGGCAGCGACCTTCGGAATGCTGTCAACGGAAGTATAACCTAATTTGGCTCTAAATCAAATTGTTATATTCGGTTCTTTGTTAACGTGTCAAACCCCATTAAATAGAATACAGCTTTGCTGAAAAATGTTTCGTTTAAAAATATTTCATATAACCAAATGTTTACTCGATGCCTAATCGATGTTTTTATAATCGTAAGCTAGCCCTACCCGTAATTTAAGTTCTTATGAGTTCTACAATCTACAATTACCTCTGCGTTCACACCGTTGTCTGCTTTAATAAAGAATTGATATTTAAATAGTCTAATAGTCATTCAAAGCTTTAAAAGCTTCCAACTTGTTCAATAATACTTAAAAACATAATACCTCAAACTCCGGTACGGTGTCTGGCTGAGACCGCATGACCCCGAGCGACTGTCAACAAACATAGATTGCCTAGGCTGCAATTAACCTTAGCGCGTAATCAAGAATTTTGACTTCAATTAACCTTGAAAGCTGTTTTCCGTTTAATCTGTGTGAGACAGGAAACGATACCAAACTTGCAACTATTCAAGTACACGGACGTGTGCACCCATTTTTCATATCTATGTTAAATCGATCGAGGTTAAATGCGAAATGTTATTTAAAATTGTTGAATTTATGCGTATCGATATTGAGTTTCTTTTAATTGTGTTTTTATAACTTTGTACCTGGCGTTTTTATTTTTATTCCCTTAACCTAAAATACTGACGGTTTTTATTTTTCCATAGTAGTAGTGTAGGAACTCGTGTTATAGTTTATACTGTTGAAGAAGATGGCATTATTATTGTTAACCAGTCGCTGCCACTGTTCTTCCTGCTTGCGTTAGTGCGCTTCTTTATTCTGTTGTTGTTGTTAAAATAAAACAAGGTGTATTAGGGATAAAATATACGTTTACTTATATTCAAAGTAACTTTGTTCAATATTGTAGATATTTTAGATGTCTAATTTTCAACAATCTCCCGCTGAGGAGCAAATAGTTTGCTATGTTAGTAGTGATAAATTTTATTAATGAAATTTTGTTTTCATTTAATCACTTGTTAAAAATTAAAAAAAAATTGCGATAAGTACCTCAATTTAATAGAGGGAGCCTGAGATATGTACCCGAAACCCCAACCCCCATGCACGTCGGAGTCTTTATAAGCAGTAGGCATCTTAGTCCTGGCGCTATCGTTCTCGTTACCTCCTCGAAGTAAACGCCTAAGAAAACGTCTCCGAGTTTCCCTACCACGACCAAGCCGCACCTCTAGCGGCACAGCGTGAAGGTGTCACGTGTTTAATACGTGACTCGCCCGTCGCTGTGCTCGTCCACCCACGCAATTGACAATTACCACCCCTATTTACGTTGTACTTGCGTAAGTACGCCTTCTAGTTTTTCACCTCATTTTCTGATGCTTTACAGTTCCTAACATGGTGTTGCCCCCCGCAGCCGAAACATTGCCCGGCATATCCTCTCGATTTACTCTGACCTTTTCGAGATCTACAATTAGCTTCAAAATGACCCACTATATTGCATGAACTGCAGAAAAGAGAACCCCTCTTTCTAGCTGCAGAGTGCACTGGAGCTCGATTTGAGCTGCTTTCTGCCCGCAAAGTGTTACATTCAAGGGAACCTATTCCCCTATCTCCAACTTAGCCACTGAATTCTCTCACTCTACCACAAGGATTTCTTAACCAAGGTCGGGGACACGACTTGCGCCCCGGGAAACGACCTCTACAGTAATTTACATAGAAAATTTCACTATCCTAAAGGGATTCCTGCACATCAACGTTTTCCTCTGAATCATCAGCCATTTCTGTCACATGACTTTCTCTATCGTACGTAGTCGGGTACTGAGACGCTGGAATTTTCTTTGTTTCGGATTGACTCCTACCCGTAGCAACCAATCGTGCCAACAACTCTTCTGAAGTACTGAATTGACACTCGAAGATTTTCTTCGAGAAAGGCTCGTCTAACAACGGCGCTAGCACCGTAATAGCTAAGCTGAACACGATGCTGTCTCCTACAAACCGTTTCAACTGCGGCTGATTTGTACTGGCCTGAAAAATTGGATGTCGCTGCCATGCTACTGAAGCTGAATTCAAAAAATGATCCGACAATTTTCGTATTTTAGCGAAAACAGTTACCAACTGGGCTGCCAGCGCATCATTTCGTTCTAACTGTAACTGATTTAAATCGCACGCCAGCGCGTGAATTGATTTTTCACCCTTACTGACATAAATATCGTCCAAAATTTTGATTACTTCCTCGAAAGTATAATGATGATCGGTATTTACTAATTTTGTCACAATAGAATTGAAATCACCCGCTTGTTTATTGGCTGACCTAACAAGGAGTTCATTTTTACTAACGTCCGACGTTACGTCTGGTAAAAGGGACATATATGCCTTCGAGTTATCTACATGATTTTCCCAACTCTTATTTTCAAGAAACTCCAGATCCTCTCGTCGTTTACGCCGACGGAAAATTGGGATCTCAGCATTTGAAAGGATGGTTCCTGCCCTAGGCATGTTTGCGGCGATCTCGCGCGCCAAAAGCGTCCGATCTGTTGCGCTAGCACTAGTATGGGGGCCACTCGCACCACTCGCACCACTAGCTGCCGATTCAATCATTGCTGTAGTACACTGAGCCTTAAACCTAGGACCACTAACTTTGCCGCGACTTGTTTTAAGGGTTGTTGAACGAATAATCTCTTCCGAATCGGAAGACGCAGACATGTAGTTTATCTTTTAAAAATGAAATTTACACTCGAATTTACACATCCCAATACCTCAAATACACAACAGCTAGGAAAACAAATTCTACACATTACTAATTAACGCAAGTAACACAAAAATTTGGTACGCTCACCGTCAATAAAAATAACAACAATAAGGCTACACTCACTTGAAAAAAACGTTCCAGCCAGCGTACATTTGTTAATCCGTTAAGTAAATCTGCTATCCTCCACTGCAACAAGCTCTGACTGACGTCTCTGTGCAAAGCAGAGGCTAGCTCTCGCTTGCTGACATACGGCTTTGGGCCGACGCCAAAAGCTTCAAAAAAAGAACTCACTACTCACTCGCTCTGCTCTCGCTGCAATGCAACTGCACTCCTAGCCAAGCACGAATGAAATTCACTCTTAGTTTTCACTAAACTTAAAGCGTTGAATTGACGGGCGTGAAGGCGCTCTACGTCGCTGTACTCTCGGATGACCGCCAAGGATGACGTAGACGTAGCAGTCGTAGATCCCGGGCTAACGTTGTAGTTATCACTTTAGTGCGCTGAATTAGTGCAGATCACTCGTCGTAGAGACCGCTCCACCAAAGGTAATCTCCAAAACGACTTCAAGGTCGTCTCCAGCATCAAAAAGGAGAACTCTTGTACGAAAGGGAGAGCTCGTATCTATCCAAGCTGACAATTTTACGTAAGTTTCCAACAAAGCGGCAAAAGGAATCTTGAACCCGAGGATAATGACCGATGAGTGTAGTTGTCTCAAACTATATTCACCGTTGCCGCCAGTCATTGATATGACTTCTTTATTTCTTCTGCCTTCTTCCACTATCGTTGCACTAAAAATCTTCGGAGATGATGCACTATTTAAACTTCCGTACTTGTAGTTAAATTCTCTATCATGAACTATACTCTCACCACGGCGTGAACTCGTCTTATACAGGCCACCAAATTACATGCAGGCCAGTGAAACGCATGAGATCTTCTTGGAGGTACTTTATTGAGTAGACCGTAGCAGACGAGGTACAATGGAGGCACGGGAACGATTGAGCGATTGAGCATTGTACAGGCTTTGCAAAAAAATGCAAAAAACATTGTACCTTACAGGCTTTCAAGGAAAAATGTTATTTTTGATTGGAACGACGAATGCCAAAAAAGTTTTGACTATATTAAATCTGCTTTGACGTCTGAGACTGTTTTACGACATCCAGACTATACGAAAGACTTTCACATATTTACTGACGCATCAAATTTTGGGATCGGGGCTGTTGTGATGCAGGCCGAGGGTTCAAGCGATAGAATATTGTGTCCTGTAGCTTATTTTAATAGAAGTTTAAATTCTAACCAAAAACGCTACAGTACGACAAAAAAGGAATTTTTGCTCTTTATTCAGCTCTCAAAGCATTCAAATATTTAATAACTGGATATCCTATCCATGTTTAACCAGATCATAGACCCCTCGCTCCTCTGTTTGCAAAGAAACTCCCAGAGGATACAGCCATGGCGAGGTGGTGTATAAATGTTCATCATTCGACCCTATTGCTAAATGTCTACCTGGTAGGCAAAACGTTGTGGCTGATTACTTGAGCAGGCTACCCATAAGCGATAATCAAATAACAATTGAAGAAATAGAGAGCTGTCAAGCTCTGCACTATGAGCTTGCATCGGAAGCATGCATTGCAGAGACTCGAGCTAAAAAAACGACTGTCTAGACAGCAAGACGAACTCAGTGACTCGTTGCCGAGCGACAATACCGACGCTGTCTTGACACGAAACGAGACGCAACCGAAACTGATTGATTACGTTCCGACAGAAAAAGAAATTTCCTGGACTATTAAAGAGTTTATTGACGAGCAAAACCAAGACCCATTTTGTGTTGAAGTTAGAGAAGCGCTATTTCATGGAAGTGCAACCACAATCCCTGACTAATTATAAATGATATATTGTATCGACGGCGACGAATTGACACACGACCGAGTACTATTCTAACGTCAGTGATGCCAACTTCCCTAATGGAGAAGACAATTTTGGCCATACATTCCATGTACCATACCGACAAGGCTGTGGATATGTCTGGTTAATGGTTTAAAATAACCAGGTAAATTTACCAGTGAGGTTGAGTAATACTTTTGAGGAATAGTATTAAATTAATGCGCGCAGACAAGTGAATAAGCATTAAGAGAAGCTGTACCGTAGATTTTCGATGGGACTCTGACTTTAGTTCATAACTTCATGTGGTGGAAGTAATTCCATTGATACCATGACGGTCAGAGTTTAGCATTGTAGATTGCGGTTGCCATTGTGCTGGCGAACAGTAGACGTACCATACGAGAGTAATATTGAGAGGCGATAGGCGCCCATTACTTAACCACACGTGGTGGTCTGGTGATTAGTTAAGAGTAACGAGTAATCGAAAGTGACCATGAGTATGACTAGGTGACTAGTCATGAGTATGACTGGTGAATTGTCATGAATGAGATGTGTTTTGGATAATTAACGAATAATTGACTAGTGGAAACTAATTAAAAGTAAGAGCAAAATTTAATTCATTTCTTAGTTATCTGTTAAACGAGAGTGGCTGCCTTTAATGTTTTTTGAGCACGTTTAAACGATCTAGTGCGTCATACAGTCATTTTGCAAGCCTACCCGAATTTCATGATCAGTTAAGCTTTATGCTTTGGGATTTGAAATGTATCAGACGTAAAAGAATGCTAAATTTATCGTCAAGTCTCCCAAAGTTTCCCCGGGATAATTTACAACGGATTGAACGATCGAAATTTAGAGTATTTAACGTCAATTTTGATTTTTACCTTGACAACTATTCGGGTACTTACCGTAAAAAGTATGTTCTTATATATTCAATTGCGTCTTTCTGTTGTATTTGCTTATGCTTCATGTTAAACTCGTATATGCTTTAGTATTTACCTTTCTTGATTAAGGCATTAACGTAACGTGATATGTAAAATTTAAAGTAACCGTTTACAGTATGAAAGTATAACAAGAACAGAATAACAATGTTCTTAAGTTCTTACGTTTTTGTGTAAAAGCCGCACGTGATTGTTGGCATGTGATGCAAGGATTGACGACTTTGCACATATTTTTTTGCCGTGCATTGTCTGGGGTCGTTTCGAGTGCGCACTCTCATGTCTCAATGAGAATTAATATGCTGAATTCACACTTTAAATACAGATTAGAAAATTCTAGCGACATCCGGCTGCGGATGCCGAGGTTTTAACGTGGAGACAGTGTTTTCGATCTCTCAGCAAATTAAATGCCTATTCGGAATTCAACTGATTTTTATTGAGTCAGCTATTTGTTCTCTGAAAAAACTTAAATGATAATGAGAGACCTGTTTTTGTTGGACATTTAAATCATCGACTTGAAAGTTTTAAGAAAGTTTACTCGTCATTAACTAAATAATAAGATTTGGTAAATGGTCCCTGATACTGAAAGTGTTTCTCATTTTACTTTATTCAGGCTTTCATGTACTAAATTTTGTGCTTTAGCCATGCTGATCGTTTCGTACTTTTTCCACTTTCAACTTCGCGTGGGTGGACGAGCACAGTGACGGGCAAGTCACGTATTAAACACGTGACACCTTCACGCACTGTACTGTGGGTGTCCAGACGGCCTGGCGCCCGAGCGCCTGTCAACAAATGAGGCGGCTTTGATGGCAGTTAAGCCTCCGCGCGCGCAGTCAACGACTTAGCAGACGTGTGCTCTCCGTGGCACAGCGGTTAAGGGGTCGGACTTGTATGCTGGAAGTCGCGGGTTCGTTCCCAGCGCTGGCGCGGAGATTTTCCTCGTTGGGTATAAGGGAAACCTCAAGCACAATACCCCACTCAACCCAGGTGTCGGAAATGGGTACCGGCTTTACGGGGGAACCGTCATGGTGTCCTATATATAGGGTTAGTTATAAGACATTTGAAAAACCAATGCTAAGATCATATGTATCAGGCTTGATTGGAAATAAAGCATCCCAAAGATGCCGATGTTAACCTTAACCTTTAGCAGCAGTTAACCTCTGCGCGCAGTCAATCCAAACTAATTAGGGGTAAATCATCTTCGTGAAAGGGAAGGATAACAACGGTGAACCATCGATGAACTCAAAAGAATAACTGACATTAAGTATTTAATTTGGTGGTGACTTGAAAATGAGTGTTTATCTTTTACAGTGTTACTTTACCATGGACGTAGTGTTAAAAACGTGGTTTAATAAATTTAGAAACTTGAAATATGGTAATTATAATTTCAGCCTCGTTCAAGAATTATGGACTTTGTTTACATTTCTTTACGGTTGGATTACGATTATTTGACACGGATTAGTGATTATCCCTTTAGCTTGCCGAATAACTCGTGTTTACTTTGAAGTTAACCTTTTTTAAACGCTACTATATCCTTATAATCCCTAGGTTTATTGTGTTATTAGTTATAATACTGGTGTTTATGAGCGATTTTACAAACGTCAAGCAACGATGTTCAAACAATTTGGTAATGTTTTCTGTAGAGGTGTTTACTGTGGCTACGTTTCCAAAATTGTCCATGTGATTATATGATGTCTAAGTTGGTTGCCGTGTATAAATTGTTGCGACGGAAGATAACTAGTTATTGCGAAGGGGATGGAGAAATTCTTTTTGGTTGATGCGAATCGAAAAGTACTTTTTTGATCATTGGTGTTTATTGATGAGAATATTTGGCGTTTCATTTACATTCCTTTACCATGCTTTGTTGACGTTATTGTAAGTTCAATGGTTATGCTGACTTTTGGTAGCAGGTAGTGTTTTATTTCTTTTCAATTTTGAGGAAAATGCATTTTACCATATCGCGTCAGCCGCCCTTATACTTATTGCTTTGCGTTGTTCTACTTAACACTTATTGCTATGCATTATTGTTTTAACCAGTTCTATAGTGTTGTGTTTTTTTGGAATGTGGCGGAGGTGTTTTCTGCGTTATTGATTAGAATTTTTTTGAAACTGATTGATTAGAGTTTGTTATAGATTAGAGTTTATTTTTGAAACTGAAACCTCACGTTTTTGCCGATGGGGGGGGAGGTATGTGCGCGCACGCACACATATGTCCCTGTTCCCTGTACGCCTCAGAGGCTTTATAAGCGGTTGTCCCCTCAGGCCCCACGCATTTGGTCCGCATCCCATCCTGTAACAACAACGCTACCAGTAAACATCGCAGTTCTCCAGCGTTTCCCTAACCTTGGTCCTCACACAGGTTTTTTCTCTGGAAGTTTTTATTTTTTTCTACAACTGGATCTTTGGGGAAAAACATTTGACTTTTTGGAATATCCATGTCTTTCCGCATCCAATGATATCAAAATTATTGCTGTAGCTCAAAAACTGTCGGAGGAGATGCACTTTGAAAAAAAAAACACAAATCTCGTTTTATTTGGATATCTCGTTTTCTATGGGGTAAATCGCATTTTTTCATGAATGACAAATGATTTTTAATTGCATTTCATATCAGAATACCAAATTTCATTGCTCTAGGTTCATTAACAAAGAAACAGTTCCGGAAGGACGCTGTCCTCAAAGGTAGCATCGATGGGATAGTTCCGAAGATTAATCGATCTTGTCTACGTTACCCAGGGTGTTTGGCCCATCATCTTCTATGTAAAAAAGTACTATTTAGCTGGGCAGTGGCAGTCTGTCATGATGAGGTAATGCCAGTCTGAGTTCTGCCCTGTGTGACAAGGGCACTGCAGTGATCGTTTTTACGATGGAACAGTAGTGGAGGGTTGTTATTGATAACTCTGAAGAGGGATCGACTGATATTTTCAAAACACAATGGCCCTGTTCATCCAGGATGAGAAGTTTTTGGTCTGTCATATTTGAGATGATTAGAGGTATAAGGTCAACAGCAGCTTGATCAAAATGTTTGTCGTCAATGTAATTATCTATGAGGTTTTGCATGTCACCACTGTTCTTGTCAACAAACTTAGCGTACGTGCCTTTGTTTGCTTTACTCTCTGTTTTGATTGCAGCCTTTAAGGAATTGTAGTTCCATTTTGATGCTGGTTGTTTTGTAAGTAGATGAGCTACTGCATGGAGGAGGCAGTGTGGATCAGCTTTGGTGGGAATGAGTTCTATTTTCCATGATCGTTTCGATTCATCCATTGTGGAATTTATGCGTTCACAAATGGGGATGGAGACGTTTTTTTTGTACTTTTTACATCATTAAGAGGTTCTGAGACGTGCGGGGAATTTACGTTTTTCTGGCTCTGAATTCTGGCTTTTTGTGGCTGTGGTGATTTCTTGTATGGTGGATCTGCAGAGAACTGAGAAATGCTCGTGTCATTTCTATTTTTCTGGTGATGATTGTGCATGCAGTTGGATGGTGAATTTTCCATCGATTGTCGACTGAAATTTTGCAGCAATTTCTCTCTTCCTGTTGATTTCACTGCATCCGAGTATGTGATTGGATGTTGGTTTATACTCGTGTCTGAGAGGGGCTTTTCATCCTCTGTATCGGCATTGGATAACAATGAAAACATATTTTTTGTAGGCACTCCGCAATGGTTTGTGGCAGAGGGAGGAGAGGGTTTGTTATATGAGGGCAAACATCGGGAGGAGAGGGAAGGAGAGGATTTGTTATATGAAGGCAAACATTGGTTCATGGTGCTGGACGTTTTACGTGGAAAGGCTGTCAACTTAGAACAATCATTCAACTCATTCTGCGGTTTTGCATAATCATTAGAGGATTCAATTTCTTCATTCAGGTCATGGGAGTTTCTGACACAGGAGATAAAACGTGAAGTTAGTCTCAAAGGTGATCTTAAAGCAATTTGTTGAAGAAAATAATGTGTGTCTTCTCGCGTAATAGGCCAAGTGCGGACATTGTTGTAAGCTTCATTTACAGTTACATTTTTTGCATTTGCTTGCAGCGGAATCAGTTTAAGACCAATTTTTCTGCACAGACTCGATGCCATGTACAATTGCTGATCACTGCAGGCACTCACCACATAAATATGAGAAAAAATATTCTTTGTCATGATGAGGTTTTTTAACTTGGTAAGGTTATGGGACGACAGGCTCAAACCTTTGAAACTAATTATACCTAAGAGGAGGTGCACGTTTATTCTCATCATAGAGATCATTGAAACGTTCAGAAGTTATAGTTTGTATTTTGCAAGCGGTATCAATGCCATCTATGTTAATTTTTGTGAGACTATTGTCTCCAACAAGAGAAGTGTCTAGAGGGGATCCGCATAAGGATGGTTACTTACAGCTACCACCGGCGTTAAATCATGAGCGATGATACAATAATTTAAAGCAAAAAGCTGTTCTGTAGTCATTTGAATATTTGATACAGTGGAAAAAACGACGCTGGGCTTGGGGACAACTTTGTCTCAAAGCTTTATTAATAAATTCAGCTACAAGAGACGTGAATAATAATTATTACGTGAATAGTTTGAGAACTAGTCGTTTGAAGAGGGTGTAAGTATCCATCAAAAGCGGTAACAGGTCTGTTTGTATTGTTCTCCACTGAAAATCTTACGTTACCCTCGCAGTTTGCGCTCTGATGTATTTTACTGTCAGAATGCATTTTCAAACCTAACTTCGCCGCACGAAAGGCCTATACACACAATTTATTATTAAAATTAAAATTAAAATTATCCCTTTTACTCTCTGACTGGTCGCTCACATCTAAAATTTTATCGAGTTCTAACAATGACGTTGGTGTCTTCGTCGGTGGTGAACAATTTTGAGCTTGCTCAATGACGCAGGGCAGGGGAGATGTCGCCATGACGCAAACGTTGGGACGAGACGAAGGAGCTGGCGGCGCTGTGGCAGCTTCCGCCAGCGATGAGGTACCTTCTTTACTCGAGATTGTTGACTTTGTGGATGATGAATCTTCTCGGGCACAGTCCAAAGTGTAGGGTTGCCAGTCGAGTGTTGCTTGTGTGCAACACCTTGAACTCGCTTCGGGTGTGTGCGTAGTTAGTGTCGAGACTTGAGAAGTTAAGACGTACTTTGAATTTTTGCAAGCGGCGGTTGAAAGAATTTCATTCGTGTTGGATGAGGTATCTTTCTTGCTCGATACTGTTGACCTTGTGGATGATGGATCTTCTCGGGCATCATTTAAAATGCGGGGTTGAAAGTCGAGTGCTGCTATTGTGCAATTACTTGAGCTCGCCGCCTTTCCACTTTATGGCTGCTGCATTACGCTTTTTACTGATCTTTTCTTACGAAGCTGCACTGGAGGATGTTATTTTTTAAGATGGGGCAACCTTCCGAGTAGTTGAGTGAGTTCTATATGGATACATTGTGAAGTTGATAGATAGGAAGAAATATTAAATTTTGTTCATTGAGGTAAAGTAGAAGACATCGCTTTTTAAAGATATATGAAAAGAAGCTGCAAATGGGAAAGGGGGGGGGGCGGTGTAGGCTAGAAGAGGAGGAGAGAGGGTAGGTGGAACACGGGGGTGAGCGAGAGAGAGGGGGCAGGATGCTTGTGGTTGGCAAAGCAGCGTCGCTTGCTGTCCTCCTTAGGGAAGAAAAAGAGGAATGAAATGAAAAGAAGAACATCAACTTTTCCATCAGAAGATTGCTATGGTGAGCTATTCGAGAAACATTGTATTGTTTAAGTTTACCTCACATTGGGGAATTATGTTCTGTCTGTGAACACAGGCTTCCTATGTTTAACATGACAAATTATTCCCGAATTGGCTAGATCAAGTTTATTTAGTTTTTTAACTTAAAAGTTCCTTCAAAGAAGAAGAGGTTTTTTACCCTTCTCACATTTAACGTCACTAGTTAACCAAAATTGTCCATCAAAAGAACAAGATAATAATGTAAGCTAATTTGGTGAATCGGAAATTGATTGTGTACATCAGAAATTTTTCAACATTCATGCTCTGTTGTTACAGAAAAATAGTTCACATAAGATGTTCACCGTTATTTTTCCAAAGATGCGAGTTTGCCAGAGCGCACTTTCTATTTTGTTGCGACGCTGGAGACAACAGCACTTGTTGTTCCACGTTTGAAGGGGAGGTGACTTAGAGGGATGGAGCAGAGGTTGAGGGGGTGGGGGGAGCTTGTTCGCGGTTCACGTCACCGCGAGGGCAACAACACAGCGACACAAGTTTACACATCACGCAACTCTGATCTGCGTGTTAAAATGATCAGAACTGAGGCACTGAGACCCTGAAATTCACTTCCATCATTTAGTTAGGTAGAGGACACATTCACGGACACATAGTTCTAATCTCGTATTTCGTGGAGTTTTCCTTCCCTCATATTCTGAACAATTTAGCTCTGAATAATTTATTGAGGAGAGTGAATATCGGTTAGGAAAATTAAATGTCTCTGCGGAATTTAGTCGATCTTTGTTGAATCAGCAGGTGTGTTACTGGAAAATTCTTGAATGCTAATGAGAAAGCTACTTTTTGTTTACCATTAAATTGGTTGACTTAGAGTTTTCGGGAAGTTTACTCGTTAATTACTGAATTGCAAGATTGATCTCATTTTTCTTTATTTGCGCATTCATATACAAAATTTGGCGCTACGGGCATGCTCATCGTTTCGGTGTTTTGTTCCAATTTCAGGTCGCGCGTGTGCGAGCGGTAACACAGCGTCTTATAACACGGTAAAGTGGTATCTGTACATGGGTCAGTTATACCCGCGTCAACAATACGAAAGTTGAAGGGTAGGACAAGCGCAAAAGTTGGACAAGCGCTTGATTCTCGATTTTTTGGAAAACAGCCAACAATTATGCAAAGCATCAGAACCTACTTTAAAACGAAAGGCTATGTTCTTAAATGGGCGTTGAAGCGTAGTAGGATAAGTGCATCGTTTGCTATTTAGTATTCGCCGTCACTTGAAAAGAAAACGAGTTTCTAATGGCACCTTCAATCAAATAATTTATCTAGCATTTAAGCTCAAATTTATCTGACTACATAATGGGAAAAGTTTTCATTCTTGTTATTTCACTACTGCAGCTCACATATGAATATCAATGGTTATGTATTGCATAATTTCAGTACATAAATTGATAAAATTGATGAAACCTCATTTTATTGCTTGCTTTATCAATCATTCGTGTTACATCAGGTTAAATTTTTTACTCAACATTGATTACTTACTGCTCTTGCGTCTAAAGTACACACTGACAAACATATAAACACTTATGCTCCTAAACTTGCTATTGGAACTAGCTTCATTAGCGCAACTTTCCCATATGACCGAAGTACTCCGTCTTCTATTACCACTGCAATTTTTGTTTTGACAACAAAAACTGTACAAACATTTATTGAGGCATTCAACAAATAAACTTTGCATTTCTATTGCATAGTGTCACATTTTCTCAACAACTTTGAAACTATCACGAATAATATTAATCATAATTATTTCTCAGTGCAATAATATTGCCATGATACTACTCGCAGTAAACTACGTGTGACAAATGATGTGCGACATGAATCACTGTTGTTGCAAATAGCATTCAATGTCTTGAAATCAGTCAATGGCTTAACGTAGTTACAGAGACCTAATGGTTTATTTAACGCTTATCAACAATTTATTTTATGTTTTATGATGTTCACAAAATGGTGATGGGATAGAGTAATAAATTGAAAATCCTAAATGCACAGAGTTTTGAAGCTCCAATACACGAAAATTACAATACACTAGATCGCACCTATTTTTTCATACTCTGAGTAAAACGTATTTGAGAGATAGTGATCGAAGCATGGCTTGACATCAATGCGTAGTCAAGCCGCTCAAGAGTTTTCTTTGCAAAGTGGAGCACTAGCACCATAGCACATCATCTAATTAATCCAGTACTAAACGTCGTGAGTGGTGGTTGTGTGCTCAAGAACCTTCCAGGGGTTACAAAATATTAAAAATATCGTTGGAACAGCGTTCTAAAGCTAGACGTTGGTTGTTTGGAGGTAAGTAACAAATTTGTCACTGTTAAAATAGAATGCATTGTATCACTTTTTTTTTGTACAACAACGTCATTAAAATCAGACATGTACGTAAGAACGCGTTGGGGAAGTTTTGAAGTTTGTTAGCGTAGTAATTTGTTTTGTTTACTTAAAAATACAATTATCTATAGCAATTTTTGTCGTAATCAAACCAGGTCATTTTAACAATGACCCTTAGTTCAGTTTAAATCATACAATATTTAGTTTACAAAATCGGAAACCTAATCATTCTAATTTTAACAGCGATGCGCCCGAGCGGCCAAAGAAGCATAGATGTATGTACGAGTGAACGCACAGCTGAAGCTTTGAAGCTAGTCAGGACACTATCAGCGGGAGTACACAAGAGCAGGGTGACAGTACGCAAATTTTTTGCACGTATTCTTTTCGAAACGTATCGTATGCCGTTAAGTGTGAAATCAAGCAGGGATACACTTGTGTGTGTAGGGCATGGTGATGATGAGCTACAGTGCTAGTGCTACACGTTGCAAAGCAAACTCTTGAGCAGCTTGACTACGCATTGATGTCAAGCCATGTTTCGATCACTATCACTTAAATACGTTTTACTCGAAGTATGGAAAAATCGGTGCGATCTAATGTATTGTTTTTTTTTCGTGTTTAGAGAGCTTCTAAACTCTGCGCATTTAAGGTTTTGAATTGATTACTCTATCCCTTCACCATATCATGAACATCATCAAACCAATAGCAAATTGTTTATAAGTTTTAAACAAACCATTAGGTCTCTGTAACTACGTTAAAGCCACTGACTGACTTCAACACATTGATCGCTATTTTGCAACAGTGACTCATGTCGCCCACCACTTGTCACACGTAGTTTACTGCCAGTAGTATCATGGCAATATTATTGCGCTGAGAATTAATTTTGATTAATATTTTTCGTGATAGTTTGAAAGTTGTTGAGACAATATGACACTATGCAATAGAAATGCAAAGTTTATTTGTTGATTGGCTCAATAAATGTTTGTACAGTTTTTGTTGTTAGAACAAAAATTGCTGTGGTAATAGAAGACGGAGTATTTCGGTCGTATGGGAAAGTTGCACTAATGAAGCTAGTACCAATAACAAGTTTAAGAGTATAAATGTTTATATGTTCGTCAGTGTGTACTTACGACGCAAGAGCAGCAAATTATGAATATTGAGTAAAGAATTTTACCTGATGTAACACAAATGATTGATAAAGCAAGCAACAAAATGAGGTTTCAACAACTTTAGCAATTGATGTACTAAAATTATGCAATACATAATCATTGATTTTCATATGTGAGCTGCAGTAGTGAAATAACAATGATGAAAACTTTTCCCATTATGTAGTCAGATCTATTTGAGCTTAAATCCTAGCTAAATTATTTGATTGGAGGTGCCATTAAAAATTCGTTTTATTTTCAAGTGGCGGCAAAAAGAAAATAGCTAACGATGCGCTTATCCTACTACGCTGCAACGCCGATTTAAGAACATAGGTTAAAGTAGGTTCTGATGATTAGCATAGTTGTTTGCTGTTTTCGAAAAAATTGAGAATTACGCGCTTGTCCACTTGTGCTTTTTACCCTTCAACTTTCGTTTGTTGATGTGGGTAAAGCTGACCCATGTACAGATACCACGTTACCGTGTTACAAGATGCCGTGTTACCGCTCGCACACGCGCGACCCGAAATTGGAACACAACACCGAAACGATTAGCATGGCCGTAGCACAAAATTTAGTACATGAATACGCAAATGAAGTAAAATGAAAAACATAGGCTTATTCAGGTTCAGAGGAATCATTTGCCGAATCTTGTAATTTAGTTATTGAGGAGTAAACTTCCCCAAATCTCTAAGTCAACCATTTTAATGGTAAAAAAAGTAGCTTTCTCATTAGCATTCAATAATTTTCCAGTAACACACACGCTGATTCAATAAAGACCGACTAAATTCCGCGAGACATTTAATTTTCCTGACCAATACTCACTCTCCTCATTTAAAAAAGTGCATCTGTAATCTTATATCACAAGTGTGGAATTCAAGCACAAATGAAACTGTTAATTCAGCGTTTATATCTTGAGCAAAACTGGGGCTTCTCAGCCTCGATGCACCAAAAAAAACAAACACGAGCGAGATCGACAATTCTTGCAGCGTAAAATCACATTTTAATAAGCACCGGCGGCTTTCGCACAGGAACATTACATATCGTTATACTGTACTTGTTGTAATTATATACTGTATTATACTGTACTATATATTTCACATATCTCGTTACATTATTCCCTTAGTCAAATACTTAGAAGCTCAAGCGTATACGTGGTTGAGATGAAGCATAAGCAAAAAATGAACAACAGAAAAACGTAACTGAATACTCAAAAAACATACATACGAACATCATTTTTATGGTACACATACACGAATAGTTATCAAGGTAAAAAACGATGTTGACGTTACTGGCTTTGAATTTAGAACATTCAATTAGGAGTAAATTGTCCCGTGGGAAATTTTGTGGACTTGACGATAAAATGCATTCTTCTACGATTGATAAATTTCAAATTACATGGCATAAATCTTTACTAATCAGGAAATTCTAGTAGGCTTGCATTACAAAATTATTTATATTAGTACGTCAAACTGCTGAAAATAATACCTTCCATGCAAATAATTCTCCTTTAGTGCGTACGGTCCTTCAAGATCAATTTAATTTTATTGCAAATGTGTCATGTACGCCGCTGCATCGCAAACAACGTTTTTACCTATTATGAACGTAAAAATTACGCTTGTACGAATAAAATCAAAATTTTAAACCGCGATATTCCTTCTAAACTTCAACATGGATTCCCTAAGAGTATTCCGAAGGAAAGATGCCAGCGTGCATGAGTCATGTCGTATGTTTTAAAGTTTCCGTGTCGTATTATACGGAGCCAGAACATGATTCATACTACTTTTACTTTCTGTCATATTACTTTCATAATTCCACCAAGTCGTAATGGCTTCGTCCATAGAGATCTTAGAGTCCGCACCGCAGGCTCGCACCAAACGTGCGGCGTCTGAGTCAGCATTTGCATGTCGTCTAGCGCTCTCAACCTCCTCAGAGTGCAAAATCCTGGTGCAGCACTGAGCTGCGTGCACCTCGGCTGCGTGCAGCTCTGCACACTGGTGCAGCTTTACATTTCTATTTACTCTTATCTGATTAACGGATCCCCACGTATGGTTAAATAATGGGCGTCTATTGCCACTCATTATCTCTCATCATTCCCACATGGTACGTAATTCTTGTCTTCGTGAACACAAGTACTACCGCAATCTACAATGCTACACTCTGACCCTCAAGGTTTTATTGGTATTCAGCCCACATCTAACGATATGAGCTGAGGTCAGAGACTGATTGAAATCTTCGGTACATGATCACTGTCTTTCTCATTTATAACTTCTTATAAGCTTCTCTTATTTTTACTCTCGAGCTCACTCAAGAACGAAGCCTTTCTTTGGTTCACTGACACTGTTCGGACATTTTTTCACAGATTACTTCTTGCTTGTACTCAGAGCAATGACCTCAGACATCAACAGAATAACATCCATGTTTATTTACTTCAACTCGAGGAATACCTTTACTCCATACTACTTTTTTATTCTCTTTCCTCGAATCACATTAATTGCACATTAATTGCTTTTCTTAGCACATTAATTGCCACTATATATTTCATCATCATTTCCTGTTGCTAGGCTTAATTAATCCTCAGCTGAAAATACTGTATGAAATCCTGTTCTCTCAATACAGCGAATTGTTCTCTCAATAATGGATCCCTTGATCTGAACTCTGTCGACACAAAGTGCAGCAACGACCCTTTATTTATTCTCTAAAACCGAAACGTTGAGTTTTACAAAAGTGTTCGGCGAAACCTTTGGTCAAATTGGAACGCACCTACCTACATGCAACAAGACACTACTAAGGCCGCGGCCAGACAAACAGCAGTGAAGCAGGGCTGCGCAGAGCAGTTTCGGCTCGCTGGTAGCTGCTAGCTTATGCTCGTAAGTTAGGTGGCCAAACAAACAGCAGTGGCTGGTCGTGAGTCCGCATCAGTTGTAATCTTGGCGCTACGATGGGCGGTGTTTTGTGACAGGAAACCTCAAATTTTGCTTAATAAATAGATGTACAACAGGCAATATTTCATCGGATTAAGTTTATTTATATCTATACATATTACCATGCTGAGCATTATCTTCTTAGCATTACAAGTGCATCCGTACACTGACGTATAGTACTTTTCATTTCGCTAGAATATTTCTACCCACAATGTTTCAAATGGCTTTGATACTGTTTTTTAATTGTTTTAGGAAATTCGACAAAAAATTAATTGCATGATGATATGCTAGTTATTGTTGATGATGGAATAATCATGCAAATAATTCACTGACGCACGACTTGAAACCTTAAAAATACTTGAATGTGGATTATTTTGCAGTACTGGACGTGTATAGAGACATTACAGAACAAGGAACATATTCGTTCAGGCGTATGAATATAAACATCTATGGATATAACAACCCGAATTTGTAATTGTTAAACCAATAAACAATTGCTAAGTATAAAAGGATCTTTTGTATATGACGTGCGGCACTAAGTTTCAGTTTAATGGCAATTTTCCTGTAAAATTCGAGCATCACTATCGTTTTTGGAGAAACTAACTGTTTTTTAGTTGCGTGCTTTCAAGGTTATTTTTACCGATGTAATACTGATAAAACGCGAACTTAAAAAATTCTGTATCGGCTTTGCCCAGCACTTTGCGCTGGTACAGAATGAGTAAAAGATCCATCCTCTCCACATTTGACTCACATTTAACAATTTTATTTGTGTGCGCACATATACGTGTTCATATATATATATATGCACGCACCTATGCATATATATGTTTCTATTCCTATTTTGTGAGTAAAAACAAAACCTCAAAACATATTTCATTTTACCCAAAGCTCTGCGACCAGTTAACACTGAATCATAGTTCAGAAATAAATATATTCATTGCAATTGCTTTATGATTCAAAAATAGATCTATCACTGCCCCAGAGGGCGTATCTGTGAATAAAAACAATGAAAAATGTAAAAAAGACAAATGAAAAAAGCGCTCGTGAAAAATTATCATCTCTGTGCGTAACAAATAATTAAACAACAAATAATTCAGGAATTCCGAAGAATTCTCTAGTAGTATTTTAAGTTATTTATAAGTTGTGAGCCATCTCTTGGGATATAAATTCTCCAAGAAATTATATTTTTGATTAAACTAGCCATTGACAGGGTTAATCTATTTGCACGCCACGTTTGGTTTGTCTATAAGTACGCGTCGTTTGGTTTATCTATTTGTACACCTCGGATAGTTTGTCTATTAGTACGCCTCGTATAATTTGTCTATTAGTAAACCTCGAATGGTTTGTCTATTAGTACTCCTCATACGGTACGTTTGTCTTAGGACGTCTTATATTGAAAAAAAATTTAAAAGCCAAGATGTTGCCATGTATCTCATATGCTAACCTTTTTTGAAATAAACGGTTTTCTTTTCTTTCTTTCCCAAACATGACCTAACCTGTGTTTCCTCAGTATTACTTAGGAGAAAAATGATTAATGTTTATAACCAAAAAACTGATAGTTCATACGTAAAAGATATAGGTTTCAAGTTAAGTTTAGTGCCATGTGCCAAAAATAAACCTGATATGAAATATTCGGCATTGGAACGCTCTAAAGTTTAGGTATTGACAAAGAAAATGCTTGATATAGTATAGTTTTTCGATTTATGAGGTAGAAAATACCCATATACGTATAAATAACTGTACAATCCCACCTACCACTAACTTCCATAGCGTCTGCTATAAATGACCATTGTTCATTAACATAGTTATGATTGAAATATTAAGAGATGCACCACCGGTCGCAGGAATAGCTTGTTCCGAGGAGATCAGATCAGACCGTACGAACTCTAGGGTGCAACTGACTGCTAGCTTCCGAGCAGTGTTTTATCACCCGAGATAAAACGCCGCTAGCGCTTGCTTCAGACAGCGCTGCCCTGCACTGCTCTGTGCTACTTGTCTGGCCACCCTAATAGGAATACCACTAACATAAAACACCGAGCCGGCTCTGCTCTGCTCTGCCCTGCTCCACTGCTGTTTGTCTGGCCGCGGCCTAACTACTCAGACTTAGAACTCTCTGGTTACTGGTTACACTGGTTACTGTGGCTATAACTGCTTCTGTTTTTTATAACGTTTGTATCTCTGTTACTCTCGGTCTAAAATGCTAGGACCGCAACCTAATTTTAGATGAAACATAGTAGTATAGATTATTCTTTACTAATTTAGTTACGATAGTAACGTTATTTACTAAATTACTCGATTCAACCCCTCTGGTTACAGAAATTTCATACATATTTTACATATACTTGAACAAAACTCAAGTGCCACTGCTATTGTACGCTCTCAATGCGATAATACTAAAAAATAACGCTAATACTGGCGACAGCTCACCACAATCGTCTCGGGTTACCGACCGGGAACGGGGTTACCTCTGCCCGCGCAGTAAAGCGGATAGGCCAGCACGGCCACGCACACAAATATGAGCCTCAGTGGTTAGCCTCGTATACACGTGTCGTACCTCACGGCCAAAATATCCCCTAGTGTAAACGCCCCATAACGTCACTGTAGTCGTTGTAGATGCTGATTAGATGATTTTCATACGTGTGCTCCTTTCCGAAGGCGCTTCTAATTCTCGGTATTTGTTGCTCCGGTTGTCTCTTCTTCTCGTCTTCTCGTTGTAGTTCTCCTGATTCCTCTTCAGTTATTCTTCTCTGCCGTGTTGATTTGCTGTAGTCACCAGATCTTCTTTTCAAACTTCTTTACTTTTCACAATAAAGATTTTCTTCACAATCTGTTTCACGTCTACAAACTTCTCTTAACAATGGCGATTTTCTTCACTTCTTCCGTAGGATTCTTCGATCACTTACTGGCGGCGCTTATTGACTCCACTTGTGATTCCCGAACGGAGTCACCGGTAGGGTAGTAATAGATGGGTCTAGGTGCAATAATTTACTAGTGCAAAGAAGCTAGAATGAAGGTGGAAAAGGGCTGATGTTATGGAAAGCAGGGCCAAAATGTGCCTAAACCTGAGTGACAAGCGCTTACATGTGGGAAGAGGGCGCACAATGGCTAATTGTCAGCAGTTCCCATTGTGTATCGTCAATTCCAGCATATTGCTTTCGACTTGTTGACTATGATTAGAACCAATCATGTGCAACTCCCCTGATGCCATAACAGTGTAGTTACGATAGTAAAATGTTATTGTCCACGCAATCAAATGCTTTTCGAAAGTCAAAAAATACGGAAAAAAACAAGCTTTCAATCATCTAGATTAGAATAAAGGTATTGTGAATGATTTAATACAGCCTGTTTCGTTAAATTTTTAGAAAGAAAACTGCATTGTTTGTCGTAGAGGAAAGATTTTTATTCAAACCAAGAATACAATTTTTTATACTCAATTTTCTCGAATATTTTGCTAATAATTGGTAGTATAGATTTATGTTTATAATCAATGATGCAATTCTTATCACAGTTTGAAAAAAATAGCGGTCACTCTGGCAATTTTTAGAGACTTGTTGAAGATACCCTGGACAATTGATTGGTTGATAATATTAGATATGCACGGTGCTATTATATCAGCTATAGTCTTAAGAACTTGAGCTGAAAACGTCTTTAATTCACATATTTTATTTTTCAAGTTGTTCATGCACGTTATTATATCGGAGGGATTAGTTGGCGTGAAAAAGAAAGAGTTGTGTTCACGGACATGGCCCATGTGTTGCTAGTGCTCAGTAGGTTCACTAGAAACACTATCAGCTATATTTTTCTATTTACATTTTTCACTATACATTTACAAAAAAAGTTATTAAACACTGTTGCGATATCTTTTTTCTAGTAATATTTTACATTTTCTTGAACGATGGACTCAATTGTTTTCGTAGCATTATTATTCGGTTAATAGCAAGAATTAAGCAGGCGCCTAGTTATTTTGATATAAGATTTATATTCAGTAAATTTTCACGTTAAGTAGTTTTGTTTCGATGTTCGTATTTGATTTGTCACATGATTTTTGAATCTGTCATACGTTTCCTTAGATATTCATTCTTCATATAGAGGGCGAGGTATGCTTAACGTTTCTTTTTATTGATCACGATCTCTTCAGTAATTCAAGGCTTTTGTATACTTTTCGGTGTAATTGTGTGGGTGATTAGTGAAAACACTGATTGTATGTAGACGCTATATCTTCAGGTAAATTTAGTACTGCTTCGTCAATGTTAATCGAATTATTGTCTTGTTGATAAATGTTCAATGATGGCATTAATTCCTCTAGAGCAGTTTGCATTGTTCCCAAGTTATAATCGTTCACGCAACGATCTGAGTAAGTTTCAGCTTGTGGGTTGTTACAAATAAGTACTATATACATCTTATTAATGAGAAACACCGGGAAATGGTCAGATAAGTCAGAAATCATTATTCCGGAAGAAAATCAATTTGATCTATTATGAAAATATCATCGAGCAGCGTAGCAGATTCTGATGAAATAGGTGTAAGTTTCGTGATGATGGGAAGGATGGATTTACACTGAAAAACATTTATGAAGTTTGAGATTTGCTCACAGCTTTCTGTCAGGCAGCGTAAGTGGTGTCGAGTCTATTTTGTTTTAGTTACCAATTATCTTAAGTATTTTCTTCAAGTGTTCAGTTCCTTGTACCCGGCCTAAGTCTGTTCCTCTGCGTCGATGGTGCGCCTGCGTATTTACTTTAGTTAGCCCTTAAGTTTCATTTGTATTGTATTTCAATACTCGAACATTAGATTGATTACCTAGCGAATGGCACAATTTTTTTAATGTAATTTTGCGGGTTGTACCGTGTTATGCAGTCACTCATGTTTATGCGCATTATTTTGACAAATAGCAAATAAATCATTGTCTTTGCTAAAATGTATCCGTGTATTTAAGAGGCACTGCAAAGAGATTCTGCAGCAAACAACCCACGTCCTGAGGTCGAAAGTATTTCCTTTCTCTTTTTTGATGCAGGCTTTAGACTACTACGTCGCCGCGCTTAAAAAGGGGCTTAAAGAACCACCTTGGGAGGACAAACAATTCCGCGAAGTTTGTCGCAAATGAAGAATGAAGGCGCTGTCGTAGTTCGGCGAATCAGAATTATCCTGAGGAGCCATAACGGGCTGATTACGGCGCAGACAGTTGATCGTCTTCCTAACGGTACCGCCGTAGTTCAGCACAAACAAAAATTACTTCCGTTGCCCTAGCAGCTAGCGGACTAATTACGGCGTAGGCGGTACCCACACAAACCTTACTCTAACGGTCCCGCCGTAGTTCGGCAAAACGGAAATTATTTCTGTTGCCCCAGCGGACTAATTACGGCGTAGGCGGTACCCACACGAACCTCAGGAAAGGCAGCTGTACAGAAAAGCTAGCGTCTCGGAAAATGGTAGCTGCACAGAAGACAGCCCTTTTCCACGAACCCTCACGTCGACCGCACGGCGGTATCGACACTTTCATATTTTAAAAGATCGTAGATGATATCCCCGCAGATTGTTATGTCCATGTAAAAAGACTTGTTAAGCAGAGATATAATACTATGAAGCTTGTTTAGGAAAGATACAGGACAAGCTGTTGAAAACCTATACCCAGTTCCAAGTATAATTCATCAACCATTTTCCGTTAATTCCATGAATAGAGTCTCAGTATGTTCACGATTCATAGTTACAGTTACAATGATTTTCGAAGATATGTGTTCAGATATTTACGTGCTAATGCCCCGCCACGTTTATTATTACGGAGAGTATTATGGGTACAATAGAATTGTATTTGAATCAGATCTTTAGCTTTGTAATCTAGCCATCATTCGGTAACGCTATGAACATCAGAATTACAGTTCAGCTCAATGATAATACAAGACATTTCGCTTATGTTTTTATAAATGGACCTACAGTTCCAACATACAAGCGAAAAATCATTAAAGGTTGTTCTCATCGATTCAGTGAATTTTTCAATATTGATGTATTCGTTATTTTTAATTTCATTTAGGCTTGAATACAATCTATTCAAATGATTGAGTTCTGAGTCAATATTGTCAATTATATTAACACACAGTAAGTAATATGTAACGTGAAAAAAAAGAGATACAGAGTCAGGATAAAAATAAAAACATTCCTACTTATAACTAAATTGAAACGTAAAGAGAAACAAAAACACGCAATGAATATTAGTTTACAATCTAGCGGGATTTCATAAGGAGTACGCTCACTTAGTCCATGAGTGGGAACATTAGGGATACACAAATTAAGAATAATCTAGTTATTCGGCTATCACACCAGTGGTATCCGCATATAATTCATAATATGTAGCAAAAAACTAAATGGATTTAAATCAAATTGACCGTGACGTTATTTAAGATAAAAACTTTGAGTATCCAAATTATTTTCAGATTTAGAAACAAATGTGGTAACACACAAATTAAGCCTGAGCAGCAAATTCGGCATGAGCGTTGATAAAAAAATTTAAAGATTTATAGTGTTCCCACCTTAGTTACCCCTCAAATCTTGATTCTAGTCTTTTCATGCTCAGCAATCTTAAGATGTATCAATATAAATTCATTCAATAGAAAGTTCCAACTACTCTATGCTACTTCATCCGCCGCTAATGGGACTCAACAGACGAAGCAGCAACACCACGTCTTACAAGTGGTGACCCCAGAACCATCACGAAGTCCTAACTCTGATGACTCCAGCGGGCTCACTGTAAGGCCGATGCCTCTACGTTGCTGGTCCCTTACAAGTGGTGACCGCAGCAGCTCTTCAGCGGGTTAACCAACGGGCCGAGGCTTCTACATCACCTGCCCCTTTTACAAATGATGACCCCAGACTAATCGCCAGCCCCTTTTAAATGTTAACTCCCGCTGCTCCATAACATGGAGATCCGACAGTCTCCAGCGGGTTCATCATCGGACCTAGGCTTCGACCTCGCCTGTCCATTCCACCTGGTAACCCCAGCAGCACCCATCACTGCTCTCCAACTTCAACTTTCGTCGTAATTTCCGCTAGGTGTTTCTACCATCCAAGAACGTTTAACCAAGCGCGAAAATGCACAACCGAGCTGTCAAAACGCCTACAGCTCGGCCCCAGCACACGACCTCAACGCACGGCGTCATCGCTTGGCCTCATCACTCGGCTTCAACGCTCGGCACTCAACGCTCAGCACTCAACGCTCGGCACTCATCGCACGGCCTCACCGCTCGGCCTCAACGGTCGGCCTCATCGCTCGGTTTCAACGCTTTACAGCATCGTACCTCAACGCTCATACCTCACCATCTGAACATACTAAATAGTATTGTCTCGCTTACCGGCAAGAAGCGACAACTTCCAGTTTAACTGGCACAGAACATAGCCTTTTCTGAAACGCTGCAACTAAGTTTTGACAAGACAGACAATAAGTAAAGAGTGCTCACCTGAAACTTCGAAGAATTTGTTCAGGGAACGATCTTCACTGGAAGCCGGCTGTCCGGGATTAGGATTCCCAGAAGCAGGGCCGGTAGAGGTCGCAGCACGCAAGGCACACGTGCGTACGCCCACGAAGTTTGTCTCTCACTGAAGCTGCAACCCGCGAGAGCTGCCTCTTCAACGACGATTCGAATCCGCAGCAGAGGCTTCGGATTCACTCGCAACAAACAAACGAACACTTTATGGTTGTTCGATATTAATTTTTGCTGCCAGGAAGGTGAAGCACTCCAACCATTGCCCGCTTGTCATATTTAATTGGCGTTTTATCTTTTCGGTCAGTTTGAGGTTAAATAACGACCTAGTCCCCGATTATGCAAGATATTAATTAGCTTGCAAGGGACTTAAAAAGGGAAGCAAGGCTGGAGTTGCGACACAATCCCGGCAAAAGAAAAAGACGGAGTTTTCATAGAAAATTCCGTGAAATACAAACAAGTACATGCAAACGTCCTTCCAGCATAAACTGGAAAGGACTAATAATGAATTTTGCGCATTACATATAGTTTGAAAGGGGTTACAATTGCCCTTTCTTAATTAAATAAGTCAACTTACTGCGCTGCTGACGCGCCACTTGCCTTCTAGGACGGTCAGCAGAAGTAGCTACGGGTTCTTCGGAAAAGGCCGAAGAATCCGTGTCAGAGGAAGATGAAGTAAGAGGCTGACCTCCAGGGTGTTCAAAGGTAGAACTACCCCTTTGAGTTTCAAAACTCTCGGGAGGTTCGAAACGATGGTATAAGTCCTCGCCCGAACTACTCCCTTCTACGCTATCCCCCACCTCCTCTGGAGTAGGATCAGTGACAGCTAACTCCAGTGGGTATAGTAGCGAGACTTTGATGGCGCTTTCAGAGTTATCAGCTCTAATAATTCTCACAACACGGACCTTGCCATCGCGACCAGGGAGCAAAGCGCTGATGCGAGCCAAGGCCCAAAATGGTCTGGGTCTTATGGGGTGTTTTACAAGTACCACTTGACCCACAGATAATAGTTTATTATTAAAAGGTAAAGATTTCAGAGGATATGGACCTCGCAAGGAAATTAAATATTGAGTGTACCAGAGCTCCCGGAACTTGGCAACCATGACATCGCGTCTCTCCAAAAGCGAGAGCAAATACTCGCGACGTTCAACATCGTCGGTCTCCAAGTCCGGAAGCTCATCAGACAGAATTAAAGAAATAGATGTTGGATATAGTTGAAGGAATTGAATTGGCATTATAGGTAAGATCGTGTCCCCCATCTCAGTGTAAGAGAGAGGACGCCGATTGAGGTTGAGAGAAATATCAGAAATGGCAGTAAGGAAAGAAGAATAGGAATAGGTGCTACGGCCAAAAAGTTTATACACGCAGTCCTTTATGGACTTAAACAGACGTTCCCAAATTGCTCCAAATTGAGGACTGTAGATTGGGATAGTTTTGAACTTTATATTGAAAGGGCGAAGCCGCTCTTCATACAAAGAGGAAGTTAACACTTCCGATAGAAGATCGGGAGCAGCGGTAAAAGTTCTAGCATTATCAGAATATACAGTGTTAGGAATGCCCTTTTCGTTGGTAAAACGAATAAAGGCAAAACAAAATTCCTCCAGAATCATGGAAGGAAGAAGTTCGATATGGATAGCTCTAGTTTGGAAGCATGTGAACAATAGCAAATAAACCTTTTGTTTGTGACCAAAAGGGTCTAATACCCAAAAGTGGGCAGAGAAGTCCATGCCTGTTGTGGCAAAGGGCCTTACGAAATTTGTACGAGTGTCGGGTAAAGCAGGAGGATCAGGATATGAAAACGCTTTGGCGTTTAGCTTCTTGCACACCGTGCATTTAGCCAACACGCCGCGAACAGTACGCTTGCAGCGCGGCAAGACATAACCGTCCAGCTTAAGCTTTTGAACGGTGATATCGAGCCCTTGATGATTAAGAAGTTTATGAGTGTGTAAAATTAACAAATTGGTCAAGTGAGAAGAACTAGACAGTAAAATGGGGTTTCGAGTGTTATAATCTAATTCTTCAGCGTTTGCAATACGACTGTTAGATCGAACGAGATCGTGCGAATCAAGAAAATGATTAAAGGTTCTAACTAACAGAGGCGGCCGAGGACTCTTATTTTTTAAGGCCTCGAGCTCGCTTGAAAAGTGTTTACTTTGCATAGAAGAAATTAGAAAAATGAAGGCTCGCAGTTTTGCATTGCCCAAATCTGCACGTCGAAAAATAGCGACAGCTTTAAATACTTCCTCCATCGTACCTAGTAATTTGGGATAGGAGGAGAAGCGTTCAATCTCCAGAATAGGAGCTTCACACGGAGGAACAATATTAGCATTAATACATGCAGCGGAGACAAATTGATGCGGAATGCAACCCAGGTGTCCCTTGGGCCACTGGTCCTTACCTTCTCGGATCCAGGCAGGACCTTCCAACCATACTGTCTTACCCTCGAGAAACTTTGTTACTTTAATACCTCGAGTTAATAAGTCAGCCATGTTGAACATGGTGGGAACATATTCATAATGGAAAGAAGCAGAAGTTTTACCTTCCAACGTCTGGCGCATGCTGTCTATATCTTTAATTCTATTACTAACAAACACGTTTTTTCGTGGAGGTTTACCGCTCAATAACCAAGCCAGTGTAACCTGGGCATCGGTGAGAAAAGTTATATTAGAGACTTCATAAGGAAAGTTAACGTCACACATTAGAGATACAAGACACTGATAAGCAAGGTACACAGCCAGAAGTTCAAGAGAAGGAAGAGTTCTTTGTCTAGGAGGCGAAACTTTAACTTTAGAGAAGATTAGCGAGCTGCGCTCCTTTTGGACGCCGTAAATACAGGCGCCAAAAGCGCTCGCACTAGCGTCACAAAAAATTACTAGGTCAATTTTCTCAGTTTCAACTAGATTCATCCTAGGGAACTCGAATTCATGCAACTCAGAAAACTCTTGACAATAGTTACGCCATTCTTAACATATATCATCTGGAACGTCTTGATCCCAGCCTAGTCTCAACGGTGTCAACTTACGCAAAATGAGTTTACCTCTTACAGAAAATGGTAGTAGAATCCCTAAAGGGTCATACAAAGAAGCAATTTCTGACAGCATACTCCTACGAGTTTTACAGGAAGGATTCAAACTTTTTACAGATATGGAAAGAGAATCAGAAGAAGAATTAAAGTTATAACCCAGCACTCTGGAGTGCACACTGGCGCTACAAAGAGCAGGGTCAATCTGAGACAAAAGATCAGAGCTATTTGACTGCCACTGACGCAAAGGAAAGCCGCTCTCTTTAAATGCTTTGTTTGCGCGTTGAAAAGTGTCAAGCGCAAGCTCGGGACTATTGGTTGTAAAAATTAGGTTGTCCACGTACAGCTTGTTTGCCATTACGTCTCTAACCACCAAATCACTCAGGCTTTTAGCATGAAGTTTAAGAAGAAAATTGAGAATGTATGGGGAAGCGACAAAACCGAATAATAGGGTTGTATATCGGAAATATTGAAATTCACCGTCTTTAAAGAGAACAAAACTAAATTGATTACGGTCAAATGTCCTGGCTAACTTCACTTGAAGGAACGCCTTGAAAATATCCGAAAGCACAACAATGGAGTTGGACCGAAAGTACACTAAAAGACCCAGCAAATCGTTCATGAGATTAGGACCTACATATGAGGCCTCATTCAGACTAGGCAATTTGCCTTGCTTCAGCGAACAATAAAAAACAGGTCGTATCTTGGAAGTAGTAACGTGTTCTCGCACGACAGGCCTATGCGGAATCCACTTGTGCTCACGCACATCTAATGTTTCGAGTGCTAGAGGCTCAATTATACCAAGCTCGAGTTGTTCAAGAAAAACATCGTTATACTGTTGCTCTATCCCCCTACGAGAGTTAGAAGCTGCAACCTTTCGAGCGAGATGCTTAGCTAGCCCGAAACTATGCGGAACTTTCGATAACAAATTACGGTTCCAAGGCAAGTTGACAGAATAGCTGCCTTCGGCATAAACTACGCTACTTTTGAAATCTTCCAGTTCTTTATCATACTCTGTTTCCTTAGCAGGTACCCCTATTAATTCCAAGTCTAACAGCCTATCTAGACCAGCTTGCACATCACACTCAGCACCATCTAACGCTGAAGAACATACCTTGGGAGGTTCAAAAAAAGCCTCCAACACACCACGGTAACGATTTGCTTTGAATTTACTTTTTTTGGTTTTCTTTTTACGTTTATTTGCAACAGCAGAAGAGGAAGAAATTTCAGGCGGAACAGCAGAAGAGGAAGAAATTTTAGGCAGAACAGCAGAAGAGGAAGAAATTTCACTCGGAACAACAGAAGAAGTCGAGCCACTGTCTCGCTTTTTAGCGGCAGAAGCCACGACGGGAAACAAAGAAGACTTATAACATTTTAATTCCCCAAAGGGTAAAAAACCGTTAGCTACGCGCATAACTTTATAGTCTGCAACGTGTTGCAACTCAAGCACACGAAAAGCTTGAAGAGCATCGACACCTAAAATGCCGTTCATTTGAATATTATCATCAACAACTTCAGGAAAGGAAGTAGAAATAGGTAGCTTAGTTTTGAGAAGCTCGAGTTTAGATTGCAAACCCTTCATCCCCATCTGCAGGTTCAAATTCTGCATGGCAAAGACATCAAGCTCATGCTTCTCACTGTCAGGAAGCACGAGCTCGACGTTAATTTGCTTGCCCCTTAACGGGACAGAGGCACCTACCGTATTTACGGTAAGTTCCTGCAAATCAGCGGTAGAAAAATTAGGACTAACCGTAGCCAGGTCAATCAACGTCTGTTGACTCCCGGTGTCTATAACAAAATTTACACGTTTAGATTGATTATTAAATTTAGTGGAAAGAGCTATAACAGGGCACATTCGAAAACATGCCTTTAACCTTCAGGAAGAGGCGGCGGCAAAGGAGGAAAAACTTACAAATTTGGGGCATAACGGACTAACATGGGTATTAGCCTTGCACAACGAACAATTAAAAGGTAAGCCTCTGACTTTTGCAGGGCAAGCCTTAGCTAAGTGGTTTTGACTAAGACACACGGAGCATAATTGTAACTCGCCTACTTGTTTCACGCGTTTTGCGTGAGTTTCAAATTTACGGCAAGAAAAGGACGTGTGACCCGTCTGATTGCAAAACCGGCACACTTTAACACTAGGAAGTTTAGAGGGTTCAGGAGAGGATCTAGTTTTAATTTCCGCTCGGGTTTTTTCCTCCACCCTATCATTGCGAAGGGAGAGAAATTTCTTAGGTTTTGATTTCGTTTCTAAAAGAGACAGCACATGATGTGCGTTTTCAAACATCTCTAGCGAGAAGAAACTAGCTTTGCAATAGCGAAGAAGTTCAAATAAGAAAAAGTCAGGCAGTTTGGTTTTGATTATGGCAGAAAACACAAGATTGCCCGACTTCTCGCTACAAAAATCTACACCTAGCTTAGAGAGCTCAAGCAGACGAAACTTAACTTTAGAAAGAAAAGCCCCTATCTCTACTAAGCTTAGGACACTGGGACAGTTAAATAATTCGTCAAGAGCGAGAGAAATGAGTTTGTCAGCGTTTAAGAAATCTTGCTTGAGCAAAGCCCAAGCAGCTCGGAAACTATTCTCCTCATTAGGAAGTCCCTCAACAAGACTAAGAGCTCTTCCCTGTATTTGATTTTTTAAGAATATAAATTTCTGCCCCTCGCTCATATTCGGATAAGCTTGAAGAGCATTTTGAAAAGATTCCTGAAAATGAAGAAAAGAAAAAGGACAGGTTTCATTATCGCTAAACTTTCTCAAAGTTAGCTGAGGAGCTCTAAAAATATTCAACGGCACATCCGAAACAGAAACCTTACTAGCCTCAGAAAGAGGCTCGGTATCATTTGAGTTTGATACCGGTGCCGAGGAAACAGAATTTTTTAATTTAGCTATTAATTCAACAATTTGTATCTCGTATTCCGCGCGTCTAACTAGTTCCTCGTCCGATACTTCTTCAAGATCGGGAGGTAGAATAGAGGACAGAAGTCGAAAATCCTTTAGAAGGCCACTCAACTGAGGAATAGCCTCCTTTAGGAGGGAAGGCGCACATCCGGGAGAGAGAACTCTCTTGCGCAACGCGGTTATACTACACTTTACTCCCCGAATTTTTAAGCTAAGGGCTGAGGCATTATATTATTCGGTCATAATGGTAAAAAAAAGGTAATAAGTAGTAGTCAATAGGCTTATTAGAATAACTTTCAACTAATCATAAAGGTCTACACTTCACAAGTGGACAGGTTACATCCTCATATTACATATGGAAAAAATACTAATGATACACAAAAAGAATACAGAAAATTTTACCTCCCCCACCAATTAATTTTTCTTTCACATTTAGAACGTTACACACTGAGAGTTTCACAAATTTTTTTTAAATTTTTGCTTCAATATTATTTATTTTTTTTACACTTACATACTAGCACAAAAATTCAACGAGAAAACGAATGTTTTATGTAAGGTAAACTAAATACTAGCACCTAAAAACACAAGGAGCTAGCAACACGCAAATGTACTTTACACAAAAATACACCTTAAGCTAGTGAGATGAGAGACGTACCGGCGCTGGGGCCCGGACAGCACGGCAGCAGCGTAATTTTCCAAATTACGGAAAATTATTAAAACCTTTTTTTTATTATTTTATTTTAGTTTTATAATGAAGACCAATTTGTTCGAATAGAAAAATAAATTGGCAACAACTTCCAGTTTAACTGGCACAGAACATAGCCTTTTCTGAAACGCTGCAACTAAGTTTTGACAAGACAGACAATAAGTAAAGAGTGCTCACCTGAAACTTCGAAGAATTTGTTCAGGGAACGATCTTCACTGGAAGCCGGCTGTCCGGGATTAGGATTCCCAGAAGCAGGGCCGGTAGAGGTCGCAGCACGCAAGGCACACGTGCGTACGCCCACGAAGTTTGTCTCTCACTGAAGCTGCAACCCGCGAGAGCTGCCTCTTCAACGACGATTCGAATCCGCAGCAGAGGCTTCGGATTCACTCGCAACAAACAAACGAACACTTTATGGTTGTTCGATATTAATTTTTGCTGCCAGGAAGGTGAAGCACTCCAACCATTGCCCGCTTGTCATATTTAATTAGCGTTTTATCTTTTCGGTCAGTTTGAGGTTAAATAACGACCTAGTCCCCGATTATGCAAGATATTAATTAGCTTGCAAGGGACTTGAAAAGGGAAGCAAGGCTGGAGTTGCGACAGTATCGATCGAACTACTTTCTCTCTAGGGGGAGGGTACTTGAATTGCTCTTACCTTATTTACCCCTCAAATCTTGATTCTAGTCTTTTCGTGCTCACTAATCTTAAGATGTATTAGTATAAATTTATTCAATAAAAAGTTCCGACTTCTCCTCTGCGTATCAGTAATACAAACTTCAGAAGAAGTATAAGAAAGACTGCTGCGTCACTCGCCGCAAATGGGACTCAATGGCTGAAGCAGCATCATTACGTCTTACAGATTCAGTCCTGTTGAACGTCAAAATTCATTCAGGAGACAAAAAAACAGCTTCGGTAATGCTGTGGACAGGGGTTACATCGACAGGTCTCAAAATCTCTTTGATTTTCATCGAGGCTGGCGTTAAAAATTAACCAACATGTTCATCTGAAGATGTTAAGAAAAAAGAAAAAGAAAAAACCGTTAATTTCCAACGACGTTGCCACATGAGATACATGCCAACATATTGGCTTTTAAAAATTTCTTCATATAAGACGTCCTAAAACAAACGTTCTATACGAAGAGTACTAATAGACAAACTACCTTTGGTGTACAAATAGATAAACCATACGAAGCATACTAATAGACAAACTATACGAGGTGTACTAACAGACTATCAGAGGTGCACAAATAGATAGACCATACGAGGCGTACTAACAGACAAGCTATACGAGGCGTACTAATAGACAAACCATACATGGCGTGCTAATAGTTTAACTCTGTCAAGGGATATGTGGTGGTATGAACACACACCACCACACAAGCTTAGAAGCGCCACCTCATAGCCTCAAAGCGCCAGTACTAAACGACCAATAATTATAATCAGAGCTAAAGTCTGGCGCTGGGGTGCCGGACCGAACTTTATAAGCAGCCTGCTTCAAACAGTCAGGCAACGTCGATAGAAACCTCCGTAAGTATAGCACAAGCCTAGACGGCGAAAAGTGGGCACCTCAGTCTTAGCCAATCGGAGACCTGGACGGGTAGAGTCAGCCTCCAGCGAGGCCTATATAAACAGTCGCGCAGACAGCGGAGCCTCAGTACACTCGCAGCGTCCCTGATATTCACACTAAGTCTCGACGCTCCGCCAGCACCTCACCCGTGGCCTTCACCGCCTCCTCGACTGCCAGCCGCCACGCCTTGTTGCTTGCTAGACGCACCAGTTCCCTGCTTGCGCCTCTGGTACTCCCTGGTCGGACGCTCTGCCAGCAGCAGCCCCACCGGTCTGCTCTCGTCCTCCAGCTACGCAGCGGCTGCCCGACAACCGTCGGTCCGCCAAGACGTCATCGGTTGCTGTACTGCTCGACTGCCATATTCCCTTGTGCCATTATTGTCGGCAATCTTCATAATAATACGGCGTTTATTCCAGTTGTGTTTTCCTCACCTTGCCGGTTCGTTTGCACCTCAGGCACTCACTTCGGGCAAAGATATTTCACAAGTCAATAGATATTCACAAGTCTGCCCGGAGTGTAAAGCAGCCTGAGGGAGAACACCACACTGGTGACCCCAGAGTGACCGGCAGGTGGAAGCATGGCTGGGAGAGATGTCCGGTTACCCGCCTTCAGTGGTGACATCAAGGGATGGCTCCTTCACTGCGATGTTTTTCTCGCACAAATCCCGAACCTGGACGACGCTTCAAAATTCGGGGCGCTCCTAGGAGGACTACCCACGCACATTGTATCCGGAGTACAAGAGATCCTACTGAATCCCCCGGCAAACGGAAAATACGACGCATTAAAGGCGGCGCTGACGCAACGTTTCGTGCGTCACGACGAAGAAACAAACTACAACGCCATCGTTAAAATAACGCTGGGAGACAATACGCCTTCCGAGTTGCTCCTGGAAATGACGCGTCTCAACAACTGTAGACAAGCTCCGCTACCCCCGTCAGTCATCCGCTCGATGCACCTTTCAAAATTGCCAGTGGAAGCACAGCCACTGATTGAAGCTTCAGGAAGAGGAAAAACGGACGAAGAGTACAGGGAAATTGCCGATCAAGTCACAGCAAGGCAATCCGCGTGTCGGTCCTCAACTGCAGAGCCCCTCACCGTAAACGCTGTCAAGCCATCACTGTCTCCGACAGTGTCAAGAGCCGAATTCGACGCAGCTATGAAGGAGATAGCAGAACTCAAAGAAATGCTAGGAAGGGCGTTACGCCCGCAAGAAAATGTCCACCAAGCAGACAATTGGCGGAATCAAGCCCCGGCGCCCAGAAACGTCCAACACGCTAACAAAGGAAGCAGGCTCGAACAAGTTTACTGCTACTACCACCGTACCTTCGGCGATCGTGCAAGAAAGTGCACGCAACCGTGCCGCCTTGCGGGAAATGACGGCCGCGGAGGATGGTAGCCGCCCCATCTTTCGCGCAGGCAAGAGCAGGCGAGCTGTTGTACGTCAAAGACGCGAACAACGTCCGATATCTGGTCGATACTGGCTCGGCGGTCAGTTTAATCCCTCCCGACGGAAAAAGTTCGACCAGACCTCCGTCCTACGATTTGCTAGCAGCCAACAATACTCCAATAGCTTCATACGGAACGGCAGGAAGGAACATCCAGCTTGCCCCTCAATTGTTCGTAAGATGGGATTTTGTGGTGGCCGATGTCGGTCAACCCATCATAGGAATTGATTTCCTACACGCGAACAAAATCAACGTCGACGCAGCAAATGCAAGATTGTACATCCAAACTACACAAACAGAAATTCCTTGTGAGCGAGCAAACTTGAGCAGCGCAAAAATTCACAGGATCGATCATCAAGCATCGCCGGAGTTCAACGACCTTTGTAAGGAGTTCCCCGAGATAATGGCTTCACACGAACGCACTCCGCAACCAGGAAGAAAAGATGTAGAGCATCACATCGAAACGGTCGGCCCCCCCGGTGTACGCGAGACCGCGGAGACTCCCTCCAGAAAAACTCGAAGCAGCACGGGACGAGTTCAAAAAGATGTTAGATCAAGGCATCATCAGACCATCAAAAAGCGCCTGGGCGTCTCCTATGCATATGGTCCCTAAGTCGTCCGAACCCGGGGCTTGGAGAATCTGCGGGGACTACAGGCGACTCAATGCAGTTACGAAGCCCGATCGTTACCCCATTCCACACTGCCAAGACTTCCACTACAAGCTGCACAAGAAGACAATTTTCTCAAAAATCGACCTCGTAAAGGCCTATCACCAGATACCGGTGAAAGCTGAAGACATCCAGAAAACGGCCATCACCACACCGTTCGGCTTGTACGAGTACACTGTAATGTCTTTCGGACTCCGGAATGCTGCTCAAACGTTCCAGCGCTACATCGATGCGATCACCAGAGACATGGATTTTGTCACGGCGTATATAGATGACGTGCTGATAGCATCTTCGTCCGCCAAGGAGCATAAAGATCACTTAAGGCAACTGTTCCGTCGTCTGCGAGAAGAGGGACTACAAGTGCACCCAGCAAAATGCATTTTTGGAGTGCCCGAACTAGACTTCCTCGGGCATAGAGTGTCTGCTCGGGGGATCTCGCCGCTTCCACAGAAAATAGAAGCCATCTGCAACTTCCCACGACCATCGACGATAAAAAAACTAAGACAGTTTCTGGGAATCGTCAAATACTATCATCGATTTCTCCCAGCTGCGGCAGAAAAAATGCAATCTCTCACCGAACTAACGAAAGGCTACTCACAGAACTCAAAGAAAATCATCAACTGGACCCCGGAACAAGACGCAGCTTTTGTGAGATTGAAGAACGAGATTTCCCAGCTCACCATGTTAGCGCACCCGGCTCCAGAAGGCAAGACAATCCTAGTTACCGATGCCTCTGCCACCGCGGTGGGGGCCGTATTGCAACAGGAAATCGAAGGAGAGCAACTACCAGTCGCCTTCTTTTCAAAGAAGTTGGACGACACGCAACGCAAATACAGCACCTACGACCGGGAGTTAATGGCCATCTTCTTAGCAGTCCAACACTTTGAACGTTTCTTGGAGGGCCGGAGTTTTGAGATCAAAACGGATCACCGACCACTCTGCTTCGCTCTTCACAAATCTACGGAGGGCAGCAATCCACGCGTGGCCAGGCAACTGTCATATCTCTCGCAGTTCGACTGTGAGATCAACCACATCAGTGGCACCACCAACACTGTAGCAGACGCGCTGTCGCGTATGGTGTCAGCAATCCTGCCAAAAAACCTTCAATCGACTACGAGGAAATAATGAAGGAACAGAATGAAGATCCAGAACTAGAAGAGCTCCTGAATCCAGCGTCGATGAGTGCTCTGAAGATACGACCTATCAATACACACGGCGGCAAAATACCCCTGTGGTGCGACGTGTTCACCGGCCAGGAGAGGCCGTACATCCCCAAGAGTTGCCGAAAAACAATATTCACGCATTTTCACGGAGCCAGTCACCCCGGAATTCAAGCTACGCGAGATCTCCTGAGACAACGAGTAATCTGGCCCGGCCTCAACAAAGATGTCGGCAAGTGGACACGAGAATGTATTCCGTGCCAATCGAGCAAGATTACGAAGCACGTCAAGAGCCCACTTGGAAAAATGCCGGTTCCAAATGAACGATTCCAAACCATACACGTGGACATCGTCGGACCGCTGCCCGTATCGCAGAATTACCGGTACCTTCTTACGTGCATCGATCGTTTCACAAGATGGTGCACGGCTATGCCAATGATGGATTGTACGGCAGAAACGTCTGCCCGCGCCTTTCTCCAGGGTTGGGTGTCTTCGTTTGGAGTTCCGACGACGATCATCACGGACCAAGGAGTACAGTTCGAATCAACTCTGTGGAGGAACCTCCTAGCAGCTTTGGGCACAAAGCGACACCGGACTACAGCCTACCATCCACAAAGCAATGGCTTGGTGGAAAGACTACATCGACGATTGAAAGAAGCCCTGAAAGCTACTGTGACCAACGTGAACTGGGTGGACGCTTTGCCCCTCATACTTCTTAACATCAGAGCCACGCCACACTCAGACGCCAACGTTTCGCCGGCAGAAATGGTGTACGGGCAGACGTTACGCCTCACCGGAGAACTACCTGCAATGAAGAACGAAACTCTCCCAGCGGGAGAATTCCTGCAAAGGCTACAAGAAACAATGACACGATTACAGCCAGTACTCCCAAGGCAGCAGGGGCCTACAGACATCAATGTCCCAAACGCCCTGCTAACGGCAACCAACGTTTTCGTTAAACGTGGAGGGGTCAGAAAATCATTGCAGAGACCGTACGATGGCCCTTTTCGCGTTCTAGAAAGGACCCCGAAGTACTTCACCTTAGACATACGAGGGAAACCTACCAATATAACGATTGACAGGGTGAAAGCAGCGCACCTACCCGACAGCAGCGAAACAGAAACGGAGCACGTGGAACCAACAAGCGCAAAAGTACACGATGTCTACGAAGGAGTTCCCTTCCCCCAGGCAGTGGTGGCTCCTGAACAAGGAATCGTAACTAAATACGGAAGAAGAATCAAACCTCCACTGAGATACTTGGAAACTTAAAAAACAACGGGGGGGCACCTGTGGTGGTATGAACACACACCACCACACAAGCTTAGAAGCGCCACCTCATAGCCTCAAAGCGCCAGTACTAAACGACCAATAATCAGAGCTAAAGTCTGGCGCTGGGGTGCCGGACCGAACTTTATAAGCAGCCTGCTTCAAACAGTCAGGCAACGTCGATAGAAACCTCCGTAAGTATAGCACAAGCCTAGACGGCGAAAAGTCGGCACCTCAGTCTTAGCCAATCGGAGACCTGGACGGGTAGAGTCAGCCTCCAGCGAGGCCTATATAAACAGCCGCGCAGACAGCGGAGCCTCAGTACACTCGCAGCGTCCCTGATATTGACACTAAGTCTCGACGCTCCGCCAGCACCTCACCCGTGGCCTTCACCGCCTCCTCGACTGCCAGCCGCCACGCCTTGTTGCTTGCTAGACGCACCAGTTCCCTGCTTGCGCCTCTGGTACTCCCTGGTCGGACGCTCTACCAGCAGCAGCCCCACCGGTCTGCTCTCGTCCTCCAGCTACGCAGCGGCTGCCCGACAACCGTCGGTCCGCCAAGACGTCATCGGTTGCTGTACTGCTCGACTGCCATATTCCCTTGTGCCATTATTGTCGGCAATCTTCATAATAATACGGCGTTTATTCCAGTTGTGTTTTCCTCACCTTGCCGGTTCGTTTGCACCTCAGGCACTCACTTCGGGCAAAGATATTTCACAAGTCAATAGATATTCACAAGTCTACCCGGAGTGTAAAGCAGCCTGAGGGAGAACACCACAGATAGTTGAATGAAAAATGAAAAATATCATCTCTTGGATATTTTATATTTCAAGAGATGGCTGACAACTTATGAAAAATTCAAATACTACTAAAACATTCTTCGGAACTCCTAAACTATTAGTTGAATCGAAGTAAGAAAAAGACAAAAAACGCTATTTCGGAGCAGATTGAAACACCATCGTAAATGGCAATCAAGTATTGAGAAAAGGTTAGTCACAAAGTTGTTTATAAAGAACAACGAGCAACACAGCACGCACATCTAGAAATGCGTAAACAAACTTACAAGCAAAAATGAAACTTTTGGCTTGTTCAGCATACAGATATAGCGATAATTGTTTCACGAGCGCTTCATTTCATTTGTCTGTTTATATTTTTCAATGTCTTCTATTCACATAAATGCCCACCGGGGTCGTGTTAGATCTATTTTTGAATCATTAAGCTAGCGCAATAAATATATTTATTTCTGGAATTTGGTTCAGAGTTAACTGATCGCAGAGCTTTAGGTAAAATGTGATGTGTCTTGAGGTTGTGCTTTTACGCAAAAAACAGAAATAGAAACCTATATATGCATATGTGTGTATATATGTACGAACATGTGCATGTGTGCACCAATACATAGACATACATATATACGTGCTCACACATACACATATATGCATGCACACTTACACACACATGTTCATTTATTTACGTATTGAAAATTAATAAAAGAAAAATACTAATAAACATAAAAAACAATTTTTCTCTTGCTACATCTAAAATGACAGTCAAGCTCTGTGTAATCGTAAGAAATAACCTGAGGAAAAATAAGGAATAGGAAAAAAGACTTCGAAAAACAAGTAAATGAAATGGTTTTTAATTTCCTAAAGAAATTTTAAGAAAACTCAAGATACCGTCGAGGAACAAAAAAAAATATTTCATATTCTCTCGGTATTCTCTGCAACATCATGCGGACATGGGTACATGGGATAAAATGGAGATACAGTGTAAGGTAAGCCAGATATCACTTATGAGTAGCAAATATCTAAAAAAAATTGGCAAAAATGAGTAAACAAATATACACTCAACATCAAAATCCAGAGCTTGTTCAACTTACGGTCAAAAGGATAATTACCACGATTCATATGCTCAAATTGCGCTTTATTTCACTAATTGTATTTTTCATTTTTCCGATTCACAGAAAATCACTTTCTATCACTTCCTGGGGAAGTGATAGATCTTTTTTTGAATCATTTCGCCAGTGCTATAAAATTGATTAACCGGATTTTTTTCACGTTAAAAAATCAATAGAAACATGTATATCTATTTATGTAGATATACATATACCTACCTATGTACATACACATATTAATTAATATATATATACTTGTTGAAATGAATATAAGAAAAAATATAAATATAAAATAAAAAGAAGAGCAAGGCGAAAATCGCTGTACGAATTGCCATTTTATTATTACAAATAGTAAAGTCTAAATGAATAAAATTGAACGTTTCGAACTAAACAGTTCATCTTCAGCAAAGAAAAGAATTCTGCGACGAAACAAAACGAAAATGAGAAAATTGAAACTACATTATGCAAAAGAATACTACAACATATACAGGAAAATAGTCGTAGATCTAAAACTAAAATATATTATACAAAATATAAATTAAAAACCTAAACTAATGATCATGTATTTGCAACGAGAAGAGGAAAATCACTTTGAGTATCATTTAGAGGGGGTCTGAGCGTATAGCGACTCGAGGATGCGAAATCAATCATATGAGGAGCCCCTGAAAGAATTTTAAAATGATTTACGGAAACAGGGACGTTACAGTTTTCCGCATGGGATCGAACAGAGAACAGTGTAGGAGAACCAAGTGGACGACCGGTTCTACAGCTGCGCCCAGCGGGCTCGGCTACTCTGTACATTAGAGTACGACAGGTGGAACCTATGTACTGTGATTCACAACGTGAACAACTAAACTGGTAAACCACAGAGGAGCACATAGCAGTGGGCAGCTTATCCTTAAAGCGGAAAAGGGAACCGATTGTGAAATTGTTGACTAGAATAGAATGAATTTTAAGTTGTGGAAAAAACTTGCTGATTAGGAGTTGAACCTCCAGATTTACCTTAATAGATTGATGGCCAAAGAAGGGAAGCTTTAAGAAAAACTTCTGTTGATCACATGATTGGAGTGCCGGCGTTTGATCATAAATTTTAGATAAAAATTTACCAATGTGATTATCGATAGTTAACAAAGAAAAACCATTTTAAGAAAAAATTGTAGTAAAAGGTCAAATTCTTGATGTAAAATTCGGAAGCTAGAACAAACTTTAAACGCTCTATGTATGAGAGTTCGAATGCCGCAGAGTTTAAAACGGGTCGCACAGAAGCTAAAATAACTAGTACCTAAGCCCGAGAAAGTGCCTTTCCTATAAACAGAACATTGGAAAGTATTATCGATTCTGCTAACATTGACATCCAGAAACGGTAAACGGCTATTCGTTTCATCTTCCCTGTTAAAATTAATATTATTATGACGAGAATTCAAATAGCTGAAAAAAAGGTCCGCGTGAGATCTCTCTTTGAATAGAACAAATGTATCGTCAACATACCTTTTGTAAAAAACCGGTTTAAAAAGATTAGGACAGTCATTTAACCAGCTTTCCTCATGATGGCACATAAAAACATTTGCGAAAGTTAGACCGAGAGGTAAGCTCATGCCCAATCCGTCTACCTGCTGGTAATATTTGTTGTTGAAGATGAAAAAGCAATTGCAAACAGCCAGTTCTAACAGTTTCTGCATAATCTTACGGGAAAACCCCATGAATACCGAACAACTGGCTGTTTGCAATTGTTTTTTCATCTTCAACAACAAATATTACCAGCAGGTAGACGGATTAGGCATGAGCTTACCTCTCGGTCCAACTTTCGCCAATATTTTTATGTGCCATCAGGTAGCTTTCAAACCACTGAGTGTCTATTCCGAGGTTGGAAATTTTTTGTAGAAGTTTCTTATGCTCAACACTGTCGAAAGCCTTGGAGAGGTCAAGCAATAGTAGGAGAGTTAATTTGTTTTTAGTCAATATCATTGTAAATTTTTTTCTGTTATATTTAGCCGGGCGTCTTGAGTACTGGTATTCCTTCTGTAAGCGTATTGATTGCGGTGAAGTAGATATGACTCGTCTATGTAAGACGAGAGCTGGTTTATTATAACTTTTCCTAATATTTTGAACTTAACAGGCAGGAGACTGATTGGTCTGTAGTTTGACGCCATGTCGATGTCACCAGATTTATGTAATGGCTTAATAATGGATAGTTTCCATTGATCGGGAAATTTGTTTGAGCGAATGAGGGGTGCTGTGACAGGAAAGCTGTCTTTTATATATTGGAGGCTAATGATATCATGTTCAGTCGCTTTAGCATTTTTTAGAAGGTATAAGATTCTTCGTATCTTTATGACGCTAACTGGCTTTGGTCTCCATTTGTTTCTAGTATTTGGCGATGAAACATCGCTCAGATTTGCACCTGTAGATGTGTCTGAAACTGCCCTAGACACTTCATTGAAAACATCTTCGCCAACTTTTGAGAAGAAAATGTTAAAGTCATTCGCCGTGTTTGAGGGGTTGTCAAAAGTGCGTTTGCAGTCTGAATTTTTAAACTCAGCAACTTCTCTATTGATTTTCCAAGTTTTTTTTTGTTTTATTTTGCCGCCAATAGTTCTTTGTGGAAGTAGTCTCGTTCTGCTTCCCCAACTTTTCTTCGCAGGATCTTCTCGTGATCTTTACATAACTTTCGAAGTGCACTGTCTGATTTATTCAGTTTGTACTCACGCTGCAAATTTCTTTTAGCTTTGCTCAACTGTTTTATCTCGTCTATTATCCACTTAGAAATTATTGGACTAAATTTCTTCTTAGTGAAAGGTGCGCATTCGTTAAGGGCTGATACGAAATTTTCATTGAAAGCAGAAACTTGTAGATTGACATCATCGGTGTTTTCCATGCTCTGAAATTCACTCCATCTGTCGAATAGCTATTCTTGAAATATTTCAGGGGAGTAATGGTTTTTCATGCGATAGGTAATCTAACTAGATTTCTGTTTCTCTTTTGCAATATTGATTAGACATTCTACCGAATGGTGATCAGAAAAGGACGATAAGATTTCTGTGCTGAGTACTGCCAGGGAATTGTTTGTAATTGCTAGGTCAAGAAGAGTTTTTGAAGTTGTAATATAGCGGGAAATGTGGGTTATTAGTTAGACAGAACAAAAGTTGGCAACGCTCGTGATGGCAACACCACAGTTAGTCCCTCATTGGTCTTAGTCCTGACAACAGTAAATGTTGGCTATGTGTGTTATATATAAGTTACTCAGTTTCGGCTGAGTGCTTATTCTAATTACTTCTAACTACTTACTACTAACTCTTACTCACTTCTTTCCTAAATTCCATACTATCTTTCGCTCTAATCCCACTGGCCATGCCTGATAGTTGAGTATATAGAGTGAAGACGATATCTCAGCGGTGAGTGAACTATTTACTCTATGTGTTATTGATATGATGTTATGCCTATTGATGATTGCTAGGTTGTTAGCTCTATGGTGAAGCCTAGTGTAGGATTGCTATGTTCTGTGAATAGGCTACCAGTGATCCACCATTTCTACTAATATTATAATAGGCAAGTTATAATACTGGCGACGAGGATTTTGGTAGAATTACTGGGAGAGGCTAGACAGGACTAGTGAGGGAACTCTGAATTTATCTAGTGATTTTTTTATTTGTATTGTTTATTTTTGTTTTCTACAGGGTGTAGTAAACTAAAGTTCAATATGCCGATGCTAGGTTCAGTGAGAGAGTTCAATCCCTTGGACGAGGAGTTCTCGGAATATGAGACACGTCTGAACTGTTGTTTATTTTCATATCACTAAGTCAGAAAACAGTGAGAGAGCCCCCACATTTATTGCTCTAGTTGGTCCAAAGATTGCTAGGTTAGTGAACGACCTGGTGTCACCCAAAAGAACCTTGTATGCTGCTTACGATGAGATCTTGGAAGCGTTAAGACAGCATTTTAACGCCAACACGCAACCAGATGTTTGAGAGGTTCCGGTTCCATAAACGGAACCAGAAACAAGGGAAAAGCATTACTGATTTTGGAGCTAGCTTGAGAAGACCCTTTCTCACACCTGAAATTTCAAAAAGGAGGTGTTAAAAGAAACGCTACTGAATAGATTTATATTGGGAGTGACCAATATGGAAGTACAAAATAGTTTACTGAATGAAGCCGGCCTGACATGGCAAAAAGCCGTGGATCTAGCCACTGCCAAAGAAACCACACTGAGAGAAACAGTGGTGTTGAGGCAACCTAACTCTATTTTCAATGCTAGTCAGATTAGAGTACAGCAAATTGCTAACAAGCCTCAGGGCAAGACTCAGGCACAAGCTAGCCCCAAATCAGCGTGCAGCGGCTGTCGTAATTTGCACTGGCGTACAGATTGCCCCTATAGAGACAGTGTTTGTCATGGTTGTGGACAAGAAAGATTATCTTAACAAATTTTGCTTTAAATATAAAGGTTTACAATCTGCTAAAGGCAACAAAAATAGTTTTCTCCATGCTATGCATGAAAAAAAGGGGAAGGAACACCACTCTAACCCTAGTAGAACTGGCAATAAAACCAGTGCAGACTACCCAGTTTCTAATCAAGGGTGTTATGGAGAAATCTTTGCGGTAGCCGAGGAAATTAAACCCCCATTAAAAACAAAAATATTGCTAAACAGCATTCCCCTGGAAATGGAGGTAGACACAGGTGCTGCCAGGTCTATCCTTTCAAAAGCTGCATACTGTAGGTTGCCCACCAAGACAAGACCCGAGTTGAGTTGTTAGGCGTAGGACTTATGGAGGAGCTGAACTAGTAGTTTGTGGGGAGATTAGGACTAACATCCAGCGTGAAGCTAGTGGTAGGGTTCCTCAGCTAGCAACTATTGTAGTTGTAGACAGGGAGGGACCAGCATTGCTAGGTAGAGACCTGATTGACTCCTTAGAGTTACCTATAGTAGCCAATAGCGTGCATATGCTTATTACTCAACCAGAAGAGCTAGGGCAAAAATTTCCCATCCTTTTCAACCAGGCCTAGGCTGCTTAAAGGTGAGCGTCACCCATCCGGACCTTTTTCTTTATTATTGAACCTAGAGCAATGAAACTCTGTATACTGATTGTAAATGTAATTTAGAATCGTTTATCTTCCATTAAAAAAATGTAATTTTCCCCATAGAAAACGAGATATTCATAGAAAACGAGATTTTTGTTTTTTGCTCAAAAGTCATCTCCTCCGACAGTTTTTGAGCTACAGTAATGATTTTGGTATCATCGGATGCGAACAGACGTGGACATTCCGAAAAGCCTCATGCAGTTCCCCAAATTTTCAATTTCGATAAAAAATGAAAACAATAGAGAGCAAAATTTTTTTCGAAAAATGTGGATTTCTGACGTCATAACTTTTGATCAAAAATAATTGTAAAATTGCTTAAGACTTTTTGAAAAACCCTCAGCTATCGCATCCAATGATACAAAATCTTTACTGTAGCGTAAAAACTGTAAGAGGAGATGCATTTTGAAACCCCCCATTCCAAACCTCCAAAAAAAGGCAAAACAAGGACACGTAAACAATTTTAATTAAAATTAAAAAAAAACTTTGGTTCAGGTTAGACCCTTGAAATCACACAGTAATAAAGAGACAAAAGAGATGACATAACAACGTCGCACCGTAAAGAAAGAGCCAAGGGGGAGGTGTAACATGATAAAATACCAGTTCCCCCTCCCCTCCCCCCATTCTTCAAACGCCCGTAGAGGGCGAACGAGTGAACGTACGAGTCTCATTTTTTCCCAAGATGTACCTGACCTCTTACACTTCCTATTGCAGCAATAATCTTCATTTATCCAATTGTCTCAAAATCCTGTAATCCTAGGGGGGACGCTCTCCTTGAGAGAAGAACTTTCAAAATTGAAGTTGACCCTACTGTAACACCTAAATTTTGTAAGGCCAAGAATGTGCCTTGCTCACTTAGACCTAAGGTGGAGGCAGAACTAGATAGACTGGTACAGGAAGGTATCCTCACCCTTGTACAGTACTCTAGATGGACAGCGGCTATTGTTCCCGTGCTCAAGGCTGTTCAAAGCATCCGAATCTGTGGGGACTATAAGTTGACGATGAACCGTGCCACTAGGTAAGGTACTTACCCTATCCCCAGGGTTGAAGATTTCCTTAGCAGATTAGCAGGAGGAGTTATATACTCCAAGCTAGAAATGTCTCATGCATATGCCTAACTACCCTTGGATGAAGAATCTAAGGAACTTACCATGATCAACATCCGCAGAGGTCTGTTTACTTATAATAAATTGATCTTCGGAATTGCTTCAGCCCACGGAATCTTCCAGCATGTCATGGGTGGACTATTACGGGGCTTCCCAGGAGTGTTCTGTTACCTGGATGACATGCTCATCATTGCCACTAATGAGCAAGAGCACTCTAAGCGTCTCCATTAAGTCTTATCCAAACTATAGGAGGCAGGGCTAAAACTGAAAATGAATAAATGTCAAATAAGAGTGTCACAGGTATCCTACCTTGAATATCAAATCGACAAGGATGAGTTGCTCCCCACTTCAGAGAAGGTAACAGAAATTCGGAATGCACCAGTTCCTACTAATGTAACTCAGCTGAGAGCTTATTTGGGGTTGCTAAACGTCTACAGGAAATTTCTAAAATCATCTGCAACTATTACATGTTAGAGCCCCTAAATACGATATTGAGGGATAAAACTCCTCGGAAATGGGATGCAAGTCAGGAAAGAGCATTCCAGAAATCTAAACAAGCCCTCCTAGACTCCTAGACCTCGATCCATTTTGACCCAAACCTACCCATAATGGTAATGGCTGAGGGTGGTGCGTATGGTATTGGAGCTGTGTTGTGTCAACTGATTGATGGAATTGAACGCCCCACCTATTTTGCCTCCCGAACTCTAACAGCAACAGAGCGTAACTACTACCAGACTGAGAAAGAAGTCCTGGCTAGGGTGTTTGCACTTCGGAAATTCCATTGCTACCTGTGGGACAAGACTTCAAAGTGATCACCGACCACAAACCTTTACTATTACTATTTGATCCGGATAGAAGCATCCCTCCGATGGCACACGGGCGCATTCAAAGGTGGGCTCTACTGCTGCAATCCTTCAAGTTCACCTTGCGTCACCGGTCGGGCGTACTGTTGGGCATAGCTGATGCTCTCAGCCGACTACCCTCGACAACCCCCGAGGAAGCCACACCCATTCCAGCGGAATGGACGACCCTATTAAACTTCCTTAAGTCAGCTCCGGTCACCAGCACCCACATTCACGACGGCACCCTAAGAGACCCAATACTTTCGAAGGTATACAAATACTGCCAGGTAGGTTGGCCTTCGACGGTGTCAGGCAGCGCAAGTGGTTTCGAGTCCAGTTTTCATTAGTTACCCCTAATATTAGAAATTTTCTTTATGGGTTCAGCTCCCTGCACCCGTGCTAGGTCTGTTTCCTCACCCCGATGGCGCATCTGTGCATTTAATTTAGTTAGCCCTTAAGTGTCATTTGTATTGTATTCCAATATTCTAGCATTAGTCTGATTACCTAGCTGAATAGCATAAATATTTTACATGTAGTTTTGCGCATAGTTGTCGTGTTGTGCGGTAGCTCATGTTTGTACATACTATTTTTGCAAAGAGGAAATAAATCACTGCCTTTGCTGAAATGTATCTATGTGTTTAAGAGGCACTGTAAAGAGATTAAGCAGTTAACTATGCACATCCTGAGGTCAAAAGAATTTCCTATTTCCTTTTTGATACAAGCTTCAGTCTATTACGACACCTCGCCTGAAAAGGGGCTTAAGGAACCACCTTGGGAAGGCAAACTATTCCGCATAGTTTGTCGCAAGGGAAGGCGCTGTCGTAGTTTGACGTAAGAGCCCTAACGAACTGATTACGGCGCAGACAGTTGTTCGCCTCTCTAACGGTACTGCCGTAGATCGGCACAAACAGAAATTACTTCTGTTGCCCTAGCGGACTAATCACGGCGTAGGCGGTACCCACAAAAACCTCACTCTAACGGTACCACCGTAGTTCGGCACAAACAAAAATTACTTCTGTTGCCCTAGCGGACTAATTACGGCGTAGGCGGTACCCACACAAACCTCACTAACGGTACCGCTGTAGTTCGACACATACAGAAATTACTTCTGTTGCCTTAGCGGACTAATTACGGCGTAGGCGGTACGCACAAGAATCTCAGGAGGGGCAGCTGCGCGGAAAAGCTAGCGCCCCGGAAAAAGGTTGCTGCACAGAAGACAGGCTCTTTCTCACGAACTCTAACGTCGACCGCACGACGGTATCGACAGACGGTAACTGGGGACCCCGACCTCGCTCTGTACAGTAGGAGGAGAGACGAATTTTCCACACAAAATGGCTGTGTGCTCAGGGGAGCAAGAATTATTGTACCCCAAGCCCTCAGACAAGCCATTGTGAATGATCTTCACTCTGGCCTCGCAGGATCATATAGGATGAAGGAACTAGCTCGCAGCTACGTATGGTGGCCCAATTTAGACAAAGACCTAGAAGAAACAACTAAAGCTCATTTTACACTAGCGGTGTGAAGCGACGGTGAACCTGCTGCAGCTCTTCCCGCGAGAGGATTGAGCGTCAGTGCACACAGACTTGCTATTACATTGCCGCTCAATACGACGCTTCTTCCCCAGAAACATCAATCGCCGCTATTGCATTTGCAATACTGTCAGAATAATGTGCAGAACAATTTGCAGAATAGTTACAGGATAATTTGCAGAAGTACAACGCTTATATTAAAAAAAATTAATACCACCCAACCACCTTCAAAAAACACTGAAAATGGAAAGAAAAAATAAATATCAATTACTATTTTGTACGTGTACTTTTTTTTACTTTTTTTCAATTTGAATAATCTTCTAATGGCACCCGCCGAATGTTTTCGTTAATTTGAAATGCTTTTCCTGAGACCAATGTATATTGTGCAATTTTAATTACACTGTAATTGATTATACGTTTACATGGGCTGTGCATATTTCTTCGAATTTCTGAATAGGGAGAGCTGTTTCCTATCATGGCATCTCAGTGTTTGAACTTTCAATTTAACCATTGCAAAATCATAATTTGGGAAGTGAGGTGCTATACTTTTATAAGCATCTTCTCTGGACACTCCGTTTTTATACTCTGGGAGCTTAACGTTCCACAAACATGGAAATTCTTAATATTTTTCGATAGGAGTTTTAATTTTTTCTTTGCTCCAAAGTATGTAAACCATGATTACAGATGTTCTCTATAGTCTCAAGTGCAACTGAACGCTGTTGACTGGCAGTGCACACCGCCAATATTTAGCATGCTGAATGTTGCCGCTCCTTACCGTGAGCGTGGCAGTAAGGTTCATTTTGCATTGCTGTGGGCGGAGCTTATTTGACTGGCGGGATGGAGCGACGGTGTGAAGCGCGAAAAAACCGTCAATGTAAAAGGTCCTTAAGTTATGCAGCGAGTGCCTGAACACTCGAGCTGCAACGACGAAAAATGCTGAATAACAATAACAGTAGTACTGACACATCAATAGTAATACATAGAGCGAATAGTCACTCACCTCTTGATATCTCTAAACTCAGTAACTCAATTAACAAACATGTGGCCAGTGAGAGTAGAGCGGAGATAGATTGGAATATATAGTAAAAGTAGAGCAGAGTTAGTTGTAGGCAGTTAGAGAATATTAGAGTAAGTACTAACCACACTTTGATAATATATACACACGTAGCGTCAACATTTACTGTTTAGTTGACTGCGACCAATAGAAGACTGGCTGCGATTGTTGCCGCCACGAGCGTTGCCAACTATTGGTCTGTCTAACTAGAACTTACATTTCTCGCTAAATTACACCCCTCCCTTCTTAATTACGAACCCTCCCCCTTAATGGATGTAGTCAATCTTAACAATCCATTCTCACCACAGGCTTCCGAGCTCGGTTAGACCTGCGTGAGATGCTAGCACTTGGAGGCTCGTGCATCCTTGCCTCCTGGATGGGAATTGAGTAGTCAGGTGTTTCTGGGGCCTGTTCATTAGTCGGAGGTGGTGGGTTTGACTTATGAGCAGGTTGTGGAATCAACACGGTTTCCTCAGTAAGTTGTTCCATGGATTCAGGGATGGCGTTCGAGCAGGTAATAACTTGGTCTTGGTGTCGACGAACTACCTCTCCCCCCTGCAGTTGGCACTTGTAGGACACCGGGCCCGTTTTCTCAAAGGTAGTAGCAGGGGTCCATTTTGGGGAACCCAGTGTGAATTGACGAACCATCACAGGTGACTCCGGCGGAATGTCAACGGCGCAAGACCTTGGGTGGTATCTTTTCTGAGCGTCCTGGCGTTGAGCGACTTTGGACGCGATTGCTTCTGACGGCCAAAGTAGATCAAGACGAGAGCGAACTTTCCTGCCTAACATCAGCTCGGCGGGCGTAACACCTGTTGTCGTGTGATGTGTTGATACCGTCGATTGTCGATACCGTCGTACGGTCGACTTGAGGGTTCGTGGAAAAGGGACTGTCTTCTATGAAGCTTCCTTTTTCCGGGGCGCTAGCTTTTCTGCGCAGCTGCCTTTCCTGAGGTTCGTGTGGGTACCGCCTACGCCGTAATTAGTCTGCTAGAGCAACAGAAGTAGTTTCTGTATGTGCTGAACTACGGCGGTACCGTTTAAGTGAGTTTTGAGTGGGCATCGCCTACGCTATTTTTAGTCCGCTAGGGCAACAAAAGTGGATTCTGTTGGTGCCGAACTACGGCGATACCGTTTGGAGGACGAGCGACTGTCTGCGCCGTAATGAGTCCATTAGGGCTCCTCAGGAATATACCCTGATTCGCTGAACTGCGACAGCGTCTTCCTTTGCGACAAACTATGGGGAATAGTTTGTCCCCCCAAGGTGGTTCCTTAAGCCCTTTCTTAGGCGAGGTGTCGTAATAGACTGAAGCCTGTATCAAAAAGGAGAAAGGAAACTCTTTTGACAGCAGGATGTGCATTCTTTACTGCAGAATCTCTTTGCAGTGCCTCTTACATACACAGATACATTTCAGCAAGAACAGTGATTGATTTACTTTTGCGAAAATAGTGTGTACAAACATGAGCTACCGCATAACAAAGTACAACACGCAAAATTACATTTAAAATATTCATGCTATTCAGCCTGGTAATCAGACTAATGCTAGAATACTGAAATACAATACAAATGACACTCAAGGGCTAACTAAAGTGAATGCGCAGACGCGCCATCGGGGTAGGGAAACAGACCTAGGCCCCGTACAGAGAACTGAACACATAAATAAAATACTCAAGATTATGGGTAACTATAAAAAACTGGACTCGACACCACTTGCTGCCTGACACCGATAGTTGAACAGAAACCTGTCCAGTGCTAGGCGTAGGGGTTCCGTTGACTTTCGTATATTCTTCTTGAACGTTTGTACCATGCGCTTTGCCAGGCCATTAGTTAAAGGGTGGAATGGTGCGCTTGTAATATGCCGCACACCACATGCCTTTACAAGTTCTTGGAATTCAGCCGATGTGAAACACATTGCGTTTTCCGAAACCATTGTTACCGGGTATCCAAACGTTGCAAAAGTGTGTTTCAGGCACGAGATCGTTTTGCTAGAGGTTGTAGAGGTTTTGAGCAAGAGGTTTCAACCCACTTAGAGTGTGCGTCCACGATCACTAGATAGTATTTCCATCCATTGGGCTCGCGTAGTCGATGTGTATGCGATGCCAAGGCTTCGCGGGCTATTCCCACGGATGGAGTTCAGCTTTCGTCGGTGCAGCTCGAGTGCTCAGGCACCTGCTGCATGACTTAGTCGTTTCTTCTAGATCGTTGTCAAGAAGAAGCCACCACACTTAGCTGCGGGCTAGGTCCTTCACCCTGGATGATCCTGCATGGCCAGAGTGAAGTTCATCCACAATAGCTTGTTTGTGTGTCTGTGGGCTTGGGACACAATTATTCTTGTTCCCCAGAGCGCACAGCCATTTTGTGTGGACAATTCGTCTCTTCTCCTAATGTATGGAGCGAGGTCAGGGTCACCAATTACCGTCGAAGGTCAGCCTACCTGGTAGTATTTGTATACCTTCGAAAGTACTGGGTCCCTTACGGTGCCATCGCGAATGTGGGTGCTGGTGACCGGAGCTGACTCAAGGAAGTTTACTAGGGACGTCCATTCCGCTGGAATGGGCGTGGCTTCTTCGGGAGTGGTCAAGGGTAGACGACTGAGAGCATCAGCCGTGCCCAACAGCACGCCAGTCCGGTGACACAAGATGAACTTGTAGGACTGCAGCAGTAGAGCCCATTTTTGAATGCCCCCGGATGCCATCGGAGGGATGCTTCTACCTGGATCAAATAGTCCTAGTAGGGATTTGTGGTCGGTGATCACCGTGAAGTCCTGTCCCCACAGGTAGCAATTAAATTTTAGGAGAACAAAAACTATGGTCAATGCTTCTTTCTCAGTCTGAGAGTAGTTACGCTCTGTTGCTGTTAGAGTTCGGGAGTCAAAATAGGCGGGGCGTTCAATTCCATCAATAAGGTGATACAGTACCGCTCCCACACCATACGCACTACTGTCAGCCACTATCACTTTGGTTAGGTTGGGGTCAAAATGGATCAAAGTCTGGGAGTCTGGAAGGGCTTGTTTAGACTTCTGGAATGCCCTCTACTGACTTGCATCCCATTTCCAAGGAGTTTTATCCCGCAGTAAGGCATTTAGGGGCTCCAACATAGATGCAGATTATTTTAGAAATTTTCTGTAGAAGTTGAGTAACCCCAGGTATGCTCTCAGCTGAGTCACATTAGTAGGAGCTGGTGCAATGCGGATTGCTGCTGTAGGGTTTGGGGTTTCCGGGTACAATACGGTAGTTCTTTCCCTGGGGTCCTAGCTAGTGTCTCACAGACAGGTTCGGTTCTAGAGATCGTTTCAGTTTCTTTTGCGTAAGAAGGGGGAGGTAGAGTGACACTCATATCGCGATGATACTTTATTGGAGTGATGTGCTGAGATATACAATGTACGGTACATAGGCGGGCAGCGGCCCAACACCGCTGTGCAACGAGCACACGCCGCAAACTCGGCGGTGTCTGCTCTCGACTGTCTTCCTACCTGACTGCCTGATATTACAGCGCGTTATATAGGTATGCGGATATCAGGTGGGCTTTCCCGTAGTGATAACAACACAAGAATAACAACACAAGAAATCCCGACCCGACACTGCTACCTTCTTTGCAGTGAGTTGCAATCCATCCTTGTCAATCTGATATCCGAGGTAGGATACCTGTGATACTCCTATTTGGCATTTATCCATTTTCAGTTTCAGCCCTGCCTCCTTTAGTTCAGGTAGGACCTGATGGAGACGCTTAGAGCACTCTTGCTGATTAGTAGCACTGATGAGTACATCATCGAGGTAACAGAACACTCCTGGGAGGCCCTGTAATAGTCCTTCCATAGCACGGGGAAAGATTCCGGGGGCCGAAGCTATTCCGAAGCTCAGTCTATTATAAGCATACGGACCTCTGTGGGTGTTGATCACCGTGAGCTCCTTAGATTCTTCATCTAACGGTAGTTGGGCGTACGCCTGAGACATGTCTAGCTTGGAGTATATAACTCCTCCGGCTAAACTGCTAAATAAAACTTCCACCCTGGGTATAGGGTAGGTATCTAGCCTAGTGGCGCGGCTTACAGTTAATTTATAGTCACCACAGATTCGGATACTTTGATCAGCCTTGAGCACGGGAATAATAGCCGCTGCCCATCTAGAGTACTGTACAGGGGTGGGGATTCCTTCCTGTACCAGTCTCTCTAGTTCTGCCTCCACCTCAGGTCTGAGTGAATAAGGCACATATCTTGCCTTGCCAAATTTTGGACTTATATTAGGGTCGATCTCAATTTTGAAAGTTCTTCCCTTAAAGCAACTTAGGCCTGGTTGAAAAAGGTTGGGAAATTTTTGTATTAGCCACTCTTGTTGGGTAACAAGCTGATGCACATTGTTGGCTACCATAGTTAACCCTAGGGAGTCAATAAGGTCTCTACCCAGCAAGGCTGGTTCCTTCCTGTCTACAACTACAACAGTTGCTAGCTGAGGAGCCCTACCACTAACTTCACGCTGGATGTTAGTCCTAACCTCCCCACAAACTACTAGTTCAGCTCCCCACTAAGTCCTGAGCTTAACATCAGAAGGTCTCAACTCGGGTCTTGTCTGGGTGGGCAACATACAGTACGCAGCTGTAGAAGGGATAGACCTGGCAGCACCTGTGTCTACCTCCATTTCCATGGGAATATTGTTTAGCAACAATTTTATTCTGATGGGAGGTTTCATTTCCTCGGCTACTGCGAATATCTCTCCATAGCACCCTTGATTAGCAACTGGGTAGTCTGCACTGGTTACATTACTAGTTCTATTAGGGTTAGGGTGGTGTTCCTTCCCCCTTTTTCATGCATAGCATGCACAAAATTATTTTTGTTGCCTTTAGCAGATTTTGGCTCTTTTGGTTCGGAGCAGCATATTTTAAGATGACCTTTTTGGCCAGAAGCATGACAAACACTGTCTTTATAGGGGCAATCTCTACGCCAGTGCAAATTACCACAGCCGCTGCATGCTGATTTGGGGCTAGTTTATGCCTGAGTTTTGCCCTGAGGCTTGTTAGCAGTGTGCTGTACTCAAGTCTGAACAATATACAAAATAGAGTTAGGTAGTCTCAACAACACTTTTTCTCTCATTTGAGTTTCTTTGGCAGTGGCTAGATCCACGGCTTTTTGCCATGTCAGGCCAGCTTCATTCAGCAAACAATTTTGAATGTCACTACTGGCCACACCTTAAATGAATCGGTCCAGCAACGTTTCTTCTAGCACTTCCTGTTTGAAACTATTCGTGCTCTCAATTAGCTATATTTGTCTTTTTTGTATGAGTTTTTGTGTGTCAGATAGTGGTGAACAGCCAGTTCCTAGAGCATTCAATGATGCTTCTGGCAACCGGCGAACAACCTATATCGAGTCAGGCTAGCCTTAGTGAATTTTCTGGTGCTCCCTCCAGCGTGTATGCTGCATTGTGATGCTAGGAATTTGATAACTTATATTATGTAAATTAAGGTAGCAAGTACTAAGATGAAAGTGCCTGTGTGAAGTTGTAGATTGTAACTATAAAAATGACTGCGGCCAACATTTTGCTGGGAGTGAGAATAAATTGTTGAACTGGCGCCTCATAAGATGTGAACAGCTAGTTAGTACTATCAATTTCGGACACTTTGACAGTGCATAGCTCAGATTTTTGCTAAAAAATAAAAGATATTTTTTGACTGTCAATATTGTGTTGGCTCCTCACCCATGAGCTGTGCTGAGCAAGTTGCGCCAGTCAGTAGGGTGGAAGCCTAGAGCGAAAGCGCATTTAAAGCAGACTGAGAATGTGTCTAGAAATTTATGCGACCACTTGCCCATGTGACCTTGTGTACTCAGGGTGATATAAGCAAACACGTACTTGTTGCCCTGGGTACGGTTCACCTGTATTTCAAATTGAGCAATTGAAAATTTGTTGACATGAGTGATAGTCAGGCTATTTTCCTTGTTTAATACTATGATCAAATTTGAGTGCAGCTACATTTGAGCCCAAAGAAGTTCAGCAACTTCTAGGGAATTCACTCAACGTTATTCCAAAATGTGTAGGAACTTGCGCTGACTCATTTTAACCCCTTCCAGCGTTAGGCTGATCAATAAGATAGTCATTTTGATATTGGATAATTATGGCTGGTCTGCTGTATTCATGTATATAAATTTACTGTTCTAGGGCTTAATAAGCCGTCGTACTTGCCTGCGAAATTTATTGTAAATGCTGGTTTGCTGTTTCTGTTGTAGCGTTGCCTCTGCGTGAGAGACCTAACCCGTTCAAATCCCTTTATCACAGGTGAAGTAAAGAAAAATAATAGGATAGTCCTGTCATTTATGTAGATTGAAAATAGAAGACTTATATGGAGACGTGAGAATACCGTCCCCCATTCCTTGTGAGTATTAAAAAATAAGGCGTTGTCAGGTTGTCTTCCTGAGGCTTGTAAACCCGTGCCCACAGCAGCACTTCATTTATGTGAATTTCATTTATATGAAATTGCGATAAACACAGTATGCGCGAGTAGACTGTCCTCCTTTGATCCCATGTGTATGTTTACATAATGTGTTTTTTTACAATTCCTGTGTACTCCAAACAAAGTATAAAATTGTGTGTCCTATTTAGAGAGTCAATCCTTCTTCTGCCTCAGATATTCCAACACTTGCTTAATTGTTATGCATTTAGTCTCGACATTATTGATTCACTTCCATATATTGAGTCGCCATGAGATGTTATGAATGTGGAAGTGCCATATATATTGTTGTTGTTTCGGGTTGATTGGTGGATTTTGTATCATTGCTACTTTAACCCGATTGAACGGACAACAGCGGGAACTAAAGACTTGTTGACTCTTCAGGTTTATTAGGAGCCCGATGTCACCGTAAACTGCACAACAAGGATATTTTTAGGTTCAAGAACAAGACGAGAAATAACCGCATAATAAAGAAACTCCTAGTTCGAAAATATAGATGAGGAGTAACTGATTAAAGTACGAATAGCAACTAAATAATGCTAGAGCTAAGTAAGATATCCCAATGACAATGATCTATCACGCCAGTCTCAAGAGTCTGGTAGCTCATGTGTCGATTCATGTTGGCAAGAACTCTAGTTCCAGAAAACAACAATACGGATAGTACTCCCCGCTCAGAACAACTCATGAGGACTCATGAACATATCAATGATAATTGTCAAAAGCCAAACACATAACACAATGAGACAACTATTAGAATATCTGGGCAAAAAATGATCGACTTTCTAACTAGGGAACACATTTCTGTAAACACACACATGGGATCATAGTAGGACAGTCTACTCGCGCACACTAATTTTAATTACAGGGACTCGGTTTTAAAATTAGATCCAACGGTTTACACAAATTAAGTGCTACTGTAGGTACGGGTTTACAAATTTCAGGAAGATAGCCTGACAACATCTTATCTGTAATACTTACAAACAATGGGGGACGTTATTCTCACGCCTCTATTTTCAACCTACATAAATGAAGGGCTATCTTTTTAAATTCTCTAATCTACCTGTGGGAAAGGAATTTTGAAGGGGTCAGGTCTCTGATGTAGAGGCAACGCTACAACAGAAACAGCAAACCAGCATTTACACTAAATTTCACAGGCAAGCACGACGGCTTATTCAGCCGTAGAATAGTAAGGGTTTGAAATTTATGTACATGAATACAGCAGACCAGCCGTAATTATCTAATGTAGACATGACTACCTCATTTGTCAGCCCAATACTGAACTAGGTTAAATGAGCCAGCCCAAGTTCCTACACACTTTATAATAAGGCTGGGTGAATTCCCGAGAAGTGGCTGATATCAGCTTGAGTACATACATCACATGGGCAGTGGTTACAAAATTTCTGAACGTATTCTCAGTCTGCTTTAAATGCTTTAGCTCTAGGCTTCCACCCTACTGACTGGCGCAGCTTGCTCAGCATAGCTCGTGGGTGAGGAGCCGACACATTATTGACATCAAAAATGTATTTTATTTCCCAGCCAAAAAAATAAAAATGTGAGCTATGCACTGTCAATATAGGAAGTTCTGAGTATTAGCTAGCTGTTTTACATCTTATGAGGCACCAGTTCAACAGTTTATTCTCACTTCCAGCAAAATGTTGGCCGCAGCCATTTTTATAGTTACAGGTTACAGCTTCTCTTAGACTGCTGGCTACCTTAATTTGCATAAAACAATTTATCAAATTCCTAGCATCACAATGCAGCATACTGGCTGGAGGAAGCACAAGAAAATTCACAAAGGCTAGCCTGACTCGATATAGATGGTTCGCCGGTTGCCAGAAGCATCATTGAATGCTCTAGGAACCGGCCGTTCACCGCTACCTGACACACAAACAACGCACGTAAAAGAGACACATATGTGGCTAAATTGGGGGGTACGAATACTTCTAAATCAGAGTTCTTACACACACGATTACACTGATAACACGGAAAAAGACGAATCAGTGGGGGGAACGTTTCAACTCAACGGCCACAACCAGACAAAGACGCTACATTGTATTAGCGGACCAGCGCGGAAATCCGGGGCAATGTTGCCACAGACATTTTCAAAAATTCGCGTCTTGTAAGACGCGACAGTTGTTCTCTAGTACTAGTAGAATTTGCCAAACTGTTGAGCCTAAAACTATTGAGCCTTTTATTTTGAACCTAATAATCCCCCTATTGTGCGGTGATTTCTCATTCTCTTAGAACCTAAAAGTATCCTTGTTGTGCAGTTTTACGGTGACATCGGGCCCCTAATAAACCTGAAGAGTCTACGAGTCTTTGGTTCCCGTTGTTGTCCGTTCAATCTGATTGAAGTATTGAAGATATTGGATCCCCGGCAATCAGTGACATACAGACATAAGATTTCATTTTATTCGAGCAATTATTCACGACAATAAAGCAGTTTTGAGCTTTGTACGTTTTTTTCTAAAAAGCTCTCTCAGTTTCTGGAGCTTTTTTGTGGAACAAGCTTCCCCAGCATATCAAAAACTCTAAAGCTGGAAAAGAATTTAGAGTAAATGTGTCACGTCATTTTGCATCTCTGTCATAGCGCCTGCAGCATTTCGGTATAAACTTCCTATCTATCAGAAATTCTAATTTTCCTGAAATTTCTATTACAAATTTAGAAACTATTTCATTTTACGTTTGCTAAGCGATTCGTATATTCATCTTACTTATTTCTGTCGACAACAATGAGCACCACAGCCGTCAGTTCAATGCAGCAGAACGAACGTTCTTTCCTTAATTAGGAGTATTTCCTCATCTTTATTTGTTATTTCTTTCTCTTTTCTGTATTAATATTTAACGTCCGTATGACAAATATACCATGAAATACATTTTGTGTGTACACCAATAAACAGGTTTATAGATGTGAGGGTTGTGCAAAGTTTATAATGAATTAAATTTTGGCTAACGTTGTCTCGCTTTTTCAAAATCATTCTCGAATCATTCTTTCAAATCGGAAAAAACTCTAAATTTCTGTAATTAAAATTATCACTTTGGATCAAAGCCTAATCTACCTATATGTGTCAAATTTTGTGAATATTCTCCACTCAGATGTGATTTCCGGCCACAATGTTACTCCATTTTATCCCACGTACACATGTCCGTATAATGCTGAAGAATTGTGATGCTTCTGGACTATAACCTGATTTTTCTTAAAAAATTTCTGCGAAGAAATTAAAAACAAGTACATTTTTATGTTTTTCGAAGTCTTCTTTTTCTTTTAGTTATTTTTTTTGCGAAAAATTTCTTAGGATTACAGTGAGCTCAACTGTCATTTTCTGTGTAGTAGATGGTAGGTTGCTTTTATCTTTTATTGTATATATGTATTTTTTTTAAATATTTCATTTTCAATAAGTATATATATTAATATGTGTGTGTGTGTACGTGTGTAGGTATATATATATATGTATCTACATATATAGATATACATGTTTCTATTTCATTTCTTTACGCAAAACTATCCGGTTAATAAATTTTATTGCACCAGCGAAATGATTCAAAAATAGATCTATCACTTCCCCAGAGGGCGTTTCTGTGAATCGGATTAATGTCATATATAATTAATGAAATAAAGTGCAATTTGAGCTTATGAATCGTAGTAAAATTATCTTTCTGTCCGTATGTTGTACAAACTATGAATTTTGATATTGAGTATATATTTGTTTACCCATTTCTACCAATATTTTGTAGATATTTGTCAATCATGAGTGGTAACCGGCTTACACTGTATCTCGATTTTATCCCATGTACCCATGTCCGCATGATGTGGTGAATATCGAGAAGATATGGAATATGTTTTTGGTGGTGATAGGGCTTTGCATATTTTTAGGGCATATTTTTCATTTCTCATTCAACTATCCTTGACAGAGGTAGACTATTGGCACGCCACTTATGGTTTGTCTATTAGTACGCCTCGTATATTTTGTCAATTCATATGCCTCGTGTGGTCTATCTACTTGTACACCTGTTGAGATCCAACTTCAGTATATATATTTATTATTATATATGAGTTGTCGCAGTCGCCCATTAAATTGCTTCCGTCCCGTTTTCTATGTTCATGTGTTAACCGCCTTTGTAGAGCGACCGAGCAGTCCGAGCTCCTTCTTCTTGTTCTTGCCACCGTACCCGACGGACGTACAGTACATGCAGTTCCTAGATTACCTACTGTGTTTCTCTATCCCACACTCATACTTATAATCGTTTGCCGTACTCCATTATTCCAAGATGGAAAGAGGCCTCTCTGGTCTAACAGGTTATGGGCCCAGTAGCCTAACTTTTGATGGAAATGACGAAAGGTATGAGTTGTGGGAGGTGAAATTTCGGGCCTACCTAGACTTGAAGTCGTTGGATGCCGTTCTTGAGGACGAAGAATCAAGTCTGGATGTTGAGAAGAATAAGAAAGTTTTCTCCGAGCTTGTACAAAGGCTCGATGATGAAAGTCTCTCGTTGATTATCAGAGACGCCTATGGAGATGGAAGAAAATCCATGAAAATTCTGCGTGATCATTACCTCGGTAGCAGTAAACCGAGAATTATTTCTCTGTATTGCGAGTTGGCCGCACTGAAGATGAAAAATGGCGAGACGGTTACCGACTAGTTGCTGCGAGCAGAGACAACTGCATCCTACCTGAAGAAAGCCGGCGAAAGTATCAGCGATGGACTGATAATCGCCATGATTATCAGGGGATTGCCAGCTGCCTACAACGCGTTTTCTACTGTCATCACGCAAAGTGACAGTACAGAAATGAATTTCCAAAAATTCAAATCGTCTCTCAATAGAGAAGAGGAAACAAAGAAGACTCGACAAGGCTACTGTGAAAGTGAAGAAAGAGTTATGAAAGTGAAAGACTCTAAAATTACTTGTTACTTATGTGGTAAGTCAGGTCACAAGAAATCCGAGTGGTGTTCAAAGAAAAGAAAAATCGGTGGTGTTCAATTTGTAAAAGTGCATCTCATGATACTAATTTTTGCAGAAAGAGAGATACCGCGAAAGCGATGGCTACTGATAGCAAAGATGTGAAAAGCTCTTTTTGTTTTAGGTATCAACAGACTCAGAAAGTGCTTATGTTGTAGACAGTGCAAAGTTACTGGTGGATTGTGGAGCAACTGCTCACATTATCTGTGATAAATCTAAATTTGTATCTTTAGATAAAAGTTTTGATCCTAGAAAGCATTTCATTGAATTAGCTGATGGATCTAGAATGAACAATATTGTAGGTTGTAAGGGTGATGCGCAAATTACCTTAACTGATGCCAAAAATAGGAAACACAATGTTCTTTTAAAAAATGTTTTTTGTATTCCTAGTTTTAAGCAGAATATTATCTCTGTCCAAGCTGCTATTGATCAGGGTGCATCATTCAATTTCAATCAAAATGGTTTAAAGTTGTTTGCTTCAGATGGGAATGCATTTAATATTAAAAAATGTGGTAAGCTGTATTATTTAAATTCTGTAAGCTCTGTTGATTCTATTAATGCTGTTGGTGAACACACTCTGGAGGGGTGGCACAATATTCTTGGGCATTGTAATGTATAAGATGTGTTGAGCCTCGAAAATATTACTAAAGGAATGAAAATTACCAACAAGCATAATTTCGATTGTGAGATCTGTGTCCAGGGTAAAATGTGTCAATATTAGAGCAGAGACCCTGATGAAAAATCAAAGAAACCTTTAGAGCTAGTCCATAGTGACCTAGCTGGACCTATAAGTCCTATTTCTTTTGAAAATTCCATGTATGTCATGTCTTTTGTGGATGATTTTTCAGGTCTTATTTTTGTTTATTTTCTAAAGAGCAAAAGTGATTCTGTTGGAGCATTTAAGAAATTATTGGCTGATTCTGCTCCATTTGGCTCTGTAAAGCGTCTAAGAACGAATAACGGCACAGAGTATTCCTCAAACTTGTTCAAAGCTGTTGTCACGGAGAACAAAATAAAACATGAATTTTCAGCTCCGTACTCTCCCCATCAGAATGGAACTGCTGAGAGATCTTGGAGATCATTGTTTGAGATGGCTAGGTGTTTGTTGCTACATGCAAATTTGCCAAAAGAATTGTGGAATCATGCTGTAAGAACAGCTGCTTACATTAGAAATAGGTGTTTCAACAAAAGGACAGGCAAAACTCCTTTTGAGATGTTCACGGGAAAGAAACCTGACCTTTCCAATATGCACATTTTTGGATCAAAATGTTTTGCCATGGTTCAAAACCCAGGAAAGCTTGACCCTAGGTCAGAGCAGGGTATTTTTGTGGGATATGACCCGTGCAGCCCTGCTTACATGATTTATTTCCCTGAAAATTTTCAAATAAAAAGAGTCAGATGTGTAGTGAACCCTTAGCCGCACTTCAGCCTAATTTCATAAAATATTAAAAACTAACATCCTAAAATTAAATTATACAAATGTAATTATTTTCATAAATCTACAAGACAGAATTTATTCGTTAAAACCCAAAAGGTTACAAAAAATGTATTTCGAAAATATTTTCCGACTACGTTTCCGCCCGTCACTTCCGTTGGAAACAGTACGGAGAACCATTTCGCAAGTTCAGATGGCCATTTTCAGGCAGAGGCGTCATTCTCTTATTCAATTCTCCTGTGTCAGTGCTTGGGCCCCAGAGGGGCAATTGTAAGTATCAAGTGTTAATGTTAAGTGGTATTATGTCTTAACTTTCCTGTGTTGCGTCTTAACTTGTTCAGTGTTAGGGAGCGCTCGTTATTGTGTCTTAGGAACATTCACTGTGTTTATCTGTGCCGGTGTAGTTAGGCACAAGCTTCAAGTTCACTGCGCCATTTCGTCAGTGTTTTTTCCCTGAATTAATTTAGCCGTGCAAACTTGCATATTCACTTTAGCATCAGATCCCAATTGGAATTTGTTTAATTTTACGGTTCCGCACTGGTGTTTTCACCAGATCTGTTAGCCTTATATTTCAATTAACTTCTGGCAGTACAGTAGCTAGAATTTTAGTTATTTTATTTACTGTCGTGCATTGTGTAATTAAGTCGTGATTCAAACAAGTATGGAATTCTTTTCACTTTCAACACTCAACGTTTAAAGTCCAAAAATCTTAAGAAATAAAATAGGATATTGCAGCAAATCGCGTTTCTATTTTCTGTAGTACTCATTTTAAGTCAATTCACATAAATAATTGTTCCTTATAAATACCTAACTACATTTGACATGTCTTTCAGGAATAGAAGCAGTGTTCTTATGTTTCAATATTTTTCCATGAATTAATTGAGCCTTTTTTTAAATCACTGTAACTTTGTTCCCAGCTAAGTTGTTTTGACTTTCGTGTCTGTTTATGTGCTACTCCTTTTTATGTAACTTCTGCTGCAATTCTGGCTCGTCTAAATTATAGAGAACAAGAGTCCTCACCTTTTCTCATGCCATTTTATGTACATTATTTTACTTCTAGTTGTCAGTTCATACTCAGTCATGTTTTGTCTTTAGAAATTAGTTCCCTGTACGGGAAATTTAAATCTTCAGTCTCATGCTGAGTTGTAAGTGTAGTTTGCTTTTGACTCAAGTTACAACCGCCAACTGACAGAAGTTGGTTGGCTATTTTTGGAATACCTATAAGCCAAACCAGTATAATTAAATTCCATTAGCAAATGACATAACGATTATATACTCAGTTGTGTTGCTGCTTGTAATATCAGGATAGAGCTTATGACCAGTTGGTCTGGAACACTGATTCTGGTGTTAAGATGATTCAGGCTGCGACTCGGGCGCTAGAGTTGCGGACTGATTTTTATCACCAGACTTCTGCCATTGTTCTACCTGTTAATGTTGCAGTTTGCGCAGTCTCGCACATGTGTATGAATAGACTCGTTATTGTGCAAAATAATCCAGTCTACTCCTCCCTCACAGGATCGACTGGACCACACATCCATGCACTCACAAACACTTATGAAACCAAACCCTAACTTCTTAATTTAAGGAGCTTACCTCCTCCGAGTTCTTCTTCCAGTTGCTCCTCCTGTTCAAATTTCACTATACTGGAAGACCTGCATCCCTGCAGCTAAGCCTCTAAAATCTCCAGTTGAGACCATTTGGGCGAGAGTCCCCATCTCTTACCGTGTTTTCCCAACCGGTAACAAATTCCCTACTCAGCACTCAATTCACCACTCACTTAGTGTCGGAACCTCCCACACTTACACATCATCGACTTCACACTCCAGCACGCGCTTCACAAGCCCGGGCTGAACGAATCGTCTGAAGTCCCGCAACCTCCTCGGCGTGCAACCTTCTCCTCAATAAATCCCCATACCGGCGAGTGAAACTATTCTCTCATTTTCCCCCGGTGTTGGCTTGTGGTAATTTTTGTTGTTGATTGTAGACGCTTGAAATATTGCGTCCGAATACCGCCTAACTCCTTCTGAGTCAGAGGCTGTAATTCATTCATTTTGCAATTAATTGTGCTCTACCCAGAGCACTGGTGACCCGCCTTTAATAAGAAGAACATCTTCCTTGTCACTTGATAAATTCCTCAATATTCAACCTTTAAAAATATCATTCAGTTGTTTCCCCCACTTTGGGAGAACTTCATAGATGTGTCACATTCTGTGATAAAATTTCTAGAAATGTGGTGGGTGAGGATGAGTTCATTGCTGTAGATAACCCTGCTGAGCTGAAATAAAGTGAGAAGGCTGATAAAGCTGAGGCTTAGTTGAAACCTGGGACTGTCCCAGAAGTGATTCAAAATGAAAATCATTCAGATGCAGAGCCCACTAGAAGATTTCCTTTGAGAGAAAAGAAGCCCCCAAATTATTTAAAAGACTATGTTGATCCAGAGGTATTGGATATCACTAATAATTTTGTTGATTATTGCTACAGAGTGAGCAGTATCCCTAAGTCTTACTACTGAGGCAATTTCATTCCCAGATTCTGTTGCATGGCAGAAGGCAATGAGCAATGAGATGGCTGCACTAGCCGGTAATGAGACGTACGAACTTGTTGAAAAACCAAAAGATAGATCTGTTATTGGGGGACGATGGGTTTATAGTGTTAAATCAGGTCCCAATGACCAGGAAACTTTCAAAGCTCGTTATGTAGCCAAGGGATATTCCCAAGTAGCTGATGTAGACTTCACAGAAACCTTTTCGCCAACAGCACATCTAACTTCTGTTAGAATGCTGATGAATATTGCTGTGCAAAAGTCGTACATTGTGCACCAGATGGATGTGTGCACTGCTTATCTTCATGCAAAAATAGACTGTGATGTTTTTTTAGAACAGCCTGAGGGATTTGTTGAACTTGACAAAAATGGAGAGAAGTTAGTCTGCAAACTCAAAAAATCTTTGTATGGCTTAAAGCAAAGTGGCCGTAACTGGAACAACCTCTTGCATCATTTTCTTGTTGAACAAAATTTTGTTCAATCTCTCAGTGATACTTGTGTCTATGTGAGGGAAAGAGACTCTGGAGAAGTGATTATCATTGTATGGGTTGATGATTTAATTTTGGCCTCTTCTAACGCTGTTGTATTGAGTGAAGTAAAGTGTTCGTTGTCAAATAAATTCAAAATGAAAAATCTTGGACAAATTTCATGTTTTCTAGGCATTGAACTTGATGTGAAGCATGACTCAATTGAGATGAAGCAGTCAAAGTATGTTGAGAAAATTTTGTCAAAATTCAGGATGTCTGATTGTAAGCCTAAGTCTATTCCATGTGATCCCAGTGCCAACAAGCTTGATGTAAGCTCTGATTCTAGGAATTTGTGCGATCCAAAACTGTTCCGTGAGATAGTTGGCAGCCTGATCTACTTGATGACTTGTACTAGGCCTGATATTTGCTATGTTGTTACATTACTGTCGCAACATTTAACTTGTCCAACAAATGCTCATCTGAACTTGTGTAGATTTGTGTTGAAGTATCTTAAAGGTACTATTTCATATGGTTTGAAATTTGTGAAATCCGAGAACCCCGTGCAAATTACTGGTTTCTCTGACTCTGACTGGGGCGGATCCTCTGACCGGAAGAGCAAATCAGGATATGTGTTTAAGTCAACTAGCAACAGTTCACTGATATCTTGGAAGTCCAAGAAACAAAATATTGTTGCTCCTTCAAGCTGCGAAGCTGAGTATGTTGCCCTGACTTATGCTGTGTAGAAGGGAATTTTTCTCGAACAACTACTATGTGATATGGATGGATATGATGAACCTGTTGAAATCTATGTTGATAATAAAGGTGCTATCGACCTAGCCAAAAACCCTGTTCATCATCAACGCTCGAAGCATATAGACATAAGATTTCATTTCATTCGAACAATTATTCAAGACAATAAAGCAGTTTTGAGCTTTGTTCCTTCAGAGGAAAACATGGCTGACATGTTCACAAAGCCTGTTACTAGACAGTTGTCGGGTTTTGATCTTACGCCGTTGGGTGGTTGAATGTAAATATTAATTTTGAACGACAAGAACAAACTCGATCAATTCTCGAAGCGTAAGGGAAAATTATGAGAAGGAAAATGAAAACGTTTTTGGAACTCAGCTCGAATTCAGGCGGAATTTATTTGCAGAGGAAACCAGGAAAACTGGCTTGGGGTCTTGATCTCGGAGAGCTTGTCTAGGTGGGCAATCCTTGCCGGAGGACCAGGCTGGCATTGACGAAAGCCGGCACGCGATGGAGTAAGCAGGGTGAGTGAGTTGTATTTGGGAATTTGAGTTTGGCAATTAGAGATGATTGAGCGCAGGTCAGTAATTTAGTTCAGGTAGAACTAATGACTCCAAAATAAGGTGGTGTGTGAGTGAGCAGTTAAATCAGGCTCAGGTGAGCAGAATCAAGTCGGCACATTAGCAGGAGCAAGTTGAATTACTTGCTCAGATTAGTAGTAACAAGTTTAGTCACTGCTTATGTGCGAATAGCAATTAACATGGCACTCAAGGAAAACCCAGGGAGATTTAATTTTGGTGAGTGTTGCGTGTATGGCGATGCTGTAGAGGTCCTGCACAGGGGTCCAAGATGCTGGGTAAATCATTCCAGGAGAGACATCAAGACACTCCAACACTGACAATCCCAATTATAATGACAACCTTTCCCACACGGAGAAATCCGAAAAACTCCTACAGGTCTGACACCAGCTAATTAGGATGCTCACTTTGGCAACTCAAAAGAGATAGGACAGGCTTTAGGTTGACAGACTTTTAATCAAGAAATAAATTGTTTAATCACTAATGCCTCTGGCTTTAAATTCTGAGTATTAGGTTTAAGAATTTCAAAGAATCAAGATCGTGATTCCTTACAGAGACTACGGGCAAGTAAACACGAGATCTACGGAAAATGGTGAAAATATCAAGTGACTGCACTTTTGAAAGCAGTAAGAAAAAAGACATTAAAATCCTGAAGTTTATGGAAATAAATCCTACTGAAAAATCTTAGTAGATATCATATGCAATAAAAAGGAATTAAATAATAATATGTATCCCCAATGATGAAAGGAAGGGGAAACCTAAACGTTGATTTCACAGGCGGAAAATACACGAGGAAATAAAGCACGAAAGCATGAGTTACGTGTGGCGATTTAGCCGGCGCCTATACGCGTCGGCCTCAGCCAGAGAGAGACGCCAGCAATTTGCACACACTTAAGATAGGCAGATGGTAGTGGGTGTTTTGTCACAAGAATGCGATGAGTTAAATTAAATTTTATTGAAATGTTTTTATATTGAAATAAGTGCGATTAGATAAAGGTCTCACAGAGTATGGAATTAAGAAATGAAATTCCAAAATTTATCTAGCATAGGCATGAATCCTTTTCGTAATTTAAACTACTGCAAGGCGTTTGTAAAAAAAAGAATAAATTTTACTATAACATATGCCTATAGTATTTATAATCACAGAGTAGTGAGAAGAGACGGCGATGCGAGGTTCCGCCATCACACAAAGACGCTATCGAACGAACGCCGGCAATTTTCGCCGCGTTCATTTAAGCAGATATTATCGTAGATTAGTAGGTTCTCGAAAGAAAAAAAAAAAAAGGAACGAAAATGATTATGCTTAGATAATAAAATCATGACACGGAAATGAAATGCACATCGAACATGATTATGCTTTGATAATAATATCATGACACGGAAATGCAATATCTTTACGCTAAGTCACGCTGAGAAAAAGACAAACAAAAGACACGTGCTACATCAATATTCCCTCTCACAACTACGTAACTTAATAACACTGCACTGTCACTTATTAATACTCACTGACGCGACGCAAAGGAACACGATAATTTTCTAACACATTTAAAAACTTACGAGAAATTTGCTTGTAACACTGCCAAAGAAGAACGCCAAGTAAGAGTGGCTGTTTGAATCAAAAGACGCGCAACTGCGCAGTGTTGCCACCAGAGGGCTTCTCTCTCGAAAAATGTCAAGTGTTATTTTTATTATTTCGTGCATTTACACAAAACTTCAATGATTAAGGATTAGAAGTAGAAAATAATTAATAATAAATTATAGTAATATTTTTAATGCTAATGATTAATTTATTTCAGTATGAATAGCAAATTTATAATTTTTACGCTTATGTAGCGGTATGCTACACAGTCGTTGCTTAAATTCAAAGTGTGTGTTTAATTCTAAGTTACTGTGTCTGGCATGTTTCCAGTTTAGCTTTGTGTAGATTAATTGCAAGAAAAGGTAGAACTTGCTTGAGTACAATACTATTAACGCTATTGCGGACTATGCATTATTGTGCGTTATATTTTTTGTATCGTGCTCAGTGTAATCTGTTGATCTACACTGATGATTTTTTTTCTGTTGTTTTTCCGCTGTTCAATGTTCAATGAAAGATCTGAACATTGAAATGTTAGCTCTAATTGATTACTATGGGAATTGATGCATAGTGGGATGGAATACTTCAGTTGGAAGGGGTGTGTTGAGATCCAACTCCAGTATATATATTTATTATTATATATGAGTTGTCGCAGTCGCCCATTAAATTGCTTCCGTCCCGTTTTCTATGTTCATGTGTTAACCGCCTTTGTAGAGCGATCGAGCTCCTTCTTCTTGTTCTTGCCGCCGTACCCGACGGACGTACAGTACATGTAGTTCCTAGATTACCTACTGTGTTTCTCTATCCCACACTCATACGTATAATCGTTTGCCGTACTCCATTATTCCAAGATGGAAAGAGGCCTCTCTGGTCTAACAACGCCTCTGATAGTTTGTCTATTAGCACACCTCGTATATTTTGTCTATTATTATGCCTCGTATGGCTTATCTACTTGTACACCTCGGATGGTTTGTCAATTAGTACTCCTCGTATGGAACATATGTTTTAGGATGTCCTATATTAAGAAACTTCTTAAAAGCCAATATGTTGGCATGCATCTCATGTGAAAACTTGGAAATACACATTTTTTTCTTTTTTTTCTCTTTTTTGTCAATTTGAAGGGTCTAACAAAAATCAATCTTGAATTAGGTATCTCCAAATGTCATCCGCACTCTGCCTCTGGAAAGGAATGGTATTCCGTGAGCGATGAAATCTCGAATGAAAGGTTTAAAGAACAATAATAATCTGGTCAACTACTGTAGACGACTCAAAAATCGACGCTCAAAATGAATATAGTGAGATTTACAGGTTATTAGAACTGTTTTCTTGTTCAGCGCACGGTAGTAATTTTTTTTACTTCGACGTACAGCAGGTCGGTCTGAACTACAATAACCTGAAGCTTAGACATAGAAACGGCATTTTCATGAAACAGGACTAAATTCAATGTTAAAATTTTTGGTAAATGTTGAGCGTTGGGTAGTAATCGATTTTTCAGTTTTTGGTGCCTAAACATAGTAAATTAGATGGAAATAAACAAGGTTTCTTATATGCACTTTCCGGTGGAAATGACTAGAGCCTACTTTAGTTAAATTTACGATTTAGGTAGGCCCCTATAGCGGTATGTTAAATTTTGTCTTTGATGACGAATGCAATTGAAGAAAAAGCTTCTAATCAATTTGCAAATTTTTGTTGCTTGAATCATGTTTATAACATCAAAATGAACTGCTTCTAACTATACATTTTTTGCAGCAAATGAGTATTTTACCAGTTAGAGCAATTGATTTTATTTTTTGCGCAATTGAGCTGTTAGAATACGTTTGAATACTTTGTAATTTATTATTAGTTCCCTCTGCGGAGCCTGAACCCACTTCTACAAACTTTTAGTTAAAAACAAGATAGAAAATAATAGGTCAATTATCAATATTTACTTTATTGTTGTCAACAATCTTCATAATTTTGTTGCTAAGAGTCAGTAAAGAAATGCATTTAAGGACAGTGTCCCCCATACAGACTTTTTTCTTTATTATTGAACCTAGAACAACAAAATTTGGTGTACTGATAGGAAATCACATTTGGAATTGTTTTTGCTTAGAGCAAAAGTTTGATTTTCTTGAAAAGAAAATGGGAAATTGAAGAAAACGAAATTTTAAGGGGGGCTTTTCAAAAATTTTCTCCTCCTACCGATTTTAAGCTACAGTAATGATTTTGGTAGCATTGGATGCGAAAAGACACGGGCTTTTATGGAAACAAAAATTCATTCCAAATTTATTCATTGCTCACAAGTTATGACGTCATATAATTGCACATTTTTGAAAAAGTACACTTTTTTCCTATTTTTTCACTTTTTCATGTTGAAAATGAAAATTTGAGGAAACAAAGTTTAGTTTCCATAAAAGCCCGTGTCTTTTCGCATCCAATGATACCAAAATCATCACTGTAGCTCAAAAACTGTAGGAGGAGAAACATTTTGAAATCCCGAAAACCATTGTTTACATTATAAGTGAAACAAAGAAACAAACAATTCAAATAAAAAATTTTGTAAAATTTTTTGTTCAAGTTAAACCCCTGAAATCATTATAGAGTAATCCAGAGCCATAGGAGATGACATAGCAACTTTGCGCCGTGAAGAAAATGCCATGGGAGAGGTATAACATGATAAAATACTACTTCCCCCTCCCCTCCCCCCCATTCTTTAAACCCCCGTAGCGGGCGAACGCGTGAACGTACGAGTCTCATTTTTTCACAGGATGTACCTGACCTCTTACACTTCTTATAGCAGCAAAAATCCCAGTTTCTCAAAAAATCTCATAAGCATGGATTCATGAGGGGGACGCTATCCTTAAAAATGTTTTTCATGAATGGCATTCTGCTTGCTGATGCGTTATTTTTTAATTATTGGACTTTGAAGTTGGCTTTTGCGCCCCAGGGAAGCGTGTGCTTCTAGCGCAATTTAATTAATAACTAAAGCTAACCTCCTATTACAAACGTAATCAGGTTGGGTCGTGAGGGGTAGTCAGAGTTCATCTAGTGAAAATTTTAAATAAAGGTTTCAAGTGACGTCCGTTTACATCATCTCCAATGGCAAAACCCGGTACCCAAACGGACGTCACTAGAGACCTTTATGTATAATTCTCATTAGAAGAACTCTGGCTACCCCTCACAACCCAACCTCTTTACGTTTGTAATAGGGGGTTAGCTTCCATTTCTATTGCAAAAACAATGACTGCTTCTATGCTAAAAAGACCATTCAGAAGCATTGTTCGTATAACTTCAAACTTAAATAACTTGAAAACTAAGCATTTGCAAGCATATTGTCATTCCTGTAAAATGTCTTAAAATTGACTATATTACCTATCTAAAGCAACAAAATTATGAAAATCGTAGAACAACATCAAAGTAAATATTGACCAAATTATAATCCAAAAATGAGTAGTAGCGGTATGTTAACTTTCATCTTAGATGGCAGGAATGTGCTCAAGCATTCAAGCACGTCAAAAGGGAGAGTCCATTGCAGTGTTGCCTTACGATGCGCTCAATGAATTACTTCCTGCTTCAAACTCTAGAGTTGCGGTAACTCACTTACCGCTATAACTTGTAAAATCGTCATTTCTGACGGATAGTGCATGGAAGAAAACTTGTTTATTTCAATCTAATTGACTTGGTTAGGCACCAAAACTCAAAAATTGATCACTAGCTAATGCTCAACGTTAACCAAATTTTTGAAAATAGCTGAGGAAATAATTGAAGTAAAATTTAGAAGATGAAAAATGATATTGGTTTGAAAAGCTAGTGTAATATTTAGCAGAATATTAAAGTTGATCGTTTTATGACTAAATGGACAAATGAAATTTCAACTGAACATTTTAAATTGGCCAAGCTATATCTTTTTATTGTTGTAGGTGCAAACGTAAAAAATTATTGCAAACACTGAAGATTTTTAAATGTTTATGTCAAAATTTTAAAATGGCCAAGGTACAATACTTTTTTATTATTGTAGCTGCAAATGTAAAAAGAAAAATAAGTTAATGTTAAGAATATACAACTAGACGATTTTTGAAATTTTGTTGCCAGTATCATGGTAATTAGATAAAATAAGGTAAAACTGAAGGATATGACAGTTATTGATTTTATAAATTTTGATGCCTGAGCATAGTTAATTAGATTGAAATAAACAAGTTTTCTTCTATACACTTTCCGTCTGAAATGAGTATTTTATTAGTTATAGCGGTAAATGACTTCCCGCAACTCCAGTGTTTGAAGCGGCAAGTAATTCAAGGAGCACGTCGGGCAGCAACACTGCAATGCACTCTCGCTTCCAGCACGATCGTCATCAAAGACGAAACCAAACCTACCGCTATACCTGTTGAATACTCATTTGACGAAAAAATAGTATAGAAGAAAAGTTATTTATTTTGAAGTTATTACCATGATTCAAGCAACAAAAATTAAAAAATCGATGAGTAGCTGTTTATTCTAAACCTACCCCTATAACTCGTAATATAATCATTTGAGACGGAAAGTGCATAGAAGAAAACTTGTTTATTTTGATTCAATTCATCAGGTTTAGGCACCGAAAAGTGGAAAGTCGAGAACTGTCATATCCTTCAGATTTACCCAAAATAAACAATTTTTCATATATGCACTTTTTGGGGCAAACAAGCATTTAACAAGTTATAGAGGTAAATCACTTACCACAACTTCAGTGTTTGAAACAGGAAGAAATTGTTCGGAGGGAAAACTACGATGGACTCTCCCTTCCAACGCGCTCGAATGATCGAGCGCATTCCTCCCATCCAAGACTAAAATTAACATACTGCTATAACTTGTTATTTTTGGGTGATAACCTATATTGTGTTATTAATTATAAGATCCTAGAAGGTGGTTCAGGCTCCACATTGCTGCAAATAATTAATTACAAAGTACCCAAACCTACTCTACCCAAACTAAACCTGCCACTATAACTTGTTAAATACTCATTTGCTCCCTCCAAAAAGTGCATAGGAAAAAGCTGTTTATTTCAATTTAATGGTCAATGTAAGGTTTAATGTAATCACGGAAATTAATAATTCCATTCCAAAGAATCAGTAAAAGAACACATTTAAAAACGTTTTACAGGAATGAACTTCTGCTTGCTGATGCATTATTTTCGAATTATTCAAATTTGAAGTTGGCTTCTGCACCAAGCGTAATTTAATTAATAACAGAAGCTAACCCCCTATTACAAATGTAAACAGGTTGGGTCATGAGGGGGAGCCACAGTTCTTCCAGTGAGAATTATAAATAAAGGTTTAAACCCACCCGTTAGGATGACATCAACAATTGTGTTATCAGCTCCAAGATGGCTCCCACTCGGTATGGTCGTAGCCATCTTGGAGCTGATGTCAACTCAATGTTGATGTCACCCTAATGGGTGGGTTTGAACCTTTATTTATAATTCTCACTAGAAGAACTATGGCTCCCCCTCATGACCCAACTTGTTAACGTTTGTGATAGGGTGTTAGCTTCGTTATTAATTAAATTCTGCTTGGCACGCTTCCTTTGGCGCACAAAAGCCAACTTCAAAGTTTGATAATTCAAAAATAACGCATCAGCGAGCAGAATGTCATTCGTGTAAAACGTTCTTAAATGGGTTCCTTTAGTGATTCTTTGAAATCAAATTCTTAATCTAAGGGATTGCATTAAACCTGACATTGACCAATTTAATTACCATGGTACAGGCAACAAAATTTTAAAAATTGATTAGTTGCATCTCCTAAACGTTGAACAATAAATTCATATACTGAAGATTTTTTGGTATGCATAAATATGTAAACATACAAATTTGGAAATATCATGGGCCATAAATAATATAATAGCTAGTTAGCTCAATATTATGCTTCAATAAAAAATTTTTATAATTAGGACAACTCATAAATAATAGGAATTATTGTCAAATGAATTGAAAAAATTGTATTGAACTTACAAGGGGTCTCAAGAACAAGATAAAGTTGGGTAAAAAAGTACGTATAATGGACAGCAGTTTGACGTTCTGTAATGGCTCTTACATAGGTGATATTATTCTGCAAAATGAAATTTAGCCATGTCCCTCCCATGTGATGAAATAGAGGCAGCTCTAGTGGGGAAAAAAATATTGAATTGTGGCAAGTTGAACAATGCTAACTCTCCTGTATATATCCTTTGAAAATAAGTACCATCAATGTGTGGTAGAATACTGCAAGTTATGTAGTAAATAGGAATGTTACTTCTCTGCTGACAATATCAGGTTAGCAGAATCAAGTGACTGTAGTGAATTACACAACACAGCAGTACAGTATTATTTTGTTCTGTGTAATTTTTTAGAGTTTCGCAACAAAACTATATGTTGACTGGAAAATTGCAAAACATGTGATACAGACCAAACCTTGCTCCAGACAGAAAAACATACTTTCAAGGTTGTCTTGCAGGAAAGGTTCTAGCTAGAGATGTAACTGAAAAAAAACCATGCCGTTTTTTTTACAAAAAAAACCGTGGCCAAAAAACATGGATATTTTGTTTTTTAAAATATTTTGTCTGGAAATAACTCGTCAAAAAAAAGAACCACATTACATTATTTGTTTTCATGTCAAATTACAAAATAAAACAGCAGACTTCTTAATTGATGGGTTTCCATGGTTTTATGAAATTTTTCATTTTCTGCGGTTTCATGCTTTATTATTCCATTTATTTTACAATACATGTGAATGACCTTCAACTCCCAAAATGGTGTGTTATAATAACATATCTTTACTTACAGTCATTGATAGAGATGTGACTAAAAAACCATGCTGTTTTGTAAAAAAAAACATGTTAGTTATACAAAATTATGAATAAAAACCATGGATATTAATATATTTGTGACTTTAAAAATCCAATGTTGTTTTTTTTTAAACATTGTTTTTTAACAGAAACATATTGACTAAAAAAACATGGCTATTATATTTTATGGGACCAAAAAATTTTTTTTTAAAAACATATAATAAAATCATGACTAAAAAAACACGGATATAAATATCAGGAAAGATATTTTTCTTTAGTCGAATTGTCTTTAGAAACTTATAAACAAAGAATGCTGTTAATATTGAAATCATGTTTATTAGAACTGTACTAGGTTGTAGAATAAAATATCTACAAAGAATCTATTCACTCCATAAAACCTTTTGGAGACCAGCTCCATCCTCAGTCATTCAGTAAAATTTGGTGAATGGATAATGAATTTTCACTGTTCCTTTGAAAAAAATTTGACTGAATGACTTACTGAGGATGGAGCTAGTCTCCGAAAGGTTTTATAAAGTGAATAGATTCTTTGTGGATATTTTATTCTAAGACCTGGTGCGGTTCTATTGGATATTAATATATCTTATGTGACCAAAAAATTCATGCTGTTTTTTGAATGTCTTTGTTACAAAAAAGTCGTAACTAAAAAATACAGGTATTAATATACTTTATTTTACCATAAACAACCATGCCGTTTTTTTCGAAAAACATCTTTTTTACAGAAAAATCATGATTAAAAAATGTGGATATTAATATATTTTATGTGCCAAAAAAAAACCTTGCTGTTTTTTTAAATCATGTTTTCTTTACCAAAAAAATCATGACTAAAAAACATGGCTATTAATGACATTTGGTGAAAAAAAACATGGTTTTTAAAAGGTCATGTTTTTTTTGGTCAGATAAAATTTAATAACACTCATGTTTTTTGTAAAATTTTTTTTTCAAAAAGCATGGTTTTTTGGTCACATAAAATAAATTAATATCCATGTTTTATGACAGATTAGATTAGTCATTAGTTTTAGCCTCCCTACCCAGCAACAAATGCGATCCAAAGAGAGGAAGGAAGATTATGAAACAAGATCAAAGTTGAAGAAGACAGTATTAGGTGCTGAAAAACAGGACAGCAGTGAACCGAAAAAAGGTGGTCCTCAACATAAAAAAAAACATTTTATTTCAACAAAAGGAGGCCTACCTAACTCTCAGCTTGGGCCCTCACATTGCCCCCTGGGAGCGCTAGTTCCCATAGATACAATAATTGTATCCCCCTGAGGAGGTGTTTTTTTTAAAAAGAAGTCGGGACCAAAAAATGAATAATAATAACTTCTTAATAAAAAAAAAATATTTAAAAAAACAATGATTTTTTGGTAACATAAAATATGTTAATATCCATGATTTTAAGATATGATTTTTCATGAAATATACATAAAATAAAACAGCATGGTTTTTTGGTTGCATAAAATATATTCATAACCAGGTTTTCTTATACATCATTGTTCGTAAAAAACATTTTTAAAAAACAGCATGGGGTTTTTTAGGTCGCATATATATATTCATGTTATTTTAGTCATGATTTTTTAAAACAAAAACATTTTTTTGGTCTCATAAATATATTATTCATATTTTTTCAGTCATGATTTTTAAGTAAAAAACATGTTTTTTTTAAAAAAAACTGCATGGGGCTTTTTAGGTCATATAAAATATATTGTTTTTTAGTCATGATTCTTTGTAAAAAAAACAGCATGGTTATATATGGTACCAGAAAATATATTAATATTCATTTTTATTATTCAGAATTTTTTGTAATAAAACATGTTTTAAAAAACAGCACATTTGTTTGGTCACCTAAAATATATTAATATCTATGATTTTTAGTCATTTTTTTGTAATGAAAACATGAAAAATAAACCATAAAGTAAAAGTGGTGGCAGATAACCCACAATTACCTAGAGGAGTCTAAGAGGTACAGCAGGAGCCACAGAACTTATATTGATGGAGTCAAAATTCAGAGCTTATCATCTCTGCAAAGTCTGATTTTTTTGGTCACATAAAAATAAAATCAGACATAGTAGAGATAGTAAGCTCTGAATTTCACTCCATCAAAATAAGTTCTGCGGCTCCTGCTGTTCCTCTTAGATGCCTCTAGGTAATTGTGGGTTATCTGCCACCACTTTTACTGTATGGTTTCTTTTTGATGTTTTTATAACAGTAAAATGACTAAAAAACATGGATATTAATATATTTTAGGTGTCCAAAAAAAACCCAGACATATACTTCACAAAATTTAGGTGTGCAAAAAAAACAAAAAAAAACAAGAAAAAACACAAAAGGCACTTTTTTTTGTAAAAAAACCGCAATGAATTAAAACCGTTTTTTTTGCATCACTAGTTCTAGCACACAAAGTAAGATAAAGATTTGTGCAATGCTATACTTCATGTTGCTACTAGTGATATACCAATACCATTTTTTTGCCCAATACCAAAACCCATTTTTTTACCGATGCCAATACTCTGATTGATACTTGGTACTTGGAAATACCGATACTGATACTTTAACAATTATAATAAAATAAAACCATTAAAAGGCCTACATAGGTGTTACAAAAATTTGTTAATCATAATATAACCATAATGTCTAAGTTTTTGATTAGAAATAATGAAACTGTTCCTGCTATGTTAACAATATTGTTAAAAAACAAAAACAAAATGTAATTCATTTGATAGATAAGTGTTTCTAATTGTTTTACAATATAATGTAGACTAGCTATAATAGCTACTGGTTCCAATAGTGGACCAAAACAATACTTTCTCTACAAAATGTGTACCATTTTTGTGTTTTTCATACCAAAATATTTACTTTGGTGAAAAGAAAACATTGAAATTTGATTGGCACCAAAATCGAAAAGATCTGCAAACACGCAACTATAAAATTGTTCGTGAATTTTTCAAGCAACTTAAATTAGAAGATGAATGCGAGATTCGTAATGTATGGCGATTTATTTGCTAAATTGAAATAAAATTATTAGCTTCATAATATCTGATGATTTACAAGCTAAATTGAAATAAAATTTTTAGCTACTTCTATATTAAATTTACACAAACTTTAAAATGCACCTGCAACTTTATTTAATTGGTTTGATTTTTGTTACTCAGTCACATACTTCAAAGAAATGAAAATTAGGTCAAACTATCTAGGTTTTAGTTGTAAAAGCATAATAATTTTATGTTGCTGCTGTGTTTAACTATTCATGCTGCCATAGCTTTCACTTACTGACTGCAAGTGACTCATTGAGAATTCTAAGTAGTAAATTCAGTTAGCAGGCCAGATTAAATGCTGTAATTCAACAGTTAACTAATTTAATAGATATCAATGGGCTTTTTATCTAATTATACCATGACTCATTTTTATAATAAAATGCGTATTATTGAAAAGTATCGGTCTGATTTTGCTGATACCAATGCCAGTAAAAATGACCGATACTGCTGATGCCGATACCCATAGACAAGTACATCTCTAGTTGTTACCATACTTCAACCTGAGTTAATCAAATTACCGAAGTAGTGATGTACCGATGTATCGGTATCAGTATCGGCAAAATCCGGCCGATACTTTAACGATACTTTCCAATAATACGTATTTTATCACTGAAATGAAGGTCATAAATCATGAAAGTAAAACTATGTAACCTAAAAATACCCGTTGTGTGTTTATATATTTATTTGGTGTCTGCTTCATCATAGGTTGTGTGAGTTTGCGGTATCATGGATATGGAATTCTTCAGTGTAACATTAAAAGATGGCGATTTCATGTATTTAAATATTTGACATTTTATTAGGATAGGTTTTGTTAGGATAGGTTAGCTTAGATTAGGATAGGCTAGGTTAGCACAGGTTAGGTAATACTGACAGAATTTTTTCTCAGGTCCGCCTAGCTTAACGATGACATTGTCCATGGAATCTCCACGGGTCCTGCTACTATCTAAAAACCTAATAATACCCTTGGTTTATTTGGAGTCCGCTTCTTCCACTTTCTTTGTCACGCTCATGAGGAGAGTTATAGTGATCGTATCTGTGATACGAGTTTCACCAGTGCGCAAGTACAAGGTTGCTGTGAGGTTTTCATCACGGTTGCTGTGAGGATGAATACATTGGTTGGGTACCACATTTGGAAAATTTGTTCAAGAATGTGAGTGAATCCCGTCATTTTTGTCGGGCTGTGCATACTTGTAATCAAATAACCTATTCATACCTAGTAAATAAGGTAGCCAACTGTTGAATTATAGCGTTTAATTAGGTCCACTAACTGAATTCACTACTTTGAATTCTAGATGAGTCACGGTCATAACTGAAGGCTATGTAGCATGGATAGTTGAACCCTGTAGTGACATAAAATAGTTATACTTTTACAACTAAAACCTATATAGTTTGACCTGATGTCCATGTCTTGAAGTATGTGACAGGCTAAAAAAAACAAACTAATTTAATAAAGTTGAAGGTGCATTTGAAAGTTTTTGTGAATTTAATATAGAAGTAGCTGAAAGTTCTATTAAAACTTAGCTTGTGAATCTTCAAAGATTCCGAAGCTAAGAATTTATTTTAATTTAGCAAGTATATTGCTGTTCATAATGAATCTTGTATTTTTCTTCTATGTTAAGATGTTTGAAAAATTCATGAACAATCTTATAGTTGAATACATCTGAACGGGTCTGTTGATTGCTTTAATCGCAACTTGATGAATTTAAAAACGAGGAAAAGTCCAAGGAACCTAATCATATTTACCAGGAATACGCTTCGGAGTCCAGCTCCATCATCAGTTCGTGAAAGTAAAATTCATTATTACTATAATAAAAGAAAAAATAAAATGTTGGATACAGTCATTAAAGGAAATCACAAAAAAGAAAAAAAAAATCAAAACATGTCCCAGAGAAAATAAAATTGACAAGATCCACTTACTATTTGCAATGGGTAGGAACTGTCAGAATTGTTGAGGGCCGGTTTTCGTTTAAAAATATGTAGCGACTCTAAAATTCCGAGGTCACATGTAGTTGAAGTCGAATCTAAGATTTTGAAGTCCGCAGAGGATATTGGTACGCTGTATTTTACTGCGTGATTACGTACGAATTGTGTGAATTGGTTCCCCATGCAGAAGCTTCAACCCCGATGTTCAGCCATTCTGATATTAAAATTTTGTGCCGTCATGCCGACGTATGATGATGTGTACTGCACTCAACTGTACAACTGTAAGAATAAATCAGAAAGGCTCGCTTTTCCATCTAAAGTGTATCCTTGTACCAGAATTGTATAATTTTAAGGTTGCTTCTTTTTTCCGGTTCAAGGATATGCTTCCGATGACAATCCTTTTTCGGAGACATTATTGTTCTGGTCCACTTCGGGAGCCAGTTGCCATTATAGCTAGTCTAAATTACGTTGCAATACGATTAGAAATACATATCTATTGAATAAATTTCATTTTGTTATTTTACTCAATAATATAGTTAACATAGCAAGAGCATTTTATTTTTCTTAATCGTAAACTTTATTGTCAATATTTTGATATTATTAGATATATTAGCAAATAATTTTATTATAACTCTCATGTAGGGGTTATAATTGTTTTATTTTAATACAAATGTGCACGGCCCGCCAAAAATGGGATTCAATACCTTTCATGAACAAATTTTCAAGATGTAGCTGACAAACAAATACAGTATCCATCCTAACAGTACCCGTAATGAAAAATTTTTTTGTACTTGGGCACTGGTGAAACTCGTATCACAGATACGGTCATTATAACTATCCTGATGAGCGTGAGTGACAGAGAAATGGAAGAAACAGACACCAAACAAATAAACCAAGGGCAAGGGTATTATTAGGTAGCAGCATGACCCATGGAAATGCCAAAGACAATGTCATCGGTAAGCTGGATGGACCCATGGAAAAATTCCGTCAACATTATCTAACCTATGCTATCCTAATTCTATGTTGTAACTCGCACCACCGCAAAGCACGTTCACGACACGAAGGCCTAGCGATCGTCATTATATGGTAGTAACTGCGGTTCTTGTAGGCCCTACACCACTAACGCGTTGTCCCCTGTTGCCAATCCATGGAACGGAAAGTCGGGTAGGTTTAAAATGTTTATGCCGAGCACATGTGCCCAAGAACACACAAAGCTCTCTTGACTCGGAGTTTTCCTCCGGTGACAAATCACCATTACTCAAAAATGATTACTTTGGGCACAGCTGTTCTCAAAATTACTATATTTAATTTAATGTCTTTTAATTATTCAATATGGCCTGAAAGCTGCACAAAAGCGACATGGTTAGGACATGGTGATCACAACAACCTATCCAATACTACTAACCTATCCTGATAAAATTTAGTGATGTACCGATGTACCGATGTATCGGTATCGGTATCGGCAGTATCGGCCATTTTTAGTGGTATCGGTATCGGAATCGGTATCGGCAGTATCGGCATTTTTAGTGGTATCGGTATCGGTATCGGCAAAATCCGGCCGATACTTTACCGATACTTTGCAATAATACATATTTTATCATTAAAATGAAGGTCATAAATCATGAAAGTGGAAGTATGTAACCTAATAATACCCATTGTGTGTTTATTTACATATTTATTCGGTATCCGCTTCTTAAGAAACATAGGTTGTGTGATTTTGCGGTATCATGGATACCGAATTCCTCAGTGTAACATTAAAAGATGGCGTTTCCATGCATTTAAATATTTGACATTTTATCAGGATAGGTTTTGTTAGGATAGGATAGGTTAGCTTAGATTAGGATAAGCTAGGTTAGCACAGGTTAGGTAATACTGACAGAATATTTTCTCGGGTCCGCTTAACGATGACATTGTCCATGGAATCTCCACTGGTCCTGCTACTATCTAATAACACCCTTGGTTTATTTGGAGTTCGCTTCTTCCTTTTTCTTTGTCACGCTCATGAGGAGAGTTATAGTGACCGTATCTATGATAAGAATATTTAAAAGAATATTTTTCATCACAGGTGCTGTTAGGATGAATACATTCGTTGGGCATCGCATTTGGAAAATTTGTTCAAGAGAGTTAGTGAATCCCGTCATTTTTGACGGGCTGTGCGTACTTCTAATCAAATAAAACACCTATTCATACCTAGTAAATTAGCTAGCTAACTGTTGAATTATAGCATTTAATCAGGCCCGCTAACTGAATTCACTACTTTGAATTCCCGATGAGTTACGTACGGTCATAACTGAAAGCTATGTAGCATGAATAGTTAAACCCTGTAGCGACATAAAATTATTATACTTTTACGACTAAAACCTATATAGTTTGACCTAATGTCCATTTCTTAAAGTATGTGACGGGCTAACAAAAACCAAACCAATTTAATAAAGTTGAAGGTGCATTAGAAAGTTTTTGTGAATTTAATATAGAAGTAGCTGAAAATTCTATTTTAATTCAGCTCGTAAATTGTCAAATATTCCGAAGCTAAGACTTTATTTTAACTAGTACACCCCCCTTTATTTGAAATATGAGTGAAGGTGAAATTAAAGAAAGACCGCAAAAAGTATAAAAAATAAATCTTTCAAGAGTTGATGAGGCCGCGTCCCCTCAGGGGGATACAACTATTGTATCTATGGGAATTAGCGCTCCCAGGGGAAAAATGTGAGGGCCCGAGCTGAGAGTTAGGTAGGCCTTCCTCTTTGTTGAAATAAAAGTTTTTTTTTGTTATGTTAAGGACCACCTTTTTTCGTTCACTGCTGTCCTGTTTTTTCAGCACCTACTACTTTCTTCTTCAACTTTGACCTTGTTTCATGAACTTCTTTCTCATCTTACTGTTTCTATGCCTTTTCTGCATAGATTCTGCGTTCCCTTAACTCCATTCTAAATGGTGCCTTCTTCCTTCCTCTCTTTGGATCTCATTTGTTGAGGATAGGGAGGCTTAAACTAACTAATAATCTAATCTTTCTTCTTCAACTTTTATCTTATTTCATGAACTTCTTCCTCATCTTACTGTTTCTATGCCCCTTCATCATAGATTCCTCATTTTCTTATCTCCATACTAAATGGTGCCTTCCTCCTTCCTCTCTTCGATACGCTCTATTTTTGAAGCGGTTAGGGAGGCTTAAACTAACTTATAATCTAATCTGATGACGCCGCGTGAACACGGCCCGTCAAAATATTAGTACTGGAGCTTGTATCACAGATACGCTCATCACACACTGCAGGCTGGCTTCGGACAGAACGACCGACGGACGGACGCGGCTCTTATTATAGTATGGATTTATCATGTATATCGCCGTTCATAACGAATCTTGTATTTTTCTTCTATGTTAAGACGTTTGACAAATTCACGAACAATCATATAGTTGAATACATCTGAACGGGTCAGTTGATTGCTTTAATCACAACTTGTTGAGGAATTTAAAAACGAGGAAAATTCCAAGAAACTAAATCATATTTACTAGGAATACGTTTCGGAGTCCAGCTCCATCATCAGTTCGTAAAAGTAAAATTCATTATGACTACAATAAAAGAAAAAAGAAAATGTTGGATACAGTCATTAAAAAAAATCACGAAAACAAAAAAAATCTAAACATGTCCCAGAGAAAATAAAATCGACATGATCTACTTATAATTTGCAATAGGTAGGAACTGTCAAATTAATGAGGGCCAGTTTTCGTTTAAAAATATGTAGCTACTCTAAAATTCCGAAGTCACATGTAGATGAAGCCGAATCTAAGATTTTGAAGTCCGCAGAGGAAATCGGTTCGTTGCATTTTACTACGTGATTACGTACGAATTGTGCGAATTCATTTCCCGCGGGGAAGCTTCAACCCCGATGTTCGGCCATTCTGATATAAAAATTTTGTGCCGTAATGCCGACGTACGATGATATGCACTGCACACAACTGTTCAACTGTAAGAATAAATCAGAAAGCTCGCTTCTCCATCAAAGCGTATCCTTGCACCGGAATTGTACAATTTTAAGGCTGCTTCTTTTTTCCGGTACAAGGATACGCTTCCGATGGAGATGCGAGCCTCTCCGATTTATTTTTTAACAATTGTAAAATTGTGTGCAGTGCACATCATTGTACGTCGGCATGGCGTCACGAAATTTTTATAACAGAATGGCCGAACATCGGGATCGAAGCTTCCGCGCGGGGAACTAATTAGCTTACTCCTAACACTCCGCAGTACGTAATCACGCAGTAAAATGCAACAAACCAATATCCTTTGCGGACTTCAAAATCTTAGATTCGGCTTCAACTGCATGTGACCTCAGAATTTCCGAATCGTTACATATTTTTAGACGAAAACCGGCCCTCAACAATTCTGATAGTTCCTACCCATTACAAATTGTAACTAAAGAATAATCTTATCAATTTTAGTTCTTCTGGGACATGTTTTAATTTTATTTTTATTTTCTTGATTTCCTTTAATGACTGTATCCAACATTTTGTTTTTTCGTTTATTGCAGGCATAATGATTTGTAAATTTACGAACTGATGATGGATCTGGACTCCGAAACGTATTCCTAATAAATATGATCAAGTTCCTTGAAATTTTCTTTTTTTAATTCCTCATCTTATAAATGGTTCCGTGTTTGCGAATATTTTCGGTTTCGGGGCTTATCAAATTTTATTATTTTCTTTTCGTCAAAGTATGTACTCGTATTTGGTGTGAATAACACGAAAATGACAATCCTTTTTTGGACAAATTATTTTTTTGGTCCGTTTTTGGAGCCAGTTGCTATTATAGCTAGTCTATATTACGTTGCAATACGATTAGAAACACATATCTATTGAATAGATTTCATTTTGTCATTTTTCTCAACAATATAGTTAACATAGCAAGAGAATTTTCTTTTTCATAATCGGAAACTTTATTGTCAATTTTTATATTATTAGATATATTAGCAAATAATTTTATTGTAACTCCCATGTAGGGGTTATAATGGTTTTATTTTAATACAAGTGTGCACGGCCCGCCAAAAATGGGATTCAATACCTTTCATGAACGAATTTTCAAGATGTAGATGACAAACAAATACAGTATATATATCCATCCTAACAGTATCCGTGATGAACAATATTTTTGTACTTGCTCACTGGTGAAACTCCTATCACAGATACGGTCATTATAACTATCCTTATGAGCTTGAGTGACAGAGAAATGGAAGAAACAGACACCAAACAAATAAACCAAGGGCAAGGGTATTATTTGGTAGCAGCAGGACCCATGGAAATGCCAAGGACAATGCCATCGTTAAGCTAGATGGACCCATGGAAAAATTCCGTCAACATTATCTAACCTATGGTATCCTAATTATATGTAGCAACTGCGGTTCTTGTAGGCCCTACACCACTAATGCGTTGTCCACTGTTGCCAATGCGTAGAACGGAAAGTCAGGTAGGTTTAAAATGTTTATGCCGAGCACATATGCACAAGAACACACAAAGCTCTCTTGACTCGGAGTTCCCCTCCGGTGATAAATCACCATTACTCAAAAACGATTACTTCGGGCACAGCTATTCTCAAAATTACTATATTTAATTTGAAGTTTTTTAATTATTCAATATGGCCTGAAAGCTGTACAAAAGCGACATGGTTAGGAAAAATGCGCAAATTACTGCGATCACAACAACCAATCCAATACTACTAACCTATCCTGATAAAATTTCAAACATATCAATGCATGTAGAGACGATCTTTCAATGTTACACTGATGAATTCGGTATCCATGATACTGCAAACTCAGACATCTTATGTTTCTTAAGAAGCGGACACCGAACAAATACATAAACAAACATACAACGGATATTATTAGGTTAGATGATTGTAAAAGTACCGGTAACGGTAGTAGTAGTAGTATCGGTCAAAGTATCGGTATTTTGAAGTATCGGAGTATCGGTATCAGTATCGGCCAAAAAATGGGTATCGGTATCGGCCAAAAAAATGGTATTGGTACATCACTATCTGAAGATGATTCTTCTTAACTTGGCCACTGGCTTTCAGAAACAGAAGGATGACATATTTTGCTTTGGTGATTGTGATGAGTCTGCAGAGCATTTTGCCTTTCAAATCAACCAAGAGATTAGAAATGGCATTAATACACAATCTAAATTCAGAGTAGAGTGTAGGCTTCATCAACTATGAGGTATCAAGAAAGGGAGTCAAGCAACATAGCTTGCATCTGTAGCACATGTGAAGGCCATATCAACAGACCTTATTGATTGGAGAGAGGCACAAATTTGTTAGAAGCTTTAGGAGGGTGGTCAAGAAAAGGGGAAGAATATCAGGAATCTTGCTTGCCTGGAATAAAAAGCAAGATGAACTGAAGAAACAAGGCTTGCAGTAAAAGAAATCTCCAATGTGGTAGTAGATTGTAGGAGGAATGAAGACCTTGACTCACTAAAGCAAATGAGGAGCCCATTCACATCAGCTAATGCCATTGATGCTTATGTCTCAGCTACTGACATGGATGAAAGCACAAAGCAAGGACGGCATTTTTGGAGTTTAACTATGCCATGCATTTTTTTCAATTGTAGTGCTATTTTTATGAAACTACACCTTTTCCACTTCAAATTAATCTAAGTTAAGTTCAATTTTCTCTAAGTCAAGTTCAATTTTCTCTAAGTCAAGTTCAATTTAATCTAATTCAAGTTCAATTTAATCTAAGTCAAGTTCAATTTAATCTAAGTCAAGTTCAATTTAATCTAAGTCAAGTTCAATTTAATCTAAGTCAAGTTCAATTTAATCGAAGTCAAGTTCAATTTAATCGAAGTCAAGTTCAATTTAATCCAAGTCAAGTTCAATTTAATCCAAGTCAAGTTCAATTTAATCTAAGTCAAGTTCAATTTAATCGAAGTCAAGTTCAATTTAATCTAAGTCAAGTTCAATTTAATCTAAGTCAAGTTCAATTTAATCTAAGTCAAGTTCAATTTAATCGAAGTCAAGTTCAATTTAATCGAAGTCAAGTTCAATTTAATCCAAGTCAAGTTCAATTTAATCCAAGTCAAGTTCAATTTAATCCAAGTCAAGTTCAATTTAATCCAAGTCAAGTTCAATTTAATCCAAGTCAAGTTCAATTTAATCCAAGTCAAGTTCAATTTAATCCAAGTCAAGTTCAATTTAATCCAAGTCAAGTTCAATTTAATCCAAGTCAAGTTCAATTTAATCCAAGTCAAGTTCAATTTAATCCAAGTCAAGTTCAATTTAATCCAAGTCAAGTTCAATTTAATCCAAGTCAAGTTCAATTTAATCCAAGTCAAGTTCAATTTAATCCAAGTCAAGTTCAATTTAATCCAAGTCAAGTTCAATTTAATCCAAGTCAAGTTCAATTTAATCCAAGTCAAGTTCAATTTAATCCAAGTCAAGTTCAATTTAATCCAAGTCAAGTTCAATTTAATCCAAGTCAAGTTCAATTTAATCCAAGTCAAGTTCAATTTAATCCAAGTCAAGTTCAATTTAATCCAAGTCAAGTTCAATTTAATCCAAGTCAAGTTCAATTTAATCCAAGTCAAGTTCAATTTAATCCAAGTCAAGTTCAATTTAATCCAAGTCAAGTTCAATTTAATCCAAGTCAAGTTCAATTTAATCCAAGTCAAGTTCAATTTAATCCAAGTCAAGTTCAATTTAATCCAAGTCAAGTTCAATTTAATCCAAGTCAAGTTCAATTTAATCCAAGTCAAGTTCAATTTAATCCAAGTCAAGTTCAATTTAATCCAAGTCAAGTTCAATTTAATCCAAGTCAAGTTCAATTTAATCCAAGTCAAGTTCAATTTAATCCAAGTCAAGTTCAATTTAATCCAAGTCAAGTTCAATTTAATCCAAGTCAAGTTCAATTTAATCCAAGTCAAGTTCAATTTAATCCAAGTCAAGTTCAATTTAATCCAAGTCAAGTTCAATTTAATCCAAGTCAAGTTCAATTTAATCCAAGTCAAGTTCAATTTAATCCAAGTCAAGTTCAATTTAATCCAAGTCAAGTTCAATTTAATCCAAGTCAAGTTCAATTTAATCCAAGTCAAGTTCAATTTAATCCAAGTCAAGTTCAATTTAATCCAAGTCAAGTTCAATTTAATCCAAGTCAAGTTCAATTTAATCCAAGTCAAGTTCAATTTAATCCAAGTCAAGTTCAATTTAATCCAAGTCAAGTTCAATTTAATCCAAGTCAAGTTCAATTTAATCCAAGTCAAGTTCAATTTAATCCAAGTCAAGTTCAATTTAATCCAAGTCAAGTTCAATTTAATCCAAGTCAAGTTCAATTTAATCCAAGTCAAGTTCAATTTAATCCAAGTCAAGTTCAATTTAATCCAAGTCAAGTTCAATTTAATCCAAGTCAAGTTCAATTTAATCCAAGTCAAGTTCAATTTAATCCAAGTCAAGTTCAATTTAATCCAAGTCAAGTTCAATTTAATCCAAGTCAAGTTCAATTTAATCCAAGTCAAGTTCAATTTAATCCAAGTCAAGTTCAATTTAATCCAAGTCAAGTTCAATTTAATCCAAGTCAAGTTCAATTTAATCCAAGTCAAGTTCAATTTAATCCAAGTCAAGTTCAATTTAATCCAAGTCAAGTTCAATTTAATCCAAGTCAAGTTCAATTTAATCCAAGTCAAGTTCAATTTAATCCAAGTCAAGTTCAATTTAATCCAAGTCAAGTTCAATTTAATCCAAGTCAAGTTCAATTTAATCCAAGTCAAGTTCAATTTAATCCAAGTCAAGTTCAATTTAATCCAAGTCAAGTTCAATTTAATCCAAGTCAAGTTCAATTTAATCCAAGTCAAGTTCAATTTAATCCAAGTCAAGTTCAATTTAATCCAAGTCAAGTTCAATTTAATCCAAGTCAAGTTCAATTTAATCCAAGTCAAGTTCAATTTAATCCAAGTCAAGTTCAATTTAATCCAAGTCAAGTTCAATTTAATCCAAGTCAAGTTCAATTTAATCCAAGTCAAGTTCAATTTAATCCAAGTCAAGTTCAATTTAATCCAAGTCAAGTTCAATTTAATCCAAGTCAAGTTCAGTTTAATCCAAGTCAAGTTCAATTTAATCCAAGTCAAGTTCAGTTTAATCCAAGTCAAGTTCAATTTAATCCAAGTCAAGTTCAATTTAATCCAAGTCAAGTTCAATTTAATCCAAGTCAAGTTCAATTTAATCCAAGTCAAGTTCAATTTAATCCAAGTCAAGTTCAATTTAATCCAAGTCAAGTTCAATTTAATCCAAGTCAAGTTCAATTTAATCCAAGTCAAGTTCAATTTAATCCAAGTCAAGTTCAATTTAATCCAAGTCAAGTTCAATTTAATCCAAGTCAAGTTCAATTTAATCCAAGTCAAGTTCAATTTAGTCCAAGTCAAGTTTAATTTAGTCCAAGTCAAGTTTAATTTAATCCAAGTCAAGTTTAATTTAATCCAAGTCAAGTTTAATTTAATCCAAGTCAAGTTTAATTTAATCCAAGTCAAGTTTAATTTAATCCAAGTCAAGTTTAATTTAATCCAAGTCAAGTTTAATTTAATCCAAGTCAAGTTCAATTTAATCCAAGTCAAGTTCAATTTAATCCAAGTCAAGTTCAATTTAATCCAAGTCAAGTTCAATTTAATCCAAGTCAAGTTCAATTTAATCCAAGTCAAGTTCAATTTAATCCAAGTCAAGTTCAATTTAATCCAAGTCAAGTTCAATTTAATCCAAGTCAAGTTCAATTTAATCCAAGTCAAGTTCAATTAAATCCAAGTCAAGTTCAATTAAATCCAAGTCAAGTTCAATTAAATCCAAGTCAAGTTCAATTAAATCCAAGTCAAGTTCAATTAAATCCAAGTCAAGTTCAATTAAATCCAAGTCAAGTTCAATTAAATCCAAGTCAAGTTTAAATTAAATCCAAGTCAAGTTTAAATTAAATCCAAGTCAAGTTTAAATTAACCCAAGTCAAGTTTAAATTAACCCAAGTCAAGTTTAAATTAACCCAAGTCAAGTTTAAATTAACCCAAGTCAAGTTTAAATTAATCCAAGTCAAGTTTAAATTAATCCAAGTCAAGTTTAAATTAATCCAAGTCAAGTTCAAATTAATCCAAGTCAAGTTCAAATTAATCCAAGTCAAGTTCAAATTAATCCAAGTCAAGTTCAAATTAATCCAAGTCAAGTTCAAATTAATCCAAGTCAAGTTCAGATTAATCCAAGTCAAGTTCAGATTAATCCAAGTCAAGTTCAGATTAATCCAAGTCAAGTTCAGATTAATCCAAGTCAAGTTCAGATTAATCCAAGTCGAGTTCAGATTAATCCAAGTCGAGTTCAGATTAATCCAAGTCGAGTTCAAATTAATCCAAGTCGAGTTTAAATTAATCCAAGTCGAGTTTAAATTATTCCAAGTCGAGTTTAAATTATTCCAAGTCGAGTTTAAATTAATCCAAGTCGAGTTTAAATTAATCCAAGTCGAGTTCAAATTAATCCAAGTCGAGTTCAAATTAATCCAAGTCGAGTTCAAATTAATCCAAGTCTAGTTCACATTAATCCAACCCTCAGTTGAGTTAAAAAATGACAATAATTAATTAGAGTTTTTTTGTGTTAGGTATGTATCTATTGGATGTGATAAGCAAGACTGGCTTCGAGGATTTATTTACACTCATAGGTATTTATATACGTAAAATTCCACTTCATCACATTTATGAAATCATATACATGCAAATACAAAAAGTTATCATTGGACGATATGTAGATTTAATCTTTGAAAGAAATATACAAATGCGATTCACTGAGTACTAATGTACGATTCTGTTTGATTACAATATATACTTGTACATTACTACCCAGATATATTCCTGCATTAGCCATAAAAATGTTATCATCCAATCTAATTCCATGTTAGTCAATGTGAAGAAATGTAGGATCCACCTACAATACACAATAATAATACAAGAAATAATATTTCTAACTTAAAACTGATTTTATTTGTGCGTGTTCACAATTCAATATGTAGTAATTTCAAGACTTGAATATTCAAAAACATGATAATTATAGAAGTTATTGAAGTCTTAAATGTATTATATATTGAATTGTAAATAAATATTGAATTGATTAAATCTACATATCGTCCAATGATAATATTTTGTACTTGCATGTATTTGATTTCATATATGTGGTAAAGTGAAATTTCACGTATATAAATACCTATGAGTGTAAATAAATCCTCAAAGCGAGTCTTGCTTATCACATCCAATAGATACATATTAAACACAAAAAACTCAAATTAACAAATTATTATGTCATTTTTTAACTCAACTGAGGGTTGGATTAATATGAACTTGACTAGGATTAATTTGAACTTGACTCGGATTAATATGAACTTGACTCGGATTAATTTGAACTTGACTTGGATTAAATTGAACTTGACTTGGATTAAATTGAACTTGACTTGGATTAAATTGAACTTGACTTGGATTAAATTGAACTTGACTTGGATTAAATTGAACTTGACTTGGATTAAATTGAACTTGACTTGGATTAATTTGAACTTGACTTGGATTAATTTGAACTTGACTTGGATTAATTTGAACTTGACTTGGATTAATTTGAACTTGACTTGGATTAATTTGAACTTGACTTGGATTAATTTGAACTTGGCTTGGATTAAATTGAACTTGGCTTGGATTAAATTGAACTTGGCTTAGATTATTTTGAAGTGAAAAAGGTGTAGTACCGTGTAAGTATAATTAAATTGGGAACATATTTTATTGTACATGATTTTCTGAATTTCATTATTATATCAGGAAAAACGGCATGTTTATTAGTACATTGAATTGTGGAGTATCGCTATAAGCGTATTTGCAGTATTACAATTTGATTTTGACTAATGTGAATTGTATAAAATGTGGCTCCCCATGCAATTTAATGCATCAGCTTTAAAATTTTGTTGTTCCAAATAATTTTAGATGGAAGTGTAATACTTTTGTTTCTGCAAAGAAGAAGAAATTTTTTTTAAGGTAAGCCATTGTATGATCCCACAAATTTTGGAACTTGCTTAACCCGCGCACGGTCGCGCATCCCTCAGAAAAGTAGTCAATTTACCCGCGTTACTCTGCCGTTCCCTGTTCACTTACCGTAATAGGCAGAGATGTAAAAATATGAAGTAATGAGTAAAAAATGTTGCTTTACACTTTGATGTTGTCAGATTTTTGATAACTTGAACCGTTTCTTTGTAATATGGAGTCAAACTCCGTAGATTTTTGCACAACATTGAATCAAAGAGATCAATGGCCATTTTTTTGTTTTGGGAACAATGTAATGTTTTTCACTGCTTTTTTATGCAGAAAATCCTTCCAAACCTGCTGATGTTTTTATTTTTCCTCTACAACAATTAGAAAAAAGTTATGACCATTTATGTCTACTAAGTGTTATCCATTCTTCGTTTTAGTTCCTACATAAATGCATGTTTGCATGTCTGGTTATATTACTGTAAGTATAGTGTTTCGAAACTTGTAATTTTCACACAATATGAATAAAATACTGCTCTACACGCTACTGACTTCAGATTTGTCTTATTTGCCATTTTTGCGAAATAAGGCGAAATAAGGCCCTGAGTAGTTTTGCTGGTAACTGAGGCTGCCACTGACTGTTCGCACGCACACCCTCTCACGGTCGCCTCATTTACCACACTGACTGTGCTTACCCCTCCCAACTTCCAAGTGGTTGGAGCTCTGCCTTAACCCCCACAATGTGGGGGTTTCTGGCTCCAGCTGTGTAGCACTCGCTGAGACGATCATTTTGGTGTATAACAACTTGGGGTTATGCCTTACGTCTGGCAACCAGTGAGCCTGGTAAATGAGGCGACCAGTTATAGTTCGCGGGTTATATTTGTGCTTGGAACTTCCTATGACTGTGCTCTGCGAACAATTGGATTTAGGTGACCATACAAGTGTTGATTGGCATAATTTCATTAGGGAGTTTTTCAATGTTTCTGTTATCTATTTTGTCTAATAAAATTGAAGGAAAAGATAAAGTTGTTGAAATAGACAAGTATAGTTTTTTAACCCTTTTGGTACGATAATTTAAATGTTTTGGGTAAAAACTTTCAGGGTAAAAATTGTCATAACCCTGAATTGTCAGTGAAATTGTCCTAGTGTGGGTGCTTTTAACTCGAGCAAGTGCCTACTTCTTTATTTTAATTTTAAAATTTTTTGAGTCTTTGAAGCTCCATGCTTGGCTACAGAAATTTTCGACATTGATAATAGTTTTTTGTTTTGCATAACGAATTTATGAATAATAAATGAAGTTGAAAAAAATTGCTTAAGTTATATGGAGAGCGTATTGAATGTGTTGAACGGACCCTGTGGCACGAACTTAGAGGTAACCAATGGTAATTTATGCATGCAAGCTCCTGGAAAAGTTTAAAAACTAGTTTCATGAATGCTTATAATTTCCTTAATTTTGTTATTTACTCCTAAATATTCCCTCACGAGTTAAATTGCTTTAAGACTAGGTTAGTTGCCCTAAACTGGAAGCACTAACAAACTTGGCTGTGGAATAGCCATCAGTACCAAAAGGGTTAAAATATGGCCCAATACTTATGAAAGCTCTACAATTTATATAAAATTGAATTTAGAACACATTTCATTTATGGTATTTATCTAGTTTTTGTGTTATCTTTGAAAAAAATTGTTGGTTATACATCAGAAATCCCACAAGGACTGTTCTTCATCTTTACTACAGCTTTTTAACTTTGCTGTACCCAAATAATTCATGTAAAAGAAATTTTTCTTTCGATATCTGCTTTTATTCTAGTACAATTTTAGTCTCAGCTGACTTATTTTTACTGTGTAAGTGTCAGTAATATTTTTTACTAGTTTTCTATCAACTCTTTTGGCTTAAACTAGCCTTTGCCAAACTTGGAAAAGAAGAAACATTCAGACTAGCTGGAGACAATCCTCTGTGGCAGCTTTTTTTCACACTTCTTTCTTAAAAAAGCAAACCATTGCAAGATGTTGTCTATTCTTTTCTTCCCCATCTTTCTTAGATCAGTTTTCTCACAAAATTAAGTGCCAACAGTTGAATTTGCCATTATTATTTCATCAGAAATATCTGTAATGCCAAAAAATTTTATGCCTTCTCAGAGTTACAGCAGTTTTGCAATTATTGATTGTGGTATTTTTAACAAATTTATACGGACTGCAAATGACAAGCTCAGGTGAGCACTGTCAAGCTGTAAAAGGAATAGAATATTACAATGATGACATATTGGGTATCAGATATGACCAATACTTCATTCGTCAAAGAAATAAATGGAAAATATTCATGGACCTAAACATGGCGTTGAGAGCCAATAGCATTGGGGGCCAAGTAACGGCCGACAAATCCCTCTGCAATACTCACAATATTCACACAAAGGAGTTCAGCGCCTGTGTACCAGACTTGAAGGGCAAATATATGTAGAGTGTCTTAAATCACAAATCAGAGGTCAAAATTGGCAGAGTGGATCAAATGATAATTTCACTTCAGAGTGGTATAGATTGTGTGGCCTAGTTCCTAGGCAGAGACAGAATGGCCTAGTTCCTAGTTAGTAACTTGGCTAGAAAAAGCCAGTTTAGCACCCCTGCGATGAACACCACGCTTCTAACTTGAGTGTCCTTAAATTCTATGTTTTGTGGGTTAGGACACTGCATATTTGCCCTCCACTTGTCCAACAAACTACTCAGAATCTCCCCTATCCGTGTCATAAGCTGCTATTGGATATCACTGGGATAATCAGTACATTATGTTAATATATACTTCTGATATGATGCTTCTCATGAAAGAATCCAGAAAAATTTGAATATAAATACACATTTCTCTTAAAGCTTTTCATATCCCCAGCTGAGCATCTCTTGAAAAAATTTCCCTTGTACTGATCATCCATTAGTTGTAACTTTAATACAAGGAATAATGAAATGAAGGTCATCTGGAGGTGTCACCATAAAAGTTAGTTTAACTGTTTTCAGGAAATGTCAGAAATCAGAATTTAGATTACAAACTGAAGGCTGTTTGTAAGGGTTCATATGTGATTTAATAAGTGCATTGAAATGAAGTCATTTAATCAGCTAGGAGCTCACATGGGAAATGGAACTATAAATTGTATTGGTCCTTTGTAGTTATATTCATACATTCCTCCTCAGTTATCAAGCTAACCATCCTTTAATTCATGAGATGAGCTCTCACCAGCTTTTAAAGAGACAGTGGTTCCAGATGCTCTTTAATGTCTATCAATTTTGGTTCTTTGGCCTTTGACTTGACTAGTGTGAGAAAATGTGTAGAGACTAGCTTGCCATCTGATTCCATATCCCAGAGTTGCTGCAAATGAATGAATATATGTCATTGAACAGAAGTGTAACATCACAATATTCTACTGTGTGAAGGGGTATGTTTGAAAAAGAATTTTGAAGCCCTGTTATAGAATCTACACTATAATAGGAGCCACATATGTCCGTCTGTCACACCCACCAGCAGAAAGTGTGTGCTAAGTGTATCTGTGATACATGCTTCATCAACTCAACAATTTTTGGTTATAATCCATCAGATTCAGAGTCAGGATGAATATCACGTGTATTGTTAGGAAATAGAATGTATGTCATGTGATTTGTTGAATATTATGTATCTTTAATACATAATGTGTGCACTCAGCCTCATAAGCTATACAGAAATATAATTTTTTTAATTTCATCCAGTCTTTATTTCATTTTGTTTCCATTTTAAGTTTTAAAAAAAAGGAAAAGTAATAATAAAAAAAATTTTAAAATTTTTAGTATGTTAATTCATCAGGAAAATTTTGTATGGTTGATACGACTTTCCTTAATAACATACGAGCCGTATAATTGATTCTCTTATTATTTTGAAATTTTGAGATGTTTAATGTGAATGAGTTTCATAGGCTATGTTAGGTTAGCATAGGTTATGTTGAGTTAGGATAGATTTGAATAGATTAGGATTGGTTAGGGTTGATATAATTTCTTCACTGGTGCACTTAGCTTAGACGATTTCAATGTCTGTGGAATTTCCATGGGTTCTGCTAGTAATTAAAATTATAGACCATTATTGGACAGGGTTGCACATAAAAAACCCACCCAAAAAAGCCCAAAAAAACCCACACTAAAAAACCCACTAAATGTTTTTTTTGGGGTTTTATTATTATGTCAATTTCGTTTGTTTTCAAGCTTATGGAATCAAAATGAGCTAAATATTTATCTTGTCAAAATAAGTATCTAAGTCATGTGCATGACTATGACAAGAAAACATTGAAAAACGAAACACCAACCCTATACAAATCAAATTAGAAAAACCTTAATCACAAAAAAACTCGAGGGACTAATATATTTTAATGAATTCCATTTCCAAAGTAAAAAAACAAAAATTTAGAAAAAAATGCAGTTTGACTACTAAATATAGAGACTTCTGAATTTTTCCTGTCTTCTAGACTAGACTGCTACTACAATACTACTGTGTTTTTCTTTCTACATCCACTGCCATTTCATCGTTGTCATCCATATCATGATCATTTGTGAGGTGGCAATATACTGAGACAATTTCTGTGTGCGTTCTGATCCTAATCTATTTCTCAATTTATTCCACACAATTCCAAATGTTGAGAAAATTCTCTCAATGGATCCTGAACTTGCGGGGCAAGAATGAAGATTGCTTATAAACTTGCAGCAACCCTCGGCCAGTGTTTTTTTATGAATCTGCATTTTCTGCTGTTTCATGTCTTGAATATCCCACCATCAACAAGGACTCATTGTCTTAGTGATATTCTCATTGAACATGTGTTTTGGGAAGATGTTGGAGTACTTCAATTTATAAGAGTAAAGCGCACCGATGAACTCCGGATTGTACTCAGCCAACCACTCTTCAATATCAGTTTCCTGTGAGACCTTTGCCTTAAATGTTGTAAAATGAAACATCAATATCAAGTTCATTATCTTGTTGATCAGTCTAATGTGAAACTAGGCTAAGTGAATTTGGTTAAACATTATTGTACACCCTAAAATTATGTAATGGTAGGATGCCCTAGAAGTCGCTGAACTTATTCGGGCCCACAGGTAGCTATACTAAAATTTGACCATTGTATTAGACTTAAGAAACATTCTACCTCTGTATCACCTGTGGTAAATAAATTGTTTAAATCGTTTAAATTGAAATAAGTCTAACAATTATAGTCAGATGGGGCGAGACAACCGCAGCCATCATGGGGTGAGAAAGTAAAGAAACTACTGGCCTATGGGGAGCATTCAAGCTGCACTGGAACAAATTTGACGATGGAATCTGTTAGAGCATTTACTTCCAATCATTTTAGTGTTTGTTGCTATCCTGTACTGCGAAAAGTGAATTTTTTTGGCAAATTTAAAAAAAAAATTTGGCTTGTCACTACATGTTGTAACATGTAACAGTGTGGTTGACTGACTTGACTTGCGCAGCTAAGCACTCCAGCTCACACAATACACATGTTAAGTTGTTAACAGCATGACTGTTAAGTGATGTGCAGCTGTCTTGCTTCAAGCTGCTTGTGGTGGATACTTATGATCTGCATGGTGCTCCCCTCTCACATGACTTGCGCCTGTCTGCTGCTAAAACAACTTACTATGAATTGACAAGCATAGCAATTCTCTTTGGACATCATATCTTTACAGACTGCTGAGCTATGTCTCTATGCATATGGTAATTGGTAAATGGTAATTGTGATGGACAAACTTAATTCATATATCGTTCATATAATGTAATAATTCATATAATAATGTAATATAATGTTGGAAATAAAGTAATTAAATAACAATATTTACTCAATAAGTGCATGTATATAAATCTGAAATAGGGGCAATGGGAGTTGTGTGAATAACTCTTTTACAAAAACAGATATTACAAAAAAAAACAATAAAGCCCATAAAAACCCAATAAAACCCATTAAACCCAATTTAACCCAAAAAACCCAGGTAAGTTGGGCTTTTTTAAAAAACCCTAGGCTTTTTCCATCCCTGTTATTGGAGGTGTCAGTCAGCTGATTATAAGAAACCTAGTTCATCTTAAGAGTGTCATGAACTTGTTCTGAATAGGGAATTATGAATAGTACCTAATATTTCACTTGATGAATAAACTTTGAGCAAATTTTTAAGGGGAAAATACTCCCATTTTTAAAAGTCCTTTACTATTTGACCGATCTTCATGTAACATTGAACAAGGATTAAGATTGGACTTATGTGTTTTTCCCATTTTCCCCATAGAAAATGAGTTTTCAAAGAAAATGGAAAAATGGGGGGTCTAGGGAAAATCCCTGGACTCAATTAGGTTTTGAGATACAGAGATAATATTGGTATCAAATGAAGCGGAATTGTATGCTCTGCAATGTAAAGTAAACTTTTTTTGAATTTTTAAAATACTTTTTGAAAATATGAAGAATAGAAAAATTGAAGCCATTTTCACACTTTTCCCACAATAAATAAATGTAGCTAATTTTCTATTTCAAAAATGAATAAAAGCTAACGTCATTTTTTAGAGGATTAAATTCCGGTTCTTTTGATACCAAAATCATTGCTGTAGGTCAAAAACTGAAAACTACCTTAAGTGTAAAAGCCATAAATTGAAATTGTTCAGGCGCACGTGCTGAATAGTGCCCAAGTGTGATCGCGGCGCGCTTTTTGGCATGACATAACCGCCACCTAGCAATTCAGGCAGGCAACTACGGATTCCTCAACTACAAACTCAAGCACGTACTCATGGACAGGTTGCAAAACGTTGCCAGATAAGAAAATTTCATAGAAAGAAAAGCTTAAATGCTGTATGGCAACCACCCAACCACCATACAGCATTTAAGCTTTTCTCTCTATGCCTTATATACTATATTTTACAAACGACATGCCTTGAAATTTTTTATTCTAATCATTTCAAACTTTAAGTTTGGAGAATTCCATTTGATTTTTTAAAATACCCACAAATTTTTGCATCCAATGATACCAAAATCATCACTGCAGCTCAAAAACTGTAGGAGGAGATGCATTTTGAAACCCCACGTTCCGATCCTCCAAAATAAGGCAAAACAGGTAAACAAAGAAACAAACAATCTCTATTTTTCTTCATTATTATTGGTTGGGTCAGCTAGGACCCTTGAAATCATTATACTGTAATAAAGAGGCATAGAAGATGACATAGCGACGTCGCTCCGCAAAAAAAGTGCCAAGGGGAGGTGTAACATGGTAAAATATCACTTCCCCCTCTCCTTCCCCCATATTTCAAACCCCCATAGCGGGCGAACGAGTGAACGTACGAACCTGATTTTTTCACAGGATGTACCTGATATCTTACCCTTCCTATAGCAGCTAAAAATCAATATCTTCAGAAAATTCTACATTCTGGGGCGTACGCTCCCCTTAAGGGTAGTCTGGGTAGAAAAAAAGTCCGTCGGTTCTCGACGGATTTTTCTAAGATTTTCACAGTAGGTGTCAAATGATGCCGCATTTCTTTTTGAACTCATGTGTTTTTTTGTAAATTCATAAAAAATTTTTTTTAAAAAACCTGAAAAAAAGGGTGTTGCAGAAAAATACACCTTGCCCACAATTTTAAAGTTACAGAACTGGATAAAGGTTTTCAAGGTAAATAATTGTCGTGTCTTGAGATCCGGTGGTAAGGTTTTTCGATAATTTGATTTTTTGAATTTGAAAATTTTTTTTCCAAAAAAATCGACCCTTTTTTCCATTTTTTCAAATTCTTCTGCTTTTAATTTTCAACATGGTTCAAAATTAAAGAACCTGAACCACCGCCTCTCTTCAGATATTTCAATTGCAATCGATTGATATATTTGGTATTCCTGTACCTTCAGAACTGTGGGGGAGGTGTCTCTTCAAAGATCAAAAAGTTGACTTTTCAGGAGAACCTTTTTTTAAATTTTTTATTTTTTTCATTTTATTTCTGAATTAATCATTTGTTTTCAATAAATTTTACAGCTATTGTAGATCTTTCCAATCTCTATCGATTGCTATATTAGCCATTCCTGTAACTTAAAAACTGTGGGAAAGGATTCATATCAAATAACAATGAATCCAAATTTCAGGAAATCAGTCATTTTTAAAAAACAATTTTATTTAATTATATAGAAATTTTAATTTTTTCAGCTCTTTTTCCCGGATGCTCTTCTTGAGCTCTTTTGAATGATATATTTGCCATTCTTGTACCTTCAAAACTGCGGGAGGCGATTGTATGTTTACACAACAGCTAATTAGCTGACGACTCGGAGCAGCCGGACTCAAAACAAACACTCAGTTACATCATCATAAATAACACCGAGTGTCATCATAAATAACACCCGAGTGTTAGAATGTTTTGTTCGAGTACTAAAGCATTTCAAGCAAGGCCATGAATGAACTCTCTTGCTATTCTCGTAGAGGAACGCCCAAAACTGATTTGTAATTAGGGGGGGGAAGGGGGAAATCACTCATACACTGGCACGCCAAGGTCACGTTACTGCGCATCTTCTACTCCGTCTAGGAGACAAGCCAATGTACGTACTTGAAAGTGAATTATACCGTTGGATGCGCAAAAACATTCTCTATAAGATGGGTTTATAAACCGTAAACCTACCATTATTCAAAATTCAAGCCAGACCGTGCCCTTAACTCCATTCTGAATGGTGCATTCATCTTTTCTCCCCTTGGAACACTATTTTTGTAATTAGGGAGGCCTAAACTAACTCATCTTATCTAATGTAGTCATAAAGTTCATGTTGATTATAAAATGTTTTCAATAGAATAAATGCATTGTATTTTTGTTGTAGTGAATAACTGCATTATTGATGAATAACCCATGAAAAAAATGTTACATGTTTTCATATTACATGTTTTCTTCCTTTGGTAATTTTTAATTGATATAGCCAGTAACTATGATATTGTTTGTATTTTTTACAAGCTTTCAATTTTTTTCAGGAGATAGAAAAGTTATAAAATCCTCTTCATTTTTGGAAACATCAATAGTTTTTAAGATTCCTCTGCTGTGTGTTATGTCCTGCTCCAGCAGTGCTCATACCAGCTTATCTTTAGATCCTATCATTTTAACTAGCGAACATGTTGATCTTGTTTTTGATGGTGAGAATGCAGTTGTGGAGCAAAGCAGCTACAATGTCGGGGTGTCTCCTAGCATGGCGGTCACAACTGTCTCAGATGTGTCGGCCAACAAGGACTCATCATGCCCCACAGAGCCTGACACACCCATGCAGACCTCCCCTCTTATTATCTCTGCTGACACCATCTCCAGTGAACTCACTGTGTGTCAGTATGTTCTGCCCGCAGATATTGTAGGTGAGCTCTTATTTTCACTCTAGTATTTGGCAGGGACTGCTGGGAAGTTTGTCCCTAGGTTCTGTGTGTTCAGTGAGTCATCACAGAAAATACGATCATGAATTCACGATTTTGATGGGAAAAGCATTTACATAACTTGTAATCTATCAACTGTTGAGTAAAGCAGTAGAATTGCTTTCATTTGAAGTGCTAACTATGCAAACATGATAAAGTAAATAATCAAAATAGAGTTCCTAACTAGTCATTCCTTCTGTGATGGTGTTACAGGTTCATGTTCCAGTCTTTAAGCCCCTTTCACACAGAGCGTGAAATCACGCTGCGTGTAAAAAATCATGCAGCGGGATTTCACGCCAAACCTAAGCGGACATAGATAATGTACACTTGTATTCACACGCGACAGGTTTTCACGCAGCGTGAAAGTTCACGCCTGACGCCGAGCGTGTGTCTGCTAAAAACGCAACGTGAAATTTCACGCAAAAGTTTAGCTTTCAATGATGTCCAAGGCTATCTTGCACACTGTGCGTGTTTTCACGCCGCCTCGCAGTGCGGATCAGAGAGTGGGTCAGAGTGGATGTGTGGATGAGGTCTGAGTGGATGTGTTGTGTTATTGTTTATTTCTTACATATCTTTTATATGGATTGGAATACTAAGTAAAAGTTTTTTATACTAAAAAAAGATTTTTTATTAATATTGCCATTATTACAACCTACTTACTTAGCAAGATCGAAATACTTTACCTGAGGGTTAAAGCCAGTTTTTCAATAGCAGGTACAGCATCCCTCATCTGCGTGTTGTTGCTGGTTAATTTGCCTTGGACGTATGACAGCAATTCGTCAAAACTTTCAGCAGACATACGGAAGTAATTGAAGAATATGGCTTCATCTTCCCTTAATTTTGCAAATAGCATGGAAAATTCTCCTTCTTGCGCCTTAAACTGACTATCTTATGTACCCAGCACCGCCTTCTTCTCTTCCTTTGCTGTCTTTTATACAGCAAGTATAAAAGGAGAGCTTTCTTCACTTTACTCTGAGCAGCTATTTTTACCCAGTCCACAAACACTCGTGAGCACTCTCTCGTGATTTCACGCTCTGTGTGAAAGGGGCCTTAGTGTAGTAGTATAAATGTAAGCTCTCTCTTATAACTGTAAAAAGAAGAAAAAAATTAAAATCAAATTGAGGTGTAAGCATTTTATAGTATTGGCTTCTATAGCTTCTCACTTTGATTAATCACTCTGAGTATGGTATTCTTTTTCATTTAGCTAATTCTTGTGTACAGAAATGAAACTTGGAAAATTTCAAGTTCCAACCTTTTTACTGCTGGTGAACTAAGTTAAAATGAGAGAATAACAATTATCTTGACACCTGTAAATTTGGAAGTATGTCAGATGTATTTAAAATAAGAAAATTAAGTACCAAGTATAAAAAAGAGCTATTGAGTTTATCTTAAGAGCAAGAAATTCAAGAGTTATCATGTGGCTGTTGACCACAATGTGATCATGTGATCTAACTTGTATGTTTTTAAAATATATTTTAAATCCAGGGGTTGATAAATATTCAAGTTCAAAAAGCATTCAACTTCAGTTTTATATGGTGTCCTCATTAGACAGTACATATGCTTTCCTGAAAACCTCTCTGTAAATCAAAATTATTCTATACCAAACCCATTATAACAAAATAATAGGGAATGTGTTTCAGCATGCCAAAAGTCCTTTTGACAGACATGAAAATAATCATATAAATAAATGTATAGTACTGCATTAAATAAACAGAATATGTTATTTACTTTTCAATTGTCATATTCTATCAGATTTTAGGATTCACTTGTGGTCAGTGAAAAACGGAGGAAGAGCCTGATAGTTGTGGTGGCGCTACGGTATGGTATAAACAAAAGACGAGGGGATACTAAATTAGTGAATTTTTCTTAACATAAATGGATTCAAGGGTAGTAATTCCCAAACACCGCAACTCTGAATTTATAGGAAAACAAAGTAACAAATAAGGAGGACTTACTGTATTATATTGAGGTGGAGTAGAATATTATTTTACAATTGAAAATGATTTTAAGATCTTGATTACATCACTGATTTTTCTGCCTATTTGTGTGGATTCTAAATTTTGGCTGTAAACAATATATAATATTGTATACCTATAACAGTATTGAAGTCTAAGTATTTCATGAACAGTAAATGTACAAGTTGCTACCTGATGCCTGCTAAGCGTAACGCTTCATGTTTTCACAGTCTTTTACCATAAACTCTTTCTTTTGAGAGTTTACCATGGAAAGTCTACTAATCTACTCCCACCCAAGGCATCTTAGAAGTAGAAATCCTGCAAATTAGACCAGATCTGACTAGCGTCTTAATGAACAGCCTGTATCATCGTGTCACGTGGAGAACATTGCATTCAAAAAGTAGTAAAAATGAAAATAGCATTCTACAGGATTGCATAAATACTTTCTTAAACTCTCTCCAACATTGTGGGAGTTCTTAGACATTATTTTAGGACTAACATTTTAAATTTCCCCATTATAATTGTATTTATTTATAGTTTATTCACACCTCTTTGTTGTTCATAAAGTAGTGAGGTCCTAAATGGTTAGGGCCAGCTCTGTATTAATAAGTATATTCAAGATGAAAGTTTTGTGATAAACACAGACGATTTCTGTCAAAATGGCATTATTAGATTATGAAATACATTTTTTCCAGGTTAAACTTAATTTATTTTATCCAGGAATTTAGATACAATAAGCTATTTGTGTTGCAATAGAAATGAGAGTGGATTTGATCTGGTCAGGCAATGAGTTAGTTTAAGCCCGAAATAAGAGTATTAGAGGGTATAATGTCTTCGTATTTGATGAATGTTGTGCATCTTCAAATATAGTTGGGTCAGTGGTTCTATAATTGAACATATATTTATGCTGTTGAATTGATCATCTTTAGCTTATGAACAAGAAAGACATCCTGAGTGAAGTTGTCTGAGAACTAATTCCACTGCATTGTTACAGTTGGTGGCTTTGAGGAGGTTGTGGAGGAGGTGGAGCTGGGCAGCGAGTGGTGCGTGGACGGCAGTGGCCTGCAAAGTTCTGCTGTGTCACCCAGCAGCAGCACGGGTATGCACTTCATCAGTCCTGGCTCCACAGATGTGCTCTTCACTGTCATTGATGATTCATTCACAATGAGCCAAATGGATGGAGCTAAGCTGGGACTCGACTCAAACTCTATCATCTCACAAGACATCATGCTGCAGAAGCACAGGGAATACTCTGATGTGAAGCCTTTTGCTGATGATGGTCTGCTTGATGGCCTTGAAGTGTGTGGCTCTGTTTCTCCTCTGAATGGTGTTTTGTTGGCTGATGAGGTAAAAACTGAGACTTTTATGAAATCCGAAAAAACTGAAAATGTTGGTGGTCCTAATGCTTCTCTTTTTACTTTATTTCAACCTGGACATTTTCAAGATGCCTCTACTCAAGCAGTTGATAAAGTAGAGAAATCTGTTGCTGGTTCTAAGAGCGTGGATCCTTCCAAAGCTGAAGCATCATTGCATGTTTCTAATGATCTCAATCTCCCTAGTCAAGTAACAGACTTGACACTTTACCCTAACATTGTATTAGATTTTACTGATGTTGACCAGCCTGGAAAGAGTTATAAAGTGAAATTGCAGAAGGTAAACTTGATGGAGAATGCTGGTACAAAAATGCAAGGGAAGAAACTGAAAAGCTCTCTAAAGAAAGATGTATCTTTTCAGTGCAACGAGTGTAGTTTGCTGTTTCGAAAAAAAGATGACTTGAAGGCTCACATGGAAGACCACTTGGTTAAACTCCAAAATTCATGTCCGCTGTGCAGTGCTCAGTTTCCATCAAAGTCTGCTTTGCAGGGTCACATCAGACAGCACTTCAACAACCCTTACATATGCAGCCTGTGCTCAGAGCAGTTCTCTGACAAATCTCTGCTTAATAAGCACAAGCTGCGTCAGCATGGAATAAAAAGCAGTGCGCTCATCCAATCCACTAAGAGCAGCCCTGACGTGCCAGTGAGCACCAGTTTGACCTCTTCTGTCCATCTGGTGAAGCAGAGCAGCGCAAGCAAAGCTGCTTCCACCAGAGTTTCTGGCAAGAAGGATCATGACAATTGTAGTCTGACTAAAGCATTCAAGTGCAGCTTGTGTAAAGCTCTCTTCTCCTCTCGTGCCGAGTTAAAGCTTCACTCGAATACTCACTGGCAGAAGCCATTCAAGTGTGAGGAGTGTGGGGCAACTTTCACGCAGAATGGCTCATTGCAGGTGCACATTCGTAGGCACAGAGGAGAAAAGCCTTTTACCTGTAAGCTGTGCGGTAATTCTTACACAAGAGCATTTAGCCTTAAAGTTCACATGAAGACTCACACAGGAGAAAAACCTCATAATTGTGAGTATTGTAACTCGAGTTTCATCACTTCATCTCATCTGAATGTTCACCGCCGTATCCACACTGGGGAGCGTCCGTTCTCATGCTCTGAGTGTTCAGCGACCTTCATCACGACGTCCCATCTGAACGTGCACAAGAAAATTCACCTGTTCTCCAGCCCCTCCTCGCTGCGGTGCTCTCAATGCAACGTCACCGTGCGGGACCAGGCACAGCTCAGGCTGCACCGCAAAACTTATCATTCACAAAAACTCACTCAGAAAAAGAAGACAAAGTAACTCCATTTTAGTGCAATCTCAGGTCTTATTTGTGCTAGTCATTCTATTTATAAGAAGCCTGAGGCTTTATTGTGTAGGAAAAAAATATTTGTTATTATCCTTTAAGGATTTCTTTTGCTTCCATTTATGTTTGCCATGTGAAGTCTTAATCGCACAGCCTTCATTTGTTTTGCTTTTATCTCCTTTACCCCTCAGTTCGTTCTTTGTTGTCATAGTGTGTAGTTTACTTTATTCTGGACTTACGCTGTGTTTTGTTGCTGCTTCTTCTTGTACTTTATATTGTTTGACAATATGAATGAAGGGCTTCCTAAGCATAGCGGCTACTCACGCTGTTCAGGGTGTCATTTTAATGTTGTCTTAGTTTTTTCAAATCTTCCTTGTTGTTTTACTAACTTAGTATTTTTTTTTCTATTTTTCTCAACGTTTTCATGTACGAAAATTTTACTTGTACCCACTTTGGAAGTCTGAAGAATCAGTCCTGATTAGGACCCAGTTTCCACCGAAGCTATACTTCGATATTGTTCTTAAATTGTGCTTCTTGATGGAGGCAAAATCTCGTGAAATATTCACCGCAACACTTTTTATTAGTTGTCCCAGAACTGTCAAGTTTAAACTAGTTAATGAAACCATTTTAAAATAAGTCTTAGGTATTTGGTTGCTAATTAGATTCTGCTCGCATGTAATGTTAGTTTGCCACGTTCTTGTAAAAGTTAAATGTGTAACTCGCCAGAAAACTGAAACTTCTACACGACCATGCTTCTGTTAGTTAAACTTCACGAGGTCACTGAGTAAAAGCATTGACAACTCCATGATTGTAAAATAAGGTCAGAGGTTGAAGGTAATTTTCTTTCTATTTTTCTTGATGTTATTGCTCGCTACAGTTGAGAGTCTGAAACCTAATTTTTTCAGGGTATGAATCTCAACATCTGCGTGTGACCCTGCGGAATTAGGCGTTGTATTGACGTCGTCAGCTATTGTAACGGATTTTATCTGCTCTTATTGTTGGACCTCCAGGGCTCAAGATTTTCAACAGATTCTAATTTTTTATTTTTACCGTCCTATTCAGTGTAGAGAGCCTGCATATCTTAGCAAGAGTCTCTATCTCGAGCACAATAGCTTATGTTTGTGTTTCGACTATTCAATATTTGCTCTTAGGTCATTTTGATTAATTCAGACTTCTATTTCTTTTGGTATGCTGGGCTAGTTTACAAAGCAGCGTCAAGTGTACTCTGGCATTATTCACACATACTAGGGATGTTGTTTAAACTAGAGGCTCGGTTGAAGTAGAAACAGGATAGTAATTGCTGCTTTTTGCTCTCCACACATCGGATGACATTCAACCACGACGATGCGGGTTTTGTTAAAATGAATGCGGAGTTATCAAATCCAACTCTAGAGCTAGGTACTTTTTGCCTTATTTTGGAACTCCGATTGCTGTACTTCAATCACGGAAAAACAATTAGTACTGATGTAAAAGTAATAAAGGTTCTGCCATCTCAACCTGAGACGTCAGTTTTAGGACGCCCGTTCAGTAAAATTTTAATGAAGATAGGGAACTGCTGAAGAAAGTCGAAATGTTTATGTTATTTGACCTGATGCCAGTACGGAACTAAGATTTAAGGGTTTGTCTGTGTTGAATTAGGTGAATTTTGATATCATCAGTGTATTCCACATTTTATGGTCTTTACTAGTTTTATCACTCAAAATTTTAAAAAATACGTCAATGTGAAGAATTTAAGAGCTACACTAATGAAGGTGTGCTGATAGGGTCTGCCAGAGACAGCATACCTCAAGGAACTACCGCCTCTCGGCGATAACTCTCGCTATCCATTACAAAAGCAGCAACACTTGTTTGCAGGCTTTAATTTTCAGCTGGGTGAATCTTATATCTCATTCTCTGCGTTTCTCTCAAAAGAGAGGCCGATGTACCGTGCAATTGACCTCCTGCACAAGTGTCAGCTTATTTATTGTCTATACATATTCTTGACGTATTGATTCAAATTGCCCTTCCAACTGGCAATACCTGCAAGGACTTGTTCCCTGGTTGTTAAACTGAACTTATTTGATAGATGTCAATGCTAAGTGCTAATAACGTGTGCTGAACTGTCCATCAATTGCCCAAATTATCTCCCATTGTAAGTTCAAGAAAAAATCGGCAAACAGTAGAGGTAAAACAGGCAAGAAATATTCTGTGTATTATGCACAGTTCTTAGCTTCTAAGTGATTTGAAAAGCGCTAGTGAGGGGTTGTTGAGCAGTGTGAGGTAGTCTAGCCATGTTGGTCGTTATTTTATGGAAGCCCTTTTTTGCATTCAATATTCATTTCTAGATGCTAGTCATGGAAGCAAAGTTTTTGTGTGTCATAAGTGTGCTTTATCAAATGAGCTATGTTCAGCTTCGATCCATTCCTTCAGTAATGTTTCTAGTCTGTAATGTCTACCCATTTCGATGTGCAGAAAAGTGTTTGGCCTAGTTTCTTGTACTAACGAATATTGTCATTTGTTGGTTCTGCAAATCTAAGGCAAGGTTGCATAAGAGTTATGTGCTATAGATGTAGAATTTTTTTCCACTGAAAGAAGTAAGCTGTGTAAATGTGAAAGAACATAATTAATACGCATTTTAAAGAAAAAATCCCAATACTGCTGCGCTGCTAGTGGAGCAAGTAAATTGAAGTGCCTCCAAAAGGCTTGATGGGTAATTTTTCCTAGTTGACAAGTCGTTTTCTTTGGAACATTGTTACTCAAAAATTTTGCATTAGGGTAAAATGAATAACAGTTTCCTTTATTTTTTAAATATACTCAAAAGTAGAGTTATAAAGTATTTTTTTTAAATTGTGGTACTGGAAAAAATCGTGCGGATGTACGCAAGATTTTTAGGGATTTCTGACCACCCTAGCGTCTGACCTGGAGGAGATACTCCGGAGGGGTTGTTCAGTTGTGTGTTGTGGACATTTTACGTCCCTATTGAGCTGCAGGGGCTCACCAGGCATCACCTGTGGGTGCCAGGACGTGTGGTGGGTTGGGTGGCAGGTAGGACCTCACCTAGTCAATATAATGAGAAATCGCCATCCCTTCTTTGCTATCCAAGCTGCCTCACCATGAGCTGAGCAGTACTTGTCGCCAGATGCTTTGGTAGACTTTTTTATTGGTTGTTACTCATTATTGATGCTCATTTCTTCTGATGGAGAACCCCTCAAGGGGATACAACTATTGTATCTATGGGAATAAGCGCTCCCAGGGGAAAAATGTGAGGGCCCGAGCTGAGAGTTAGGTAGGCCTTCTTTTTGTTGAAATAAAATGTTTTTTGTTATGTTAAGGACCACCTTTTTTAGGTTCACTACTGTCCTGTTTATCAGCACCTCTGACTTTCTTCTTCAACTTTTATCTTATTTCATGAACTTCTTTCCCATCTTACTGTTTCTATGCCCTTTCTGCATAGATTCCTCATTTTCTTATCTCCTTACTAAATGGTGCCTTCCTCCTTTCTCTCTTCGATACGCTCTATTTTTGCAGCGGTTAGGAAGGCTTTAACTAACTTATAATCTTGATCTTCTGATGGAGAAGCTAATTGTCCGTGCAACCGATCTCCAGCACCAGCGTTGCCTCACACACGTTATTTGTTATGTAATTCCCCTCATGGGGATACAACTATTGTATCTATGGGAATTCGCACTCCCAGGGGAACAATGTGAGGGCCCGAGGTGAGAGTAGGTACGCTTTCTCTTTGTTGATGTAAAATGCTTTTGTTTTGTTAAGGGCCGTGGACAATGTGAGGGCCCGAGCTGAGAGTTAGGTAGGCCTTCCTTTTTGTGGACATAAAATGTTTTTATGTTAAGGACCACCTTTTTTTGGTTCACTGCTGTCCTGTTCTTCAGCACTTGCTACTTTCTTCTTCATCTTCAATCTTGTTTCATAATCTTCTTTCTTGACTTGCTGTTTTTATGCCTTTCTGCGTAGATTCTGCGTTTCCTTGACTCCATACTAAATGGTGCCTTCCTCCTTCCTCTCTTTGGATCGCATTTGCTGCTGGGTAGGGAGGCTAAAACTAACGACTAATCTAATCTGTTAAGGGCCATCTTTTTTTTTTGGTTCACTGCTGTCCTGTTTTTAAGCACCTACTACTTTCTTCTTCAACTTCAACCTTGTTTCATAATCTTCTTTCTCGACTTACTGTTTCAATGCCCTTTCTGCATAGATTCCGCGTTCCCTTAAATCCATATTAAATGGTGCCTACCTCCTTCCTCTCGTTGGATTGCATTTGTTGCTACGGATAGGAATGCTTAAACTAACGACTTATCAAATCATGTTAATGTAATTCTTCAAATTTTATTTTTTTCATGTGTTCCATGCCATTGTGTAGACACTCCCTCTTGCACTATAAATTGTTATAATCTCGATAAGAATAGTGAAACTGATAAAAATAGTTCAAGTCCTGGCACAGCATCAGTAGAAGTTGGGGAAACGTTCGCTCCGTTTCTTTGTTTATTTTAGCAGTTTCATTGACATTTTTTATAACGTGTATTTCGTGACAAAAAAATTCGACTTGAATTCATTTTTTGGATGAGGTGTTAGTACTGATCATCATGATGTGTGGTGCATGTCCAAAATTTTCTGTGGCGCGCACATAGAAATTTGAAGGGGTCGAGTGTGTTATTTCTTGGGTTGATTCTGTCTCAAAATTGCATTGTTTTTGTTGTGAAATATTTTTTTATCGGTTGTGGATTTTTGCCCGGTGAAGTGACCGTGACGTGGTCACAAATGTCACAATACCCGCGCTGCCCAGCCGCGTCTGCCACGCTCAGGCTGCACCTCTCTGCGTACCACCTCCCTGCCCTGCAACGCTTCACTGCCTACATCTTGCAAAGCCTTCTGCTTCTAAAGTTATACAATAGGTTTTCAATCGCGCTCGAAAAAATGTTAGCTTTTAAAAATGTAGTGTTGAGAGCAGTTTTCACTAATCCTAATCCAGAAAATTACGACTAACATGTGAGCTGTTACGAAAGCATTTCTAAACTGGCCTTTATGAGAATGTGTTGTTGAGTGTGACTGTTGTACGAGTGCTACGTTTTCTTCATAATAAATATCTTCTGTTTATACAGGTTGTCCATAAAGTTGTTGTGCAATATGGAATTACTGTAGGTTTAAAACTACACATGATAGAAACAATCAACTGATGTATCTGTGGCAATTAGCACTCCCAGGGGAAAAATGTGTGAGGGCCCAAGTTGAGAGTTAGGTAGGCCTTATTTTTGATGAAATGAAATGTTTTTGTTATGTTAGGCACCACCTTTTTTTCGGTTCACTGCTGTCCTGTTTTTGAGTACCTACTACTTTCTTCTTCAACTTTTATCTTGTTTCATGAACTTCTTTCTTAGCTTCCTGTTTCTGTGCACCTTGTGCATAGATTCCACGTTTTCTTATCTCCATACTATTTGGTGCCTTCCTCCTTCTCTTTAGCATGCTTTTTTTTAGCGGTCAGGAGGCTTTAACTTGCCTCTAATCTGATAGAAACAATCTGTAAAAGGTATCAGAAACAAGAAAAATTAGGTTTTTAAATTTATTTATTGCAGCTTTCTTAAATTTCTACATGTCCGCCTTCATTGGTTATGCTAGAGTAACACGATACTAACGAGAGGATTGTAAGAGGTGGTCCATTTTCATGGCCTCCACGTTCTCCTGATTTGACTCCTTTAGATTATTTCTTATGAAGACAAATGAAAACACGAATATACGCAACAAGACCTCGTTCATTGAGAGACTTGGAAGTTAAAATAAATACTGTGCTCTCAGATATTACTGCTAACCAACTGGCCAATGTTTTTAATGGACTTAAATATTGTGTTGCCCTATGCATAGCTAATGATGGCTGACATTTAGAAACTTGAGAAAGCTGCAATAAATAAACTTTGAAAATCGAATTTTTCTTGTTTCTGATACCCTACAAAATTTTTCTATCATGTATAGTTTCAAATCTACAGTAATTTCAAATTGCACCACGACTTTATAGACGACTTTATGAGGGATAACTTGACTAGTGCCTGTGTTGCACTGCTTGTCTTGTATGTTGTACGACCTGCTCTGTACTGCACAGCCTAGGCCTGTGTGTGTTGCACAGCCAGATCTGTGTGTGTTGCACAGCCAGATCTGTGTGTGTTGCAAAGCCAGATCTGTGTGTGTTGCAAAGCCAGACCTGTGTGTGTTGCACTGCCAGATCTGTGTGTGTTGCACTGCCAGATTTGTGTGTGTTGCACAGCCAGATCTGTGTGTGTTGCACAGCCAGATCTGTGTGTGTTGCACTGCCAAATATGTGTGGGTTGCACAACCAGATCTGTGTGAGTTGCACTGCCAGATCTGTGTGGGTTGCACTACCAGATCTGTGTGGGTTGCACAACCAGATCTGTGTGGGTTGCACTGCTGGATCTGTGTGTGTTGCACTGCCAGATCTGTGTGGGTTGCACAACCAGATCTGTGTGGGTTGCACAACCAGATCTGTGTGGGTTGCACTGCCAGATGTGTGTGGGTTGCACTACCAGATCTGTGTGGGTTGCACTACCAGATCTGTGTGGGTTGCACTACCAGATCTGTGTGGGTTGCACTACCAGATCTGTGTGGGTTGCACTGCCAGATCTGTGTGGGTTGCACTGCCAGATCTGTGTGCGTTGCACTACCAGATCTGTGTGCGTTGCACTACCAGATCTGTGTGCGTTGCACTACCAGATCTGTGTGCGTTGCACTACCAGATGTGTGTGCGTTGCTCTACCAGATCTGTGTGGGTTGCACTGCCAGATCTGTGTGCGTTGCTGAGGCGAGTTAGTATGTTTTAGCTGGTAGTTTATCGATGAGTTTTGGAACAAATTTAGTTTTTTTAAAATGTTGTCTGATTTTGTTTACTCTGACGACCTAATTTTATGCATTATTTTATGTTGGATTGCATGGAAACCTATTCTTTATTTTCCCCTTCTGGGGATATAACTATTGTATCTATGTGGACCCCTCAGGGGGATACAGCTCTTGCATCTGTGGGAATTAGCGCTCCCAGGGGGAAAATATGTGAGGGCCCGAGCTGAGAGTAGGCCTTATTCTTGTTGAAAGAAAAAGTTTTTTGTTATGGTACAGATAACCTTTTTTGTTTCACTGCTGTCCTGTTTTTCAGCACCTTCTACTTCCTTCCTCAACTTTATCTTCTTTCGTGAATTTCTTTCCCAACTTACTGTTTCTATGCCCCTTCTGCATAGATTCTCCATTCTCTTGTCTCCATCCTAAATTCTGCCTTCCTCTTTCCTCTCTTATACGCTTTTTTTGTAGCGTTCAGGGAGGCTCAAACTAACTTATAATCTGTTAGATTTATTTGTGATAAGTTTCTCGTATTGGCGATGACTTCTGATGTGATCTCTTCTCTGGAGATGCGATACGATTGCAGCTATACAAATTAGCGCTTCCAGGGGGAAATGTGAGGTCTTGAGCTGAAAGCTAGGAAGGTCTTTTTGTTCGAATAGAACAGGTTTTTCATTTTGTTAAGGTCCTTCTCATTTCGGTTCACTGCTGTCTTGTTTTCCAGCCCCTCTGGCGTCCTTCTTCATAGGGGCTGAAACCTTCCTTCTCAACTTGATGTTTCTATGCGTGGGGATTATTGTGTGGGAACATACCTTGGGCATCGACTCCGCGTTCCCTTAACCCCATACTAAATGGTACGTTCAGCCTTCCTTTCTTTGGAACATCCATGTTGCGGTCAGGGAAGCTGCTGGTCTAATCCTTTTTTTGAAATACCCTTGTTGTGGTTAGAGAGGCGTAAACTAACTTGTTATTTTGTAACATGAAGTCTCTGGAGTGAACTTAAGCAGCCCCATTGTTCTGAGTTCAAATCATTTTGTTGACAACTTGTTTTATTTTATGTGTATTTAATGTGAGAGCCTGAGCTGAGAATTAGGTAGGCTGTTTTTGGTAAAATAATTTGTTTTTTGTTTTGTTAAGGACCATCTTTTTTCGGTTCACTGCCGTCTTGTTTTTCAGCACCTCTGACTTTCTTCTTGAACTTTATTGTGTTTCATAACCTTCCTTCTCATGTAGCTGTTTCTATGTACACGGGATCCATTTCAGGAACACCCTTTGTGCATTGAATCCACGTTTCCTCAACTCCATACTAAATGGTGCCTTCATACTTCCTTTCTTTGAACATCTTTTTTGGGGTGAAGGGAAGCTGAATCTAATTTGTAATCAATCATTTATGTGTATTTTTTATTGCCGTATTGTACGGTTATTTTAATTAAATACCATCCGTTTTACAATATCACAGTGCCAGAGTCAAATCGCTAATTAGATCTCTATCGACATCTTGGAGCTCATCATGACGCTCTGACAGAGTTCGCGTGCCGTGCAATTGGAGCTGCAGGCGCTTTCAAGTGAGCTTACAATGACTACCCACTCGCTCTTCATCAAAGGAATTTTTCATTTGCAGCAAGGAACGTCAAAACTAACCGCCAAGCTCCTAGTACGCAGAAATTTGGGAACGAAACGAAATTTTGAAGATTCACAGGTCGCAGTTCTGCTGGCATCTTCGACAAAAAGCTCAAACGCTGAACTTCGCAATTCATAAATGATTTAATTACTCAATTGAACAACTTTTTGGTATTAGCAATTCCCTGACACGATCATAAAGCGAACTAAAATGAGCGGCTTTTGTTCAATGTGGTCATCTTTCTGACAAAACTGCTACCAAGCTATAAAAACAAGCCCCATTGTCTCCCATACTGAACTTCTGACTTGAGCTCTGAAGTGCTAGACTTGCAAAAAATGTTATGTCTCGAACCTTGAACTAATTAAAATATGGTTGCAAGAACTCACATCGGTCAACCACGAGCAGGGGCGTATACTGGCGCTGGTTTAGAGGCTTCTGGAATGCCTGGGTATTTATGAGTGTAAGAGTTGTGAACAATTGTATTGACGAGAAGTTTAGGCATATAAATATAGTTTCTACTTGTAATAATTTAACGTTTCAAGTTGAATTATTTCGGTGTCACAAGTTGTGTACAACCTTAGGATTTTTAAAACTAGTCTTACGCCATCTTAAATTTTCTAGTCCCTTTCATTATGTTTGTGCTGCAACAAGTGTGATATTTGTGTTCATGTCATGTTATATACTCCAAGATATTCTTATTTTTTACTTGTGACATCGTAGTCCGGTTCGCTGAAAAGAGCTATCTTTCGAGCAAATCTTGGAGACCAAGTGCTCGACGAGCAGGCTGATTACTGAGCCCTCGAAGTAAGCATGCTGGTTTGCGTGTCCGTGTTAGCGTCTCAACAAGGCTTGGCTTCGTCTTAACTCTCCTGAGCAATCCTTAGCAGTTTTACAATTTTCTGTTGGAATCTATTGTGTGTTTTTTATTCAGAATTTATATTCATGGGGGTCAAATGTTTCTTCTCATAAATCCTGTCAAGATGTTAGCCAATGTCTCAGTCTAACAAACTCCTGTCTTCGCATTCGTATCTGATCTTGTCACTACTTTTTTTCGGTGCCAAGGTAAATTTTTTTGAGCACTTTTGGCTCCTTGGTGACCTGCTGCTTCCTTTTATTTTGGTGTTGTAATGAAACTCGAGTGTATCTCGTGCTTCATCTGATTGAACTTCTTTTTCTAGCGAGACGTGCATTAGCAAATTTCTTTAACTTTTGTTCTTCTCAAATACCATTTCTGTCTCCTGGTAGGAATTTCGTGTTGATGCAGTGGTAAATTAACTGAGGACTTCGTTGATCTCACATCACTGTTAGGATAAAAGGGCGTTTAAGACACTATCTGTGCGTGTGTGTGTGTGTGACCATGAACACAAATTTTGAATATCCCGGAATAGCAATAGCTTAAGATATACGCGCCATAACGAGAACTGTGTACGTTACTGAGGAATTCAAAAATAGAAAATATAAATACTGCAGATATTTTACTTTGGTGCCTAGCAGGGTTTTACTAAAAATCACAATAATGACACCTTTCGGGAAGTTTCTCCATATATCTATGGTCAGTTCAAATGTCATTTGGCTCGATTTCCCATTTCTTCCTGCGCGCGTCCTTCATAGGAAGAGACCCAAACTATCATTAGGTATGGTATCTGTACCCACTATATCCTAGTTCGATTTTTCTCGATCACAAATTTGCGTTTTAGGAACTTACAGCCATTTCTGTTGAACGCTGTCACAAATAACGATTTATACGCGACTCAAATCGTACATGAAACTAGTCTGTGCTTTTGCACTTGAAGATGCGAGTATTTTTATTTTGATCGTAATACGTTAGCCAAGTGCTGCTAGGTATCGTAATGTTGCTTGTATAAATCTGTCATTAGTTACAAGCGTTCTTTGCTTCCAGCATTTCGTATTGAAGCCAAATAAATTTCATTCAATATTATTTGTATTAATAGCTCTTTTGTGCGTTCCTCCTACCATACATTTTGGTTTAACATTTCTTGCATTTGATTTAATATGTTGAATTGTAAGAAATGCCTAAAGAGGTATTTCTGAAAATTTTTAGTGACATTCTAAGGATATAGTTCTTGAGTACTTAATGTGAAACGGCATTCCTAACGGTCTGCAAATATTTGTCCGCTTTTCCAGCCTGTCGGAACGAGTCTGTTTGAAGGTTGCCCATACCGTCAATGTGAGAGTGTACAATTTTTTGAGGCATGAGTGGATATGTAAGGTATTTTTAAATGCATAGAAATGTCTTAATTAAGTTGTTACACTAGAATGACAGTAAAGTAATGCAAGTAAATGTGTAGTAGTGATGTTCGTCTTAGTTACTTTCTTGAACGTGCCGTGGAAGCTTCGGTTACAAATGCAAAAATCCATCTAAGCCGTATCATCCCAATCTAGAGAAAGAAATGTTCAAACCTCTGATTTTTTTCTAGGCTCCTTCAAAACAATAAATGACGAAAAAAAATGTTTTTACATTTTGCCGAAGGAGAACTCAAGAGTGAGCATCATTCCAACTCGTCCTACAGCTCACAATCACCACGAATTTATTATTCTGCAAGTTAAGCCGTGACAAGCGGAGATATATAGTAGCTGGGATAGTTTCAAAGAAGTGAATAGAAAAATGCCATAAAATTCTAGCGCCTTAAAAGCACTTTACACTCGCAACTAACACGATACTTGCACGATCTCTATATTCACTAGTGGTCTTTCATCTCAGGTTTTCTTGGAGGGAGATAGAATCATCTTCCTTCTGTACCAGCAACCAGCCATCTCAATTCAACAACCCTCATTCATTCATCAATGGCTATTCCTCATGCTTCCCTCTGAGGAAATATGATATGGACTACACATTTTTCGCTTCAAATTGATCCAAGTCAAGTTCAAATTAATCTAAGTCAAGTTCAAGTTAATCCCAGTTAAGTTCAATTTAATCCAACCCTAAGTTGAGTTAAAAATTGACATAATCACTTTTTAATTTGAGCTTTTTGCGTTAAATATGTATTGATTGGATGTGATGAGCAAGAACGTCATTTTTCCTTTCTGCAAGGAAGACATAAAATTTCCGCCGGTGTTACAATCTAGAGACAAGCTGTCGTAAAATGTGCCAAGTGTCCGGTTTTACAATTCTACATTTATGGCAGTGTGCATACATTCAAATATTTATGTTCAAATTGTAATTTTATGTTACACTTACACATAGTAATTTCGAAGATTTATTCACACTCAAATATATTAATATGTATGAAATCATATACATGCAAATACAAAAGATTATCATTGGACGACATGCAATGAAAAGCGACCTCAAACAAATATAATGGACGACATGTAGATTTAACCTATAAAAAATATACAAATGCAATTCACTGAGTACTAATGTACGATTCCGTTTGATTGAAATTTATATGTGTACATTACTACCTAGATACATTCCTGCGTTAGCAATAAAAGAAAAGAAAACGAAGAAAAATATTTTATTTCCAATAGAGATGTTACAAAAGTCCCATCATTGGTTTTTTAAATATTTTAAAGTTAATTCACTTAGCTGATATACTCACACGAGTATTGTAATACCCATGTCACTAGTCGAAAAGAAATGACTGAGAGCAAAGTACTCCTTATGTTGCTTAATCTACGTTTGATGATACATGTAATGATAATTATTAGTGATAATACAATTCCATGAACGTTGCAATTTCATTGTGGGTTGAGAACATTTTTTACAGTTTACATATACATGACATAAAACTTCGCAATTCTTGTCGCCAGGAAATAATATTAGAATTGCTTGTTTCGGCAGATGTTCAAAAATGTCATTTCAAGGAAGCACGAAAATGAATAAATATACACATAAATAAGCATGAGGACCATGAAAATTACAAGTTTTGTATTTCTAATTAAACAATTTTAACATAACGGTCCTTAATTGATAAGAATTTATTTAAATATGAATGTAGGATCACACAACAAATGTATAGTTTTTATGTGAATGCTTTACAATAATAAAGAGATGACGAGTTAGGTAATGTTACAAGTTGCGAGTGAACAGATAAAACATCTCTAGTTAAAATGCCAGTTGTCAGTTAGTACACACATATATGCATATATACATGTAAATATATACACATATACATGCACATAAATACCTACGCACATACATACACCTAACACGTAAACATACACAAATACATTTCTATGCATCGAGGCAATCACAATATATGCGCGTTCTATAAAAATGCTGTGCGATGTTCTGAAAAATAGGACAATGAGCAAAGGAAATTCGTGACAGCTCTTTCAGTATGTGTTACTGCTTACAATTTCTGATGAAAAATTGTAAGGATGTTTTATTAAATATTGTATCAAAATGTTGCCATCCATTCTAAATCCGTGTATGTCAATGTGAAGAAATGTAGGATCCACTTACAATACACAATAATACAAGAAACAATGATTCTAACTTAAAACTGATTTTATTTGTGTGTATATACAATTCAATATATAATACTTTCAAGACTTACATATTCATTAAATGATTATCTTAGACGTTATCAAAGTCTTGAAAGTATTATATATTGAATTGTAAACACACACACAAATATCAGTATTAAGTTAGAAACATTGTTTCTTGTATTATTATTGTGTATTGTAAGTGGATCCTACATTTCTTCACATCTACTTACACGGAATTAGAATGGATGGCAACATTTTCATTGCTAATGCCGGAATGTATCTCTGTAGTAATGTACTCCTATAAATTGTAATCAAACTGAATCGTACATTAGTACTCGGTGAATCGCATTTTTATATTCCTTTTAAAGATTAAATCTACATATTGTTCAATGATAATCTTTTGTATTTGCATGAATATGATTTCATATATATTAATATATTTGAGTGTAAATAAATCCTGGAAACCTGTCTTACTCACCACATTCAATAAATACATCTTTAACAAAAAAAGCTCAAATTAACAAGTGATTATGTGAATTTTTAACTCAACTTAGGGTTGGATTAATTTGAACTTAACTTGGATTAATTTGAACTTAACTTGGATTAATTTGAACTTAACTTGGATTAATTTGAACTTGACTTGGATTAATTTGAACTTGACTTGGATTAATTTGAACTTAACTTGGATTAATTTGAACTTGACTTGGATTAATTTGAACTTGACTTGGATTAATTCGAAATTAACTTGGATTAATTTGAACTTGACTTAGATTAATTTGAACTTGACTTGGATTAATTTAAACTTCACTTAGATTAATTTGAAGTTGACTTATGTTAATTTGAACTCGACTTGGATTAATTTGAAGTGAAAAAAGTTTAGTTTTAGGTGTAACGTTTGTCTATCTTATGTTGTGGTGAGTGGCGCTTCCAAGAGAGATATGTTGGAATACACCTTTTCACGTTTGATAACCACATTCTTTCAAAATATACTGAAGAACTGCAAATTTAACAGCGATGAACCGTTGAATAGAACAGGTAATAGAAATATAGAGAGTGTAGCAAAAAATAACGACAAAATTATAGCGACACCCAGCAAAATGAATGACAGAACAAAGAAACGATGTGTAGTGACAGAGTCGGTTCATTGTAACAACGTTCGAAATAGCTACCAATTTTACAGAAAATGGTAACATACGTAAATATTATTGTAACAAATTAGCAATTTCTGACACAGTTATTTATAAACAAAATAAATGGTAATGTAGCCGTATAGCGTAGTACATAATGCAAATTTAAACAATTTAAACAATTTATTTACCACAGGTGATACAGAGATAAAATGTTTCTTAAGTCTAGTACAATGGTCAAATTTGAGGATAGCTACCTGTGGGCCCGAATAAGTTCAGTGACTTCTAGGGCATCCTACCATCAAGGTTAGTCTTAGGAGTACAATAATGTTTAACCTAATTCACTTAAACTAGAGGCGCATTAGACTGATCAATGAGATAAGTAACTCGAAATTAGATACTTCATTTCACAATATAGTTCATATGGACTAGATTTAATAGTATATTCGACAAACGGTTCATGAACAGACTGAAGATCGGCGAAATTAATCAAGGCAAATTACATTATTAGGACCAGTTATGTAGGGGACAAGGTTTGACTCTGTGATCTTACACGACTAGTAATCTGATAGGAAGTGAGACTCAAGACTTTTTTTGAATACCTTATAAGAATTACTTTCACGGATCTCCGCAGGTATTGAGTTCCAAGTTTTAGTTCCAACGAAGAGGATACTGTGTTGTGACCGAGCGTTTGAGTAATAAGGAAGCATAAATTTACTTCTATTTCGGGTTAAATGGTCGTGATGACCAGTTTGCGTAGTTAATAGTTGTTTTAGGCTATTGTCGCCATCATTTGTTAATGTTTTGTAAATGAAATTACAAATGGAGATTTTGTAGAGATCCGAGAGCTTAAGTATTCGTAAATTTTTGAATGAGTCATTTGTGTGAGCATTATATTCTAGATTCTTTACCGCTCTTATGGCTCTTTTTTGCAGGGTAAAAATTTTGTTGGTTTTATTTTTATCAGTTCCGTGCCATGCTTCTATTCCGTATTGCAAGTATGGTGAAATGAGCGTTCGGTAGAGCATTTGTAAGGCTGTTTCAGGCAGGAAATTCTCAACTTTATTTAGGATTCCGATAGATTTTGATAATTTAGAACTAATATGAGCGATGTGCTCTTTAAAGGTTAGATGTTTGTCTATTATGATGCCGAGGAATTTACTTGAGTTGGTTTCTTCGATTTCACCTTCGCCAATTTGAATGCGTGGGAGAGATATATTTTTCTTGTATGAGAATGTAATATATTTTGTTTTATCGATATTAAGGCTTATTTTATTAGCTTTAAGCCACAATGAAACCTTATGAAGTTCATTATTTATACGCTCCGCCATCCTAGCGGGATTTTGGTCTAGAAGGACCGCGGAAAGGGTACCGTCATCGGCAAAAAGTATGAATTTGAAGAATGATGTAGATTTAATGATATCATTGATAAAAACTAGAAATAGGAGAGGCCCAAGGACAGATCCTTGTGGAACCCCATGGCTAATTGTCTGTGGGTCTGATTTTGCGTCGTCAATGACAACGTATTGTTTCCGATTTGCTAAGTATGATCTAAACCAATCATGGGCAGCCCCTCGAATGCCATAACAATGTAGTTTCGAGAGTAATACGTTATGGTCCACACAATCGAATGCTTTTCGAAAGTCAAGAAATACGGAGAAAACAAGCTTTCCTTCATCTATATTAGAATAAAGGTATTGCAAATGATTTAATACAGCTTGTGTCGTAGATTTCTTAGAACGAAAACCGTATTGTTTGTCGTAGAGGAAAGATTTTTGTTCAAAATACGAATTCACTTTTTTATACACAATTTTCTCGAATATTTTGCTAATAATTGGTAGTACAGAGATAGGCCTATAATTGTTAATGCAGTTTTTATCACCATTTTTAAAAATAGGGGTGACTCTCGCAATTTTGAAAGAGTTGGGGAAGATACCTTGAGAAAGGGATTGGTTGACAATATAAGATATGCACGGTGCTATTATATCAGCTATAGCCTTAAGAACTTTAGCCGAAAATTTTTTCAATCCACTTGATTTATTTTTCAAGTTGTTTATGCACGTAATTACATCGGAGGGGTTAGTTGGCGTGAAAAAGAAAGAGTTAGGTTCACGGACATGGTCCATGTATTGCAAGTGGTCTCTGGGTTCACTGAAGACACTATCGGCTATATTTTTTCTTATGTTTACAAAAAAGTTGTTAAATACAGTTGCAATATTTTTTTTCTCGTGGTATTTTACATTTTCGTGAACGACGGACTCAATTGTTTTCGTAGTATTATTATTCGGTTTATAGCATGAATTAAGCAGGCGCCAAGTTTTTTTCATATCAGTTTTGTATTCAGTAAATTTGCGCGTGAAGTAGTCTCGTTTTGAGGTTCGTATTTGATTTGTCACATGATACCTGAATCTGTTGTACGTTACTTTAGATATTCGCCCTTCGTATAGTAAGGCTAGGTACGCTTGACGTTTCTTTATATTGATCACGATATCTTCAGTAATCCAGGGCTTTTGTCTATTTTTCGGCGTAATTGTGCGGGTGATTATTGGACAACACTGGTTATATGCGGTCGTTATAATTTCAGTTAAATTTAGTATTGCTTCATCAATGTTAATCGCATTATTGTCCCGTTCATAGACGTCTAATGATGGCATTAATTCTTCTAGAACAGTTCGCATTGTTCCCAAGTTGTATTCGTTTACACAACGAAATGAATAAGTATCAGCCTGTGGGCTGGTACAAGGATTATAGACATTTTTCTTGATGAGAAACACCGGGAAATGGTCAGATAAGTCAGAAATTATTATTCCGGTAAGAAAATCAGTCGGATCTAACATAAAAATATTATCGAGTAACGTAGCCGATTCAGAAGCAACACGTGTAGGTTTCGTGATGATTGGAAGGAAGGAGCTAGACTGAAAAATATTTATGAAGTTTGAGATTTGCTCACAGCTATCATATTGTAGAAGATCGTAGTTGAAATCCCCGCAGATTATTATGTCATTATATAGCGATTTGTTGAACTGAGATATAATGCTTTGAAGCTCGTTCAGGAAAGAGACGCTACAAGCTGTTGGGGGCCTATATACTGTCCCAAGCACAATCCGTTTATCATTTTTCGTTAGTTCTATAAATAAGGTCTCAATATGTTCACGATTCATAGTTGCACTTAAAATGACTTCCGAAGATATATGTTTAGATATGTAGGAGCTGATGCCACCACCACGTTTGTTACTACGGAGTGAATGATGGCTATAATAGTTTTGAATTTGAATCAGGTCTTTAGATGAGTCGTCTAGCCAACTTTCGGTGAAACTGAGAACATCAAAATTGCTGTTCAGCTCAGTGATAGTACAAGATATTTCATCTACTTTCGGATAAATGGATCTACAGTTCCAACATAATAGAGAAAAATCGTTACAGGTCTTCCTCATCGATTCATTGAATTTTTTAATATTTAGGTATTTACAGTTTCCAGTTTCATTTAGGTTTGGGTGCAGTCTATTCAAATGATTGAGATCTGGATCAATATTGTCGAATATGTCAACATGGTCAGTCATTAGCATTAAGAGACAGAAGTAAAATGTAACGTAAAAATAAAAATGATAAAAACTACAGGATCAAGGTAAAAATAAGGACATTCCTACTTAGAATTAAATTTAAAAAAAAGAGAAACTAAAAACACACAGATTATTAGTCTAAATTGTTTAAAACCTAGTATGATTTCATAAGGAGTGTAATGTCGTGCGCTAGCGGAATTTCTATCTTCGCTTCGGCACGCCATTGAACGGAACTCGGTAGGACGCCCAAAGGGAAACGAGGTCTCTTCAGGTTTTTTATTTCTTATCCCGTGGTTCCGTAAATCTGCACAGACAGGTATAGTCAGACTCGGACTAGCGATTGCATGACAGGAGAATTCCTAATCTAGGATCACAGTCGACTGACCAGTTGACGTATACAGCACTACATAACAAGAAAGGAAATTCATGCCTCGAAAGTATACCAGAAGTAGCTGAGTGAGACATGGGAGGCAACTGAATAATTCTAGCACTAGACATGATATTCTAATGACGGAAGGGCGATAAGAGTGGTCGCGAGGCATAGTCCTCGGAACAACATAGCACAATGATATTCCATGACTCAATTATTATCATTATATAGGAAAGTTTTAGCCTCCCTTAACCACGACAAAGATGTTCCAAGAGAGGAAAGAAGAAGGCACCATTTAGTATGAGGTTGAGGGAACGCGGAATCTATGCACAAGGCGCACAGGAGTAGTGAGCTAGGAAAGAAGTTCCTGAAACAAGAAAAGGTTTCTGTTGCATTGACAGGGAAGAAAACAAGTCTCTAGTCGAGGAACACATTGTCAAGAACGCCCTGCCAAAGACACACTGCTAGGAGACACATTAGAAAGAACACGTTTATGATACACGCACACGAGTATTGTAATGCCGGGGCCACACTACGATTTTTTATTCGTCAAATGAATGACGGACACTCGTCATGTCAAACGGCCGTTAAGCAAGTCAGGCCACATTACGACTGTGTGTGGCTCTGACTAAGCTCTGTGATGAGCGTCCGACGATCATCGAATGTAAACAAACCGAAGTACGTACGCGATATGGATGAGCAGGACGTGCGAATGTGTGTGAGCTCTAGAAATTTGCTGTCGAAGGAACTTTTGTGACCGCAACTTTTTATGAAAGTACAAAAAAAGCGAAACCTAAAAGAAGATGTTGGGTAAAACTGTGGCGAAATAGAGCTAACAATCCGAATCGATTGAGAGAAGATCTGCTTGCTGATGTAAACGATTGCAGTTAAGTGAGATTGTTCCTACGGAGAAAATTATTATTTTTGAACGGTTTCTTTTAAACGGATCATAAATGATTTTATTTAATTGGAGTGTAAAATTTAGAATTTACCGCTGAAAATAGCTTGGTAATATGGCTGAGTTGAGCAATGCTCTTTAATACAAGAATGAAAAGGGGATCCAAGAATGTTACCAGTCTGATGATTTTTGCAGGTGGTTCAGCAACCCTCAGAGCGAATGGGGAGGGATTGGAGTCATTAAACTGTCAAGGTTTCTCCATTTATGTTTTGCATGTTTTTCTATTGTTATCTGTTAAAATTGTGCAAGTTTTCCTTGTTGAAAATGAGCTTAGGGCATAAAACGTTAAAAAAATTGATTCAAGATAAGTCTTCTCCATCGCCTTCGTTGAGAATAATATAATGCTTTCTCCGATATATAATTTTGGTGTTCGTCATTTATGCGTGTTAATACACAAGAATTATGCAAAAGTTTTCTTATTCTTTGCGGAAGGTATAAGACATACTGGGCAAAGTTGGCTCGGTAATCTGCAAGCAATACACCAAGTTGCAGAAATGCTTCCCTGCTTTTGATTGACTCGGAATTACCCTCTGATACCTCGCTACAATTGATAGAGTATCATGACGCAGGAGTGTTCAATAACTCATCCTTTAGGAAATCATTCGATTCTAACTGCTTGAACATGCCCCATACTCGTGAACTTCTTGAGAACAACTTCCTTTCTCCACATGTCATAGCGGCAGATGATGCGTTCCCATTGCCAACTCGTTTCATGAAGCATTATCCTTGTACTAACCTTTCTCACGACCAAAGAGTTTTCAGCTGGTCTTTCTAGAGCACGAAAAACGGAGACAAACGCATTCAGCTTACTGTCAAGTACGTTCAGAGTTTTCCGTACTGATACAAACATCACAGTCAAGAGAATCCAGTCTACCACTCTAGCAAGTTGCGCTCTTTATTATTACCTAAATGATCATAAAGACTTCCGTTACATCAACTCGCTTGCTCTTGAAAAAAGGACATTATCACTGGATCGTGCACAACCCGCAGTTGGTGGGAAAACACTGGACATCATTCGGTTCGTTGTGTTGAGGCGGTCGATCGGCTGTGGCAGCTACAGCCATCAGAGACCAGCTGAAGAACTACTTCACAAGCGGAGGAGCTGTATGCTTGCTGGATAAAGTTTTGGGACTCCATGCACTAACACTACTGTGGAAATGCATCCTAAAAGTGTTAGAAATATCTGAGAAATAATAGTTCCTCATTATTTTCTGGTATCACTTGTTGGAATGAATGTATTAGGTCAATCAACAAAATAAATTGTTTCAATAACATCATGTATTTTATTCCAGCTTCTCATCGTTAAATAAAACATTGACAAATCATTATTTGACTTAAGAAGGCTAACTAAAAATCTACATCAACAGGATTTAGGAAATGTAATTACTGCAAACTAGATTACGTGTTAAGGTTAGGAACATCCATAATCTGAATTCACAATCACGCATTGTCGCAAAATCCATGTGCAGAGTTTCAATAAGTTTAAAAATCCGATTTTTAATAACAAACAACGTAAACCAATGTTACCAATTAAACAGCTTTGTCAACACTCATATCTAGTTTATAAATCTGCCACTAACTGAAATAGTTTCATCCATTTACTCGTATGCCCTACTATCATGCAGATATGGTGCATAGCTATAGTTCGCATCCTCACAAGTTAAATTGCATAGTTTCTTTGTTCACCTTACATTAAATTATATTACAACTCAACAGCGTATTGAAAAATTTATGCATACGTGTTCTTACAGATGATTACGCGCGCATAGTAACGGCTGATAATATATTAGATTAGTCGTTAGTTTTTGCCTCCCTACCCAGCAACAAATGCGATCCAAAGAGAGGAAGGAGGAACGTACCATTTAGTATGGAGTTAAGGAAACGCGGAATCTACGCAGAAAGCATAGAAACAGTAAGTTGTGAAAGAAGGTCATGAAAAAAGATCAAAGTTGAAGAAGAAAGTTGTAGGTGTTGAAGAAAAGGACAGCAGTGAACCGAAAAAAGGGGATCCTTAACATACCAAAAGAACATTTTATTTCAACAAAAAAGAAGGCCTACCTAACTCTCAGCTCGGGCCCTCACATTGTCCCCCTGGGAGCGCTAGTTCCCGTAGATACAATAATTGTATCCCCCTGAGGGGAATAATTACTAGTTACTATTATAATTATTTAGGTTAGTTTAGATCATCTTAGTCACGACAACGACGTGATCAAGAGAGGAATAGTGAAAGGACCATCGAGTATGGACACGTACACCGGAAATCTAAGCACAATGGGTGTCTCACACAGGCCATCCTTGTGTGGTAAAACGAGTGTCTTGCCACACAGGATACAATGCGTATTCAAACAGGAAGTTGGGAAGAAAATTCAAATAAAATAAACATGCAAGAAGGAAGTAGTAGGTGCTGAAGAAAAAGATGGCAATGAGCCGAAAAAACATGATTACTAAAACAAAACCAGAAACACTATTTTAACAAGCTCGTGCCCTACCATTCTTCTCCTGGAAGTGTTACTTCCCTTAGATACAATAGTTTTTTCTCGTGATAGAGAAACAGAAAATCGGAAGATTTATGAAGTCAGATGAAGGTTAAGGGTGAAGTATTTGGAGTGGAAAAATAAGTCAAAGAGGAGCAAAAATAATAGGATGGTCCGTAACATATTATAGAATAGCATTGTACTGACCCTAGATATGCTATTTTACCACATAAGGTATAACTTAATTGATCCTATCATACATTGAGATAAAAGAAAGGAACAATTCCACAGTCAGGCAGGGAAGCAATTTATAGATAAGTTCATGAATATTATTAAAGAGGCCAGTAAATGACATCTAACACTTGTCAATTCTTAGAACAGAGTTTAGCAAGTTTCGACATGAACTTCATATGTTCTTCACCCGCAAGGCCATTCAGTTTATCAAGCACAAGTTCACAGCAAGTTTGGTAATGTAATTATCATTTCCAGCACTCCTTTTTCATGCTAATGAGCTCTCAACATGAAAAAAAAATTCATGGAATAACTCTACTGTACTAAATTAAAATGCTCTTATCTTTCTTACTCCTTTTACACTTACAAAATCCCCCACTGCCCATGACATCAGTACATGTATCTGCTGCCGGGGAAGGCTTGGTGCAGGCGAGACAATTTTGAGGCTTGGATCCACTACTTACATGAACGATATCGTTATCAATTTCGGCTGAAGTGCCCATTAACTGAGTTTCTACAGTATTTTTAAGTTCTTCCTGAAACCAATCTGTCGACCAACACAACAATACTCTGTATAGGGTTCTTTGATTATTTGCCTTTCACTTGAAATGTGGGTAACAAAATCATCACTTGAATTAAAATTCATGCTGCTCATGCTACAGTCTGGGGGCCCATAATCCGAAAAAAAGGCCATAAGGTTAGTGCGCATCAAAGCCTTGCTCTCCACAGCTCCAGACCCTGATATTTTCATCCTTTCAGAAGCGAGGAGCCGCAAGAAATAGAAGCATGGGAGGGATGTCCTCTTCTTTAGGAGATCTGAAAAAAATAATATCAATTAGAATTATTCTTACACCATTGATATAATAGTCCTCAACATAGTTACTAGTTATATTAATTCTTGCAATAGTGTTTGTGACAGACTTGATTATTCAAGTGCATAGAACATATTTGTTTGCTCCAGTACATGAGTTTTATTGAAAATGAACATGTTTTGTTAGGGAATAACACAAGAAGTAGAGATATGTGTAGTGAAATGTTTGAAAATTGTAGGTTGAAAGAAATATCATTAGGTATTGCTAAAATAATGTTCACCCCAGAGTATGCAGTCGCACAATCTGGTACTGACTTTCATCCAACACTGAAAATTATTAGCTAATGAAGGAAAAGTTTTCCATGAGTTTCATTGAGAACTCAAATGAGGAACAATAAAAACCTCCACTTTATGTTACATGAGGGTCACACAAGACTACAAAGATTCATCTATGTCATAATGATAGTTTTCATAAAACCTCAACTGTATGGTCTAAATGTGAAATTGTCCTCCTAGCAAAATGTTCACATTGTTAAGAAAAAATACTATCAAGCTATGTTTACTTTGCTTCTAAAACTGTCGGTAACAAGTGCAAATTTTTCCACAAGCTTTTCGCCTAAATTCAGAATAATTTGCAGAGAATCTCGACGATTTTCAGAATTCTAACTTTTCTGCCAAATACTTTAAAACAGATGTATCAAACTTTAATGCCCAAATTCCACTGACATTCAGAATTGCAATAAGACATCTGTACTAATTTTCACATTTGCAAAAAGGTACAAATTTAAGAGTAAAACAACATCGAGCAGACTAATTTCATCATAGATGATCAGCAGCTTCAGATAAATAGAATATTTACAATTCAATAGATAAAACAACAAATTCAAAATTAAGAGCAAAATTTCAGGATCTAATGTGATACAAATAACAGGCAGTTTAAATAGGTCACCACTAACATTTATACTACTTGTTGTACTCCACAGAACATCAATACCATTACAAACATTATCTAAACTCATAACCTAATGTCAATAATGTTTGTCTATCAACACTGGTAGGTAATAATGGCCCTACTTATCATTTTTGTTGTGTTCAACATTGACATGCTCATGCTCATTGTACAGAACTTGAAAGTTAAAAATAATTATCTAACACCATTTGCTTAACATAAGATTATGCAGTAATCCTGAAGGGAAATATATGACTAATGGTAATCACAAAAAACAGTGGATTTTTAAACCTGATCAAGTCATTGTTAGTTGTAATGGTCAATTTTTAGTTTAATGTTGTCAACGATTTTCATAATTTTGTTGCCATAGATAGGTAATATAGTCGATTTTAAGACGTTTTACTTGAATGACAATGTGCTCGAAAACGCTTAGTTTTCGAGTTATTTAAGTTTGAAGTTATACCAGCTGCACTCCTGAATGGCTTTCATTGCGTAATTTCAGAGTTGAAACGGAAGCTAACCCCTTATTACAAACGTAAAGAGGTTGTGTCATAAGGGGTAGCCACAGTTCTTCTAGTGAAAATTATAAATGAAGGTTTCTAGTGACGTCCGTTTACATCCGCTCCAAGATGGCGGCCGCCATCTCGAGTACCGGGTGGCCGTCATTGGAGATGATGTAAATGGACGTAACTAGAAACCTTTATTTATAATTTTATAATTTTCACTAATTAGAAGAATTATGGCTACCCCACACGACCCAACCTCTTTACTTTTGTAATAGGGGGTTAGCTTCCGTTTTTAACTAAATTATGAATGTTAACCTTTAACCTTTGTCACACTTGCTTCCCTGGCACGCACTAGCCAACTTCACAGTTGAATAATTCAAAAATAACGCATCAGTGAGCAGAATGTCATTCATGTAAAACGTTTTTAAATGTGTTCCATTATTGATTATTGGTAACAAAATTATGGGAAAATCGTTGACAATATTAAAGCAAAAATTGACCGTTGTAATTTCCACTAAAAGAACAAGTGTAACATGAATCAAAAATACTTTAAGATATTTTTTGCTAGCATCCGCATTTTCAATTACATTGTTCTTATCATCAATCCCTATTTGATTTCAGCCAATGTTTAACCCTGCATTCTCAAAATGACCTATTTCATTGTTGAACGAAATAACTGCTCATTTAGAATATTTACTTAATTAACTCACTTTTAACACCTGCAAAAAAAAAGAAATGAACTCTTGAGGCATTCTTGCACACCATTCACTTACCTAGAAGTATAAAGCTGATTGGTGGTTCCCAAAAACCTGAATACACTCACGAAGTTTATTAATCACGATTATTTTTTAAAGATCTACATAATTAATGCAAGTTTTAAGCTATATCTACCTTCTGGTTGTCTAGGATCTGTAAATCAAAAGACATTAAAATTAGATGGATCTTTTTTATAGAACACATTAAATAAATTTAACACTTTAACATGAAATATAATTCTATTCAATTATATTGAAACTTTTATAATTTATGAAACAATAAATAAATTTTAATAAACTGGAAGGAACTGCAATAAAAACGCCTGCAAAACAAGTTGTTTGACACATTTTTCTGTGAATAGCATTCATGAGCAATGCTAAAAAATTACAAAACCAAAAGTTTTTCATTTACCACATTATTATCCATGTAAAACATGTCGACATTGTTGTAAATGAACGCTAAATTTGATTGGTAACAGGCTACTTGCTTTTTCACTAAACTGCAAGACCTAGCACTGAATTTCATTGCTTTACATTTTGATACCACCACGAAAACAGCTAAAAACCATATCTTATATATATATTTCCTGCCAAAATTGGCCACAATCATCATTTAAAGTCAACATAACAGCTGCGACACTTGTCAACACTGTCCGCCATCTTTGTTCTTCGTAGTTCATTTGGTGACTGAAAACCTCCGACGACCTTTCACGAAATGACGAGCATCCATTCATCAAATGATGATCGAACGGGCCTTCCAGCGTTCATTTGACATACGGAGTTCATTTGACGAACGGACGTTAGACTAGTGTGGCCCCGGCATAAGACTCGTGTCACTGGTCGAAGAAAAGGATTGAGGGCGATGTACTCCTAATCTTGCTCAATCTACACTTGATAATACATGCAATGATAATTATAAGAGACAACACAATTTAATGGACGATGCATTCTCATTGTGAGGTGAAAACACTCTCGACAGTTTACATGTACATGACATAAACTTCGGAATTCCCGACGCCAGGAAATAATACATGAATCGCTTGTTTCGGCCAATGTTCGAACTGTCATTTTAAAGAAGCATAAAAAAATATATATATGAATATACATCCGTATACATATACACACGCATATGCATTCACACACATACACACATGTATACATACACACATACATGTACACACGTACACACAAGCATGAGGGCCAAGGAGACTATAAGTTCTGTATCTCTAACCCAACAATTTTAACATAGCGGTCATTAGTTAATAAGCACTTTATCCGAACAAAGGTGGATGATCGCACAACAAATGTATAGTCTTCACATGAACGCTTCACAATAATAAAGAGATGACGAGTTAGGTAATGTTACAAGTTGCGAGAGGATACTCTAAAATACTTACAGACGATGGGGGAAGGTCCCTCACTTTAGACCTGGAACAGCTTTTTTCAGCATATGAACTAAGTGACTACTCTGTCTCTTTCTTTAACCTATCTGTGGAAGAGGGACAGCAAAATTAGGTCTCTAAAGCAGGGGCAAGTTACTTAGGTTATCAGATCAGCCATTGTCAACAAATCCTATTATCAAAAAATGAAAGCGGCAAGTACACGTTTATCAACGTCGCTTTGAAAACACAAATCACATGGGCTAGTGGTCTCAAATTTCTGCGCCTATTCTCAGTCTACTGAATGCCGTAATTTTAGGCTTCCGCCTTACTGACTGGCGCAACTTGCCCAGCACAGCTCAAAGGTAAGAAGCCAATCGACTAAATTTATTTTACTTTGTTTCACATTTTTCTATTAATGAATGTTATAGAGAGCGCAACACAAAGACAAGAAAAATTCATGTTCCCGAGTTGGTACAAGTTTAGCACGATGTGTCATGAACTTTTCAATGACGACATAGCTGACATGGCTTGACTATTATGCAAATGTTGCTGAGCAAAAAGAAAGAAAAAACATTTGAACTTTAATACAGAATCACTTGGAGCAGTGAAAGGAAAAACAGGAATCAGTCAAATCACACATTCTCTTCTAAAGTACTGCCAAAATGGAACCTGACATTTCCACACATTACACTGCAGCGCACTTGCTATGAAACGTTCCGACGGCTAGTCTAGCTTGATGTGGGTGGTTCACCGGCCACCGGAAGCATCCTCGAATGCTCCAGAAGCCGGCTGTTCACCGCTATCTAAACACAAATATGTTAAGGCGATCGACAAATGTAGCCACCAAGGTAACCGTTCAAGTTAAAATAAATTTCTAACACGAATTCACTTTTAAAAGACACAGAAACTTAAGATTATCCGGGAACCTGTTCCTCCCACGAGCACTTCAATTCAAATAACACGCTGCGTCACTCTTGCGGACCAGCGCGGATCCGCCGAATGTTGCCAGAATAAATTGTCAAAATTCTTCAAATTTTTCGCGTCTTGTAAGACGCGACAAGGAGAGCGCAAATTCAGTCCATGAGCAGGAACATTAGGGATCATAAATGGCAAATAATGTAGTTACAAGGCTGTCGTACCAGTGGTTTCCGCATATAACACTTATAAGATGTAGCAAGGACGAAATGGATTTAAAAACGAAGTGACAGTGAAGTTATTTATGGAATTTAAAAAATCTTGACTATCTAAATTGTTTCCAGATTCAGAAACACATACACGAGTTAAGTCTGAGCAGCAAGTTCGGTATGAGCATTTGATAAAAAGGAGAAAGAAAAAAATTGAAAAACAATTTAGTAAGCAGCAAAACAAGGCTGTAAGGTCGACGTGGATGCCTTGAAGAGGTAAAGGTAATTCAATAAAAAATCAAGAAGAAAACATTGGACAGATCTCAAAATAATATTAAACTCAATACGTCAGTCTAAAAAAATACTAATCACGATTAATTTCCTCTGAGGACTTGCCGACATGTTGCAGCAAGTACTTGTCTAGTTCTTCAGGTGTATTGATGGTTAGAGGTCTCTGAGTTACTTGGCCAGGTATCTTTGGAGAGAAGACGTTGATATTGCCATCCGAACTTCTTGCGGGTCCTATTTGTTCCGGAAATTTTCGTTTTCCAATCTCAGAGTGTACATTATACTTGCTCGCGAAGGTACTAAGTATTCATTCACGTAGAGTTGTTCCGGCTTTGTAATACGGCAGGCTGTCAGAACTTCTTGCTTCTTTTCATATTTTCGTAGCTCAAAAGAAATGTTTCTTCTATCGACGTTTCCGGGTGGAGGTTTTTTTCCCAATCTACTCGCTGTGGTGATGTCAGAGTTACTCAGGTTGATTTTGAGTTGGTCCTTCAGGATCTGGCACACAGTTTCTATGCAATTTTCTTCAGGACGTGATTGCGGCAGTTCCCCTGATATAACCAAAGTGCGTTTTTTGTTCTCCAATTCTTCACGTTCTTCTTTCCGTTCGAGTCGCTCTAGACGAGAGACTATGGTATTAATCTTCTTATCTTGTTCTTCAATTCTTGCATTTTGATTTGATTCTTTCTTCGTTAGTGTTTCAATCATCGTTTTCAAGTCACTAATTTCGCTTTGAAATTTCTTCATTACTGATTTGAAGAGATCAATTAGGATGGAAACTACTTGCTTAGTCTGTTTTGGCAGGCCTTGTACGTCTGGATAGTCAAGCTCCAGCATACCCTCGCTGTTGTTGTCCTTGGTTGGGCTTGTCGCCATCTTGTGAGAAGGGAGGCACTCTCAAAAAGAAGCAAGGGTTGAGTGCTTGTTCTGATGGAATATCACACTTTTTGTTCGATTTTTTTAATTTGGTTGGATAAAATTTATTCTTGGATTCTCATGGTCTGAGTGGGCACTCTTTTTTGGTTAGAAATGCATGATCATTAACTAGTTGGGCACTTTGTTTCGGAGCAAAGACACAGACGTCCTCACTGCCTCACTGCACTCACTGCACTTGAACACTGCACAAATTGAAACTATGCACACAAAATTATTGATAATTACAATAAAGATTGAACATCTGATGTGAGGCAATGAAACTGTGCTCTAAAGAAAACATTTTTTTGATTGAGGCACTTCATCAAGTAGCTGTTGGCTTGGGTGTAGTTGTCTGCACAATGGCTGGAGTGACAGACGGCATGCCCGTGTCAATGAGACGACAGAGAACCTCCTCCCGGGGCTGACGCGGCGACTTTCCTGCTCTGCGCGCTGCCGCTACGGTGCATGTCTCCGCGATGTCATTCAGACGATGCTTCATTGTCACCTTCAACACAGAGAAACAATTTTTTATCGGGTTGAGATAGAGTGGAAAGAAGCGGACGTTGAGATCTGGCAGCACCTCTTGCACTGTTCCATGGTACGAGGTGTTGTCTGAAATGAGAAGAGCGTCGGGTCCATCCTCAAGAATTACCTCCAACGAATGCAAGAAACCAACAAAAACGTTTTTTGTTCTTGAGTGGAGTGCGTGTTGGTTTCACGATTGAAAAGGCCTGCTTGATCTGAAATAGCAGCGATGACAGTAATGTTGCCGCCCTTATCCGCACCAACTCTTCCTACGCGCTCCCCCTGCCTGTTCTGCCAAACATGCGTCTCGTGTGTAGGTTGGACCCCATGTCATCTACGTAGATCCTGTGCTCCTGAAGTCCTGTTTCGGATATGTAGTGGGCGTACTCCACTCGCTTTGCTTTCGCTTCCTCGGCATTGCGCGGTTTGGGGACGTTGCGGCACTGTTTGACGGTGATCAGTTCGCCGTCCAGGGCACGGGCAACTGTGGCTTCTGAGACGTAAGGCTTACGGTCGAAACAGGCACGTAGAGTTCTATTGAGATCCTTGATGGTTATGGTTGGAGTAGCTTCAATCAACATTACAAGTAGATCCAGGCTCTCATAATCTATCATTTTCTTGCGACCACAAGCCTCGCGCGTGCTGTCAGCAGATTGTCGTTGTTGGTAGGATTTAACAATGAAGTAAGCGGTGGTACGCTTCACTCCCAGTTCTTGAGCAGTAATAAGGAAGTCTTCATTGGCGAGGTACTTTTCCAGGATGTGTTGGCTTGTTTGTCATCCTCTAAAATTACGGTGCGGCGATGAGGAGGCATTATTATGAGCGTCTGAAATTTCTGCAGCAATGGTCAACAACTGTGGAGGAACTAACGCTGTGTATCACACGTGAACCGGCCACGTCAGAGTTGTACAGAGTTGCATCATCCCCTAATCGGGAAGTAATGAAATGTGGTCCCAAATTATTGTCGGGTGGCCTTCAGACTCCCAAAAATAAAAATCCCGAATGTTGTAATCAGGGTTACCAACTGGCAAGTATTTCACTGCTAAATATGGTCCGGAATTATGTATTCAGGATTTCGACTTTCGGGATTTCTACATTCGGGATTTCAAGGTGAACCCATTATTTCAAGTTCTTATGTAATATGGAAGTACCGAAAAATGATTTCTCTCGTCAATAGGAGTTCAAAAGATGTTACTACTTTTGACTTTTCGCTATTATTTTTTGCACCCGTTACATTATTTTGAACCTGTGATACAGGCTATATGAAGCATTTCTACAAGGTTTGATTATTTGTTAAAGAAAATGAACGTCTGTTGCAATATTCTGAGTGTTATGCAATTTGAAGCAGCGTTTTGTTTATTTGTCTCTGTCACTACATTTTTCATATGTTATCAATTTTACAGCCTCAGCACTGAATCTGTACCGGATGATGATATATTTTGAGCCGCTGTTATTAGTTTTTATTCGCTGTTATATGATTGCACACAGTTTTTTTTATTGTTTTAACGTGTGGTTATAAAACGAGAAAAGGTGTACCTCGGCCACAGGTGGGCTTTCGGGACCTCTATCTTTTGTGCCCGCTTAGCTTCTTTCATGCAGCTGTCGTACCTTCTTCATTATCTTTTCTTTGCATTTTCTTCCTTTCAAATTTGTGTTTTCTATGCGCAGGGTATCCAGTGTGGGAACACACTTTGTGCATAGATTCTACGTTTTCTTTAGTCTATACGGTAGAATGCTTCTTGTATAGGCTTCGCTCTGGAAGTGGCGAACTGCACAGCCAGGCCGCTTTCGAGGCATACTTTGACTGGTTTGGCGTATAAAAAATGTCTCGCTCTCAGTTTCTTAATGCGTTGATGTTACCACGGAATAATTAAAAATGGAGCTGTTCTCCTCCGTAGCCAGTCGACAAAGTCTCCATGCAGAACCACAACTTCATCGCACAAAACCAACTTCAAAAGAAGAGTGAAAAAGATAAAAAGAAAATCAGTTCATTTTCTATGAAGATTATGCAAAAGATTTAGATGGAATTGCCATTTTTTTAAAACCACGATCAACACAGAAGGCACAGCGAATGAAAACACATACACTCAATTTATTGATAAAAACAGTGGCGACCTTCCTATCTTCATCAGTAGATACAGTGGCGATACACATTTCAATCATGTAACTGGAGACCTCATCTCACAAAAATAAAATGTGACAAGATATTCTCATTTTTTGATGAAAGAGAATATGAAATACCAAAGTGAAAACAGTCCACTAGACAAATCATCAATAATAAAGTGGATGACATCAAGATAATGTTGGTGACTGAAGGAATTGACATTTTGCTCGTGCATAACATTCGATTCCCGAATTCTAAGTTCGTTCTTCAACATACTATATTACGTGTTGTACCGCTATGAAAGGTAAAAAGTAGCAGAGGTAGTGGAATATGTATTTTCGTGGAAGAAGTGTACTCAGCATTCCAACTTCTATCAAAAAAAGATTGTAAAGGGATAGAAATGGTTCAGGTTACGGTGCAACTAAATAAACAAGGTGTTCATAAAGTTTCATTACAACTTCAAAAATTTATTGCGAATGACGTTTTAGGATATTTTATACAAATTTGATTTATTGTATTCAGCGTTTATTAAAGTTTTTTCCCTCATTTAATAGACTTATATCATACATAGGCACCATTAGTTGCACGAAGCTCATCAAGACGGAATCGATTTCTTTCCATGTTCGCTGTAGCATGGCCTCATCAGTTGTGACAACGGTTAACGCTGTTCTTGCCTCCATATATTCCTTGTGCCATGCGTGAATTGACGAACGGGATGGTGGATCTCTTCCATACTGTAGTTTCGCTGAGTCTGCCCATCCAATTTCGTTTCAACCAACCATGAGACATTCTTAAGGGGTAGCCATTTTTTAGGGGTTCATTCAACAGCACCTCTTTCACAAACAGGATCCCTGAAACACACAAATGCAAAATGTGATTAAAAACTCTAATATACACTGAATACAATAGAGAAAATCTGAATAAAATGTCAATTGCACTGTAATGAATTTTTTAAATGATGAGGCTTTATGGACACCCTATAATTCCGACATCATCTGCAGCCTTCACAGGTCCCTGACAGCGTCCTACATCTCACAGAGTATTTTTAAGAACTTCTTCAAAAATATTTCAGCAAGCAAAAATCCTGCTTTGTTTTCGGTAGCTTTAATACAGACCTAACGAGTTCAACTCTTGGAGGGAGTGATGCAGCTTAGAGTGGAAGCAATGCACCGGATCAAAAGAAGAGAGCATGGAGTCTTGTTACCCTGTTCAATTTATGTTCTCACGTTCAATCGCTGTAACCTCCCCTAATCCTTGGATATCGGATGGACGAGATGTCTGGTGCTGAAGAACAACAAAAGCTGCCCTGTACTGAAACCTCAAGATTCACTTATTGCGATGAGCAGCGTCCGGCTAGCTCCTACGCCTGTTTTTATTACAAGCTGGGGGATGAAATATTAGCAAAGCAGACTCCGCAACGCCCTAGTTACGGTGAAACGAAGCGCACTGTCAGCTGCAGGTTCGTTCTGTCTCAAGCCATGTATGCAGTTAAGGTGAAGGCATCTCAGGCTAGACTTGCTGCTGCTACCTCTAGCCAAAGCTGGGAAGGAGCCGATGCAGCTGAGGGCAGCCCATAATTAATTGACCTTTTAATTGGTTGATGAAAGTAGAGCTATGAACACTATGATGTTAATACTTATTTATTCGACTAAAAAATATGTTCATGCTTACATATAACGTGGCACTTAATTAACTCAGCAACTAAAAAGCTACTCTCGCTTTGCTTCGGTTTCAAACCCACAATTTATCATGATTCACTTGACCCCTCGTTCTCCAAATTTGTTCCCTAAGCGAGGTTTTCTTGTGGGACTCGTCACGAGTTATGTAACAAAATCAACAAATGTACACTAACTAAATGAACTTTTCATGAAATAGCTTAACTCTCGTGTAATGCGCGATGGAGCGTTATTGAAACGATAAAGAATAAAGTTCAAATTGTAAAAACGGCCATGGCTATCACTTAAAGAGTCCTGTTTTCAAAACGTAGCTTTCATAAACCCTATGTTGTTTATCCTTAGAAGAAAATTAGTTTTAAAATCCTAGCATTCATAGTATTTTTTAATCGGCGAATTAAAAGGATCGGTTACTTCTGGGGCAACATATAAAACGATAATATGTTCAGCAGATCGTAAATAATGAATCAAAAATATATATTATGATCACTCATATGAAATTACTATTTGTTCAAACACAGACATTGCACGAGAATTGTAATAAGTCAGCAAATAGATTAGGAATAAATGAACTGCCAATAATAGAAAGAACTAATAATAACACCAGCAATAATTTCAATGTTAACCTGCTTGTTTCTTTCTTAGTCAATCAGACTTCTACAATTATTAGAAATACCACAAGTGTGCGGTAAATTATTCCGTCCTTCCTCTAAGCAAATTTACATACTTGTATTTAATTCTGATTGAGTTTCCTTCTTCCATCCATGCGTGACAATCTTATCATTGACACTATTCAGCATCATATGCAACAAATTGACAGGCTTTTACACGACCGCAGATACTTTTGTGGTGGTTCCATCTAGCTGTGCGCGCTCACCACCACACAAGCTCATAAGCGCCACCTCACAGCCACGAAGTGATCCGACCAAACAACCAATCAGCGATGAGATCTGGCGCTGGGGTGGCGGACCAAGCCTCTACAAGCCGCGCGCACCGAGCAGCCAGGCAACACCTCGTATCACTCACGTACGCTTAGCTCAGTCTCAACTGCTTCAAAAGCGCCACCCCGAGCCGGCTAACCAGAGGCTAGCTCGGTTCAGTGCGGTCGCCGCCAGGCCTATATAAAGAGCTGCACGCTAAGCGCAGTACAGTTCGCAGAGCTCACTCAGTCGACTCGCAGGAACCCTGCTGTTTACACAAGTCTTCCTCCTGCGAGCCTCCTCACTGCAACGGCTCACACAAGTCTTCCAACGAGCCTCTTCACAGCATCAGCTCACACAAGACTTCTCCCTGCGACTCTCCTCGCAGCGATTCTGGCATTCGCTAGTCTCGGCTGCTCATCAAGCAGTAGCCTCACGGCCTCCATCGCCTCCTCGACGGCGCACCGCTACGGCACGCACGACGCGACTTACCGACAACCGTCGGTCCTCACGGCCTCCATCGCCACCTCGACGGCGCACCGCTACGGCACGCACGACGCGACTTACCGACAACCGTCGGTCCTCCAAGTCGTCCTTGTGTACTATACTATCTGCCTGTAATCATTTACCTCGTGTGCCATACTGTCGGCGATCTTCTCAATAATACGGCCTTTATTCCAGTTGTGTATTCCTTATCCTGTCGGGTTCGTTTGCACCTCAGGCACTCACTTCGGGCACAGATACCACAAAGTCTAAAGATATTTACATAGTCTGCCCGGAGTGTAAAGCAGCCTGAGGGAGAACACCACACTTTGTAACATGAATATCGCTGCGCTCAATTCCATACAATACGGCGGAACGAAAGTAAAGCGAAAAGGAATTACGGAATTAGCTGGCAAATTAAGAGAAATTTAATACACAATTCTTAAGAAAGAGCAATACGAACATGTATACAATCGTGCACCAATGCTGTTCATTACAAAGAAATAAATAACGAGCAACGAAAAGAAATGAAGCTACATTTTTTCCAAAACCAAGTCTTATTGTAACATTTCATTGATGTGTAATTTTTCTTTATTTTATCACTAGGATTACTGCTCTCTAAGGCTTTATTGATGTGCTTAATGGTTTGATAAGTCCTGCAAGTCGCATAAAATTTGATGAAGAACTCCTTCACATCAGCAGCGCACAATACAGGCGGAGAGCACGCTTCATCAATGACCTTCTGAGCTAGTTCACAGAAACCTGGAACATGACTGAACTTATCAAAACAGAACAAAAATACTCTCTCGTAGTTCATGATTGTTTCAATGAAAGATTTGCTGCAGTAATGGACGCTTCGTTGCGGATCATTGTTTTGTACATGTTCTTCGAATGACACGAAGAGGTGCGTGTTTAGGTCTTCAGGCGCAAGAATTAACGAACACGCAGAACAGTCTTTTAACATTGAACCTTTCTTACTTCGGTGATATCTATCAACTTTCATAGCAACATACCCACTCAAGTAAAGCCCATATGAGACGGTGGCATCGAGTGCGAACATTTGCGCGCCTCATCGCTAGCTCCACCCATTTCCTCTCTTTTTGTAGCAACTCTGCTCTCTGTGGCGGTGTCCCAGCGTACACGAGTGTCGAAACTCGTGATCGCCCTCTGCACGATACGGACGAACATGCATGGCAGTAGCTAGCCAGGCTTCGTATGAGAAGGATGTCTGCGATAAGTTGTCCTCTCCCTTCACCTCCGCCGCTGACTGACTGGTGCGGGCGGTCGACCACATTATTTATAGAAATTCTCAGAACACACCCATGTTTATGTAGAGAGAGAAGTAGCGAGTATAGAGATAGATCTCTACGAAAAATAGCACTAAACAACATCTTTAAAGAAATGAAGCCAGAGATTGAATTAACTCCAGAGTAAATAAATAAATACACTTCAGTCGCAGTTCAGGCAGGAAAACAAAACTAAAAAGATTCCCAGAAATCAGGTACAGGAACTGATGAAATGGTATTCCCAAATTGCGATTCCCATTTCCAATAGTATTCCCATTCTTAGACGAAGGTGACATTCATTGCGCCTCTTCTTCGTCATTGTATGAAATACTTCATTCTCAGCCCAATGTAGGTAACAAGTTAGTTCTTCCACATGTATTATTACTTCTCTTGTTTTCTGCATAAAAATTACTATTATGATTTTTTTCGGAAGTTCGAAATCACAGTTACATTATGCAGAAGTAAAAAATGACGGAAACTAGCATGTATACGCTATTTGTACTTTTTCAGGAGAGTAAGTGTTCTAGTGTAAATTTATATTGTACCGCTATGTACAAATTTTCAATTCGTTTCTCTAATACTCATATTTATTATTGTTCAAAATACAATCAGTACAGTGTAAAAGTTTGTATGTCAGCCTGATGACTAAACCAAGCATTAAATAATCGAACTAAGTATATAAAATGGGGTGATAGTCATTTCTTCACTTACATCAGAGCTATTTTAATGTACGATGAAGTATTATTTAAGATGGTACCTGCTCTTAAAATTAGAGTTATCTGTACCAATGCACATGCTGCAATTGTGTGTACAAGTGCCTCAGTATTACCAGTATTGGATGTTTTTCATATTTACGACAATCAATCTGCATTCCACCGTGCAAAAAAAAACCTTCAATTGCAATCAAGCGTAGTTGCATTCACGGGCGCCACGCATTCCACACTAGTTGTTAATCATATATATATGACGTAGATATTGAGCCATATCAATTTCATAATTCTTTTCTAAATGGTATATATATTTTGCTGGCATCAGAACCCCTAAAATAATATCAATGCATTTAATTAACCATGTTTTAATTTTGAATTTCTGTGAATTAACCGTCGAAAATGAACATGACTTGAAAGACATGTATTGGTGAATAAAATAATGAAAACAAATCCAGCTTCCGATTTCCGTGCGCCACTGCGCGCCGTGTCTGTGGCCGGTCAACACCGTCTCGTGTAATAACATTGCAGTGTGTTGGTGACGGCGGCCGCCATGACTTCGGAGAAGAGAGCGCATCTCTCGCACCCATGAGTGCCACTTCTTGCCACCGTCTCATACGGGCTTAAGCTGCTGCATTGTTGACCTCGGCCGACTCAAACAGAGTTCCAACCGATTCGTTGCCATCGAAGTGCTTCGCGGTAGTCATGTCTTCGTCGTTGAGTACAACCGGCGGCGGAGACAAATCCTCATCTTCTGGTCGCTGAATCAGAGGAGGAAAACAGTTTAATATTTACACATGCCGACTTCCATATTTAAATAGTAAAAAGTAGTAGAAGTGGTGGTAGTAGTGGTGGTGGTAGTTGTGGTGGTGGTAGTTGTGGTGGTGGTAGTTGTGGTGGTGGTAGTTGTGGTGGTGGTAGTTGTGGTGGTGGTAGTTGTGGTGGTGGTAGTTGTGGTGGTGGTAGTTGTGGTGGTGGTAGTTGTGGTGGTGGTAGTTGTGGTGGTGGTGGTGGTGGTAGTGGTACTAGTACTAGTAGTGGTACTAGTACTAGTTCCTAGGAGTAGGAGTAGTAGTAGTACGACTGTAGGAGTAGTAGTAGGAGTAATACTTGAAAAACTAAAAGTGTGATGCGCGTTTCTGTGATACAGGCTTCACTGGCTATCAAATTCCCCCTATTTTAATCCCTCAGATGGAAAGACAAAACATCGAATTTCTCAAATAATCCTCGTGATTTATATATTACAATGGAAGTAGTTATAGCCATTCGAGTCATATCCTAGATACAGAAATTCAGCATTAATGAAAGCAACTGTGAGCTTCAGTATATAAATTGTAGTGTTATATGCAAAACCCCGCCGACCTCAGTATACAGGATACGGACTCGAGTATACAGGGTGTTTCAAAAATACACGGCATAATTTCAGGTATGTATTTCCCACATGTAGACAATCAAAATAGTTCATTACAACATATGTCCGGAAATGCTTCATTTCCGAGTTATGGCCTTCACAACATTGAAATTCACCGGAACGTTTTTCTTTCCGCAGGTCGTTGCCGCCAAAGGACACATTAAGAGGGCACTCTGACAGATCATTCCTAGGCGAAGGTTAAATTCAGTGTTGTGTTTGGCGTTCGACTGTGTGTCATGTACACAAATCAGGAGCTGGCAGAGATGCACTTGATCTACGGTAAGGCAGACGGCAATGCTGCGCTGGCTCGTCGTTTGTACCAGGAGAGGTACCCACAGCGACAATGTCCAGATCGGAAGACATTTGTAAGTCTCCATCAGCGTCTGTGCGAGTATGGAAAATTTGACTCTCCTGGATTGGGAAGGGGACGACCAAGATCTACAACTCCAGAAGAACAGGAGGAGATTCTGGAGATTGTGAACAGAACTCCTTCTATCAGCACACGAAGGTTAGCGTTGCAAGTGAATGTTCCCCATACGACTGTCTGGAGACTGCTGGAAGAGTATCAATTGTATCCTTACCATTTGCAACGTGTACAGGCGCTGTCACCAGCAGATTACCCTGCACGAGTTAGGTACTGTCAGTGGTTCTTGCAGCAATGTGCTGCAAATCCGAACTTTCCTGCCTTAGTATTATTTACAGATGAAGCACAGTTCACACGAGATGGCATAACAAATCTCCACAATCAGCATGTATGGGCGTATGAAAACCCAAATGCAACTGTTGTATCTCATCACCAGGTGCGGTTCTCCCTCAACATGTGGGCCGGTATCATTGGTGATCGGTTAGTTGGACCCCATGTACTTGTAAACAGACTTACGGGGCAGGCGTACACAAACTTCCTGGAAAACATCATACCTGATGTTTATGACGACACTCCACTGATCGATCGTCAGCACGCTCACTTCTTGCATGACGGCGCTCCTGCACACTTCAGTCGTACGGCTCGCCGGTACTTGGATCGAAGATTTCCTGATCGATGGATAGGTAGAGGTGGCCCAATTGCTTGGCCTCCACGCTCACCTGATCTGAACCCTCTCGATTTCTACTTGTGGGGCCATTTAAAATCATTGGTTTATTCGTCTCCGGTGCCTGATTTGGAATCCCTTCGGAATCGAATTGTGGCACGCTCTGAGGACATACGCAACATTCCTGGAGTGTGGGATCGTGTTCGCAGGTCAATGAGACATCGATGTGAGGTCTGTATTCAAGCAGGAGGTGGTCATTTTGAACATCTTCTGTAATGGCAACGACCTGCGGAAAGAAAAACGTTCCGGTGAATTTCAATGTTGTGAAGGCCATAACTCGGAAATGAAGCATTTCCGGACATATGTTGTAATGAACTATTTTGATTGTCTACATGTGGGAAATACATACCTGAAATTATGCCGTGTATTTTTGAAACACCCTGTATAAGGCTCTGGATCTCTACAATGTTTTGAAAGTGACTTATATTATAGTGCACTTGTACAGCGAAAATGAGTGCATTAATTTACCAGTGAACTAAAGCCAAGACCGCCCGTCCTAATTTCTTTCTATCTATTCTTAAGAGGCAAACACGAAACATATAAAGAAATCAATATATAAACACACGTCGGTCATTCTTAGTATAGGGATTATAAGGTGACCATGGTCACTTTCTGTGACCATTCATCTAAAGTGACCATGTACTATTTTTTGCCTTCGAGAATAAAAAACAATTATCAAACGGAACATTTGAATCGAATTTCATAACTCAAAATATATTCTTCCTATGCGAACAATTAAAGTTTCTCGACACTTTACAACCGTGACGTCACGACGCGTATTTGATCTTTATGTTGAATATCACTTCAAGGGTTATATGAATATCACCACTTACCTTCGAAAAGTGAACCAAAGTCGCGTCCAGCTGGTCATCCACAGTCTTGCAATTAGCAGACAATGGCGCTCGCATGAATGACGCAGTAGCGATTTTTGAGTAGCTGTCGGCAAATGTTCTGGCGTCCGGAAATTTCTGAAGGAATCGAATCTTGCCAAAGAAACACTCGAGCCCGTCTTGATATATATACTCATCGTAGACAAGTAGGGTAGTTTATACTCGTCCAAGCGTTGCCGAAGCTGCAGGATCACATTAACTGAATCCATCCCTTTATAAAGCTACATCGTTTCCTAGCATTGAGATCTTGTAACTCTTGCAACCAAAGCACAGACTCACGAAGAAACTTGAACTGGTCCGAATTAGTACATATGGGTCTTCGTAAAGGTACTGAACATTTCGATGTGACGGAATTCAAGACGTCAAATATGTCGTTTATCTTCTTGCAGTAAGAACTAGTAGCTGCAACTGACACATTATTCACTGTTTGCGCAATACCGGCATCTAGAGCTGCAGCAGTGTAATTCGACAACACCTGAGCTGCAAGTTTCACTTTCATTTTTGATGAAAACCTCAAACTGTGCACATGCCTATCAGACAGCTTTGGAACCATTTTCAAGCTGTGCATTTTCTCTTTTTCAAACAGTGTGACGATGTGATCCCAGCTTGCAGCGTGCTTAAAGCCTGGCACAGGAACGTCACTTCTGAGCAAGAGATTTCTAGAGTTCTTCAGTAGATGGGGAGGGTCTTTGTAGACAAAGTAGGACTTCGTTCCTAGCTCAATAGTTGGGTTTATATGTGAGCAACCCATGGGTTTGAAAGCTTTTTCAAAATTTGAACCTTGGTCAGAAGTTATTCCAAGCACTACAAAGCCCTCAGTTTCAAGGGATTTTATAACGGTCTGAAGAATTTCAATAAGACAGGTAGATTGAACAGCACCCGATGTTAAATAATATCCAATTGGAAATTGCCAGTGTTTCTTCACCCCACACGCCATAACGCACAATGCTGATGACACCAAATTCTTTTTTCTCTTAAAACCATCGTCTGCGTACCCAAATATTTTCTTCTTGTCGGGACTGTACGACAGGCCTCTTCTTAATGACATTTCATCCATAACGATGAAAATTAGCTTATCGTGTTCACTTTGGGGATTAACTTTGAGTTTTAACATTGATATGTTCTGCTCATTGCAACCGGGGTTCATTTTGTGGGCCTTCAGGACACGAAGAATTGTAGAAGGCGATGGTAGTGGTAGCATTCTCCTCAACAAGTTGTACCCGGATATGCTGCAAATCACTAGCATGTTAACTGCCATCCACTTATGAAACGATGTGTAGCGTCGCTTTTATGCCGTATCTCAGGGTGGGTAGTAAGTAGACGAGTAGAGTTCAGCGTGTACTTGACGTAGAGACAGGAACACCAAAATGCGCCCCAAGGGGGCTCCGCGCTACCTTATATAACCCATAATTGCTTACGTCAGCATGCGCACTGCGGTGGTATCCATACAGGGCGTCGACCTGAATAAGTACGTACAGATGCACAGAGAGAGTACGCACTTGTAACGGCATACACCTCCCCCCTTGCCCTGGTTATTTACCAATATAAGAATCAATCAATTTAAGTTTTAAGAATCGTAACTTACAATTTCAACACAGGCAGCTAAAAACATCCTAGGTAAAATATCTCCAATTGAAAAGTACTGTGTAATAAAACAACTATCATTTTAGGAAAAGAAACAACGCATCGAATTAAAATTGACTGGACATTGTAAAATGAAATCATTCACACCCCCACCACCAAGCAAATCGGAAGAGCCGCTGCTCAAATACACATTCTGAACGCAAGAAACCTAAGTTAATAACAGAATACACGTCCCGAAACACAGTCGTGAATAACGCAACACAAAAAAAAATCCGTTAACTAATAACCAGAAACGGCATCCAAAAACGGTAATAGAAAACTCCACGGTCTTCGGAACCAAGATTCAACTAACCTTTCAGTGTAGAAACACGTCAGCAACATATCGAAAATACATGCTAAAAAAACAATTGTTGAACATGAAAAAAAAAGAAACCGTCCCAGAAATATTCGTTAAGGATCAAGGCAATCAGGCAATATTTATTAAAAAAAAAAAATTTTCGTTTCGTACGCAGAAAAAGGAACTAAACAACTGGGAATCGTTACACAGAAAAATTAAACGCCGCATGAATATGCTACGGACAACTTCGGGTACAACCACAGAGTTTGGTCAATATGAAAACAATATCACCTGTAAAAAAAAATTTACATATATACGCGCATGAAAATGTTTATCGAAACTGCTATCAATTTAAATCATCAACATCGTCGTAGAAAGAAATCCGATTCAATCGAAATTGAAAAAATGCATACTGTATATTTGAACAGTCGTCTATTCCCGAACGTCAATCCGAACCAGAGAAAAATTGGTACCAAACTCATCAAGAAGAAAAATAACTGAGCATCCAAAATCAAAACACGTTTTCCAAAGATTATCAACAACGCAAGATGATACTATCAGCGTACCACCAAAAGGATAATACTACCGGAAATGTAGAACGTAAGAGAAAAAAAAAATATTACGTATTAACGTACAGCCTCATCATCAAATCATGTAGGCATCATCGTGAACAAAATTGAGGAAATTCGTAAAAAAATATCTGATTCCCCTAAAAATCGAAGACAAGGGTGCACACATTACGCATGAAGATAATGAAAAATATTTTCTTTTAGTAAACAACGCAAGAATATACGTATTTTAGTTTCATCAACAGTCGCCATGAAGTCGCAATTTCCGTAAACATTGTTGCACGCTATACAGGTCAATTGCTAAACATAAAGAAAACGAAAATGGAAAATCGCATCGTTGAAACAACAACCAAATATAATCACTCAAACATAAGTAAGAAATAATGCAATTTAGAACAATACATTCGTTAAGTATAATAAGAAATACGCATAAGAGAATTACAACGCATTGCCACTGAAAATTTGTTGACAAAATTTATCGCATGAAATTATCTACTGTAATCGGAAACCAATTTATACATTTTCGTGTACGTGAATATGATATCATTTTCGAGCATCATCGCTAAAATTCGAAGGGTATAAGAAAACCTTATAACTAATTCCTGAGGTATATGTTAAATCTAAATAACACTATGTCCGTTTATAATGCATGAGGAAAAATAATGTCGCCAAACGACGCGCGAGTGTAACAACCTCACCGATTCAAAAACATTCCACACCGTCGCCTACACCTCGTTCGTCGCCTGTGGGTTACGTAATTGCGGCTCGGCAGTGCTTGACCTGAGCAGCTGACGTCGAAGCAACGCGTCCTCAGAAGTCAGAACGGAACCTGTCTGCTAGCAAATTCAGTTCACGACGAAAGTAAAAGAGACAGACTCCTATCGCCAAGGTCGCTGGAAAAAGGAAAAGGAATCCTAAATCAGTAACTCGATCCGGTAGGATGTCGACTAAAGCGTTCGCCGCAATCCAGTCCTTGGAAACACGTCCCTGGTGGTGCTCTAACGCATTGGTTAGAGCCTCCACCGAGACATGCGTAAGTCTGTTCCCCATCTTGAAGGTCAGGTGGCGATGCGTGCGCAGTCTGAAATCGGAAACAAATACAGAACAAATTAGCATGGCCACACAATTTTTAAAAAAAATGTAATCAGGTTGTTTTACGTCAATTTAATGAAAGGGACCAATGGTGACAGCTTGTGACAGCTGCAATGAAAAGAACAAACAGCATATCTGCACGCAGCAGATCCCACACGGTTTCGACAGCTGCACACCTAATGGCAAAACAATTTGGGCGACGGCGCTCCAAAACAACTCGGGAGCCAGCCTTCGCTCCCACAGCAATGAGGGGCCGCGTTTGTAAACACTGGAGGTTATTGAACCGTGCAAGGCTCTCGGGCAGATGTAAACCTTGGTGGTAAAATGAAATGTCTACATACTCAATCACGCACGTAAAAACTACGGTACACCAAAAACGAAACGAAAATATAAGGTAAATACATAAGGTTATATAAGGAAAGTTCCAATTAAAAATATACGTAAAATTAACATCGAAGCAAGAATCACACAATAGTATTATGTGAACATAGTAACATCGTTAGTCGTAAGTCGCATAATTTTCAGTCAACACTTTTTACGTAAAGGTAGTACATGATTTTTATTACTCCTAAATGTTTTATTACCAATTTTGATTTCCACGTAATTTCGGTTAATTTTTGTGATAATTCCCGGCCCATTCCAGGCAAGATCTAGTTTGTTTTTTCGCATGTGATTGCGCAACAATACACGGTCACCAAGGTCAAAATTTTTATTTTTACGTCGAAGGTTGTGATACATGGTTCTTTCACTGGTGTTATTTATTATTGTAGCTCTAACGTTTTCAACGATGCGGGCAGCTTCCTGAGCTCGAAATCTTATTATATCCACGTTCGTGTCGTGACTGTAATTAGGTTCGAAAGTTACGGCGCTAAAGCTCGGACACGTATCGCGATTGAAAACAATGAACGAGGGTGTATCCCCCAATGTGGTATTTAAACTATTGTTTATCGCGTTCTCCGTGCTGTTGAGACACTGATCCCATTCGGTATGCGCTAAAGAGTTAATATATAATTTTAATAAATTTGTAATCTTGCGATTATTTCGTTCAACAATAGCGTTACTGTGAGGACTCCAAGGGAGGACCTCTTTTTTCGCAATACAATGAATTTGAGAGAATTTTTTAACTGCCGCAGATTTAAATTCAAGAGCTTGGTCACTTAGAAGTGTTTTAGGATAGCCAAAGGTTGAGAAGCAGCTGTCCAGACAAGAGACAACTGTATCTGCTAATCGATCTGCTGTCGCGTAAAGCTTACAGTAACGCGAGAATAAGTCAATTATAATTAGAATATATTTATTCTGCTGATCTGTGACAGGTAGAGGACCAAGGAAGTCCATTGATACCACCTCGAACGGTTCTTTAGCGATGGGAGCGTCTAATATTTTAATAGGTACAGTACTGCTGGCTTTAAGAATTTTACATACATCACACATTTTGACAAATTTACGTATGATACTCTTCTCTAATAAATGAAAATAACGCAACTTAAATTTAAACAACGTATGCGTGGCATCAGTATGATATAAGGAATGTATACTGAGCACCGCTTTGTTCATTAGCGATGTCGGTATAACCGAAGTGAGAATAGTACTTTCCCTAGAGTCTATTTGTCGTCGTCTATAAAGTATGTCGTTCAGAATTAAGTATTTTTGTAAGTCAGGGATCGTAGATTGTCTACTAGATAGTAATGCGTCTTTAACCTCAGAACAGAATGGGTCTAGTTGTTGCTCATTTCGAAATTCGTCTAAAGTCCATGATACGTCTTTTAACTGAGGTACGTAGTCAGTCAGTCGGGGTTTTTCAGTCGCCTCTGGCGCCACTTGATTAGAGGGCGTCGCGTCTGTTTCGTCTACGTCGGCGGTCAGTGCACCACGGCGTGTAGTTACTGCGAAGGCGTCAACCTCATCGAACTCTGAGCATTCTTCAAGATCAGAAATAGTTAAATGCTGGGGTAATCTACTTAGGCAATCTGCAATTAGATTCTGTTTCCCGGGGAAATATTTTACTACGGGTTCGAAGGATTGAACTGTTAGACACCATCTAGTCATAGCCGAATCGTCAGGAAGCTTTTTGAAAAACAAGGGCTGTAAAGGTTTGTGATCAGTGTAGAGATAGATCGGATATCCAAGAATAAGATATTTAAATGCTTTCAGCGCGCTTACAATGGCGAAGAACTCTTTTTTCGTCGTTGAATAGCGCTTTTGTGTTGAGTTTAGACTTTTACTGTAGTAAGCAATAGCCTTCATAGATTTATCAGTATCGTGTTGCAAAAGTACCGCACCGATACCAAAATTAGATGCATCAGTAAATACATGGAAGGGCTTACTGAAATCAGGATGCCGTAAAACGGTATCTGATGTCAAAACAGATTTTATTTTCTCAAAAGCTTTCTGACATTCAGGCGTCCAGATAAATTCAACGTTTTTTCGTAATAACTGATAAAGTGGATATGAAATTGAACCAAACATTGGGATATGCGTCCTAAAGTAGTTTGCTACACCTAAAAAACTTTGCAATTCCTTCACATTTCTTGGAATCGGAAATTTTTGAAGCTTCTCTGATTCTTTGCATCGAATTCCGTCTGCCGACACGATGTGTCCAAGATATTCAATTGAGCTTTTTAGGAAATGACATTTTTCAAGTTTAAGTGATAAATTTCCACCACGTAGCTTCTCAAAAACACTCTCTAAATCTTTCAGATGTTGGTTCATGGATTTGGAAAATACTAGTATATCATCAAGGAACACAAAACATAATTTACCGATGATATTTGTAAGAACAGAAGAAATGATTCTTTGGAACACTGATGGACTCGAGGATAACCCGAATGGCAACCTCTTGAACTGAAATTTCTCGTAACCGATACTGAACGCGGTGAATTTACGGCATTTTTCTTCCAACTCGACCTGATGAAAGGCAGAGCGGAGGTCGAGACTTGAAAAAATGCTATTACCACCTAGAGAGTAAAGTACTTCGTCGATACGTGGGATGGGGTAACATTCCTTGACAATTATTTTATTGAGTTCGCGGAAATCAATCACGGGACGTATCTCGCCCGACTTCTTTTTAACAACAATTAAAGGAAAATTGTATTCAGAGCTCGATGGTTCAATTATTCCTTGATTCAACATCTGTTTATTGGCTTGCAACAATTCGTTTTGATACTTATGTGGAATTCGATATGGAGGGATGTTAAGTACTGGAATATCAGGTTTTAATTCAATAGCATGTCGCATGACATTCGTGACTGCAATATTTTCGCCTTCGAGAGTAATTACGTCTCTAAAATCGTTTAATAAATTTATCAGTAATGGTTTAGCATCATCATTTTCACAATTTACATCGTCACACGTCAGAGAACGTCTCTCGTTACTACCCCCTTCTGGGACAACATCTTTGTGTGCATTAATTCCCACTTCATCAACACGATTATCGTTACCACAATGCCTCGTTTCTACAGATACTACCCCAACGTCTTTACCAGAGATGGCATTGAAACTTCCACCATTAACACTGTCGACTTCGGGTAGATCCGCATTATCTTGGGCATCGCACAAATTTGCATCTCGCACAGCTTCGTGCACGGTAGACATGTAAATCTCGTGTTCAATTTCCATGTCGTCAATTTCTTCAATCGTACTTAACATCGTATTGTCGCTTATATATACCACGTCCTCCGAGACGTTCAAAAGAATTACAGGGACAAACCCATTTGACTTGATATCCACAACTGATTCGGCGACATAAATACCATTCGCGAGAATTGTTTTATTCATAATATACCTTCCGGGCTTAGCCTTTTTGACATACCCATTAATAACACGTAAACAACTTCTTGGCATTTCCACTGCTCCACAATGAACAACTATTTCTCGTTTTTTACTATATTTTAAACCTCTCGCATGTTCCTTAGTTTCACTTATTTTCTTCGCATGCGGTTTATTTTTTACTTTCCCATTATTTTCTCGCCCTGCCGTTGGGCCTGGGGTACCCCTCTCTTCTGCAGTATTTATCTCTAGACCATTTTTATCGCCACTTTCCTGGCTCGCAATTTTTGATTCTCTCTGCTTCAGCAGATATTTCCTTATTTTCCTCCTATTCGCAAGCATGTCAGCCATTAGACATTCTGGATTACTTACAGTATTGAAAAATATCTCCTTCCTACTTTGCTCGTGCAATTCCTGCACATCATGAAACGGTACTTTCACGCCGTCGAGAACTATAAAACCTTCTTTAAAATTTAGCACGGCGTCCTGCAAAATATCTCTGCCAAGGATTACGTCATATCGAAATTCGCTATTCTTCAGCAGCAAAGCGCTAGTTTTAATTTCTTTATTATTAGGCAGGGTAATGCAAAGATCAAGTTCGCCTGATACCTGGCTTTTGGAATTCACACCCCTGATACTCAGAGCACTGGGCTTAATTTGCTCATTAAGACCCTTGAAATTACGATAACTCACTAAACATCTGTCGCTACCACTGTCTATGAGAGCGCTCATCAACTTTGTATCATGACGTAGAATAATTGTAGGCTTCTTAGAACGCCGTAATGAAAATAAACCATCGCTTTCTTTCCTTAAGCGACCTTCTTTCATTATCGTCGCTGACAAACAAACTTCTACAGGTAGTTCAGAATTTGCACCTACATCAAGTTCTTGTTCACCTAGTAATTCGAATTTATTTTTACACAGGAAAAGCGGATCCACCACAGCAGTCGACTTTATAATAGTATCTGGTTTCAACACCACATTTTTGGTGACGGGGATAGTAGCTGCAACCCCGGGCACTGGCAACTCCTTCTCTACTCCAAGACACTTTGAATTTTCCGATTTTTCTCCGTCTACTCTAAAAAATCTTCACCCTCGCAAGATGCAGCGTAGTACGCTTCACCTCGTCCTCTACTACGACCACGCGAATGACATTCACGTGCAAAATGGCCCGTCTTGCCACAAGTGTAGCAAGCATGACCGCGGAAATTTGATTTGCTTTGGCCTCGTTTACTCGTGCACATACTTTGAACATGACCTGCGGTATTGCACAGTGAACAAAACGATTTAGATTTATCTTTACTAGTCTGTTGTGGGTTAACTACCTGAGCCTCGTGGCACTCCAAAGAACCTAAAGGTCGATCTCCAAAATATGAATATTGTCTCCCCCTTTGAATTCTAGCAGGTCTCCAATTGCTTCTGAAAAATGGCCTCCGACCATGAAAACGTCGATTCTTATTTTGTGAGGCATAGAAGACCTCTGGGTACGATTCCTTCTCGTCCCACCCACTCTCTTCAGGCACGACCGCTAGGTACGTTTCTCCGGTTTGATACGTGGACTGATTATTATGTTTTCGCGCAAGTATTTCTCTCCCCTCAGGATTATTTCTCACAGCGGAGACAAGCCGAGCTAAGAGCTCTTCCGATGATGTAAATGGGCGCGAAAATATTTTTTTTGCAAAATTTTCTTCCAATAATGGAGCAAGAATAGCCGTAGCAAGGCTGAAAACTACTAAATCACCAGAGAATTTTTTCAATTCGTTTGCGTTCGCTAGCAATTACAAATGGATGTCTTTGTAATGCTACTTCTGTACTATTTAGAATGTGGTCACTCAAATTTCTTATTTTCGATATCGCCATAACCAATTGGGCTGGCAGCCCTTCATTACGTAACAACCGTAACTGATTTAAATCGCACGCTAAGGCATGAACTGAACGCTCCCCCTTAGACACGTAGATATCATCTAAAATTCCGATAACCTGATCGAAGGAATGATGAACATCAGGGTTTACTAATTTCGTGACTACTCCATTAAAATCGCCAACACTTTTGTGTGCGCTTCGCACGAGTAACTCTTTCTTGGCGTCATCGGAAGTGACGTCGGGCAACAAGCACATGTATGATTTTAAGTTTGCGACATGCGTCCGAAAACTCTTTGTTTCACAAAAAATTGGGTCACTGACACGAGGTCTCCCTCGGAACAAGGGAAGCTCTGCACTGGACAGTATAGTACTGCCCCTTTGTAAAGTTGTTGTAACACTACCACCCGTCATCGGTCCACTAGAGGACGTCATTGTAGTCACACTTGGCGTACTGAACGACACAGTCTGTGTACTAACAGTGGTCGTGATTACCGTCGTGGTCTGTGGTCCAGACATAAACACACTTGTTGGAGTATGTGCGCACGTACCAGGTAACGTACCACGAAATGCTGGAACAGAAACTCTTCCGCTACTAGTAGTTGTACCCGTAGAACGGATAAATTCAGGTTCTGAATCAGAGTCTCCCATCATTTATCGCAACAAGAAAACAAGTTTTATCTCACAATGCTAAAAAAAATTTAATTACACTTGAAAAATCCCACAGTCCAACGCAAGATTCCTACGCCACAAAAAAAATAACACTGCAGAACCCTAAAAATTTTACCTCGCAAAAAAATAATCACATAACAGAACGCTAAAAACTCACGTCACACGGTGAAATCTCCATTAAAAATCACCGAAAATTGAAATCCAAAAATTTATTCTTGCGACTTGCAAACCGAACCGAAACCAATTACTAACAAGGAACTCGTTACACGAATTCAATGGTATCGATCCCAACAATTTTTGAAACAACAAAAAGCAACAAAATAAAAACTGACGAAGTCACGGAAAATTATCTAACAATCCCAAACAATAACATTATAGTTACAGAACACTCAACTGGGAATCAGCAACGCAGCTACGGCAGAGCAGCTCCTGCAGGCAGGGACGCCTCACAGCTGTCGCCAAGGTCGATCTGGTAGACTGCCCAGTAACAGCAACAGCAGGCGCTGCACAGCCTGTCTCAAGGTCGTCTGCGTAGCACAGGCACACGCACGGCAGACGTCGGGACTGCCGGATGCCAAGGTCATACACCCAGCGCTGGCAAACAGCGGATTAGCGATGGGAGCACGAGCACGTTCTTGGAGTGTTTACGTATGTTCACGGTTCCACACTGCGCGTAATCGCACAGCCCGCTGTTTATGTATACGCATTAATTACGTTAACACAGCTGCAGTAGAAATTTGAAACAACACTGTTCGGTATGTAATTTCCTATCACATACACAGTACACAATTGTTCTCGTAGAAACAGACACTGCAACAGTTCGTAGAATTGTTCTGAACACAGCTATTTATGCAGACAACTGTCAAACGACCACGTCACTATTTCCGATGGAAATTTACGCACAATTTCATGACGCAGTGGTCTCCTTCCTGCTCCAGGTCGACACGCGCTTTGTAGGGCACTCCTAAGGGTATATGCAAATCCAAATTATAAGAATTCAGCATAGTTTCTTCAGGGATACGTTTCACTATGAATCTAAAAACGTTATTATATACTTGCGGTGCTTCCTCAATTTCTCTTCCCGTTGCCGCAGTATTCTCCATAGCAGAGTCGTCGAGTTTACCAAAAATATGCACGTCACACGAAGCGAAGCGTAGACCACCACACGTAGAACTTTCACTAACCTCCGTAGACACGCGATCTTCAAATCGCCGTCGATAAATCAGGCGGAAATTCCCGATATCGTCAATCACCGTAGTCGCTGCATCCAAATCACAGCACAAGTACCAAGTATAATTTCACGTCGTGGGTACGTACTCACTGCCACCAGTATGCCGTATCTCAGGGTGGGTAGTAAGTAGACGAGTAGAGTTCAGCGTGTACTTGACGTAGAGACAGGAACACCAAAATGCCTCCCAAGGGGGCTCCGCGCTACCTTATATAACCCATAATTGCTTACGTCAGCATGCGCACTGCGGTGGTATCCATACAGGGCGTCGACCTGAATACGTACGTACAGATGCACAGAGAGAGTACGCACTTGTAACGGCATACTTTCCTTTCAGTTTAAATTTGACAAATTCCGTGATGTACGGACCAAATGATGGATGAAACTGTTGTACTATGTTCTGCAGGTTATACCGAAGATTGATGATAGGTCCCCTAACTCTCTTTATCATGAGAGAAGCCCCCTTGCTTTTGGGTTTTAAAAATGTAGACGAACGATTGGTCGTTACTAGTGCAGAAGGCTGATCAAACAATTTTTTCTTACAGGTCAGAGTTGCTTCATCTTTCGTCATACAGGCCTTTTCCTGGAAGAAACGAACAAATAAACAAAAAGGCAATGGAGGGAAAATTTAGATGAAAAAAGGTTGAGCGCTAACAGAAAAAAGGAACGAAGAATGTGATACGTTATTTGTACCCGACAGGGAAGGAAAGTAGGACTGTAGGAATATGAAGGGAAGAAGAAATATTAGGGGCTTGATAATTTGAAAATACACAAATCAAATGGAGGTGGAGCGAGAGCAGGGTTGGCACATAAAACCCCCCAAAAAAAACCACCCAAAAAAGGCCAAAAAAACACGTAAAAAAACACTAAATGTTTTTTTTTAGCGTTTTGGGGTTTTATTAGTGCTATTTAAATTTCACTTGTTTTCAAGCTTATAGAATCAAAATGAGCTAAATATTTATATTGTCAAAAATTCGTCCAAGGCATTTGCATGACCATGACAATAAATATTGAAAAACAAAAAACACCACTATAAAAATAAAATAAGAAAAACCCGAATCACAAAACAAAACTCGAGGGACTAGTATACTTCCACGAGTTCCATTTCCAAGGTAAAAAACAAAAACTAAGAAACAAATGCAGTTTGACTATTTGAGAGTATAGAAACTTCTGAATTCTTCCTCTGTCTTCTAGACTAGACTGCTACTACAGTACTACTGTGTTTCTCTTTCTACATCCACTGCCATTTCATCATAGTCATCCACATCATGATCATTTGTGAGGTGGCGATATAATGAGACCAATTTCTGTGCACGTTCCGATCCTAATCTATTTCTCAATTTATTCCACACAATTCCAAATGTTGAGAAAATTCTCTCTATGGATCCTGAACTTGCGGGCAAGAATGAAGATAGCTTATAAACTTGCAGAAACTCTTTGTCAGTGTTTTTTCAGGAATCTGCACTTTCTGCTGTTTCATGTCTTGAATATCCCACCATCAACGAGGAGAATATCACCATCTTAGTGATATTCTTGTTGAACAAGTGTTTTGGGAAGATGTTTGAGCCCTTCAATTTATACAAATAAAGCGCGCTGATGAACTCCAGATTGTATTCAGCCAACCACTCTTCAATATGTCTCCGGTGAGAGCTTTGCCTGAAATAAGTCTTAACAATTATAATCAGATGGGGTAAGACACGACCGCAGCCATCATGGGGTAAGAAAGTAAAGAAACGACTGGCCTATGGTAAGCATTCAAGCTGCCCTGGAGCAAACTTGACGATGGAATCTGTTAGAGCATTTATTTCTTATCATTTTAGAGTTTGTTGCTATCCTGAACTGCAAAAATTGATTTTTTGGGCAAAAATTTTTTGGCATGTCACTACATGTTGTAACATGTAACAGTGTGGTTGATTGACTTGGCTTGCGTTGCTAAGCACTCCAGCTCACACAATACACATGTTAAGTTGTTAACAGCATGGTTGTTAAGTGATGTGCAGCTGTCTTGCTTCAAGTTGCTTGTGGTGGTTACTTATGATCTCCATGGTGCTACCCTCTCACATGACTTGCGTCTGTCTGCTGCTAAAACAACTCACTATGAATTGACAAGCACAGCAATTCTCTTTGCACATCTTATATCTTTACAGACTGCAGAGCTATGTCCCTATGCAAATGGTAATTGGTAAATGGTAATTATGATGGACAAACTTTATTCATATATTGTTCATATATGTAATAATTCATACAATAATGTAATATAATGTTGGAAATAAAGTAATCAAATAACAATATTTACTCAAAAAGTGTATATATGTATATAAATATATATCTGGAAAAGAGGCAACTGGAGCTGTGTGAATAACTCTTTTAAACAAAAACAGGTATTACAAAAAAAACAATAAAGCCCAAAAAAACAATAAAACCCCCCAAAAAAATTTAACCCAAAAATGCCCATGTGGGTTGTTTTTTTTCAAAAAAACATGTTTTTTTCCATCCCTGAGCGAGAGGAATGGGAAAGTGGAGGAGAATGGTGAGTTAGGGATAAAAGAGAGGGAAAGAGAAGGAAGAGAGATAGGAGAATGAGGAAAGTTAATGTGTGATTTTAATAAATGTTCTACATGAATATAAAAATTTAAATGGCAATGAAGACAGTATAAAACAAGCAACACTCACTTTCAAGTTGAAGGAATCTTTTTCAACTTTCTCAGTTGAACCCAAATTTGAAGGAGTAGCAATTTGTTGAGTCTGTGATACACAAGTTGGGTTAGGGGCCTGAAATGAAACATACACACTCTATTAAATCACATGCACAGGAATAAATCTATATTGCGAAATTCATTAGTTATGGAATCTACTTTGAAATGACATGAAATTAATAGAAAATCAAACAGAATCTTCATAGAATAATTTAATAATTAGAAACCAAGGGAGTAAAAAATCTATTTCTATAATTCAAAAATAACAATAACCGGCTGTCCTAGGTATTTCTTGAGTTTTATTAGACCTCTTTATTTCTTGAGCTGAGAATCAGCTAAATGACTGGTTATATGTAAGATCCTTTACACATAGATGTTTGGAACCTAAATTATAAGATAAACCATGCTTTAAGGCATATACATACACAGAACATAAATACTTCACGAACACTAAACACGCCAGTAGGACCCTGGTGCCTGCTGAGCTTAAGCAACAAAGAACTTTCTAAACGTAATGCCCATGGAGAAGCTTACAGCGGTGTACTTTTATTTTAACAGGAACAAAATGTAATACAGAATATATAAGTAGAGCTGATAATTGGCATACCTCGTAAGTCTCATACGTTACACATTATGAGACCCAACAACCTTTTTTCCTCACATCTTCTGTGATTCAATTATATTGTCACCTCCAGAATGCTAGAACACATCAACAATCATGATCACACAAACCACACAACAGTTGTTGAAGGCTCAGCACATGAAGAATAAATCATTATGAAAAACAAAGGTCCTGATTTTATGTTATGAACAAGTTTGAGCTACTATTAAGACAAGAAGCAATCCGAGCATAAAAAAAACTTTTTAAATGTAACACAATTGTTAGAATTGACCTTGGGCAGTCATTATTCGAACTACAATCTTTTGAAACTACATTGGAAACATATACACTGCTGATCAAAAGTTTAAGACCACTTTCAAAATTTAAATAATAAAACAATTCGGATGCATAAATCATACTCCTTCACTAAAGGCTCATATATTGGGCAAGGTTAATTACCACTCTTGACACCAACAACCATCACTGGAGTGCTACTACTTACAGCATTGATGGAGGCCGTTGACAAAACTGTGGCAGGACTTGTGACTCTGGCTTCGACTTGGGTTGCCACACAAGATCTGAGGGGGATTCTGATGGGAGTCCTCATGGGACTTCTAACTGAAATCTTTGTTGGGGTAATCACAGGGACTGCTCCTGAAGTGCTGGTTGGGAGTCCAGGGGTGCTGATTGGAAGCTGATTTGGGTTGTGGGGCAGGCTTCTGATAAGGTTCCTAACAGGCGTTCTTGCTGGGGCTCTGGGAGGTGTTCCGATTGTAGTCCTCATTTTTTTAACGGAGACTCGTCAGAGGTTGATGGAGAAACTCTCTTTGCAGGGAACATGAGTTGAGCATTAGCTGTGAGGAAGAAAGAACCCATAGTTAGCTCTTTGCAGCAAAATCATTCTTCTTCTGTTAAAACCTGAGAGGTGTCACAGGGTTGGCTAAAATCTCTTTTGCCCTAATTGAATATTGTTTGGCAAAATTAAGACCTAAATACTCCATTGTTCAGAATTAAAAAAAGTATGAACAACGAGTATATTTAAATAAAAATCAATGAGAAATGAATGATATACACAACTCTTTCAATCAGGTTGGCCAAAATTCATTTCTTTAAAATCCTATTTCATTCAGAGGTTATCATGTTTTTCCAGTAATATTTATTTCTTCGAGTGGTTTTTATTTCATTCCAGTATTTTATTCGTTGGGAATTATTTCCATTTTTTCTTACAGGACTGACAATTAATATATAAATATTTGCAATTTTATCATTTAATAGGAGTTGTAAGGAATCAGGGTAACAAATTTGAGCCCGAATACTTCAAGAACAAAACACATCCATCACTGTTACACAGTGCCTTCTAAGCATAGCTAACATGAAAACTTTTCAAAACATTGTAACCAATATGACAGTTGTATAAATATACTGCTACTTTTATACAACATTTATGAGTGCAGATAATAAAAACAGAGCTAGAATATTTTCAGCTTCTCATATCCCTTGCCTTTTATACTAAAAGAACCATTAGGTAATTAGTCATCCTCACATGTTGAGCAACTCAGTGATATTTTACAAAATATGGGAAAATGATGAAAAATGAACTAAGACAACAATGTAAGCTCATATTGCATATTTATTATAACTTTTGTTGTTCAAGAAATAACTGTTTTCAAAATTAATTCAGGGGTATTATTCTATGCAAATTTGTGATTGAGTTGTAAATATTTGTATCCAGCATATTTGAAGCCACAATGGCGTGTATTTACATGGTTATATTACTTTATTGGTTGCAAAAGTATGAGTTCAGATCTAGGATAAAGTTCAAAGGGGTATTTTCATTTGTTAACTCTGTCTTGTGAGTTTTTTAATACTGACCTTGTCCTTGATAAAAGCTCAAAAAAGTTTGCAGTTTTTGGACTATATTTTTTTGGGCACAAGTGTGAGGTTTGGACAAAAACCCAAAGCTCTGACCAACTATAGCAACTGTGCGTTAGTTTATATATCTGACAAAGTCTCATCCTCCTTATTGAAAAATGAACTTTGTTTCTATGAAGTTAAACATGAAATACAGCTAACAATGGGTTTACAATTCTTTTTGTTATATTAGCACTTGTGATTTTTACTTCAATGACCCTTGATTTAAGAATCATAGCTAGGTATAGGTATTTCTGAGGTCAATATCTATAAAATTGGTAGTTGCACAGCAAATTAATAAATTCATGACTTTTCAAAAAATAGCAGGATATTCAAGAACACATATAATCAGAAAAAAATGTTAAATCAAAGTATCAGCAAAATTTCAGGCAGAAGTACATTTATTATACAAATGTAAGTGCAAGGAAACAAAGGTTCACCAACAATGTTGGACTTTCTACACTAAAATTAAGAATCAAACTCAAGATCTTGAACTGTCCTTCTTCATTGATTTGCGAAGTGTAATATTTGAGAACTGAAATTTCCAGAACTTATAATAGTAAAGTAGTGTACTCTTTCTAAATGAAATAAATTTTTATTTTCAATTGATAAGAACTGAAAACCAACTACTTAACACTTTTGTGGTGACCAATACATTAGCACATACATTAAAAACTTTGGAGAATATCAAAGGAATGCAAAGTATAAATAAAAGTGTTATAAAAGTGCAACTCATTGGGAAATAAGCATGAAACTGTACTATAAAGTGACTGATATGTTATGAAAGCGAACAAATAATCCACAAAAAGAATAAGTAAAACCCACCAAAATGTAGACAAATTTCAAAGTACAATAAATTAAAAATGAGAAGATTTTAGTATGACCATAACGGTAACAAACTTTCTTAGGTCAGGCTAATGTACCCAAATAAACACTTACCTTCATCAGACTTGAGAATGTCAACAAATTTTTGTGGTATTGCACCCTCATTCAGCCAACTCTTAGCCTTTAAAGGTGATAATGTTCTTGCGAAATCAGACCGGTGGAAGTGCTTAGCACAAATGTATCGATGTGTCAGATGCAGCAATCCATTCTAGGTATAATTTTTTAGGGAAGTTGAAAAACCTAAGCCCTGAGTCGTCTTTGCTGTTACTTGAACAATTCTGGTAAGAACACTTTTTTTACGAGTAGCCATCACGATTATTGTTAAACAACTGTGGCGAAAGCCCTCACGATTCATACAGAAGGTCACGTCATTCACATCCGTGCTCTGAGTGGATGATTGTCGCTGTGACGTCACAATTGTTATGACGTCACAATAGCCGATTTTGGATATGAAGTTACTTCTCTTCTCTGTACTGTGGTAGTTGTTCCTTATCAAATGACTAGTGTAATTGTGTAGTTGTTCCTTCTCAAACTATTCGTATATTTCTTTATGTTTGTAATTAAATGATATGTGTATTTTTTCTTTCAGACATGCCAATAAAATTTGCAACCTTGCTTATACTCCCAAAAATTAAGTTGAGTTTTTTTTTAGATCCATGGTAGCAAATTAAGACATGGGAAACGTGCGGTAATCGAAGAACGTCGCCCCTTGAGCCCTGCCCAGGGTGGCAGTTTATGTTCGGGGCCCAAAGGTTAAAGATTAGGTTAAAGGTTAACATCGGCATCTTTGGGATGCTTTATTTCCAATCAAGCCTGATACATATGATCTTAGCATTGGTTTTTCAAATGTCTTATAACTAAGCCTATATATAGGACACCATGACGGTTCCCCCGTAATGCCGGTACCCATTTCCGACACCTGGGTTGAGTGGGGTATTGTGCTTGAGCTTTCCCTTATACCCAACGGGGAAAATCTCCGCGCCAGCGCTGGGAACGAACCCGCGACTTCCAGCATACAAGTCCGGTCCCTTAACCGCTGTGCCACGGAGAGCAGTAGGCGGCCGAGACGCTTCGGCGCCTACACAAGGTATTCAAAAGAAATCTTAAGTCTCACTTCCTACCTGAATACTAGTCGGGTAAGATCACCAAGTAAAATCTTGTCTCTTGCATGACTGGTCCTAATAATGTAATTTGCAATGGTTAATATAGCCGATCTTCAGTCTGCTCTTAAATCGTTCATCGTATATACTGTTAAATCTAATCCATATGAACTATATTGTAAAATGAAGCATCTAATGTCGAGTTAATTATCTCCTTGATCAGTCAATGCGAAACTAGATTAACCTTTTCCTTTCCAACACTCTAATTGTTAAGGGAAAAATTTTCTAAGGTAATTTCAGTAATTACCCTGAAATATCAGTAAAATTGCCCTAGCATATTTTTTTTCTGCATAAGCAGGTGCTTACTTCCTTTTTAACACGTTGACTACGATTGCACGTGTTGTAAAGTTGATTTGGTTAGGTTGTAAAAAACAGACTAGTAAAATCGATTTATTGGTTTGAATAAGTTTCCGTCCTTTGTAAGAAATGTACAAAATGTAAGAGCTCAATAATATTTTCATGGTATGATAAAATTCCTTCAATAAAGGTCGCAAAATGGTTTGAAATGTTATACATTTACATTAGTGCGTTTATGAACAATTTACCTAGTGGTAGACATTTGTCCCACTCCGTGGGTTGAGTGATCAATTGAAAAAAATATGCTTTAAAAATGCATGCTTCGACGCCAAAAAAAAAATTAGAGAAAAACCATCAATTTGGTTATGCTTAATTTTATCGGTAAATACATGTGCGTACGAAAAACTTGCTCAAGTTAAATAAAAGAGGTATTAAATGTATTGCATAGACCATGAAGCTTACATTGAGTGGATATCAATAGCAAATTGCACGTGTCAAACTTCTGGAGTGTCAGGAATAGTAGCAGGAATATCATTAATTGCCCGAATTTTGTCATTTACTTCAAATTATTTCCCTACTAGTTGAATTACCCTGAAATTTTATCAATTTTCCTTAACTGGAAGCACTAGCCATCTGGGAACTAGAGTTCCCGTCGGGAAGCAAAAGGTTTAGTGAATTAGGTTAAACATTATTGTACACCTTAGAATAACGTAGATGGTATGATGCCCTAGAAGTCGCTGAATTTATTCGGGCCCACAGGTAGCTGCACTAAAATTTAACTATTCACTAGACTTAAGAAACATTCTATCTCTGTATCACCTGTGGTAAATAAATTGTTTAAATGTATTATTATTACCTCAATGCATAGATATGTATTTGTGTATGTGTGCGTGTTAGGTGTATGTTTGTGCGTGGGTATGTATGTGCATGTATATTTATACATATTTACATGTATATATGTACAGATGTGTGTACCAAACTAACAATTAGCATCTGAACTAGAGACACCGGTCTTTTTTTCTGTTCACTCTCAACTTGTACCAGTACCTTACTCGTCATCTCTTTATTATTGTAAAGCATTCACCTAAAAAGCTATAAATTTGTTGTGTGATCATCCATTTATACTTAAATAAAATACTTATCAACTAATGACCATTGTGTTAAAAAAATTTTAATTAGAAAAACCAAAACTGGTCCTAATGCTTGTATTTTTTTCATGCTTCCTTGAAATGACATTTTTGAACATCTACCGAAAGAAGCAATTCTAAATTATTTCCTGACGTCAAGAAATTGAAAGCTTTATGTCATGTACATGTAAACTGTCGAAAGTGTTTTCACTCCACGATGAAAATGCAGTGTCACTGAAATTGTATTGTCTCTTATAATTACAATAACATGTTTCATCAAATGTAGAGTAAGCAACATTAGGAGTACATTGCCCTCAATAATTTCGTTCCGACTAGTGACATGGGTATTGCAATACTCATGTGTGTGTATCATCTAAGTGTATTTACTTTAAGATATTTTAAAAACCAATGATGTACTACATTTTTTTACTACCTTTATTGGAAATAAACTGTTCTTCTTTTTTTCTTTCTTTTCTTTTTTCTACTTGATGCGAAACAATTTGAAATTGCCTCTAATTTCAACCTAACAGTCGACGAGGCAAATTAATTTGGATCTACCCGTTTTACTTTCAACCTTAATCCCTCATTTCACTAGTTCGTATGTTCGTAAGCTCAAATTTCAATATTACAGTGCACTAACGAGAATGTTCACAATAACGCATCACGTGGAGAATGTTTTCTTGATCACTTGTAATAAAATGCGTTGTCAAAATCAGACCAAAGCAGCGAAGGAAATTCATTTTTTACGTTATTTTCTCCCTACTATTTATTTCAACAATTAACCTAATTGAGTATTACGATCTCCATGTATAAATATCAAATCGAAATTAATCAAGTCAAGGTCTAAACAATAAGATATATGAAAGCATTTTTCGCTCATATTAAAATATTTGAAAATGTGATGTAATTCATGTTAAAGTTGGTTAGAGTTAATTACGAGACAGAGACACCAACACTCTATGTTTTTTTTCTGTAAAACACAGTGAGACAGGCAGGGCAACAGTTTGTTTACATCGCTGCGTCAAGAGGTGGAGTGAGCTCCAGCAAAACATCAGAACCATGAGCTCAGTTCTTAGGGCAGAGTACTCTCTAAGCACATTCTAACACAAGAGCACTGTTACATTATTAGCATAATACACATATATATTCAAGGTGCTACAATGAAAATTTCAAAACTTCTTCTTATTTGACACACATTCAATGTGTGTCAAATGAGACCATTCATAACTTTGTTCTTAGTCTGGAGAACTTTTCTGCGGAATTGCACACGGCGGAGCCAGAGAGGAGGTTCACCACTCTCCACACACAAACTCTCCTTGGGGGAGGTTCGGAAAGCACCAGTGCAGAGTCTGATGGCAGAATTATGTACTGGGTCCAAAGTTTTTAGCGCAGTTTTCTTTGCTTGTTGGTATATTATGCAGCCATAATCCAGCTTACTCCTAATTAGCGTTCGGTACAGTCGGAGCAGCGTGGCACGATCCGCTCCCCAGGATAGACCAGAGACACATTTAAGAAGGTTCATCCTCCTGGTACAGTTCGTCTTGAGGGTAGCCAAGTGAGGTGAGGCTTCCATGATAGCTTGTCGTCAAAAATCATTCCGAGGAGCTTTGCACTGTGCACGAAATTAATCGGCTCCCCACGAAGCAACAACTACGGAGGGTCGAGCCGACGGCGGCCTTGAAAAAGAAGAGCTGCAGTTTTGGTAGGAGAAATCTAAATCCGTTCTGTCCAACCCAGTAGTTCACATTGTTTATTGCCAGCTGCATCCGACGTGTCAACGCCGGCAAAAGAGTTGAAGAGGAGTATATCATAAAGTCATCGACATATAGCGACGAGGCAACACCGGCTGGCAAGTTAGAGGTGATTCCATTGAGGGCGATGGAGAAGAGCGAACAACTCATCATACTCCCTTGTGGAAGGCCCTCCTGTTGGATTTGCAGAGAGGATAGGACATTTCCCACTTTGACAAAGAAAGTTCTCTGAGCCCTCAGGAACTGCTGTAGATACATCGCCATATTACCCCGGAGGCCGCATTCATGCATACACTGCAGGATCCCGTGCCTCCAGACAGTGTCGTAGGCTTTAAAAAAGAAAAAAGACAGAGAGTCTGTTTGCAGGCCGTGCCGCTGCTAACCAGATGGTTCTGATACCGTACAAGTGCGTCTGTAGTCCCACGGAGTTGTTTGTAGCCAAACTGAACCAAGTTCTAAATTTCTTCAGCTTCCAACCATCTGACCAACCGTACGTTTACAATTTTCTCCAGCAGTTTCCCAACGCGGCTTATGAGGGCGATTGGGCGGTAGCTATCAGTGCGAGCAGAAGGTTTCTGAGGCTTTGCAAAAGCGAGAACAGTTGCAGTGCGCCATGGTGTTGGGTATTCATGAAAGCTCCAGACTTGATTGAAGATGATGAGTGGTTGACGGAAAGCTGAGGAGTGCAGTTTCTTCAGCATTTGTAATGGATTCCACCAGGCCCTGGCGCGGTGTTTTTGCATTTCTTCAGGGCACGATAGATTTCAAGGATGGTGAGTGATTTGTTATACGAGACGCTCTCTTTAGCTGTAAAGTTCGGTCTTAGCTGTTCCTGTCTCCCTTTGTACACACGGAAAGCAGGAGGGTAGTGTGCGTCATTGCTTACGGAGGAAAAATTATCCGCCAGAGCATCCGCCACTCGCTGCAGATCCGCCGTGAGGGAACCGTTCAGTTCTGGGCAAGGCTTGGTGATACTATAATGCCCCTTCATTTTCCTGACGCGTTGCCAAATCTTGGACATTGGCGTGTCTGCATTAAGACTGGTGACATACTTACACCAGGAGTATTTGCGGGCTTCATCCTTGATATAGTACGCCCTAGCTCGAGCCCTATTATAGACAATCTTGTCTGCTAGCCCACCGCTACGCTGGAATCGCCTCAGTGCTCGCTTGCGTTCAACATTGGCCACGACGCAGCTGTTGGTCTACCAAGGGGGGATGCGGTGTTAGGGAAAACCCCCGCGCGACACCGGGATAGCCAAGTTCGCAGAGCTTCTTAGGGTTCTGTTGAAGTATTCAACTAGCTCATCTATACTCCCATACTCAGCATCCTCGTCCATCTGTGTCATATCCTCATAGGTTTTCCAATTTGCTCGCTTCATCGTGTATCGTGGCTCCGTGGGTATTTGATCATACTGCTCCAGATGAATCACTATTGGGAAATGGTCGCTGACGTGAGCAACCTCCAGCACGCTCCAGCGAAAGTCTGGAAAGATATTGGGGGTGCACAGGCCACGGTATACTAAAGGAGGTAAAGTCACTTCTACGGGGACAGCCGCGCATATTCGCTAATTCGACTGGCCAATAGAAAGCTTCATTACAAACAAGCCGGATGACATCACTCGCACGCTTCATGACGTCAGCGGCGGCAGCGTGCGTACTACCACGCAGTGTACGACCTTCCAGACGTACGATCAACAACAGGACCGACTGCCGGTGTGCCTCCACGTATCCGGGTTTGAATTTTTTGAAAATTTAATTCCGTCCGGCTACGTGCAAATTTCCAAAACTAAAAGGTCGTCGATCTTCTATTTAATTATAACGGCAGCTTCGTAAATTGAAAGCCCTTTCCAAACAAATTGGAAAATTTACTTTAATCAATCATTGAAGACGTTTTATTATCTTTTCATGTGGATGAGGCTGACGATTGCGCACCGGATCGTAAGGAAAATATAAAATTCTGTACTTATATGTTTATTTTAAATAAAACAAGCCATAGGTTTCGCTTCACTGGAAAAGATTATACGCAAGTTTAAGCCTACGTGACCGCTACAGGAAGGGGCGTATCGAAGAAAGAAAGGAGGAAGGCGTCATTTGGTATGGATTTGAGAAAATGCGGAATCTATGCACAAGATGCATAGAAATAGTAAGCTATGAAAGAAGTTCATGAAACAAGACGAAGTTGACGAAGAAAGTCGTAGGTGGTGAAAAAAAGACACCAGTGAACTGAAAAAGATGGTCCATAACAAACCAAAAACCTTTTCTATTTCAACAAAAAGAAAGCTTACCCAACCTTCAGCTCGGGCCTTCACATAATCCCCCTGGGAGCACTCATTCCCATAGATACAATAGTTGCATCCCCCTGAAGGGAAGATACCCTGTACACAGAAATATTAAATTGAGGAGCAAGATTATGACAAAAATTAACGCTGAAGAAGAAAATCATAGGTGATGAGAAGCGGAACTGCAGTGAATAAACAGAAAAGAGAGTTTTTAAGGAAAGAAAACAAAGCTTTTAAATTGTAACAAAAAGAAGCCCTACGAAACTCTAACCTTGGGACTTGACATAACTAGTACTTTAAGAATGGGAAGCAAAATCAAAGTAACAATAGTTATTAGTCCCTGGAAAAATATTTTCCTCACTTAAAAATACACTAAATTTATATCACGTAAATTTTTGGAGACAATGAATGAAATGAACTATTTTCCTATCAAAACAACATGTGGTACACCACCGCTCTATGCTCGTTTCGACATTTTCCAGTTATAAATTCCAAAGTCTACACAAAAGAAACAACAAAAACTAATTGCTTAAATCTAGGAAAGGACTTGAGTAACCACACACGACGAGTGACTAATAAAAGTAATAAGCTGCAGCACTCCCAATGCATTAGCGCTATATTCAAACATCAGGACACTCTCCGTGCCAGTAAGTAAAGAACTATAAAATAAAAATAACCTGAACACTTAAAAATCACAAATGAATAAATTTAGTTTAATAGATTATAAAGATAAACTTTAGAATGGCCAGTGAGTCAAAATCACAATTTGAGTACAAATTCTTCTGCCTCTGCAATACTGCATGAAACATTATAAATATATATATCATAGTTTTTCAGAGGTTTCCATAAGTTAGTTATAAACAACCTTTCCAAAAAAGTTGCAGTGTAGAGGGAGAATGAATGGAATAACCAATACATATAGCTCATACATAGTAATTCTTTTTGATAAAATTTTCACTTAACTGTGCAGTGATCCGAATAAACAAATAAACCATACATAGCATCCACTATGTTTAATGAAATAGGCAACATCCTACCAAATATTAGTTCACAGCCTCAAATTTTACGCAAACTAGTACACAAGGTTTATCCCCCTTGATACAAGAGAACGCTTCACAGCCCTAAATTCGTTTCACATTTAGGGGACCATGTAGGGCCAAATTGGGTCCCCGAATGGAAATGCGTGTTTTTGTTGAAAAAGGATCCTTAGGGGGTGGGTTATTGTGCCATGAAATTTTATGGCGCTACAGACGCTAGAAACCCCCCCACGGGGGGTCCAAAGGGGACCGATAAACATCATTTTTGGACCCAATTTTTTTTCTTGTTGAAAAAGGATCCTTAGGGGTTGGGTTATTGTGCCATGAAATTTCATGGCGCTACGGACGCTAGAAACCCCCCACGGGAGGTCCAAAGGGGACCCCCAGGGGTCCAAAGGGGTCGCCCCGGGGGGGACCCCTCCACGAATTTTTCGAAAAATAATAAAAAAACTAAGGCCTGAATCGAAAAAGTGACAGGAGTAAAAAAGGTTTACTTTCAACAAATATATATACTGGCCAATTTTCAAACGAATCGGACGAAAAAAGTTGGTGAGACCTCAATATGACTTAGTACTCAAAAGAACTGTAATATTTCTCTATAATTTTATGCACTATATTTCTTGTGTTTCATTGAAATTCAAGAGGGAAAACGTTGCTCATAATTCGTACATAGAAATAAATCATGGAAACTGCATTCATGTACTAAAATTTTTATGATATTCCAATTCAATGGACATACTTTGTTTTTGGGCTCTAGTGAAAAATTACCGTTTCTACCATTCAAATCGTATCAGGGCATTGAGTTTTGATGCTAGAACAAAACCAAAGACAGTTTTAGAATCCTTGGAACATTTCTAACAAAAGTACATTCTCTTTGTTTTCCAATTCAAATATTTCGAAAAAATATATTGTTCTAAACCCAAAAAATTTTTAAGGGTTTAGAAAATTGAAAAAAATAGAAAAAATTCGAATTTCCAAAAAAACTAAATGTACTTTTGTTAGAAATGTTCCAAGGATTCTAAAACTGTCTTTGGTTTTGTTCTAGCATCAAAAATCAATGCCCTGATAGAGTTTGAATGGTACGTAAATATGCCCCAAAAAACGAATTTTTCGTAAAAAAAATAAAGCCTAAATCGAAAAAGTGACGACAAATGACGGTTTACTTTCAACAAATACATATACTGGCCAATTTTCAAACGAATCGGACGAAATTAGTTCAACCACCCGGATGGTCCCCTTAACAAAATAAGGCTACCACAAATTTAACACTAATGGTTGTTCATTAGCAGAAGTAAATCACTGTGAAGTGAATCATTTATGCATCATTTTATTGAGGATTCAAGTTCATGGACGGATGGTCTAATTGAAGGCTTATAGGACGTGGTGGCTAAGAAAACTTAATGTTTTGGCAAGTATCATTAATTTTGTAACATAATAATAATAATAATACTCTATACTATAATAAGAGCTGCGTCCGTCCGTCCGTCCGTCTCGCTGTCTGTCCGAAGCCAGCCGAAAGTGTGTGATGAGCGTATCAGTGATACAAGCTCCAGTCCTATATATTTTGACGGGCCGTGTTCACGCGGCCTCATCAACTCTCGAGAGATTGTATTTTTTAATTTCTTACGGCCTTTCTCTCATTTCGCCCTCTTTTTTATTTCAAATAAACGGGGTGGACTAGTAATAATAATAATAAACTCATTTAACGACAGCTTTGGTCATAGACTATTCAGCTCTCGCTTTGACTATTTGCCAAAGTCGCAATATGACAACACGTGCCCTCCAAGGTTTCAGAAGATCGTCGATTGTTACATTGTACGCGTCTCGATCTAGTGACTGGTTTTTGCACTTTTTCCGGGAGGTTTTCTTTACGAGATTGTGAATACCAGCAGAAGATTATTTCACTGACTGTTGGCAAGTTACAATACTTCACCGTTGCAGCACAAGAGGCAGCAAACGCAAACATAAGCCCGCTAGTGGATCAGCACCTTAGACTACACCGCACCGAAAGTCTCACAATTTCAATACCAACCTTCACATCAGTACAGCAGAGTATCATGTAATCGTCCTTACTGCAGCCATCAAGACCGACATTACAGGACATGGCAACAGCCGCCATGAACTAGGTTTTAAAGGTTATATTATGTCAGGATTAAAACATTTCAATTCCGACTGATCTTGGTAGGATCGTCCACCACACCACGCATCATTCCAATTAATTGGGCAGCCTAACCCCATAGGGGGTTTCAGCTGCCCACCCATTTATGGCCGGGCGCCTTACCCACGCTGAAACCCCCGGGGTATCAACAAAGCGCGCCCGGCCATACTGCACGCTCATCGTCTATACTGCCAAAACAAAGATATATTCCGCTGAAGCAATGAGTATAATTTAAGGAATTAATTGTAACTTAAAATAAGGTTCAAAGAATGATCACCATACTCTTTAAGGTAATATTACCGGTGCTGAAACCACTTGGGCCATGGGCCCTCGGCATTTACCTACTTATACTGATTTAGCTTCTGCCCTCAGATAATTTTCTCAAGAGAGCCCACAAACCCTTATACTTGAAATTCTTTTTTTTGTATATTTAAGTAAGTAACTTTCGATCAAATCAATCATAAACTGCTGAAAGTACTTGAAAGATTTTTATTATATAACAAAGTTTCCCAGGTAGCAAGAAATTATTAGGCCAATCAATATTGGGTTGATAATTTTTTATTGACCTGATATTGGAATCTTGGATTACAATATTAGGCTAATAACAAGAAAATATAAAAAAAATATATATTTATTTATGATATCAACTTGTTATTGGGACAATGTAGTAAATAGTTTTATTTCTAATATCAAACTAACAGTGTATATATATATATATATATATATATATATATATATATATATATATATATGTTCGATATTCATATAAGTGAAAACTATCTCATAATAATTAAAAATCTCGCAATTTAATAAAATTTGCTAAAATATAAATTGTTATTGCCTAAATATTGGGTTGATATTGTACGCCAATAATACGGAGTAATTTGCTTAAGGAAACACCTCAATATCAAGTCAATAGTGACACAGTAATTAGCTGATACTGGGTTAAAAATAAGTTATTATTGGGACAATATATTCCACCAATATCCACTTGATGTCAGTATTGGGCCTGTAGTGCCCTACCTTAGTTACCCCTCAAACTCAGTTCTAGTCCATTTGTGTTCAGTAATACTAATACGTGTAAATGTAAAATTATCAAAGAGAAAAGTGGCTAAGTATAAATAGTATATCCCTTTAGAAACTTCAGGTGAAGTTCGAGCTTAAAAGTAAGGTCGCGGCTTCACTCGCCACAAGTGAAATCCGGTTTCTTAATATTGGGACAATGTAGTAAATAGTTTTATTTCTAATATTAACTAACAGTGTTTATATATATATGTTCGATATTCATATAAGTGAAAACTATCTCATAATAATTAAAAATCTCGCAATTTAATAAAATTTGCTAAAATATAAATTGTTATTGCCTAAATATTGGGTTGATATTGTACGCCAATAATACGGAGTAATTTGCTTAAGGAAACACCTCAATATCAAGTCAATAGTGACACAGTAATTAGCTGATACTGGGTTAATAATAAGTTATTATTGGGACAATATATTCCACCAATATCCACTTGATGTCAGTATTGGGCCTGTAGTGCCCTACCTTAGTTACCCCTCAAACTCAGTTCTAGTCCATTTGTGTTCAGTAATACTAATACGTGTAAATGTAAAATTATCAAAGAGCAAAGTGGGTAAGTATAAATAGTATATCCCTTATAGAAACTTCAGGTGAAGTTCGAGCTTAAAAGTAAGGTCGCGGCTTCACTCGCCACAAGTGACACCCGGTTTCTTAAGGCCCGTCTACACTATCCAACTCTTCGTCAATCACGAACAGACCAAAACGCGAACAAAAACACAAAATTTTCTGAATCGTGTCCAGACGTCCAGACTATACGCTTTCAGCGGAGAGAAGTTGTTCGTGAGCAACATGTAAACAAACAATACTGCTTCCCAAGTAAGTTTTAGTTAATTGATGCATATAATTGGTAAATTTAATTTGCTGAGAATTAGTAACCAAAATTTATCTGTGTGGGCATGTGTGAACAGAAAATATTAAGAATCGCTGATGTATTATGAGAATATTTTGAATACTATCAGTGTTACAGTGGTAAGATGGGGTCAGCTGATGTCCTTGATCTTTTTCAATGCTCTTTATGAAGTTTCAATTTTTGGACTTGAGCTTAAAACTTTAAAATATGCTCCTACTCTGCCTATAGAATGATTTTTTTTACTTTTTGTGACCTAAATTTTCTATAAGAGGTGAAAAATGCTCATATTTTTCATTTTGTCATGAAATATTCCTACAATATTTGAAGTAATTTGCCAAAGTAATATAATATTTTTCTGTTTAATTAAGCCAACAATTTATTTCAAAAATTTAAAATTTAGCTTGTGCATTTTATTGGTATCTTAAACTATATGCAGTATCCATACTTTCTGTGTACATTTTTGAAGCATCCATTGCTCAGCCAAGCATACCAGAATATATTTCTACTATTGCGCAATAAATTTTTGTGCACTTTTCTGTGGTATTTTTCTGAGAACATTGTTAACGCCTAGATCTCTTATAACTACTAAACATATCTAAGAAATAGTTCAAAGGGAAGAATCTGAGAACTCAAAGCTGAATGTCAAGCAGACCATCTTCAAATTGAAATTTTTTTGCGTGTTAAGGACCATATTTTTTAGTTCAATATCATTTATGTCAGCACCTGCTCACTTACATATTTCATGAAAAGTATGACTGTGGAATGTAAATTATCCATGTATATAATTTTGTGTAAAAAATCTGTGCATAAAAATATAATCCATGTATGAAATATAATATGTATATAAAAAACAAAAGTATAATAATTATTCTGAATTATTGTTAGACATCTCATGTTGATTATAAATAATTTGCTCTGATTCAGGACCTCATAACAATTATATTCCACAAATTTTGATGCTAGTACATAATCCTTTTTATGTGTTCCTCATGTATGGATTATTTTTTACAGGTGGCTGGCACGAGGTGATTCATGCACTTCTCTACAGTATTTGACAAGAATATCAAAGCAGTCGCTCTCTATCATACCTGAAACTTGTGAGGCCATCTATACTCTACTTAAGGATGAAAATATGAAGGTATGCATCCCATTGTGGTGTTGGGTTCAAATATTACTTTGCAATGAGTATTGTAATGTTCTTCAAATAAAAAACTAATTTTTCTGGAATATTGAAACCATTGAGAAATTTGCAGTAGATTGAAATCCCTTGAAGTATGGTAATGAAATGAGTTAAGTGACCCACGTATCATAAATACGGTATTGACTTGGTACAATAGCAGAGCTGAGCACCATGTTTTTGCTACACTGTCTGGGTGCTACTTGAATTGATGAACTCTTGCACAAAAAAGTAGTGGTGTGTAAAGTACATATATATATATATTTCAATTGTTCTTGTAGTTGATTGTAACCTACTACAATTAGAACTACTTTGAAATCAAACTAGTTCCATTATTTGTGAACTTTCAGGTGCATGAGCAAAATGTCTATTGTGTGATATCTAGGGGAATCAATATAACCACTCTTTTCTTCCAGTAATATTGTTCACATCTCATGAAACGATAATGCATAAACCATCAAAAAATGTTGCGGTGGACTTCCATCTGTAATTCCCTTTGTTGTACTCATTTACAGACTCCACAAGCGCAAGCAGAGTCGGAATCAGCAGCCAGTGATTTCTACCTGAAGTGGAACTTCCCATGCAACTTCTCGAATTTCATGCACTCTTCTTTAGAGATTGCATGCCACTTTTAGTGTCACTATGATGGAGTGAGAAGAGAGAGCTCCTTTGGCTGGCAGCAGCGGTGGGCAGCGGTGGGGACTGTGCTGCTCCGCGATGGGGGTGATGCTCTGTGATGTTGTGCTGCCGTGCCATGGAGGCTAGACTGCTGCTGCGTCCTACAGCAATCATGAGCTATTGGCTGCCTCGACTACCTACATTGGCAATGCACAGATAGCGTCCCTGTGAACTTCCTGTAGATGACCGCAACGGTACCAGAGACTTCAGAACCAGTTCGCTGTTCAGGTGGGTTGCAGTGAAGTGTAACGCTGGGTTCGGTCCACCATTTCTTTTGAGAATTTTCAATCAAAAATGTCCGTCCACTCTATCCCTTTCCATAATTTCAATGTTGGTTGGACTGGAGTTTGGGGTCTTAAATGAGAACGGATTGGGCTTTATCTACACATGTTAGAATGTCAAGAATGATCATTTTGATCACTTTCTTTTATTTAAACTACTCTTATGATTGTAAAAATCCATTCATTTTAAGGGAGCTATGATTCAATCTGACAGGTATTTTGCAAAGTAAACGCTGCTTTAGTATTGTTAATGTATTCATTTATAAACAGCTAAAATCTTGCTAAGTGTTGAATTTTTAAAAACTAATAGTACTCAAAAAATTATGCTTTTTGTGAATTATAAAATTAACTCCGCTCTGCATGAAATTATCCATTTCCTTGGGACCTTGTTTGACATTAATGTTTGTTCACAGCCCGAGCTCGACCTTCCTTTCGTTTCTGCCGGTGGGCCAGCCGTTGTCCTGTCAAGCGCTGCCAAACCTTCCTGGTTTGGTTTTCCAAGACTGGCGAGGGGCATTTGCACTATTGGTGTAAATGGTTCATGATTTTAAAATACTATCAAATTATAATGCACTGGTGTCCCAATACTTTCCTTCACCCGCCATCATATCATCATGCACATTGGTTTTTCAAATGCTTTACAACTGACATCAGGATACAATGACGGTTACCTGGTCAAGGTGGTACCCATTTCCAACGCCTGGGTTGGGTGTATCGGAGTTCTCTCCTTCCCCAACGGGGAGAAATCACCCCATGGTGCTGAGATTCCAAAAATCGATACTTTCCCATGAAGGGTGCATTCTTAATTATTAAATTTTGTAAAATCATGTAATGCTGTTTTCAAGCCAGAGGAAAAAACAATTTAATATATTTATGTATTATCCCAAACATGCAGGCCATAGATCAGTCGCCAAGAAGATGATAAACCTATTCTGAATACAATTTTGTAGGCCCATAGAGTACAACCATATTAGTTAAAGAATGCATTTTCATAAAACTGATTATTATAAGGATAACAGAGAACCCAGAACATGTGTTCTTAAAAAGTAAGTGTGTGGATCTATTTTATTTAATATTTACAATGAAAATTGCAGCATGAATATAAACGTAAGTCAAAGGTTGAGGCACCAGAAACAGGTGACCTGCTGCATGCACAGATCTTGAATATCTTATCATCCATTGATAAAAACTAGAATTAAACAAAATGTAGTGCTATCTCAAAATAATTCACCACTAAAGATATAATTTTTAAACTATTCCAAAGGTTTTTCATAAGTTGTTAATGGTATCTTTTAGCTTTGATTACATGTTTGTTGTTCCCCATACCTTGCACTATTTTCATTATCAAAGAAGAGAACATATGGTACTTTGAGCCTCCTTAACCACAACAACGGTGTTCCAAAGAGAGGAATAAAGTAGAGATCATCAAGTACAAACACGTACACAGGGTTCGTACAATGTTTTAAAATCCACTAACAATAATAACATATTTCTGTAGTAAGTAGTCAACCGTAAGCCATCTAATTCTGAAATGAAACTGATGAAAAGTATATGGTAAATAAATATTTTTTATAACAATCATCACTATACAACATAACTTACATTCGGCTAAATAATTAGTGAACATTTAGCTCAATGGAAAAATCTGAATAAAGATGCGCATCCCTTAACCACAGCCTCATCTTATATTTTGTACGCAAAGTAACGTTACTGCATAGAGCGAACTAGTATAGACTATCATGCTGGGCTTGACGTGCACTTCGATGGATTTTTAATGCAGCCTTGACCAATTGTCTGGTATCAAATTGTAGGGTTTACTTCAGCTTGAATTAAATTAGAGACGTGCTTAATTTATACGTCTCCTGTATGGACACAAATGTAGCGTAAATCACCACTATACAACATAAGTGTCATTCTGGTAAAAAATTTGTGAACATTTAGCTCAATGGAAAAATATGTCTTAGAATTATGGCATTTATATACCACATATGTAATACAGATAATTTGACTTGTCAGTGACTAATGTAAAAAGTATATTAAAAGCAATGTTTAAATACCCTTTGGTATTGTAATTGTTAAATAATCATAACTGCGCATAGTACAGGAATAACTAGCATATAATGTAGCATAATGAAAGTATAATTTGTAATTACTGGTCAAGCACATCATTAGCAAGGTACAAAAAGACTAGAATTTCATCAATCCAGCACTTCACTCATTTCATTATCTAAACATTATTTTAAGCATTGCAGGAAAATTTCTGTAATACTTCATACACAATTGATTTGCATAGGTACTACAAAAGTAAATACTTACGTACATTTTGTTTAAGCACATCAGGATGCTAATGGAACAAAATTTTCCACTATACGAATATGATGGGCTCATGTTCATCAGTTGAAAAATTTCTTTTGTGGAATTATAATCAACAAAAATTACTCAACAGCCAAATCATTTAGACACGATGAAGAAAGGGCATCCTGCTTTATTCTCTTAGAAATTATTAACCTTCACTATTCAATTCATGTAGAGTATAACCAAAAACATACCCAACACAAGTCTGTTTAGAGACTTGTGTTGGGAGAAGAGTACCACCAGAGAAAAGGACCATAGTGATGGTGGTAGGGATTCATTCGATGTGCTTGAACTTGAAGGCAGGGCCTTTGTAACAACCTGTAGGGAAGGTAACCAATTCGAGGAAGGCCCGTGGATAGTCTTCAATGATTTCAATTGTTTCTTGGATGGCAATGGGCTTCGCAACCTGACGGAAGAGAAGAAAATAATTAGCTTATTAACCATAGGTGGCTTTCTAAAAATCATAGAAACTCTAAATAATTATGAACAACTTGGTATATTAGAATAACTCGCTGGAGCAAATTAAAGTTTAATTTTTTTTTAAATTTAAATTTCAATCAAGCATAGATGAAGCTCATCAAAGTAGTTTTTGTAGAGAGATGTGACTCAGCTAGAATTTTGCCAAATTTAAAGCACTGAAACTGTCACAGGATGTTGAAAGTTGACAATCATTTCCAATAGTATTTGTAACAAATAATATTAAAAAAAATGTATCAAATTTACAACAAGCATAGAATGCTGGCTTGTTGAAGTACCAAAATTTCAGTTCAGAAATAAATTAAAAAATTTATTTTAATTCACACTTTTGCATTTCTTATTTTTTATTGTTATATGCAATGAAAACTTAATACTTATGGACTATATTTTTAAAATAATGCTTCCATACATACAAATCTCACTAACCTCAATAGTGATGAATGAAGTTATGAAGGAAAATTTTACAATGCAATGCAATACTAACCATTGTTGAAGATTCTGAAGACCCAGCTCTGCAGTTCCTTAATAGAACCCCCTAATGAAATTGAGTCACCACTGCTCAAGAAATGCTCTGAAGCACTACAGGGGCAAGAAAACTGCCTTAGGTTTCATTTAAATAATTTTTTCTATAATTGATTCTTCTACACAAACGTCTTTTATGTAAAATAGCCAATTGTTTGAAAACTATCTGAAAAATACACAAAAAGGGGTAAAACATTTGGTTTAATTTCACAGACTGTGCCTATGACACATGACAGTTAAGAAACAGCCCTAAATGTTAAATATTACGGTCACAGCAAAGTCTACACAAACATACATCTATTCAATATGATAATTGATGCTTATACTACAGCATACACTTTACCATTAAGAATGCAATGTTGGATGAATTTACTTTAGTAGATAGATAACAGAATTCTTTTGAATTAAATTTGAGGCATAATAGTTTAGAACAGCTGATTTATTCAACTTTTCATAGGGCCACATTCATGACATAACAAAGGAAAACAACATATTACCCAAAGTAAAAGATTTTAAGCCAGACTTAAATAGAATTAGCTATTATCATAATTTTAGAAAAAGCTTAAATTAAAGGAATTCACTTTTGGATCCATAAGCAAAAGCAGTTAAAATTTTTAAAAGCCTAACAAGTCCCAGCATGCAATTCTTAGAAATGCAAAGAGAAACATAAATGAGAGGAGTTTACCAATGCCTTTTCATAAAAATATTTAAACTCTAAACATATATGTAATTGACTCTACATACAGCAATAACTTTTTTACCTACTAATTGGGTCAACAGGGCAGATAAATTTTTGAAATAAGTTGCAATTATGCTTATTTAAAACTACAACTATAAGTTTGTAAAAGATTACATATTTCTCCCTGATAATTTTTATATAATACAATTTCTAATCTGAGGACTTGATTTTAATGTAAGCATCAGGGTATAAGAGAAATATAGTATTTTATTGAAATAAAAAAATTTTTACCAAGATATGCAATAAATAAAGGCCACATATTGTGCAAATGAATTTTTGTGGCAATTCTATCATATAAGTAGCTACCATTGTTGAAATACTACTGAAATATTTCCAAAACTTTATTTCGATATCAAAATCACTAAACTTTGATAATTTTATGCATGTTCAGTTTCATTTCAGAGAGGTAATATTTCAATTACATTCACATCAATCAAATCCAAACCTACTTACATACTCAGCCATATCTGAATAAAATGAAATAACCGCGTAACGAAGTTTATTTTGGTAAGTAAATGTCCTTGCCACCCTACAATCAACTAAATTTGCACCAAAAACATAATTAAATCGATAAAATAGGAAAAAAACAAATTATTCACTCGCAGCAGAACCACCTTCCACAATACATAAACAAGCGAGTGTTCGCTGTTTGATGGAAAGTTCGTGTTCGTGTTTTCCAACACGATGGAAAACACAAACACACCGAAATCTGCGAACTTTTCATCTGTGTTCGTGTTCGCGGACAGCCGAAAAACACGAACTTCGGGCGAAAGATTGATAGTGTGGACGGGCCTTAGGCAGCAAAAACTCCAGGCCTTATATGGCTATATAATTCTAAGGAACACTTCAATGTGAAGTGCATAGTGACACGATAATTTGCATTGGGTTAGTGGAATTATCATTATCAGGGCCATATGTTTTAGAAATCTCAACCTATCAGGAATTGAGTATTATGCCAATGTTATTGAAGGGAACACTTCATTATCAAGTCAATATTGACACAATAATTAATGGATATTGGGTTGATGATAATATTGTTATTGGGCCAATATATTTTTCTAATATCAACCGAATTTTCCAAAATAAGGTATTACCCCAATGTTCATTTTGAATATCCAGTCAATATTGAGACTGTATATTGGCTCAATATTAGGTCAATAAATTTTGCTACCTGGGTTTAGCCTCCCTTAATTGCACGACAAAGATGTTCTAAGAGAGGAAGGAGGGAGGCACCATTTAGTATGGAGTTGAGGGAACGCGGAATCTATGCACAAGGTGCACAGAAACAGAAAGCTAAGAAAGAAGTTCATGGAACAAGAAAAAGTTGAAGAAGAAAGTAGTAGGTGCTGAAAAACAGGACAGCAGTGAACAGTACTTGAAAGGTTGACCTACCCAATGGCCAATAAAGAAAAAACCCCTGGAGGCCCTGGGTCTAGCAAAACCAAGGGAAAAAGAGGTGTGCATCATTACTCGCAGCCTATTCTAAGAGAAAATGAAAATATAATATTTTCCAAAAAAGGTTATCCAAAAGTAAGGAGTTCAAAAGGTTACCCAAAAGTACTACCCTAACTCAACCATCTCTATCAGAAATGCAAATGCACGAAAGTCTTGACAACAATGCAATATTAGCAGCTACAAATGAAACTGAAAAGCCCACTAATCCACATAAACAAACTTTGGATGAAAGCCTTGAACCTGCAGAAAAAGAAGCTCATGGGAAAAAGAAAAGGAACTTAAGCAACAACTTGGAGTTTTGTACAACTGACTTGTCCTTTGAGAGAAATCCATCTGCAGTGATTCCTAGGGATAGGTCTCTAAATACAACTATAGATACCATTAATAACAACCAAGAGCAATATACAAACATTCAAGCAACTTTCTCACAACCCAGATCTGCTAAAATTGATTTGAACCTGCCAGAAAACATAGATAAAATACCTGACTCTTCCAGGCATGTCATAATCTCTGCAACAGATGAACAGATCAAACTAACAAAACTGAGTCCATTCAGAGTGCAGAGCCTAATCAATCAAATTTGTGGGCCAGTGGAAACAGTGGAATACAAAAAACAGGAAGCTTAATAATAAAAGTAAAAACCTTTGAACAAACAAAAACATTACTTGAAGCCAAATAGTAAGATAAAATCTCTATTAATACTCAAATAGCCTGGGGAGCCTCTACTGTATGTGACAAGATTTAGATTAGATTATTAGTTAGTTTAAGCCTCCCTATCCGCAACAAAGGCGATCCAAAGATAGGAAAGAAGAAGGCACCATTTAGTATGGAGTTAAGGGAACGTGGAATCTATGCAGAAAGGGCACAGAAACAGTAAGATGAGAAAGAAGTTCATGAAACAAGATCAAAGTTGAAGAAGAAAGTAGGAGGTGCTGAAAAACAGGACAGCAGTGAACCGAAAAAAGATGGTCCGTAACCAAATAAAAACCTATTCTATTTCAACAAAAATAAAGCCTACCTAACCTTTAGCTCAGGCCCTTACATAGTCCCCCTGGGAGCACTAATTTACATAGATACAATAGTTGTATCCCCCTGAGGGGTGTGACAAGACTTATGCACCTGAATTTCTTGGCGAGTCTCTGGATGAACAGCTGCTGCATCTTGCCCCTATAGTAGGTATCAGGAAAATGTACATGGACCCAAAGCGAGCTGACTCTCCTATGTTCGTTTTGACTTTTCGAAGAACAGAATGCCCTAAGGAGATTAAGGCAGGATATTTCAATTACAAAGTCCATCCTTTCTATCCAAACCCAATCCATTGCACAAAATGTTGGAGGTGGGGGCATACCGCTTCCATCTGCCGGAACAAAAAAATTCGCAGAAACTGCTCATCAGCAGAACATGATGAAGCAAGCTGCAAATCAGACAACTACCATTGCCCTAACTGCAAAGAGAATCATTCTGCTAACTACAAAAACTGTCCAACATATGTCCAAGAACACGAAATTTGCAAAATCAAAGCCAGCAAAAATATTTCTTTTAATGAATCATGTGCCACCTACTCTCAACAAAAAAAAAACCAACTATAGATGAACACTGAAGAATATATTGCCCTCGAATCACAGCACATATTCCCGGCTCTGACTCAGCCACAACAGCAAAATTTCTCTCGGAATACATGTGCAGCTGTAACCCGATCTTATAGTACACACCCACTTGACAACAGAACCACCTCTCAGAAGAGGTGGTTCTGCTTTTTTGCTAACAAAAAACATAAGCAGATGATAACAAGCCAAAGCTGCAGGAATCAATCTACACCAATACAAGCCACTAGAAGAAGCCAACACGCTTCCCTGGGCTCAAATACATTGCCTGAGACTGATGTAGCCTCTGGTTATCCTCCAGATCACAGGAACATGCTAGAAAGACAATCTCAATTGAGAGATGCAAACAACTTAAATGCAACACCACATCTGCCAAAAATCTCCCAGGAGAAACAAATGGTGGGCTGCTTTAAAAATCTAATCATCCAACTTCTCCCTGCTATCATCAAAATCTTACTAGCAAACACTATAACTGAAAAAATAGACAGCCTAAAAGAAATAGCAAATATATATTAGAAGCTGGTGAACTAATTTCAGAGTTACTCACAAAATTAAATGTTACCTCTCTCATCAGTCAAGCATGAACTTAACAATCCTACAATGGAATCTAAAAGGATACTTTGCAAAAATACCTTACCTTCACTGGTTTATTGATCAACATCAGCCAGGAATTATATGTATTCAAGAATCATTGTTACAACAGCACCATAACATATAATTGAAGAATTACTTCAGCCCTTTCCGATATGAAAGGGAAGGTAGAGGAGGTGGGGGTGATTACTTTCATTCACTCCAGCATACCAAACATAACACAATTGACTACTCCATTAGAACTTGTGCTCTGCAAAATATTTATGAACAAAAAGCCTACCAATATAATAAATATGTATTTGCCACCCCATTTGGATAGTAATGGTTTAATGTAGAAGTTACAGGACATCAGTTATCAGATTACAGGATAGCTGATTACTGCAGCACTGCATGCTGCAGAATGCCTCAGATGCAATTCTTGTTTGGTCCTTCAAATCTTGTTTGGGGGCTTCAAATCTCCTCCACTTCCACAAAAGGAAAACTTCCTCCGATCTTGGTGGCTCCGTTGAACACCACGGCAGCCTTTTGTTCCTCTTCAGACGCCTCAATGATAAGTGGAATCATTTCACTTTCTTCGGCACCTGAAAGGCAAGAAAAAATGTGAGCTCAAGTTAACAATTTTTTTAATGAAGTCTTTGGCTTCATAAGCAAGCCTTTCAGTTGCAGTTAAGGGTACAGATTTAAATCTGTTAGAGAAAATGGAGCTAATAAGATAAATTGAGATGCAGGCGACAGCAATTAGAAAAGGGGTCAGTTGTGAAGAATTACGCTCAACGGGAAGCACCATTGAAAAGTATACGAAGAAATGGAGATGATATTCTTAGTTAGTTTAAGCCTCCCTATCCGCAACAGAGGCGACCCAAAGAGAGGAAGACACCATTTAGTAGGGAGCCAAGGGAATGCGGAATCTATGCAGAAAAGGTATTGAAACAGTAACATAAGAAAGAAGTTCATAAAACAACATCAAAGTTGAAGAAGAAAGTAGTAGTTGCTGAAAAACAGGACAGCAGTTGACCGTAAAAAGATGGCTCTTCACATAACAAAAGCTTTTTATTTCAACATAAAAGGCCTACCTAACTCTCAGCTCGGGCCCTCACATTGTCCCTCTGGGAGCGCTAATTCGCATAGATACAATAGTTGTCTCCCCCTGATGGGAAATGGAGATGATAAACTATAGCATAATATCAAATGTAAAACTATAAGGAGTCTCAATGGAGAAAGAGAAAAAAAGAGACAAAAAAGTAGGATTAGATTATATGTTAGTTCAAGCCTCCTTAACCGCTAAAAAAAATCCAGTTTAGAGGACAGGCAGGAGAAAGGCACCATTTAGTGAGAAAATAAAACAATGCAATGTGGGATATCATGGGGGAAATAAGATATGAGGGGAAAAAAGAAAACAAATGATTGATAGTAATAGGCAGAGAAGTGTGAAATACATGGCCTAAAACAAAACTCAAGTTTATGCACTCTATTTCCCACAATTCCTCTCTAACATTTATGTTGTCTAATATGTTTAGATTTTTGAGAGGTATTAAACAATAACCCTAGCCTACACTTTGAAAACGCTTAAAGAATAAGTGTAAAAAATGAAAAAAATCTATTTAATAAGACTCCTAATAATTGAGTCAAGAAAATCTGTCTATAATCTGGACATCTTAAATTTTATACTGACATGTATGTACTCCTTAGCGGGTTACCACACTCATCTCACCTCTGCTAAGAAGCCCAAGGTCTCTCTTAATTGCTCGTCAGGAGCTGTTTCGCAATTGGAAGCAAGAGGAGCTCGAATGAGAGAAGATGCAGAGAAGAGTAGTGAGTGATCACAGCTTGATTGGGTGGCATGTCAATTCCATATCCTGAAAAATAAAGAAATTCATTTGAAACAGTACGTAGCAACACTTTATGTAAAAATTAAGTCTCTCTCTGTAATGAAATCTTGAATGAACATATGAAAACGAAAAATATTGAACCTAAATGACAACACTTAATTTTAAAGAGTTTTCGAAAATACTAAGAAGATTAGATTATATTATTAGTTAGTTTAAGCCTCCCTATCCTGAAAAACTAGATCCAAAGAGAGCAATGAAGAAGGCACCATTTAGTATGGAGTTAAGGTTACGTGGAATCTATGCAGAAAGGGCACAGAAACAGTAAGATGAGAAAGAAGTTCATGAAACAAGATCAAAGTTGAAGAAGAAAGTAGTAGATGCTGAAAAAACAGGACAGCAGTGAACCGAAAAAAGTGTTATTTCAACAAAAAGAAAGCCTACCTAACCTTTAGCTCGGGCCCTCACATTGTTTCCTTGGGAGCGCTAATTCCCATAGATACAATAGTTGTATCCCTCTGAGGGGAAATACTAAAAAGAACTCAATACAATCTAACAAAGCTAATGAAGAATTTAAATTTAAATTTCGAAAAATAATTACCTTGGAAGAGAAAAACTAGACCAATAAGAACCTAGATGAATCTCAGAACACTCTTGATAACAAAAGTTCAATGGATTTAATCTTTAGCTTATGAACATAACATACCTTGTAATGGATTAGTGTATTAGATATTTTTATACTACACTTAAAGATGTTGCAATTCTCTATGAAGAAAAAGTTCATCAGAATCAATTAGAAACCTAAAAACTTACAACACTTACAGTAAAAATGGGCTCTTAAAATGCAGGCCCAGTAAGTCACTGACAGATTGAAATTTAATAAAGAAATTATGTTGTCAACTCTTCTTACTGAATTTTTACAACCAAGATCAACTAGCTTTTATGAAGAACCAACTTGCAAAAAGAAAAGAAATGTTATATAATGTTTATATCCACCAATATGGATGAGTCTGAAACAATGGCTGCAGCTGCACCATTTGCACTGAAAACACAGCTTAATGGAGTACTGTATAAAGTCATTAAGTGTGCACAACTCCAATTTGGCATGAAATTAAAAGGTGCTACAGTGTGGATAATAACTGGATATGTATGCACAATATTTCCTTAATTCTTATATCATTACTAACAGGAGTCACCCATGATGAGCTATCATTATGGGGGTACTAATGGATATAGATTCTCAAAAACAATACTACCCAATACATGAAAAGAAAAATATGTATAACAGGATGTCTAATGATATATTTCATTTCCAAAGTTCAATAGTTTTCTACTATTTTTTTCTTCAACATCCAAAAATTACTACCTATTTTAAACATTATGAATGTCATCAACATGTAAGCAATTGGCCTATAATGAGCAGTTTGAGTCAATAATACACTCAATCACACAGGTTCAAAAAAAATTTGAAGTTTGTTTATACTTAAAATACTTAATATTAAAATATTAAAAGCAGCAACCAACGCATTATTGCCAAAAAAGTTACCTAAATTCCTAACATAACCAGTCCAAAATGTACTCTTAACAAATGTTCAGCAAAGACTTTGTCTTAACAGCTTCCAACTTTATGAGCAACAGTTCATCACAAGAACAAATAAACAGACTAGACACTAGTAAACACCGGAGGATTGTCAGATCCACTGACAGAAATGTTTCCAATAAACTGCAATAAATTCCTGATTATTGGGGAAAGAAATTGGTGAAAATTTATAAACTCTTTAAACATGGGTACATAACTGTCAATTTTTATGGAATTATTCCACTTCATAATGAAATTATCCCACTTATCATACAACCTAGATATTTGTATTCTTCTGTTCTAAATATTCTGATTTCCCCAATATTCCACAGTCTGTCTCTATCAGTCTGATCTCTGTTTATAACCATAACCTTAATTTTATCAGCACCAAAGTTTATCTTAAAATCTGTACTAAATCCATTTACGATGTTAAGCCTCCTTTGTAGTTCATGTCCATATTCACTAACCACAATCTCATCAGCATACAACAAACAGCTCAGTCTCTCCTTACCAACTTTCAATTCTAAGCTTCTCATTTTGAGTCAAACTGCCAATTCTTCTGTGTGCAATCCAAACAACAGGGGAGACCGAGTACAGCCCTGCCTAACTCCTTTAACACTCCTCACTTGCCCTGTTTCCAAATTTCCTAATCTGTAGATAGCACTTGTGTTCTCCTAAAAACTTTGTACAATATTTACTATCTTTTGGCTGAACACAACTTTTTTCAAAATTTCGAAGACCTTACCACAATCCATTATGTCATACACTTTCTCAATATCTAGGAATGCTTAAGATACCTTCTTATCATCCTTACTCATTCGCTCAATTATTCCACTCACTACAAACAGATTATCTTCCCCACGTCTATCTTGCATAAAACCATTCTGTTTTGGAGTCCTGGGAGAAGTCCCACGACTCCGAATTCCTCAACTAAATGTTTCATTTTCTCATTCAAAATACCACAAAAAATCTTACATACAGTGTCAGCCAGTGCAATTGGTCTGTAAATTTCAAGTAAAGTAATGTAAGCAAGTAATTTTTAAGAAAAGTTTTTTCAGTCAATATGCATTTTAGGTGCCTCACGGAAATAAATAATTCCGTTCCAAGCAATCACTAAAGAAACACATTTATAAACGTTTTTAATGTAACATTTCTTTTGTTTTTAACAAAAACATCCTAGAAGTGGGCTCAGGCTCCGCGGGGTTAGCAAATAATAAATTACGCAATATATTGCGAAAACAACTTTTCTCCTGCCTGCCGCGCTCGTTGCGTTGTTGGAACGCACGCTCCTATGGCGCGAGAAAGACAGTTCATGAGCGACGCTCCCATAACTTCAAAGTTGAATAACTCTTAAAAACGCATCAGCGAGCAGAATGACATTCATGTAAAATGTTTTTAAATGTGTTCCTTTAGTGATTGCTTGGAACGGAATTATTAATTTCCATGAGGCACCTAAAATACATATTGACCATAATTTTTTAGGTAATGTTAAGTAAATACTCATTTGCACCAGAAATGGCATAGAAGAAAAGTTGTTTATTCTGATGTGATTACCATGATTCAAGCAAAAAAAATTTGAAAATCGATTAGTGTAATGTTCTGAAAATTTACCCACATTTTGAAATACCAGTGAAGTTTTTTCTTATTGTAAACCTGGTAAAATTTGACATCACATCCTATTTCCAAATTAATTTACACACAGAAATTTAAATACAAATAAAGCTGATAGCACCCTACGACAATATTTAGGTCACCTTTTTGGAATGAAAAACTCCAAGGTATTAAAAAAAATCGAAATTTAGCAGTGTGTTATTTTTCAGCATTGAATTGTAGCACGTCATATTCCTATTTTTTATTTCCTTTGTATTTTAAATTTTAGGCAAGTCAACAGCATTTTCCCATGGAACTAGCATATCAAATTTGAACAGTTCTAATTGTAAAGAGTTTCAAAGCTTTGATAAAGAGATGCAACTCATACAGTGAAAAAATCAGTTATGAGCCATCCTTTTAAAATTATATTAAAATAATATTAAAAGCTTAATTTCTTACCTTCCAGTTCCAAACTCTAGTGATCATATAACAACAGCACAGCACCGCTTTTCATTGAAATGTGCGTCTTGTATGCTTATAGAATTTTTTTTGTAGTCGGTATTTTTGAAATGGCTGCTGCTAACACAAATGAGAGTTATTAATTAAAATTAAAGTGGACGTTTCAACTCGGTGAATCTATTCTTTAAAATTGAAATCAGGACATTGAAATATCTTGGGTAGATTTTTAGAATTACTTCGACATTTCATTAAGGAACACTTATTTGATTTAACGTGAGGCGGCGACATTTCACTTCACTTGACTCGATCACAATTCGTTTAAACGGCGTGCCAGATTGTCGTACCAGTAACGCTTCGCTTAAAGTAATGCCAGATTTCGGGTTAGCAGTGTTGCCAGATGAAATTTAAGCGGCGCTGCTAATGGTGCGATGCTATGACGTCACTCGCACGCAGCACGATTCGTTAAAAGACTGGTTTGCCGCTACTTCCTTTCGTGTACCATGGCACAGGCCAGTGTTTACACGAGCAGGGTAATTACCCTAGTTTAGGGTAATCAAGGGAACCTTAGGGTAATGTTTAGGGTAATGAAAAATAAGGGCAAATCTAGGGTAATCAGAGCTCCGTGAAGAAAGTGCGCTCCTAATCTACGAAAAATTGGAAATTGAAAGCCAATATGCAAGCACCCTACTGGTCACCACTTAAACGAAATTGAAACGAGTCAGAATTTAGTGTTCACAAAACTGCACTGCTGCTGTGGTTAATGTCGCACATTTGAATGTCATCAGGTATCGCTCACGAAAGACGGCGTCAAGATATGAAGCCATAATATCACTAGTCCACTTCGTTTTGACAAATGATTCTGAGTTGCATTTCGCTAGTAAAAAACTCGAACGGTGTCGGCAACAGGCCAGTCGACGAAAGTCACTGTCCTGTTCTGATTGCGCGCGTGCTCTAAGCTTCAACAGAATATTGACAGGTATGTTTGTTGTACTCGTATTTTTAAATACCGCAGCCAATATATTCCATCAAAGAAATAATTAATAGGTTCATTCTTGTGATAGTCATTGAATTAACAGCAAAGTTACCTCACAGCGCTGGTATTTTGCCAGCTAATTAGATGAAAGGCGTCTTATTTCTTAGCCATGTTGCACGCCAACGAAGCATGTTATTGTAGCGATGCAAACTAAAAAATTTAGACAAGGTTCTTTGACACTTCGAGTTAGAAAACGTGATAAAGGCGTATAGAAGAAGCTATAAAATTAGTATCAAAGTTCATATAAACAAAAGAGTGCAGTTGATGACTTTAAACTTGCAATACATGTTTGTATTCTCATTGTCTTTCTTAGGCGCTGTTATCCTGACGTAGAATTTGATATTGCTGCGATTATGCCTAGAATTCCGTTGACCGAAAATGAAGCACTAGGGCTTCTAGCAACTGAGTGTTGAGAAAAGTTTATACATATTAATAAAGGCAAGGTAGTTTTTTCTCCAAAAACCTCTGAATTTCTTCAACCGCCCATTAGGAAATGAATAAATTTGAATACTTTACGGTCAACTTCATGAGTTGATGAATGAATGTGATTGCAACGCAGTCTCTGAGAAGCATATGTGATGTAACAAGATTGGATAAAATCCGTAATGAAAAGATATGACGAAGGTCATGTTGGAGGAAAGCCAGAAAGCCATCAGAGTGAGGGGATCAAAGTATTAGGTTAGATTGAGCATGTGGAATGAATGGCTGAAGCGCGTGAATGGATGGCAAATTAAATGAAAAATAAATAATTATACTAAGAATATCTACATATATTATTGCATTTCTTGCAGCATGGCAAATAATCGCGCACCGAGTGAGGAAGAGCCAACGACACAATCTCAAAAAAAAAGAGAAGCTCCACGGGAGAGCTAAATTTAAAGATTCATGGACATCGGAAAATGAGTTTGAGGGATGGTTAGCCAAGTCCTCAAAATCAACAGAGAAAAGGATTTGACATATTGTAAGGTTTGTCGACCCGATATTACTTGTGGGAAATCGGAGATCAAGCGTCACATGCTCTCAGAGACACAAACAACGATCCATGGTGGCAAAGAAAACCCCATCAATTGCCAAATACGTGCTATCCAATGATCCTCTTGAAAATCGTGCTCGTAAAGTGGAACTGTAAGTTTGTGCATTTTTAGCTAAGCACCACCTATCTCATTGTGTGAGCCTCTTTTAGATTTGATGAAAATAATGTTTCCAAATCAGGAGTCGCTGAAAAAGGTGCGCCTAGGAAAACAGCGGGCATCAGACATAATTCAACAGGTATTTGGCAAACATCTTGTTCGTGATATTGTCTGGGATATCAAACCAGCATTCTAACGTCGTTCAACTGGCATTACTTCCTGACAGCCATGCAGTATGTAACACAGTGCTAATTCATACTGGCGGAGCTCTGGAAACCAGTCAATTTACCTTTTAATTAATTTATAGATCATAGGTCAGGATTAGTCGTTTTAGGGTAATCTGGGGTAATCAACACCCTTCAGCTAAGGTAATTAGAGTCGCCTCGCGTGGAAACCCTGGCACAGGCTCAACTCCATTGCAGACGCAGTACCAGTTTGGACATGAAAGTGAGTGGCCGCCCCGTTGTTCAGCAGGCAGGAGTTGGTATTAATAATGAAAGACTCCATTGTTCTACCCTGTTGATCACTCTGTACATTGCCCCACGTCGGATGCTTCGCGTTGAAGTCCCCAACGAAAAGGCAGGGTTCAGGCAGTTGACTATACAGGTGTGTCAGGTCGGGCAAGAAAACCGGCTTTGCTGGCGAGATGTATGCATTACAGATTGTTAAAGGTTTGTTCCCAATCCCAAGGTGAAGTGCCAATATGTACAATTTTCAGTAAAATAGTTCTATAAATAGGAGTAAAAATCAAGTCACCCGACATTGAAGCTTTACTCAGGAAAAAGATGAGGGAACGAACACACGTCGTAAACAGCCGTAACGGACAGAGCATCAGGGAACAGGACGAGCTGTTGGAAGCTTTAGCAGTTTAATACCATGTCCGATCTCCTGCCAGGGCATCGTCCATCCTGCAAAGGCATGAAAACGTGAACTTTCAACGTAGTTTACACAGCACACTCAAAGTACAATTGAAATAGTTTCACCACCAAAGTTTATCGTTTACAAGTTTTTAAACGTTTACCACCGAAGTTTATAGTTTACAAGTTTTTAAACATTCACCACCAAGGTTTATAGTTTAAAAGTTTTTAAATGTTTACCACCAAAGTTTATGATTTACAAGTTTTTAAACGTTTACCACAAAAGTTTATAGTTTTAAAGTCGATTGACAAAGTTTATGGTTTTGAAGTCGAACGAAAAAGTTTGTGGTTTTAAAGTCGAACGACAAAGTTTATGGTTTTAAAGTCGAACGACAAAGTTTATGGTTTCAAAGTTGAACGACAAAGTTTATGGTTTTAAAGTCGAACGACAAAGTTCATGGTTTTAAAGTCGAACGACAAAGTTTATGGTTTTAAAGTCGAACCACACAGGTTATGGTTATAAAGTCGAACCACACAGGTTATGGTTTTAAAGTCGAACGACACAGGTTATGGTTTAAAGTCGAACGATAAACTTTATAGTTTAAAGTCGAACGACAAATTTTATAGTTTAAAGTCGAACGACATATTTTATAGTTTATAAAGCGGATGTATAATTAAACATGGGAAGCAGTCACCAAAAGGTTCACAACGTCCTCGAACTGCCCATTTGCAACGATGCACTAGACCAACCTCCGAGCGACGACTGGGTGTTGCCGTCCGCTCCGTGATGCCGGCTGCCGGTCCGTCCGTCCTTCCAGCGCAGATTTTTATTTGTACATCTTCATGAAGGATGAAATTACGGTGTTGAAGTTGGTAGCGGAATTAACCTCTTGGTCGAGTGGACTCCACCAGGCACGCGGAGACACAATTGAGGTCCAGCTGAACTTCCAGATGAAAGGGTAATCTTGCCGATCAAAATGTGCCTGGCACATTTGGCTACAACTGAGATCCAGCGGCCCAGCGAAGGGCTGACCATTTAACCAGAAGAAGTGCTGATTCCGGGAAAAGCAGATTAGGTGGTTTCTCTGCGGGATCTGATGAAGAACTGCGGGAATAGGAGCTTCCACACCAGTTAGTAGTGGAAGGGAAAGTTGGCTCTAGTACGCTACAACTGTGCTTATCAGAGGAGCGGTGTGAAAGTAGTGACTGCATTTACAAAATGTCAATTGAATATTTTTTCCCAAATTGTTTTATTTTAACTCCTTTGAATTACCGTTAATTTAATGAATTAAATTTTGTAAATTAATGTAGCGGTGGCTTGAATACAAAATCCTTGAAGTTACCTTAATTCTAGTACCTAGAGCTATAATGCAGGTTTTCTGCACACCATAGCCTGGATTTGGGTATTCAGTGCTACCCTCGCATTGCCCAGAACTCTCCGGATTAGGACGGTCAGTCCTGATTCGGGAACCGGGTCGGGCGCATGAAAGAAGGTTTCTATGTTGTAAACCTCAGGAGGTGATGGGGTTAGGCCTCCCTGCATTGTTTCCTGGTAACATATGCATAGTGGTTGATATTGTTCTATGAGGGTCCGCTAGTCGCCGTAGTTTCTTCGGTACCCTCTAACACTCCATTGAAGAATGATTTGCATCAGATGTTACTGTTATTAGCTTTTATCTTCCGGGTGTTTCTTTTTGGGATCTGGTAATTTAAGTGCAGATGGTGGATTATGTTGGCCAGGTCTATAGCCCCATACATGCAAAAGCCGTTTGGGAGAGGGCATTGAGGTAGGTTTTGGTGGTGGGCATACTTTTGACAAATGAGAAGAAACAGCCTCGGGTACGGTGATCACTCGATCCAACGAACGTACGCGCTGCGCTTCGGAGGAGTCGCGCTTCCCGATGGTGTCTCGGCTCGGTCGGGTGCTATCCGTACCACGGCAGGTCTGTGAGTCGCGTCTTGCATCAGAACGTCGCGGGGCTGCAGGATCCTCACCAGTCCGAGTCATCACCGGGTCTGGGTCACAACCCCAGCCGCTAGATGGCTGCACGTCCTCCCCAGGCATCGTCGCTTCTGACGCTTCCCACGCTGTTTCCTTTGCTCTGTGGTCCATCTGTATTCCAGACTTTCCCCGTCAAAGCTCTTGCCACTTTTGTTGAGGCAGCGCCAGTAACAGATGACGATGTGCTCGGAACACGTTTTCTTGAAACAATAAGGGTAACAGCGCCCGTGGAAAATCAACATTTGTGAGGCCTGGCTGCAAATCGCACAGAGCATCAGCAAAAGAGGGTTTGGGAGTCTGCGCTGGTTTAGTGCCATGCTGTGATCTAGTCATATCAGAGCGGCCCGCAGCACCCAACGAACTGGCCACACCGCCAACGGGTTCTCGACCAGCCGCACCGGAGTTTCCATCTTTCCCTCGCTGGGTGCACAGTCGTCAGAAAGCTGGTCTTCTCTGAGGGGCCAGCACTCTTTCAGCGTATGATGTACCACGGGTGATGTACCTGCTGCTAACTAAACGTTTCGCTTCCCCATAACTAGACCTTTGAGTCGTCGGCGTGGCAAGCACCTCCTCTTCCATTTGTAATAGAAGCAGTCCCGGGATTCAGCAGAGTGCTGCTCAGGGTTGCGGAGTCGGAGTTGGAGTCGGGAGTCGGAGTCGCCGGAGTCGCATGTTTTAGGGTGGAGTCGGAGTCGGAGTCGGAGTCGCTTCTCTGAAGTGTGGTGGAGTCGGAGTCGGAGTCGCTTTTGCGAGTGTGGTGGAGTCGGAGTCGGAGTCGTTCATTCGGATGGGGTGGAGTCGAAGTTGGAGTCGCTATTTTTTGCTGTCTTCGATTCTAATTTTTACTAAAAATTATTTATAATAGTTTAAAACCGAAAGTAAACATAACAGAGTTAGAATACTTTGCTGAAAATCAAAAAATACACAATGTTTTTGTTGATTATTTTGTTTTAAGTTTGAAACAGCGTATTTATACCTATCACCTAATACCGTCATTGTTGTGTAGTCGTTGTGGGCTTGCATTCCTATATATGATAAATACAAGAAAGAAGTATAATTGTACTGGAGTAATAATGAATATTTGGCAGTTATTTAAGCAAGAATTAGTAATTTGAAGCATTGAAAATTTGTTCTGTAAATTTCTGTTTCGTTCATTTCCCCTTCTATTAGTACACAGGAAGTAGCAAATATTACTAAATATGTTGCAAGTTACTTGTAGAACAGTTCAGCTGATGCAATACATTGTACTCACGTAAGGAGTGGTAACTATGTACGCTCTTAATGATGCATTGATTGATAATGACTAGTCTTTGCAGAAACTTAAAGTTATGTTGCGATCATAAATATTTCTAGTCTTTAATACCCATTAATGCCGCTTGGCAAGTATACTTGCCACATAAAAAAAATGTATAATTTTCCATACCATGAATGTGAGGATTTGAATTATAGTCTAACGGTAATGAGACGAGTACTGAACATGTTCAGAACCAGTTACAGAGGTCGGTTGTGCTTTACACCTGCTCAGTTGAACTTGGAAGTTGCTGCTGGGAAGAATGGCGTTACTATGCCACAAAAAAACGCAAGTAATTGCTAACATCTGTTAGCTATGATTCACTACTATACTGAAAACTGTTGTTAAAGAGTTTTTCTAATGATATATGTATGCACTTACATGATTCTAATTTCATACGACCACTATATTGTACTATATATGTATATTTGTGGCAAGTGTACTTGCCATTCGGTAATAAAATTATGGAATCGATATTTTTCCCTTATATCAGTTGACGATTAGCAGTAATATGTTTTCACCCTGATTTCAAGTTGTCACTGGACGAAATTCATGATTTCCTGTTGGAAGAAGATGAAAAAGAGCATAATGAAGTGCGAGTAGCAATAGAGCCCCCCCCTGAAGAGATTGCCTGAAGCTGGAACGGACCAGGATAGTGATGCTTCAGATGACGAAGTTATGTGCGATCCAGGGCACCTTCCTAAGAAAATTTGAAGGTTTTGAATCATGATGTGGACAATGATCGGTCTAATATTATGTTCAATCCACCTCTCAACTTCAACTGACCGTGGATCAAAACGACGAAAAAAGGTTGTCTACATGTGGCATACTGATAAAAGTATGGTGGCAAATCTAGTACCAGATTTCAGCTAAACACGTGAGGTAGTTGACGCCCCAATAACCAATCCTTTAGAATTTTATGAGGAACAGTTTTGGACAGAAGATTGGATCAATGTTTTGTGTAAACAGAGTAAAAACTATGCTCACCAGAAAGGAATTCCTTGTAGCAATGTAAATGCAGACAACATGAATTTATTTCCAGCCACTCTCATTCTCTCAGGGTACAATAAAGTTCCCAACAGACGGCTGTACCGGCTGTGCTGGAGTGAGTCGCATGCACCCAAAATAAACTTGTGATGAATTCAATGAGATGTTATACCTTTGATCAAATAATGATATGCTTGCACATCAACGATAATATGAAAATGGATAGTGATCGATTCTACGAGGTGCGTCCGCTTTTTGAGCCCTTGAACAACTCCAATAAAGATGAGAAATGTGGTGAGTACTACAGCATTGGTGAAATCATGGTTTTATATTATGGAAGGCAGGGTGATAAGCAGTATATTAGAGGGAAACACGTGAGAATTGGGTTCAAACTTTCGGCAATCTGCACATCTGATGAGTTTCTACAAAACGTTGAGCCATATTGTGGTAGTCATACTAAAATTTCTGATAGAGGTTTTGGTCTTGGTGGAAACGTCGTGCTAGAAATGATTGAAAGAGTGAACATAAAACCCAGCCACCACATTGTATTTGACAATTTTATTGGCTCTGTTGCGTTACTCGAGGAACTTTCACAGAAAAAAATCGTAGCCACTTGTACTCTAAGAGAAGACCGACTATCTGATACCCCTCTAAGACCCAGAAAAGTCCTAGAAAAAGAAAAATGAGGAACTAGTGATGAAGCGTTTACAATCTGCATTTCAGTTGTAAAGTGGTAAAAAATATCTCTTCCAACAAACTTCGTTCAGATCCTTCAAAAAACGCGAAAGGGTGGAATCGAGTTGACAAGAAATAAACACGTTGAAGTTGAACTACCCCCCGCACTCAATTCACGTTTATAACCAACACATGGGTCTCGTGGACGTACTTGATTCTCACGGAAAATGGTGATATCAACTCTGACTAATTATGAGAAACCTGAGGCAAAACCAGGTCCAGTTCCTGGTACAACAGTCAGCATCAATGGACCTATAAAGGCAAAAGTCCGTACAACAGATAACTTGAATGTGACTCCAGTACCAATTATTTTTACAGTGTTCATTCCTGTACACCCAGAGTGTATGAAAACATTTCACACCAAAAAAGAAACCTAGGAAAGACAATATATGGACTGATCCTGGCAGAAAATCCCTCACTGTAACTTTAATTTCTTATTAACTGCACATCATTATTTTATTGCCGGGTGGCAAGTATACTTGCCAGTCTGTATTTCGGTAACATATACGATGTTTCATTTTTTTCTTCACAATTACATTAAGGGCACTCGAATAAATAAGTTTCATTGAAAATTGTGTTTTAAAAAACTTTATAGAATTATCGGCATTAATGGGTTATGTTAATTAAGTTATGATTCATTGCCAATGAGTAGTCTTTGCCAAAACCTGAAGTTATGGTCTGGTACATAAAGACTTTTAGTTTTCAGGTTATGTTATCAAAATTGATATGGCTTCCTTGTCTTTAGGTCAAGTTAACATGTATTATTAATAACAATTTCTGCTCATTTCTAAAGTTATTTCTTGAATGTTGTTTGCTTTTTTCAGAGTTATATTGTATTTCACTATATCATTATCATGTTGAATTTTTATCTTCGTATCACTCCCCAGTTTTTAAGTAAGCATACGCTGAAATGGAGAATTTTATATTATGCTTCCACAATTTTAAACACTGAAATAGTATCCGTTTTGCAGCATTACATAATTAATTACTTCTTCTTATGGAAGATTTCCAAATGTTGTAAGGTAATCAATATCGGCATTGATACACATGAAAAATTAAAATACAATGTAAACGAGCTGCAATAAAAATAATAACACACTAGCAAAAACTTCCCTTATAGTCACACACATATTGAAACTGAAAGCAATGCACTATCTCAGCTGCAATGGTTGTTACATTTATGCGATAGTACAAATTTTCTTACTGGAAACGTTTCAAATCGCTCCAAAAACATGAAATTAGAAGAACATGGGCGTTTAATAAAATAAGAAAGTGACAAATACAAAGTAAAAAGTTAGACGAGAATAAGAGATAGTATCATATTACCCGCAAAGACGATAAAAGTGACTTTTATACGTAAGCAAAACGTTCCGAAAACTTCGGTCCCCTGCGACGAAAGCAGAACAACTTCTGCCTATTATAGCCGAGATATAAAATAGTGTTGAGCAATAATATGACACCTTTTCTGCATTGTTACCCTCCATAGTGTAAACACAGAGAATAAGAGGCAGAGTGCAAATCTTGCCTACTTTATGTACATGTGTATCATTTTGTGGATTTTAAGCACAGTCATTGAATTAACTATTATAATTTCACTGAATGAGTGTTTACTTAGTAATAAAATAACTGTGGATACATATCTATGCTTCTCAGTGTAGGCAGTGACTACTTTACCTACTCAGAAGACACTCGTCAGTAATATACAGTGTTTCAGAATAGGAGGCAAAAAATGGCCCACCAAGTAGAAGATGTCCGAATAAAAACATTTTCTTCTATGAAATTTTCCGAAGAAAGGGACATTGAGATATTAGCCGTTTATTGTTTTAAAGGATGAAATTTAATGACTAAATTACTCGCAATATTTATTTGAATTTACGTTGATCGGGTGAAATCTTTTAGTTGCATGACCTCCTAGATCTCCTTACATGACTCCATTCGATTTCATTTTTTGGGGACACGTGAAGAGCTTTGTTTATGTTACACTAATTGAGTCTGAGGAAGATCTTATGACCAGAATTGCAGTGGCTGCTGGCGAGATACCTAAATGCCAGACGTGTTTCCTAATATCCGGCAGTCGTTAAGGCTAACATTCGAAAAGTGCATTGATGTAGGTGGAACACATTTTGAACAATTTTATAAAGTAAATTCAAAATAAATATTGCGAGCAATTGTGCCATTAAATTTCATCATTTAAAACAATAAACAGCTAATATCTTACGACCCCGATTTTTGAGGGAAAATTTAATGGAATTAAAAGTGTTTATTTAGCCATTTTCTACTTGGTGTGCAATTTTGTACCTCGTGTTCTGAAACACTCAGTATATAAAATTGTGTACTCGACCCGTGATAAATGATGGGATTTAATATTGTCTTTATACGAATTCTCCAGATGTGGATCATCAAGAAAAACCTGCGATTAAAATATTCTAGTACTAGTGCACTGGTGAAACTCGCATCACAGATACAGTCATTAAGCATCTTTAAGAGCGTGAAAAGGAGACAGACCAACCAGCAAAGACGGACCGCCAATTTTATTTGTTCAATGAAATTTCCTGTTGAAAATCTTCCGTATTTCTGATGGCGGCTTTGTGGAAGAAAAAGATTCCTTCAGATGGCCTGTCATAGTTGACAGACAAGAACTTGAAACTGTTGAAATTAGTTCTTTCTTTTCTTCTTCTTTTCGTTTTGTAGCTACATCTTTTCTTTTCGTTTTTTGTTTAAATTTAACTTTCTATAATTAAGCCTGTTTGAGCTTCTACCAGACCTGCATTATCCTAAAATCGCTTAAATTAACATTAACCGTGACGCACTGGCGTTCTCTAATTAAATTATCTTTGAGCTTACTCTGCTTGGGCAGCATGTCGCCCTTTTAATAAAAGTCGGTCTGGCACCTCTTAACTTTTTTTTCTTGCGTAAAAAGCAGTCTCTTTCTGCGACTTTAACTCCTCGACCCGGTAAACCGGCACTTATTTTTCAAGGTAATTAATTGTCAATTAATTGTTAAAATCTTAGTGCTATATGCAATCTTGCAGTAAGATACGATGTTCAGCTAGTCGGCGACCAGACATCTTAAAACTCTTTTTCCATCTACTCAGAACGCCACTAAAACTTCCTACCGGAGTACCATGCTGATGACCGGCTACGTCCATTGGTTGTCTTCTATTTTTAAGGAGTGTCGTTTTTAAAACTAACATTTCGTTGAAGAAAACTTTCTGTCTCCGTTTTAAAGGAATTTAATAATAAAAATAGTACAGAGTACGCTGCTGTGCGTACTGTTGGAAGCCTCAAGATATGCCTAACTTGGGTGCTGTTTCCCTTTTTGCGCATCTCGGGAAACGACTTACTATTGTTCCCTTGAAGTTCTTCTGTATTTGAAATAAATGTTCGAACAGTCGCCCTTAAGTTTTAAATCCTAAAATTCCATTGTAATAACATAGGAGAGATTACGCACAGAAAATACCTTAACCAATTTATTTGTTTGAGGGGACACTTGCCCTTTTATAAGAACAATCAACGCAATACCGGGTGCCCCACAAAAATGTCCACGACTTTTTAATTGATTATATCTCCGCTTTAAATTAACATATTTTAACTGTCTGTGTTTCACATTGTAGTAAATTTTCTTCCCTTTTCAAATAATTTAAGTTTTTGAAAATCAGTTGAATAACCTCTTTACTATGATCGATTTACTGAAAAATGTAGAAAAACTAATTATTCAACGGGAAAGTTTAAAAAAAAGCACTGGTGTCCTTCTTCATTTCTCAATACCTACTGTTAAGAATAATTTCATTATGATGTATCCTACATACCACCAAGTATTTAAACCCTCTGAGAGGTTTCAAGTGTTTTCAATAACAGTGTTTTAAGAACTGAAAGAAAACGGTGAAATAATCTGCAAAACTCTTCGTTCAATGGTGGCCAGAAGTAATACTTGCCTTGAGAGAAATGGAGGGTATGTCGAAGGATACTGAATTACTTTATTTGTTTAAACGTTATTTAGGGTAATGATTTGTTACTTTTTATATTTTTGTTTGCTCATTTTTTTGGAAAGTACAAAATAAGGAAGAGTATCAATATTGCTTAAAAAACTTTCTCTTCAAACAATTAGTTTTTCTACTCCTTTCAGTAAATTGATCATTGTAAAGTGTTTATTCAACTGATTTTCAAAAACTTAAATTATTCGAAAAGGAAACAAAATTTATTACAATGTGAAAAAAAGACAATTCCACTATTTTAATTTAAAGCGGAGGTATAATTAATTGAAAAATCGGGGACATTTTTTGGGACACCCGGTATAATAAAAACCCAGGTGTCCGTCAATTTGTAAATAAATATATGTTCTCGTGCGTAATTTCTCCTATTTTATTACAATGGGAGTCTGCTTGCTTGGACAGTATCATGAATACAATTGAAATATTATGAAAAACCTGGCATCTGCTCACTTTTGTTTATAAATAAAAAAACAATGCGTCAAAATAGAATCTATTGTCACGAAAATGCGGCTAATCGCAGTAAAAAGGTATGGCAATTTTTTTAAAACTTCTTGCCAAATAATAATTTAAATTATAATACAGTGTTGTTGCTTGCTTGGTTGGTGAGGGCGTCTGCGACATTCTTAAAGATGCTTAATGACCGTAACTGTGATAAAAGTTTTACCAGTGCACAAGTACGAGAATACTGTATTTTAATCGCGGGTACTATTAAAATGGGTATATTTGTTTGTCATCTTTATCTTGATATTTTTTTTAAAACGATACCAACAAATCCCGCCATTTTTCACCAATCATTTACTCTAGTAACTTGATTATTAAAATTCTGCAGTCAATTTAAAAGTCGTTCGTTAATAAAGAATGTAGTGGACATATGTACAGGTTTCAACATCTGCAACCGTCTACTACTAAGAATGACAGTCGTGTGTTTATTTATACGTTTCGTGTCACGCTCTTAAGAATCGATAGGAAAAAATTAGCACTGGCGGTCTTGGTTTCAGTTCACGGTCAATTAATACACACATTTTCGTACAAGTGCTCTAGCTAAGTGCTCCACTTTCAAAACAATTGAGAGATCCAGAGCCTTATATACCAGAGTTCGAATCGTGGATACCGAGTTCGGCGGGGTATTGTATATTACAATGTACTGTATTACAATACACTATTGCATATTACAATATACATACACAAGCTCGCAGTTGCTTTCAGTAATGCTGAATTTTTGTATCTAGGATACGACACGAATGGCTATAACTACTTCTCTTGCGGTTCAAAAATACTGTGTTCCAAGTGTTTATTACTCTAATAAGAAAAGTAAGTTACCTTTGGAATGAGTTTAAGCATGGAAACTCCACTCGAACGAAAATTTGTTGAAGAAAGGTATTGAATCCCTTCATTTTTGACGGACCGTGTACGCTAGTTAAGAAATAAAATATTCATCTTATAAATTATGAATAGGTGGAGTTGGAGTCCCAAAATTGCGAATAGGCGGAGTCGGTGTTGGAGTCGCCAAATTTTGGAAAGGTGGAGTCGGAGTCGGAGTCGCCAAATTCTGGAAAGGTGGAGTCGGAGTCGGGGTCGGAGTCGCCAAATTCTGGAGAGGTGGAGTCGGAGTCGGAGTCGGAGTCGCAAATTTATTCCTCCGACTCCGCAACCCTGGTGCTGCTTATCGCAGTTTGAGCACATTGGAGGTCGGTCGCAGGGCTGCTCGTGCTAATCTTGAGCACAGTTAGCTCATACGCTCCTCACAGATCGGCACGTTTTCGCTCCATGACCGTATTTTTGGCATTTATAACAACGGCATGGCTTTGGGACGTACTGCAGTACACTAAACCTCGTCCAACCAATGTCCACCGACTGAGGGAGAGAGCACCGGTCGAAAGTGAGGATGCATATGGGAGTGGGAACTAAAATGTCATTTTCCAGTCTCTTCATCCGGTACAAGGTCTTGACTCCACACTGCTGTAACTCTAACGAAAGGTGCTCATCAGTGTATTGCAGGTGGTTTGCGTACTACATGGTGCCCTTACTTTCATTTAGGCTACCATGTGCAGCCACCTCAATACTCACGCCAGCCAATTGACGGATGCAAAAGATGGCACGGCTTTGATCCTCGTTGCGCACGTACACCAAGAAGCCACCTCCACGAGTCTCCGTGATTTTGGGCGGTCTTCCTCCCAGCCTTCGGCACAGATCACGGTGGGCTACAATGACATCTATATGGGTCTGGGGCGAGCTGTCGTTAGCTCTGATGTTGAAAAACCGTTTGTATTCTGTCGAAAGAATCGAATCATGGTTGTCAGCAGCCAAGAGGTGCAGTTGCCTGCTGCGGCGGCGGCCTCCACGGCGTGTCTGACTTCCCCATCTCCCACCAGGAACATCGGCTGCGTCTGTTTTCATAGTTGGGCGCTGGTAGGGTTCCATTGTAAGTTCAGTAGCATCTTGATGTCCACCGGCAGCACCTCCACTCGCAGGCCGAACCTGCGATGGCAGCTGCGGTAACGGCTCTTGAGAGGGAGTTTCCGTAGTAAGGTCCATTTGAATCCGGGTCGTCAGTGGCGCAGTTTGAGGGGGTTCCATGAAAAAAGTTTCTTTAGGTTTCATTCGCACGTCAAGCAGGCAGTCATGTTAGGCCTCCAACAAGGGGTTCCCTGAAGCCAGGCACACGCAGTCCCAGCGGGACCACTCTTTCGTGCGGATATAGCTTCAAAAACCCAAGAATCTAAATCGAATGCTGCACTTGACTAATAGCAGGAACGGGCGCCACTCCGCAATGCCACGTTTAAACAGCCATCAACCGACCTCGGGACTCCCTCGGCTATCCGTCGCCGCAATTGACTCGATTGAAACTGAAGAAGCAGAGACTAGGTCTCCTCCAGAGTTGTAATCATTAAAGCCCGGACTTTTGCCATAAATGCCTATAATGCCTAAAGTCCCATAAGTGCATATAATGCTATAAATGCCTTCATAGCGCCATAAATGCCTTCATAGCGCCATAAATGCCTTCATTATGCCATAAGCGCCTACTTATGCTGCCTATGTTAGATTTGTTATTTCTAGAGTATTGCAACCCAACATAACTAGTACATGCTATCAGTAAAGAATTCCTAAAGAGAAAAATTATTCGGTGGCTGCCGGTGATTGGTTGTTTGGAAGTGACCGCGTATACGGTACGGGATGCGGGTGATAACATCAATTTAGTAAGCAATGTGAGCGAAGTGTGAGGTTAAGCGGCCCCTAGAAGATCAATTTAATTGTCAATATAATTTCCAAAGATGAATATTGATAATTTAATTGATCGTCTGTAGGCTTGATTGATGACTGTCAATAAATTGACTCAATGTTTTGACGCAATCAAATCAGTTTGATTTTTATTGATGGTTCGTGAATATTTCATTCTTAGTTCTGAAAGTCGTAGTGTATAAACCTAAGAATTCTTGGAATTTCATTTTTTTATACATACAGATCTGGTACTTTTTGCAAGCTGGAGGACGCTGCTACAAATATCTGGTACTTTTAATGTCTTATTATTATATTATTTGAAGGTAGTTAAGTTATTTTATTTATAATTGTTAACCTATTTGTTTAAATTATCTTGAGAAGTAAAAACTTGGTACTTTCCAGGTCTTGATACTTTGTCTGGGTACCTTTTATGGAGTGACCAGATGCAATAGTTTTTCAAATGATGTAGTGTCAAATCAAAGATAGTTCTGAAAATCTTCTGGCTCATTTGCACGTAATTCCTTGAGCAATGCGTCAGTTCCGAACATTCTGCCACGTTCCCTGACCAAGTTTTTGGCCTATGTCTTACGTTTACGCGGGATTTTCTGGGAGATAAAAGTGCCAAGGCTATCACTACGATGTTAATTTCTTCGTCGACCATCACGTAAGCCGTTCACTGAGCAAATGACTGTTTTTCATCAATTATATTGATGGAAAGATTGACGCCGTTTGTGGGGAACAAAGGCCAAACAAACAGATCCAGCGAAGATTCTTGATTACATAGTAGAAGACGGCAAAAATGTTTTTCTGGTGGTGCAAATTATACTGGTGGGGCAGAAAAACCTATCCGATTTCAAAACGTTATAAAATTAAAACGACTATAGTTGTCAAAAAATTTTTTTTATTAGCATATCGCAAATTTTATGCCATTTTTAAATTTGAGTTTTGAAAAGCACATCACTCAAATGTCGTCCTTGGGAGCGGATACACTGATTTAGGCACTCGCGGTAGCTTTCCATGACTTTCACCGTCATTTCCACAGGAATTTCTTCAATTGCCCGAGCAATTTCCCTTCGTAAAGCAAGAAGGGTCCTTGGTCGATGCTGGTAAACCTTCGATTTGAGGTAACCCCAAAGGAAGAAGTCACATGGAGTGAGATCCGGTGAGCGCGGCGGCCAGCCAAGATCACCTCTCAGGGAAATGAGGCGACCGGGAAACAGTTCCCTGAGAATGTCCATTGATCGTCGCGATGTGTGGGCGGTTGCACCATCCTGTTGAAACCACACATTTTCCACGCCATTTTCTTCCATTTTGGGTCTAAGAAAATTTTCCAGCATGAAACAATAGCGCTCGCTGTTGACCGTTACGGTTTGCCCATTTTCTTCAAAAAAGTAAGGCCCCAGACGCCTAGGCGACTTCTTTTTCAATGCTGAACTCGTCTGTCTAAAATTTGACACCCACACTTTAATCGTAGCGTGATGTGGAACAGGATCATGACGCCCGAGTCCGAAATGAATTCGAAAAGCACGTTGTGTAGCAATTATCGAACCGCCGCATTCGATAAACCGCTCAATAACAAAAGCACGATGTTCACCAGACCAAGGCATGTTGACTACTGAAAAATGGCATAAAACCGGCTTTCTAACGGTTTTTACCCCACTACTCTACCTGCTCTCTCTTCTGAGAAAAAGGGATTTGAAATCGGATAGGTTTTTCTGCTTCACCCTTTACAATAAATCCAAGACACGGGTAAATGTGAAAAAAATATATTTTGTGCTCCAACACTTACGGTCTAAGCGGCATCGACAAAACGACCTGAAAGTCGACAATTCACAACCGGCAGGAAGTGCTACGAGTTCTGCTAACGCGTCTACTGTTCAATATTCGCCAAACTTGGACCGTACGTTTAAAGAGGACTTGTGCAAGACATTGATGCTAAAATACCCTCGTATACCCTACTCTCGTATACCCTAAATACCCTAAAATACCCTCATTGATGCTAAAATACCCTGGTGGAAACTGACTAATGAAAGCGTTAGATCATTTCTCGAAAAATATACCGGAGAGAGCATCCCAGATGAATCAACTCTGAGAAAATACTATGTAAATAAAAACTACTCTAAAACCATAGATAAAATAAGGTAAATGTTTGTGGTAAAAACATTTGGATTTCAATTGATGAAACTACTGATCCACTGGGAAGACAATTAGTGAATGTGATTGTATGTACTTTAGAAGCGTCAGATGAACAAAGCATGCATTTACAACAATATAGTCTGTATGTCAAGAAGGTGTGCCTACTTTCGTGAGTGTGCTCCAGCCCTGAGCTTGCCCACACAACCAATTATCACGAGATGGGGAACGTGGTTATCAGGTGCTCTCTATTGTTCTTCCAACTTCGAAGCTCTAAAAGACATCTTTAACACTTTGGATGCCGAAACGCTGCCTCCATACGCATTGTTCAGGAATTGATGTGCAATTCTAGTTTGCAGAACGATCTCTCGTTCATCGAAGCACACTTTCACACGCTACCGCAAACCATACAAGCGCTAGAAAAAAGGAATATTCCGCTGCATTAAGCTTTAGATTTGGTTGATAGCACTATAGAAAAATTGAGGAGCACTCCCGGAGAAAAAGGCAAACACATGGCTGAAAAATGTCATAATTTGTTTGATTCTAATGTTGGCCTAGGACAGATGAAAGACATTGGACAGGTTCTTAACGGAACAAATGTTCAATGCGTTGGTAATCTTTCACCAGGCGATGTAGCATGTTTCAAGTACGCCCCCGTTACATCTGTCGAAGTTGAAAGATCATTTTCAAAACGTAAGCATATACTCTCGGATCGACGATTGAGTTTGACCTGTGAAAATGTCAAGAAGCTCATTGTCACAGCTTGTAACAGTGAACTGATTGACGAATAACAGTGTATTACAAAAGTTTTCGGTTGTATCTATTAACATTGTTTCTGAATTTTCACTGTTGTTGAAGTTAACATTTTGTTACGCGTTACTAGAAGTTCATTCCATGTTATAGAAAAATATTTGTATATCATACATGTATAATGAATTTCAGTTATTAAAAATGTTTTCTCGTGAACATTGCAGTAAAAATAATACCTTAAATTCGTTTTATTTTTTCACTCCTTAACTTAAAACTCATTTTTACTGTACTGCGCGACCGGCTGATTATGAGGAAAAGCATGATTTGTTCCATCCCAAAATTCCTGCATTGGATGTCTCAAATGCCTTCGAAACTGCCATAAATGCCCATGGATAGTGCTCTAAATGCCTACTCAACTGCCATAAATGCCTACTTTACTTCCATGAATGCCTACGAACATTGCCATAAATGCCTATGGTTAAGTGCCATATGTGCCTATGTTTAAGTTCCATAAATGCCTTTTTATAAACGCCTAAACGTCCAGGCTCTAGTAATCATTATAGGGGGTAGTCAAAGGAAGATCCAGTTGGGGTCCAAATCAAAGCCAATTCAACCGATGCCACCCCCGTTAGTCCGGTCCCTCGATGCAGGCCCGCCTGACATTGTTGTACCTGATCAGTATGGCCCTGCACTTCACAGGGATGCGCAAGCCCTCCCCCTACGACAAGGACAAGATGTACAGGGAGGGTTCTAGTGGACAAATACAGAAGGCTACCTATAGCACTTTGATAGATAGCAGGGTCAAATTGGACATCATTTGGGAAGCATATTAGATTTACATTCACATCAGCAGGAGTTGCAACAGGTTTACAATTATCAAAGCCAAATTTTGACAACAGAGCCTCAGTGTAAGCAGCTTGAATTAGGAACACATTGTTTTTAGATTGTACAACACTTACACCTAGGAAGCAATTCAAAATACCAAGATCCTTCATTTTGTACAAAGTAGAAAGGCTCATCCTAATTTTATTTATTTCATCACCAGACCCAGAAACAATAATGAGAACGTCTACATACACCGCCACAACACACAGCTTCTCATCTTGAATACAAGTGTATATACAAGCATCCCTCTTAGATTGGACAAAACCCAATTTCTTCAAATAGCTATCTAGTGCAGTATTCCAACACTTAGGTGCTTGTTTTAGTCCGTAGAGCGATTTTTGCAGCTTACACACCAGATTTTCTTCGCCTTTGACATTAAAACCATTAGGTTGAACAAGGTAAAGTTCTTCACTCAAGTTTCCATTTAGGAAGGCTGTTGTAACGTCCATATGATGGACTTCTAGTTGATGTTTGGCAGCAAGAGCTAGTACCGTCCTGACAGACTCAAACCTAACCACAGGACTAGAAGTTTCCTCATAGTCCATACCATATTTTTGTGAGTAGCCCTGAGGCACAAGGCGAACTTTGTAAGAGCAAATGCTTTCATCCGGACCGGTTTTTCATTTATAAATCCACTTTGATTTAATAGGTTTTTTGTCATAGGACACTCTACAAGAGAACAGACTTTATTTTGATTTATAGACTGCATCTCACTCTCCATAGCTATCTCCCATAGTTTTGCTTCTGGTCCACTGAGTGCTTCTTGTACACAAGATGGTACATCAAGATCATTTTTCATTAAATACACCCATTCACATAACCTATCAGGAGCCCGTCGATACCTGGCTGATTGTCTAGGCTCCAGCCCCTCCTTCCCAGGCTCTGATTGTCTAGGCTCCACCCTTTCCTCAGAGTCTTCTGGTTCTGGTTCCTGAGGAAGAAGGATACAATTACTATCATTTCCTTCTGAAGACACCTTCTCAATTGACATCAGCTGAAATTCATCAAACACGACATCTCTACTCAAAAATAATTTTTGGTGCTTATGTTAACAGGCGATATCCTTTGGATCCACTTCCATATCCTACAAGAACACACGGCTTAGATTTTGGATCAAGTTTCTCTCCCTCATCTCTGGGGACATGAGCGTACACACTGCATCAAAAAGTTCTGAGGTGCTGTACATTGAGTTTGTGTCCATTAAGGACCTGATGAGTAATATCATTCAACGCACTAGCAGGGCTCTTATTTTTGACATACACAGCAGTTGATATAGCTTCACCCCAGAATAATTTTGGTAATTTTGAACCAAACAGCATAGCTCTGACAGAGTCAAGGACAGTTCTATTCATTCTATCTGCAACTCTATTTTGTTCAGGTATCTTAGGCACAGTTTTTTCATGGATAATTCCTTCCCTTTATAGAAAGTGTTCAAAGTCATTAGAGTTGTATTCCCCACCATTATCAGAGCGCAGAATTTTAATTTTGAGAACCAGACCTATTTAAAACCTGACCTTAGTTAATATGCACATTTTTGGTTCAAAGTGTTTTGCCAAGAGTCAGAACCCAGGAAAGCTTGTTTTTTGTTTTGGCTATGACCTGTGCAGCCCAGCTTACTTGATTTATTTCCCTGAAACTCGTCAAATAAAAAGAGTCAGATGTGTCACATTCTGTGATAAAGCTTCTAGAAATATGGTGGATGAGGATGAGTTCATCGCTGTAGATTATCATGCTGAGTTGAAACAAAATGGGAAGACTAACAAGGCTGAGGCTGAGTTGAAACCTGAGACTGCCCCAGAAGTGATTCAAAATGAAACTCATTTAGATGAGAAGCCCACTAAAAGATTTCCTTCGAGTGAAAAGAAGCCTCCAATTTATTTAGGGAGGCCGTCATAGTTGTTCAACTTTTTTCGTCCGATTCGGTTGAAAATTGGCCAGTATATGTATTTTTTGAAGGTAAACACTTTTTACTCGAGTCACTTTTTCGATTTAGGCCTCAGTTTTTTCACAAAAAATTAGTTGTTTGGTAAATTTTTATGTATATTTCAAGACGTATCTCCTCATTCACTTCTGATGCTAAAACAAAACCAAAGACAGTTTTAGAATCCTTGAAGCATTTATAACAAGAAAATGAAGGAAAATTTTAACATTTTGAAAAAAAATTGTGATAAGCGTTTTTATGATTACATCACGAAGAAAATATTTTTGGGTTTAGAGCTATATAACTTTTTTTCTCAAATTTGGAAAAAGCCTTCATTTTATTGTTAGAAATGTTCCAAGGATTCCAAAACTGTCTTTGGTTTTGTTCTAGCATCAGAACTCAATGATGAGATACGGTTTGAATGTTAAAAGTTATTTTTTGGGGTATAAGCCATAACAACATTTTTTGTTGACTTGTAATATAATAGACAATGTATGTAATTGAATGCAGTTTTAATTTTTATTTCGATAATTTCCTTACATAACTTCATATTCACACTGTGAATTGTGATTTCCAAACCCCCCCCAAAAAATTTTCTCATATATATGAATTTTTTATTTTCAGTCTGATTCTTATGAAATTTGACTATGATATGTAACTTTTGAACATAAACACAATTTATTCTATTTTTTTTTTTAAGTAGGCCTTAGTTTTTTGAAATAATTGACATATTGGTTTTTAGGTATTGATATTTCACTGGTATTGATATTTTAAGACGTATCTTCTCACTCAGTTTTGATGCTAGAACAAGAACAGAGACAGTTTTAGAATCCTTGGAACATATCTAACAAACTAATATTCGCAAGTTTTCCATTTCCCGTTTTGTTGCCTTTTAATATGCGGTCGAAATGGGGTCGAAAATTAAAGATTTTTGTCCCTGGGGGGATCTATTGTACGTGGCGCCCAAAAATTTTAGGAAAGAATAGTCCCCCACCTAAGAGTCCTTTTTCAACAAAAACATGAAAAATGACCATCGGAGCAACAGGGGCCTAGGATGATCTCCTTAAAAGATAATGCAGACCCATATGAGTCGGATATCACTAATCATGTGGTTCATTATTGCTACAGAGTGAGCAGTATCCCTCTCCTACTCTGAGGCAATTTCATCCCCAGATTTTTCTTAAGTGGCAAAAGCACTAGTGATGATGAAATAACAGCACTAGTTGATAATGAAACATTTGAACTTGTTGAAAAGCCAAAAGATAGATCTGTTATTGGGGGCGATGGATCTGAGGGAAGTTCAGAGTTAATCGTCGTGCATAATTACTGGTAGGTCGTAGTAATAACTTAATTATTTGAATAGGTTTATCTATCTGACACTGGGTAAAGTAGTCTTGACAGGACAAATTGCGACAGGCCAAAGGGGTCGTCGCTTAAATCAGCTTTACGTACTAACGTTGTAGTGGTTAAAAAATGCGTACGAGAGCAAAATAAAATCGGATAAATTAAGACAACGTAATGGCCATGTAAGTTGAGCTAAAAGGGAGGGGGTGGCATGGGTAGACCTGAAAATAATGAAATTTGTTAATAAAAGTAAAAACATGATGCTTCTTACACACAGACGCGCCTAACTAGCCAATAATAATATTTCATCATAGTTACCCCATGTTTAGTATAAATGTAACTATGACCAAAAGTAACGATAAATGTTTAGTATAGTAACTATGATGAATGTAAATGAATGGCTCATACAACCATGGCTTGAATACCAACAAACTAATTATCCTAGGATTAAACCATTATTCAATTTTATATGGAGAATTCTGACATTCCCCATTGCCCTGAGAGATACTTAGCAGTTAAAACTTTAGTACCTTTGCAGCTTGGCTCGGGCCAGGTGAGGTGGGAGCTGCTTTACGGCGAGTCAGTACAGCTTCATTTCATTCCTATTGATACTTTGGGTTGATCCCTTTTGTTGCAGTGGTACCCGTTTGGTATCTCTTGCTTTTTTGTTCCTTTATTTAAGTTGCGACTTCCAAGCTATAGTGGTGACCTTTAGTCGCGATCTCAGCGGTTATCAATCCCGAGAGTAAAGACGTTCCGCAGTCGTGGGTGCCGACGCTCGGTGTTCAGCCGTGGCAAGTCCTCAAGCGCGAGTCCCGGTGGATCGCTTCTTCACCTATTCTCTCTATTTCCTAAAGCCATCTTTGCTTCTATTTCTTATGAATTAATCACCTTCGTCCTATTGCTCTGATAGATAACCTTGCCATTGTTAATTGTATGACTGTGAGTGTGAGTAATCTTGTTAAGCTACCTTAAATTTCTTGAATTATTAAATCCTTAAACCTTAATATCTTCGATATCTTAATACTATGATATCTTAAATTCTTATAACCTAAATCTATTTCGAGCTTGCTTGGAATGGGCCCTTAACCTTTTTCCTTAAACTTAATTATCATTCCTGGAGCCTAACTGAAAGACGGCTTACCAGCTGTCTAACTCTCCGAGTAGTACTATTGACTCTTAAACCTAATTCTATTTCCTAAACTTGCTCTTTGCTTGCACCTTTTTCTTCACGTTTACCATCTTTCTAACTCTACGAGTGGCTTCCACACTGAGGCATAATTAATCTCAGGTTAGCATATGAAATAGTCCTGCTATAATGTTCCAGTTTGCTGCAAAACCATTATGAATAACTTCTTACTCCATTGAGTTCTTCATTGCATTAATTCATTTGTTTCATTTTCTAGTATCTGCATCTTCGGCTCCAAAAGCCCAGCTTGAGGCTGCTCCACCGGGAACGATGCGTGACAGCTGGTTTTAATTCTGCGCTGCGATCTCAGAGGAGGCTGTCATTTCGGTTGTGCGGTGCTGGCTACCCTGGCTGTTGATCGGCCTACTGAGCTGCGTTAAACTACAGGGGATTCTCGGGGCCGTGCGGCTTGAATTTTGCCTGCTGGGCGAACGGCCAGTCCTCTGGAGGGCCACGCCGCAAGCTGATTACGATCGCCGCTGAAGAATGCATGGTTTCGCGCCTTCGTAGTGGAAACAGTGCTGCTGCGTTTTAGCCACCATGCAAGGAGTCGCCATTTTAGTTAATTTATAGGGATCGCCTTTCTTTCATTTATCTAGGTTAACCCTAGATCCTTCGTTCCTGAATTTTGTTGTTGCTAATTAGAGTTAATGTAGTTTTGTAATCTTATACGCTGAGCCGGCATTAGTCTTAAGATTTGACCTAGTTGATTAATTCTTGTTCCTGGCTCGTGAACCTACGATCCTGATGTTCGGCCTTTTTGAATGGTTCGTATCATCTATATTTACCGCTACTTGCAGCGTTGAATAAACTTTTTTGCTGTCGTTCCCCGTTTACCATTGAACCTATTTGTGTGGATTCTCCACACAAAGATATACTGAGTTTAATTTTTCTTTTTGCAGCTTCGTTGGCGTGAGAGCTGAATCAGGGCAGATTGTCGAATTAATCATTTTCTTCTTTTACATTTATAGGGTGTATTTTGAGCCTTCGTTGACTTCAGCTGGATTTATATCGTGCCTTTTGTCACTAACTTCCAAGTTCCAGGAAAATGGAGGCTTCTCTAGCTCAGAAGCGCGGTGTGGTTAAGCGTATAATATATTAGGCAATAATTGGCCGTCTCTTACAGATATTTTTGAGAATTACCATGACGTAATAAAGACCCTAAATTTGAGGACATTTCCAGAAGAAAGTAAAGCTGGGGTCAAGTTTCCTCCTTATGCAGTGAAGCATGTAGCTACTGCTAAGCCTGAAGAGGCGCCGCTATTAGCAAACATTGCAGTGGCTTCAGCGGAACATAGAGCCTGTAAGTTCTGTACTAGTCATTCTCACAGCATGGTAAATTGTACGGTGTACCCTAACTACGAGAGTAGGGTGGAGCGTTGCAGAGAACTTAAGATGTGCGAGAGGTGTACTAGTCTCAAGCACGATGCAAACTCTTGCTCAGCCAAATTGGACTACGCGTGTAGGCACTGCAAACGTAAGACTCATATTGCCACCCTGTGTGAGAATTATAAACCTCGTAACGTATCTTCTAACTTTTGTTTTAATTCCGCAGCTGAAGTGGCGTCTGCTTACCTGTTACCCACCGTTACGTTGCCCATTAGTCGGGGGAACTGTGTTACTGCGGCTAGAATGCTGATCGACACCGGGTCTCAACGATCGTACATCGCTTCCAGTGTGGTGGATAAGCTCGGCATTTCTGTGGGGCTGAAACATACCAGGTATGCGGTGGGTGAACTCCTTCTTGCAGAAAGGCTTCAGAGACTTCGCTGAGGTGAGCCTGTCATTGGGTTTGTTGAACGGGTCCAAGCCGCTGCAGGTACCGATATTGGTAGATTCAGCTCTTGATATGAAGTTTGAAGTGCATTCCTTGGCTAAAGCGGTGACCAATATTAAGTGTTATGGCACGTTGGCAGATAGCTCCTTTGCGGAGCCGCTGGTTTCAGGGGAGATAAAGCTTGACGGAATCATAGGTGTGGATATCATTCAGTGTCTAAACGACTTCAAAATTGTGTCCTGTATGAAGGGAGCGGCCTTTTTGTGGTCAAATAAATTGATTCCCTTTGGGAACATTGAACATTTCTTGTCCCGTGGTCAGGCCGTGCAGATGCACGACGAGTTACGAAACCGCAAGCTAAATTGCGAGGGGGCTGTTAATTTCGTGCTTGAGCCGAAACAATGTCACCCAGATCCAATGAACGCCGCTTTGGCAAATAGCAGTGTTGAAGGGAATATTGAGAAGTTGTATGGCTTAGAAACTATTGGTGTTAATGAAGAGCAATCAAACATGTTGGATGAGAAGGTTTTAAGTGAATTCGATTCTGGCATCGAACTGAAGGACGGGCAGTACCACGTGAAGCTCCTCTGGAAGGAAAATATCAGTAGCGTCGGTAGCAATTTTTCAGTGGCGAGAGCCGTGCTTAACAGAGTGGTGGAAAGATTAACTGAACGAGGATTGTATGATGCCTATGATGGGATTTTAAATCAGCAGCTGCAGGAGGGCATTATTGAGGAGATACCGTTATACTCCAGTGAACGCAGAATTTATCTTCCTCATCGTGAAGTAGTGAAAGAAGAGCCTACTTGTACCACGAAAGTTAGACCCGTGTTAAATTGTAGTGTAAGGACCGGAAAGCTCCATCATTAAATGAAGCCGCTGATGCGGGTGTCGACCTAACGAACAATTTGTTTCATTTATTGATTGCTCTTAGGCAGGACGACCACTTGGTGCTGGCTGACATTCAAAAGGCTTTCTTGCAGGTGAAGCTAACTCGTGACGACGACAGAAATAAATTTTGTATCATGTGGATGCGCGAGGGAGAATTGCGTGTTTTCAGGTACACTACGTTGGTGTTTGGACTTGTTGCTAGCTTGTTTGTGTTGTCTCGCGTCATTCAAAAACACGTTGAAAACTACCCGCAGGATCTGTGTAGGGAAATTTTGCTGAAGCGCATGTACGTTGATAATTTATATATCACAGGTTCTGATGCAGAGAAGTTGGAAAGCCTGTACAGGAATGCATATTCCCGTATGGCTGATGCTGGTTTCAACTTGCGGTCGTGGACATCTAACAACGAAAAGCTAAATGAAGTTTTTTCTGCCGATGGAGTGAGTGTGAACCATGCTGAACCGTACGAGAAAGTTCTGGGCTATCGCTATGACAAAATGTCAGACGAGTTTAGTGTGGACTTCGCATGTAAACGTGACAACCAACCGGTAACGAAAAGAAGGGTGCTGGCTAAGTTAGCGCAGTGCTTTGACCCTCTTGGGTTGGTTGCACCAGTCACGATTAGAGGAAAGGGTTTGTTAAGAGAGGTGTGGAAATTGAATCTAGAGTGGGACGATGTGCTGCCGCATGAACTGTTGAGAGTTTGGGAAAAGTTGCGCGAGGATTTGGACCAGCTGAGCAATCTTGGGTTCGAGAGGAAAACCTTTTATTCTAATGATGAAGTTGACCTTATTTTTTTTACAGATGCTTCTAAGTCAAACTATGGATTTTGTTGTTATATTTCCTCTAAGAAATTGAAACCTTCGCTCTTGTTTTGTAAAAATAAGATAGCCCCGTTAAAAAGTAAAACTTTGCCCACCTTAGAGCTATTGGCAATATTTTTGGCGCTTAAGTGTGCCGATAACATTATTGCTGCATTAGAAACAGTTAAAGTAAAAAATTTGATAATTGCCAGCGATGCGCAAGTTGCGCTTTCGTGGGTGTTGAATGGAGAGGTGAAAACGCGCAATGTATTCGCCAGTAATAGGTTGAAAGACATTAACATGCTTTGTGCAGCATTAACTAATAAAACTAAAATTCCCTGTTCTTTCAGATATGTACCGTCTGAGTCCAACCCCGCGGATATGATTACCCGGGGCTTAACCATGAAAGAATTTCTAAACAAACTAGAGTTTTGGCGCTATGGCCCTAAATTTTTGAGCTCAATTGACAGCTGGCCATCGGATGCGTTGAAATGCGTATCATTGTCCAACCAAAAATTATTGTTATGTGCATCCCAAGTAGAGCCTGCTCCTGTCTTAGAGGCAGTATTTCCTGCTGACAAGTATTCTAGTTTGAGTAAGCTTCTTGGCGTTACTGCCACTTTAGTTAAAGTAAATAACTGGCTGAAGAGTGTCAATCGCTCGCGGCTAGATTGCCTTAACAATGCACGAATTTATTGGTTGAAAAATAAGCAAAAGGTAAGCTTTTTTGAAGAGTACAAATTTCTTTCCCGGCCGCAGGACGCCGTTGCAAAGGACGTGCCGTCATTGGTGCTAAACTTGAACTTGTTTATCGATGGTGACGGTTTGATTCGATCCCGTGGTAGACTAAATAAATGTAACTATATTAGCTACGGTGTGGCTGATCCCATTCTTTTGTCCCGCAGCGCATTTCTTACTAAATTAATAATAAAAGACTGTCACCTAAAATGCTCCCATCTAGGTGTTGGGTCCACTTTGAATACCCTGCGCAATTGTGGCTGTTGGCTACCTAAAGCCCGGCCTATAATTCGTGCTGCATTGCAAGAGTGTGTAGTTTGTCAAAAAATTAATGCAGGGCCTTACAAATACCCTAAGGTAACTGATCTACCCGGGGATCGGGTAAATTTTGTGCGGCCTTTCACTCACGTGGTAGTGGACTTCACTAGTCACTACAATGTAAAATGAGGAGATCAAACTGTTAAAATGTACATCTTGATCTTTACTTGCATGGCAGTTCGGGCTGTGCATCTAGAATTAATTCCGGACATGCCCACTGCGTCGTTTCTAGCGGCATTCGTTAGGTTTACCAACAGATTTGGTATTCCGCAGGCAGTGTACAGCGACAATGCTCTTTCATTTTTGCAGGCTGCGGTATACCTTAGCAAGTCGCTTGCTGACGACTATGTTTCTGAGTACCTGTCACGTAATAACATAAAGCATGTCCGCATTCCCTTGTATTCCGCTTGGGTTGGCGCTTGCTGGGAGCGGATGTTGGGGGTCGTTAAACGATGTAGAAAATATAATCCTTCCGATCAGGAAAGAAAATAAATGTCAAATGGATTAATTATATTCAGCAGATTTGTTGACAACAAATGCAGCAAGTTCAAAGTTTAAAGTGAGTTAGGGCGGAGCCGTCCTCCAGTTGGCTTGATCGTTGCGTGTCTTGGGAATGACGCTTGGTACGTTCAGGTCCCGTCGGCCGTAAAGAGATGCGGTCGAGGAACAGGACGCGCCCGCACAGAGTCTGAGAAGGAATTGGGAAGATTAGCGAACAAATAAGAGTAATTTCAGTTAGCCGTAGCAAGTTCCAATTCCTTTCGTAGAAAGAAGTTATAGGTTATAGAGGTTATAGGTTATAGGGTTTATAGGTTATACGTTTAAAGTTATAAGTCGTATGTTATAAATTATACGTTATACATTGAAGGTTTTACGTTGTAGGTTATAAGTCGTACGTTATATTGAATGGGTGACACATCAACAATTCTCAGCTCACTAAAATGGTTATTCCCAGTCTATGAACCACAGTCCACACACCTCCATATAGTTAGTGAGCCTCTGAAGTGCAGCGGCGGAAGCTAGAAGAGTAGACGGAGAGCGTGACAGCCGTGCTGACGTCTCAGCCCATCATGATGAGCCGGTAGCTGGTAGGGCGGAGAATCACGCACATCTCTCGAGCGTCGTGGAGAGCCTGGCTGAGGTTTACGGAACAGCAGTGCTTATTCTCTGAGAGGCAAGATAGAAGTTAGTTCCCGAACCGGTAGTGGTGATCTGCTGAAGATCGTCTTGGCTGGGCTACGTAAGCTTTGCTCACAATGAGGGTGCATTCAGGTGGTTGCATTCAGGTCAAGTAATGACAATTGCGTACTATGGTGTAGACAGAGAAGGCCAATTTTGAGTGAGCTGGGAATACTATAATACAGATGTGAAATCGAGCGAATAATTCTAGAATTATCGTAACACTTAATGGCAACGTAAATTCCTATGTACAAAGGAAGGGAATCCAAAATAAAGCAACTGCAGGAAATCCTGCAGATTTCTGCATATTCCCCGCCAGGGATTCGGCTTCACATTGGATGAAGACGAATGTTAGTAAAGGTTATTAGGAACATATTTACAGAAATTACAATGCATCGTCCGCCACCCATGAGCGTAATTTACGCTGAGCAGCTATTGCTGCCTTTCGCGGAGCACGACGCTCTGGAGGTACGACAGGTTCCGGGCTTGGTTTGTCCACTGGAGCCGTTTGGGTTCGCTGCGCATCGTCTCCTGGTAAGAGAAGAATGAGCGAAGAAGCGTGCCGATAAACTTCATCCCCGGTTGTCTTACGAACGACGGCAGCAGTAACCTCGTCCAGGGAATTCGTCTCCGTGCTGAGTACTACTCCTAAAGGGTAAGACGATTGTTTCACAAATTTATCCACTAGCAAGACCGTATCACCAGGCTTTATGATAGTATGCTTCACTTTCCTAAATCTATCTTTTTTGTTTGTAGCCTGATAGATTAGAGTAGCCATGAACTCCGAATGGTAAAGATCCTTAAGCTTATCATGACTTTTGAGCAATAGTTCGTGGTATCTCTCAATTTCACTATTTGAACTAGGCGTGAAGTCGGCATCGTCTACAGATGTAGACTGCAAATTTGGTATTATGTTCACTGATGGCAGTTCATAACCGTGAATGAGCATCTCCGGAGTAATAGGAGAAATTGACCCGACCTCGTTGGCACGCAAGGACTCTTTGAACGTAATCGGTCTCCTGTTTATTAGATGCACAGCTTTAACAACTAGTAACTGAAAGTCGAAGTAAGTTAAAGTTTTCCTACCTATCGATTTATAGATCAATCTCTTTGCTGCTTTTACACAGCTTTCAATCAAGGAACCCAAGGAGCTATTTCCTTTGCAATACTGGGACAAAGAAATCTCAGAAACGCCGTGCTTTTCTAAGTAGCTCCTAGTTTCGTGGTCATCTAAAAATGACCTCATAGTGTTAAAGCCTGCCGAAATTCGGCTTCCTAGGTCGGCTACGCAGTGCTTAAACATGCCGTAGTCGTACACATGCCATTGTACAGCTTTAAGAAAGTCTTTGGTATCCGCGGAAATGCAGAGCTTCATATTTATGGCTCTGCTCCATAAGCAAGTGAGTATTAAAATCCAAACTTTTTGCTTTACACCATTAATGCTCACTGTCCAGGGACCCATATAGTCCAAAAATACAGAGGAAAACGGTTTGGCAGGAGGAGAGATTCTGAAGTCACGGTAGGAATTTTGATTCAGTTTGACTGGCCTTTCATTCACTCTACGGCAGAGTACACATTGTTTCAGAACTTTACGTACCTGAGAGAACGGGTGAATGAAAAAGTAGTTTTTTCTGAGCTCGTCCAGAACTGAGTAAACGCCCGCATGACCGGTTTGAACGTGAGCGTTCTCTATCACGCGTTTGGTTATCAGTTCGTTTTTTGGCAAGAGGACAGGGTAAGAAGTAGGATCCTGCTTCGGGAATTTTGATTTCACCCTCAACAGGCCATCCTGAGAGACAAATACGTTCAAACGTGTGACAAGTGGAGGTACTGAATTCTGGGGAGGCTTAGAAGCATTTAGATAGTCAAAAATATCGGCAAAGTGGAGATGCTGCTCTGTTTTCAGAACGCGATTAAGAGCCAGTGCATAGAAATTTGGAGATTTTACGGGATCAGCCCGGCTGGAGCTTACTACTTTCAATCGCAGTTTGTGAATGAATTTCAATACATTAGCCAGTACATTTACTAGCTTTACCAGAGTAGAATATTTATCAAGAGGAATAATGTGAGAATTAACATTAACTGCTGCGGTCGTGCACGCGACTACTCCAGTATCCCTTACCTCATTGCATGTGTCGCTTTTGCAGGTTACCAGTCCTTCAACGGAGTTATGGAGGGCCGCTTGGAGCCTGCTGTCAGCGTGAGGCACCACGAGGGAGAAGTCTGGGTCCACTGGCGAAGGATCATGGATAAAGGTAGGACCTGGGAAGTAACTTGAGTTAGTCAATTGTTTGGCACTAGCGCAGCGGCTGACGAAGTCCGCAGGGTTTTCCCTGCCAGCAGTGAAAAGGAAATTCACCGCCTTTCTGCTGCACAGAGCCTCTATGTCTTGCAGCTTGTTCATGGTGAACACACTTCGTTTCTGCATTTTATCGAAGTCGTTAGAGAAGGAATTTATCCAGTGAAGAGCCACCATGCTATCGCTATAGAGCTGCAAGGAAGTTATGTTCAACGGAGCTACGCTCTTATCCCCGCAAAAGCTGTCGTACCAGCTCATTAGTGCCGAAACACCCAAATGAATAGCAGACAATTCAAGGACAGGGATAGTTTTGGTTTGCATGCTCTTGTTTAAGACTTTAGACTTGCTCGAAAGTAATGACACTTTGCCTTGATTATATTCTTTTATGTAAATTACGTAGCCATACAGGCTTTTAGAAGCGTCGGTAAATGCAATCAACGAGAAATCTCCGGTTCGATTTCCGAACGACCTGGACACTGCCGGATATTTTGCAAAGCTTACCTGGTTTGCAATGAGCACCCACTCGCGCAGCGAAGCTTTGGAGAGCTTTGAGTCCCACGTCAAGGTAGGGTCAGTTTGAAGCTTGTGCAGGAAAATCCGGGCTCTGGTAAGGACAGGGCAGTAAATGTTAAAAACATCGTAAATTTCGTTAATACTAGCAAGGATCTTGCATTTTGTGTCTGCTTTCGGATCAAGGTTTAGCGAGCTCGGCTCGAGAGTGTCCTGAGTTTGATTCCAAATCATTCCCAAAAGTTTTACCTTCTCGGGAGTTTGAGTAGAGTACTCTTTATCTATTTTATTCTGCAAGGATTGGACATTAGTCTGAAATTTCTGCAAAGGAAACTTGTACTGACCAAATTGATTTGGCAGGAATTCGTAGCAGTCCTCAATTTTACCAAGGTCATCACTCGAGTAGGCGCCATTATCCATGTACATCATTGAGTACACAGTTTTCCGAATCTCGGACAGATTAAGGTCGTTTTTTGGGTCGTCTAAGATCAAAACCTTATAAAGGGCTAACATCAGTAAGGTTGGGCTTGGCCTGAGTCCAAACACGAGTCTTAAACTTTTGTAAGCAATGACAGTTAGATCATTCTTGCTAACATTCCTGTACCACAAAAAACAGAGCCTATTTTGATCCACTTCCCTCAATTTTATATTCAAAAAGGCCTGCTTAATATCGAAAGTCAGTAGGAACTGGTCAAATCTATGCAAAGCAAGAGCCAAATCTGGCTTATGATTTAGGCACGGTCCTGCTAGAGTAGCCTGGTTATGACTTACAGAGTTCGAGGTTTTTTCAGCGAGGTTGGACAGAAATACGACCCGACACTTAGTGGTTTCACTATCCATACGAAAAACTCCCATATGCGGCAGAAAACTACACTCTGGATGGTCTGTCATATGAGCTTCCAAGTTGTGAATTCGTGCAATAATTCCATCCTGTTCTTGTTCTTTGAAAACAGAGTCGTAAAGTTTGAGACGTTCAGAATCTGATGAAAGCTTTTATAGTTACTCCGCAAGATTTGATGGGACAAAGCATAGTTTCTTGCTAATTTATGCGCAATTTTGTGGTTCCACATCAAGGGCATCACAAGCCTACCTTCGTTGTCCCTATCAGTATTTTTCAACACGTCACTTACCAGTTTATTGTTCACCTCTGTTTGTTCAGAATCTTCAAGACGGTCCAACCCCAAAAGGCTACCACATCGATCATCCAGAACTTCTGAAGACTCCTGGTCAAGGCAGGGATGGAAGTCCGGTGAAACCGAGCTGCCGCACGTTGTTTGTGTGAGAGTTCTGCCCGAAGAAACTTCCGCTGCGGCACAGAAATTTGTCGCTGCACAGGAAACTGAAGGCGCTCCCAGGCTGCTCGAAGGTGAGTATACTGACGGTAAAAATTGAATGTTCTGCTTCAAATCGCGAACGTTGCCAGTAAGAAACACTCCCACAGTCGAATTAATGAAACAAGACTGCCTGTATTTTTTGCCGAAGTTTACATAGCTCATGTTAAATAGATAGTCAGATTCTGTACCTAGTATTAACGAGATTTCAGTAGGACTCTCAGAGTTGTAATTTGCCAGAGATTCGTCAGCAAGCTCGTAACCTTTAGATTTGAAGGCATTTGTTATTTCACTGCACCCCGAGCTAGGCAAGGAAATTCGTATACGAGGAACACAGATCGCATCGATGCTATATTTGTTAATTCCCACAACTAGAGGAACTTTGACCACTTTAGTTGTGAAATCTGTGCAGGAATTAAAACCTTGAATTTTTACTCTTTCATTGTCCTTCACGATCGGGAGATCCAGTTCTTCCGCTTAGAGAACCAACAATAAAGTTTTTTTGACTACCACCATCTTTCAATATTCTCTCCTTTGTAGAGTTGAGATTCGCCGTGAAAGTTGGCAACAAGTTCGTATCATCGACGATGTCGCTGAAAGTACTTTCTGTAAGGGTCAAGGCATTAACAATTGGTCTCGATGACTCTGTTCGCGGCCGAACACCTGCGTTAACAGGTCCCGACTTTCGACACAAGTAAGTCATGTGCTCCCCACTGCAATTGCGGCACAGGGAAGAAAACTGAAATTTACAATTAGCCGCCGTGTGATTTTTGAAAGAGCACTTCGTACAAGCGTTAATAGCTCTAAGCTTGTCACATTTTTTAGCCGATGTGTCATACTTAGGGCAATCTCTCATTTGATGTTGCGAATCTTTACCATCACTTAGGCAAAGCACACAAATCTGCTTTTTTGTTTTTGACGGCCCTGAGCTGGTGGTAACCGGCAAGAGTTTAGTTTCTTTCTGCTCCTTTCTCGAGGAAAGGTTAGAAGGGACAGCTTGGCGCAAATAGCGTTCTGTTGCCTCAAACAAATTTGATTCAATTTGAGACAAAGACGGCCTGTTTGTGTTGGTGATTTGAATTAGGCAATTTTGAAATTTCTCGTTCAGTGCGTTCCAGAAAAAATAGGCAAGTACAGTATCGACATCAATTTCAAGTTTTTTGAAAGAGGCTATTACCGTTTTTAGCTCTCCGATGTACTGATACGGGTCCTGCTCAAGCCTAATCTTAGCTAGTTTTTCGATAGAATTGTACTTCTGCACAGTCGTTGACGCAAACGCTTTGTACAGGAGTTCCTTCGCAGTCTCGTAAGTTTGCTCAGATACATCGAGAGAATCTAACAAGGTTTTAGGAGATCCAGACACTCTACTATGCAGATAGACAAATTTCTCGTAGGATGTTAAGTTATGTTTATCGAATACTGCTTCGAAGTTGAAGAAAAACTTCTCCAGACACTCTGTCTTTGCATTGCTAAAACTCGGTAGTGGGATGTCTGGCAACCTAAGCTTTTGCTCGGCGCGAACAGTACCTGAGAAGGGTGAGCCCGTGGGGTGTGTAGCCGCATCTGAAGGCACGGTGGGAGGCTGGGCCTGCAACAGGGCCAGGCAGTCGTACAACTGCTCTTCATACGCTTCTTGCTCTTCTGCGGCGTTCTCTAGCACATCGTCTGCGGCTTCGCTGCGGATTAAAAGCTCAAAAATTGCCTTATCCAAATTCCCCAGCTCAACCTGCAAAGATGCAACCTTGGAAAGATTTAGTTTTTTCTGCTGCTCTGAAAACTCAGAAATACTAGCTTTAATAGTATTGTGCACACGTGTTACCTTTTGCCTCAAATATTTTCGAGTTTTAGTCATGGTGGTGAGGTCGGGCCCATGGTCAGCTACTGATGTAGCACCCTTGGGCTTAACACTTGCCATGACCTTGAAGAGATAAGGATTAGTCACGAATTAAAATATTAGTTGAAAGTACACGACAAATTTCTTAGATACATCAACTGCCACGCCTTCCTCCGTCCCTCGACGTCACTTCCGCGAAGCCACTTGTGTGTCCCCATACTGGCCACCATGTAGAAAATATAATCCTTTCGATCAGGAAAGAAAATAAATGACAAATGGATTAATTATATTCAGCAGATTTGTTGACAACAAATGCAGCAAGTTCAAAGTTTAAAGTGAGTTAGGGCGGAGCCGTCCTCCAGTTGGCTTGATCGTTGCGTGTCTTGGGAATGACGCTTGGTACGTTCAGGTCCCGTCGGCCGTAAGGAGATGCGGTCGAGGAACAGGACGCGCCCGCACAGAGTCTGAGAAGGAATTGGGAAGATTAGCGAACAAATAAGAGTAATTTCAGTTAGCCGTAGCAAGTTCCAATTCCTTTCGTAGAAAGAAGTTATAGGTTATAGAGGTTATAGGTTATAGAGTTTATAGGTTATACGTTTAAAGTTATAAGTCGTATGTTATAAATTATACGTTATACATTGAAGGTTTTACGTTGTAGGTTATAAGTCGTACGATATATTGAATGGGTGACACATCAACAATTCTCAGCTCACTAAAATGGTTATTCCCAGTCTATGAACCATAGTCCACACACCTCCATATAGTTAGTGAGCCTCTGAAGTGCAGCGCGCGGAAGCTAGAAGAGTAGACGGAGAGCGTGACAGCCGTGCTGACGTCTCAGCCCATCATGATGAGCCGGTAGCTGGTAGGGCGGAGAATCACGCACATCTCTCGAGCGTCGCGGAGAGCCTGGCTGAGGTTTACGGAACAGCAGTGCTTATTCTCTGAGAGGCAAGATAGAAGTTAGTTCCCGAACCGGTAGTGGTGATCTGCTGAAGATCGTCTTGGCTGGGCTACGTAAGCTTTGCTCACAATGAGGGTGCATTCAGGTGGTTGCATTCAGGTCAAGTAATGACAATTGCGTACTATGGTGTAGACAGAGAAGGCCAATTTTGAGTGAGCTGGGAATACTATAATACAGATGTGAAATCGAGCGAATAATTCTAGAATTATCGTAACACTTAATGGCAACGTAAATTCCTATGTACAAAGGAAGGGAATCCAAAATAAAGCAACTGCAGGAAATCCTGCAGATTTCTGCATAAACGATGCCTTTACAAAGTTGTGGGTAAAGCCAAAATGGAATATTTCAACTTTTTAACTTTAATTTCTGATGTGCAAGAGGCTGTTAATTCTAGGCCCCTGACTTACCGAGATACTTCGGATGTGGCATGCGAAGTAATTACCCCGAATTCCTTTATAAAATTAGCGCCTGCAGGAAATTTAATGTATCAAACTACTGTTGGAGAAGAAATGCTTCGGCCTTCCCGGACGATTCTCCTGAAAACCTTTGATGTACGTAACGAAATGATTGAGAAATTTAAAGACCTATTTTTTGCAGATTACCTACTTTCCCTGAGAGAGCGAAGCGCAGATTGCTTCCAGCCAGCGTGGAAGGACCGCATCAGAATCGGTGATGTCGTGCTCATATTTTCGCCGGTGAAGCCGCGAGCACTCTGGGCCTTAGGTAAAGTAATTAAATTGTATTCGGGTGCAGATGGCTGCACTCGTTCTGCTCAAATACTTCGAGCAGATCGTACAGTAGGAGATTATGCCGTCTCCTTGCTATATCCTTTAGAGTTGCATACTAGTTATGTCCGAACGCATCAATCCCACGTAAATGGTCAAATTGCTAATGAAAATACATCTACAGGTTCATCAGGTCCAGTACGGCCTTACCGGGCGGCCGCTGCTGTTTGTAGGCAGCGATTGAAAGCCTAAAATACACATTAATGTGCATTTTTTCTTAGTCCCCGGAGGTATGGAGAATTCTGACATTCCCCATTGCCCTGAGAGATACTTAGCAGTTAAAACTTTAGTACCTTTGCAGCTTGGCTCGGGCCAGGTGAGGTGGGAGCTGCTTTACGGCGAGTCAGTACAGCTTCATTTCATTCCTATTGATACTTTGGGTTGATCCCTTTTGTTGCAGTGGTACCCGTTTGGTATCTCTTGCTTTTTTGTTCCTTTATTTAAGTTGCGACTTCCTAGCTATGGTGGTGACCTTTAGTCGCGATCTCAGCGGTTATCAATCCCGAGAGTAAAGGCGTTCCGCAGTCGTGGGTGCCGACGCTCGGTGTTCAGCCGTGGCAAGTCCTCAAGCGCGAGTCACGGTGGATCGCTTCTTCACCTATTCTCTCTATTTCCTAAAGCCATCTTTGCTTCTATTTCTTATGAATTAATCACCTTTGTCATATTGCTCTGATAGCTAACCTTGCCATTGTTAATTGTATGACTGTGAGTGTGAGTAATCTTGTTAAGCTACCTTAAATTTCTTGAATTATTAAATCCTTAAACCTTAATATCTTCGATATCTTAATACTATGATATCTTAAATTCTTATAACCTAAATCTATTTCGAGCTTGCTTGGAATGGGCCCTTAACCTTTTTCCTTACACTTGATTATCCTACCTGGAGCCTAACTGAAAGACGGCTTACCAGCTGTCTAACTCTCCGGGTAGTACTATGGACTCTTAAACCTAATTCTATTTCCTAAACTTGCTCTTTGCTTGCACCTTTTTCTTCACGTTTACCATCTTTCTAACTCTACGAGTGGCTTCCACACTGAGGCATAATTAAACTCAGGTTAGCATATGAAATAGTCCTGCTATAATGTTCCAGTTTGCTGCAAAATCATTATGAATAACTTCTTACTCCATTGAGTTCTTCATTGCTTTAATTCATTTGTTTCATTTTCTAGTATCTGCATCTTCGGGCTCCAAAAGCCCAGCTTGAGGCTGCTCCACCGGGAACGATGCGGGACAGCTGGTTTTAATTCTGCGCTGCGATCTCAGAGGAGGCTGTCATTTCGGTTGTGCGGTGCTGGCTACCCTGGCTGTTGATCGGCCTACTGAGCTGCGTTAAACTACAGGGGATTCTCGGGGCCGTGCGGCTTGAATTTTGCCTGCTGGGCGAACGGCCAGTCCTCTGGAGGGCCACGCCGCAAGCTGATTAGGATCGCCGCTGAAGAATGCATGGTTTCGCGCCTTCGTAGTGGAAACAGTGCTGCTGCGTTTTAGCCACCATGCAAGGAGTCGCCATTTTTGTTAATTTATAGGGATCGCCTTTCTTTCATTTATCTAGGTTAACCCTAGATCCTTCGTTCCTGAATTTTGTTGTTGCTAATTAGAGTTAATGTAGTTTTGTAATCTTATACGCTGAGCATCATTAGTCAAGATTTGACCTAGTTGATTAATTCTTGTTCCTGGCTCGTGAACCTACGATCCTGATGTTCGGCCGGCCTTTTTGAATGGTTCGTATCATCTATATTTACTGCTACTTGCAGCGTTGAAAAAACTTTTTGCTGTCGTTACCCGTTTACCATTGAACCTATTTGTGTGGATTCTCCACATTTAATTACATTCTAGTTTGAGTCAATGGTGTTCGTGCTCATTACAATAATTAGGGCCTCTTCAAAGTCTTTCGAATTCGTAATGTCACCGGCTCAATGGGTGCACACTACGAGCCGCTTCCTCGAAACACATCACTTCACTGCTTATGACACAAAACTCATCACTTGACCAGTGCGCTTTTCTTATCTATAAATCTTGACACTCGGAACATTAAAATTTCACTTAAACTTAAACAATTTAGAAAGTGTATAGTAGAACTCACCCGACGATCGTATAGAAGGATCTGGTATTCACACACGGCGGTTAGCGTAACAAAGGGCCTCAGCATTACTGTCACAACATTTAACTCGTCCGACAAATGCCCATCTGAATTTGTGCGAATTTGTGTTGAAGTATCTTGAAGGTACAATTTCATATAGTTTGAAATTTTTAAAATCCGAGATCCCCGTGCAAATTACTAGTTTCTCTGACTCTGACCGGGGTGGCTCCTGTGACCGTAAGAGCATATCAGGATATGTGTTTAAATCATCTAGCAATAGTTCACTGATATCTTGGAAGTCTAAGAAACAAAATATTGTTGCTCTTTCAAGCTGCGAAGCAGAGTATATTGCCCTGACTTATGGTGTGCAGCAAGGAATTTTCCTCAACTATGTGATATGGATGGATATGATGAACCTGTTGAAATTTTTGTTGATAATATAGGTGCTTTTGACCTACCCAAAAACCCTGTTCATCATCAACGCTCGAAACACATAGACATAAGATTTCATTTCATTCGAGCAATTATTCAAGACAATAAAGCAGTTTTGAGCTTTGCCCAATCAGAGGAAAACATGGCTGACATGTTCACCGTTGGAACAAGTGAAGAATTACCCGCATAGAATAATAATCAATTTATTAAGAAGTATTCTTCGGCTAAACGGCGCGTCGCAGTTCTCGAAGTCAACGGGAACGAAAAACGAGAACAAACAACTTGCGAGCGCAAACGAACCAATACAACTGTAAAAGATAATTATCACTAGATTAAAGATCTTCTAAAGAACTACTCTCAGAGAAATCTTGACACACCTGGATGTGTCACCATGACACACTTAGGTTTGTCACCATGACAATCCTTCAAGTTGGTCGAGAACGTAGATTATCTTCCACCGATAGAACGTTGCCAAGGTTACCGTTGCTGAGTGTTTCCTCTCTAATCTATGCCAATTAATCTTTTTTAACGGCCACATTGAGTTCAAATGTGGTAATTATTGAATTTCTGCTTATTTTATGAAAGTTTTACTCCTTCCAACTTAGAATTGTGTAAATGGAAAAATTGTAAACCCCTGAGGAGAAAACAGCTGTTGTATCTATGAGAATTAAGGCTCCCGGGGGGATATGTGAGGTCCCGAGCAAAAGGTTAGATAGGCCTTCTTTCAGTTGAAATAAGGTAGTTGTTATTTGGTTACGGGTCAATTTTTTCGGTTACTACTAAGCGGTTTTTCAGTACCCACAACTTTCCTCTTCACTCGTTATATATCTGGTTTAATGAATTTCTTTCTCAACTTCCCATTTCCATATGACTCTTGTATAGATTTGGCATCCCTTCAAGTCCAAACTCATTAAGGGGGTCCTCCGAGGCCCCTTTCCTCTCCGATGATCATTTTTCATGTTTTTGTTGGAAAAGGACCATCAGGTCCTTAGGCGTAAGGAGACCAAAATCTTAAATTTTCGACCCGATTTCGACCCCACATAAAAAGAAAACCAAAGAAGAAATAAAAAATTTGCGAATGTACTTTTGTTAGTTATGTTCCAAGGATTCCAAAACTGTCTGTGTTTTTGTTCTAGCATAAAAAATCAATGAGTTCTATTTTTTTAAAATATCAACACCAATGGACTAAAAACCAACATGTCAATTTTTTTCAAAAACTAAGGCCTGAATCAAAAAAATGTATAGATAAAATTGTGTTTTTTTTCAAAAGTTACATATAATAGTTAAATTTCATAAGAATCCGACTGAAAACAAAAATTTCATAATTTTTATGGAATAAGAAAATATTTTTTTAATTTTTTTTTTTGTAAATTACAATTCACAGTGTGAATATGATGTTATGCATGGAGATTATCGAAAAAAATGAAAACAGCATTCAATTACATAAATTTTCCATTATATTACACTTCAACAAAAAATTTTGTTTTTGGCCTGTACTGTAAAGTCACTTATTTTCAAAATTCAAAAGAATAGAAGTCATTGAGTTTTTATGCTAGGAAAAAAGCATAACGGTTTTAGAATCCTTGGAACATTTCCAACAAAGTTTTATTGCCACTTTTTCCATTTTCACATTTAAATTTTTTTTATAATAGTTCAAATCCAAAAATTTCGGTATATTCGATATATTGGTAAAATATCGCACATATGAAAAATGAAAACAAAAATGCAAAATCCCTGAATATGTCTTTGTTAGAAATGTTCCAAGGATTCCAAAACTGTCTTTGAATTTGTTTTAGCATAAAAACTCAATGACTTCTGTATGAAGTCAGATTCATCCCCTATCTCACATTTGCCGAGCGAACAGAATAGCATGCACGGGAAGACAGCATCTCTGAATTTACACGGGTGGATGGGGAAGAGAGCGTGGGATCAGTCGTTGAATTAGCTATGGCTACAGAGAAAGCGGGGCCCCCACGAGAGCTTACCCCTGCATCCCTTCTCCCCAAAAACCTACCCCCCCTTTTGCCCAACCGCACCCCCTTTTCGGGAGGGAGGCGCGAGTCCAGAACGGAGCGGGCACAGAGGAGGAAAGGCAATCAGTGGCCGGTCGTTTGAGTGAGCGGTCAAGGGCTCCAGACGGGAGGGATCAAAGATTAGTAAAGTAAAGTTAAATAAAAACGTCGATCGGTGCTCTGATAGTTGAGGCTTCCTTTATTTCAGTTTCATAACTTGAGATCGGCGGTTCAAATAGTTGTGCTTTCATTACTTGTGGGTGGTGTTGAGCGTAGGCTAAACGTTCATTTTGGATCGGGTTTCCTTGGATCGTTTGTCGGCTGTTTCAGATACAGTCAGTTGAGATCATTATCGGGTTAGTATTCGACTGTATGATACACAGTCGGTGGTATGTATTCGGTGTCGTGAAGCAGGGGCGATCGCCTTTACTATTTACTGAGTACGTGCTCACGCTAGCGTGATTGTTCGAACGGTGGTTGTAGAGTCTTCGCAGAATAATTACAGGGAAGCCGAGTATCGATATAACGTGTATCAACGTAGAACCTCGGGAGTGTTTTTATCGGCCAGTTCCTTTCCCAAATAAATGTTTAAAGCTTCGGCCTCGTACATTTTCCTCTCTCGTCTCTTTTAAACTCGCCATTAGAAACGCGTGCCCCTGAAACTCGGCCGCTACCTGAAGATGATAGTCACATTTGTTCTCAAGGCTTAATTAAATTCAGATCTTAATAAATTCGAGGCTTTATGCCTCTGGTGGCAGCACTTCCGCGCTACCCTCTTAACTCTTAACGTAACGCCGTGCCGAGCGAGTTTACCAGAAAAGAAACAGAAATGATGAATTAAAGACACGAGATTTTGGAGCGGAAGAAAAAACTGACTCTTTACGCTGGTGGCAGCGGTGGGATCTGACAATTAAAAAGAGCGAGAGAGAGAGAGAATAATAGAGATAGTAGGTGGTGAGAGACTGAAAAAAAAGAGAAGAAAAGAAGAAGGAACCAGTCTAGAAGCAGCGAGCAGCAACACCTCCGAAGGACCAAAGGAAAACTGTAAGTAGACACCATTTTATTTCATTTCATTTTATGTGTGTGCTACCTATAACTTAATTGGAAGTGTGGAAAAAACAAATTTTTTTTTTGCTTGTTAGTATTTTGCTTTGCGGCGGTTTCTTTCAATGTGTGTAGCGCGAGCAAGCAGGATACGCTCCCAGGATAACAATAGAGCAGGCAATAAACGACGAGGAGCGATAAGCTCTACAGTGATTACGTAGAACGCAAGCAAGCCAATGAAAGTGAATTCTAGTTGTATGGGAGTGCGGTACACATATGGGTATAGACATCGAAAGTAATTCAGAGTTATAGTTACTTATTTAAATCTTGTTGTCCCTCGGAGAGAAATCATCGATTCTCGTGTTCTGTGTGGTAAATTAGGTGCATATTGGGTGAAATTTTATTTTTGTGAGCAGGATTGCAAATTGAGGGAACGATTACGTGCACTCATTGAAGGAAAATATATATTGTTGTGTAATAGTGAGGGCCAGCTGAGAGTTAGTCAGGCTTTAGTGCTGGAAGGAAATACAGTGATTATTTTAAGGACCACATTTCGGATCACGGACGTCTTATTTCAGCTCTTAACTCTTCTTTCACCTTGTCTTGTTTAATGAACCGCATTAAACTATTCTGACAACTTATCTTAACTTAAACTGTTCTTACAATTGGTGCTTTCCTCCCTTCTCTCTTGGAGACACCTTCAAGTTTAGTAGCGGCTAGAGCGGTTTTAAACCAACCTAACATCTACTCTGTTATTGTAGATAAATCATCAAAATCGTGTGTAGAGACATCCATTTAAATGTCTTGTGTGTTCCCCAGGAAATAAATAATACGTGTCATTCTGCATTTTTGTTTGGTCGCTCTTTGTCTGTGTTTTGAGGGCGAGCGTAGCCTCACAGATGTTGTGCATGCCGAGCGCAGCCAGGAAGCGTCATTGTCTGTGAGATTGGGACCGGACTCAGCCATAAATTTGAAGGAGGAGATCAATGCACTATATACATTTTTATTTTGTCTTTCAAAAGAAATTTTTTTTTCTCTTCTTGTGTGTCTTGGGCTGATCTAGGGACAGTTGAATGAATATGTATGAGTAATATTGCAAATTACAGGGACCGATTAACATAAATGTTTACGCGAATCTGTTCTGGTATATGAGTGAGAACCCGAGCTGGGAGTTACGTAGACTTTTCCTGTTTAAATGAACATATTCGGACATGTTAAGGACCACTTCGGTCAACGCTGCCCTGAGCTGGTTCAACTGTGTCTGGTGTAAGGAGATTCCCTCCTGACTTACGTTTACGGATGCCCTGCGCATAAGAGTCCGCATTTCTGGTATCTTTATTCAGTGGTGCCCTCCTCTTTCCTCTCTTCGATACACCCGAAGAAAATTTTTTTTTGTTCCGATTCTTGGTAAGCAGTACTTATCGTCAAAGTTTAATTGTCCTTGGTTGTGTGTTGTTGACTTGCAACTGCCAACAGATATATTTTAGAAAATATTGTTTATCGTGAAATCCATCGCTGAGTTTTAAGCGGCAAAATGACTAACCAAGAAAAGTCTCACAAGGCAGGAAGTTCCGCTGCAAATAAACAGGACGCAGGAGCCCCTCAGACAGCTGCAAGCGGGCCAGTGCTTGGCAAGCTTCCGAAATTTGACGGAAAAACAAACGTTGTGAAGTTTCTTAATACTGTAAAGAAACGCGCCACTCTAGAAAACTATTCAGAGGACCGAAGTGATGATGTCATCCGCTATCTCTGCACTGACACCGCGGAGAGTTTTCTGGATTCAAACCCCGAGCTCGAAGCATGCGATCTGACGGAGCTGACCGAACGCCTTGAGGAACGTTTCCTCAAAAGCATTTCGCTGACAGATGCACACGCTGAACTGGCTGCGATCAAAATGGACCGAGGCACGATCGAAGATTATGCTGCGCGACTGGAGAACTGTTCGGCTTCCTTGTCGCATGTCATAAAAGAGCTCCAAGACGCGTCATCCCGCGACAAGCTCTTGGCGAATGTGTTTGTCAAAGGTCTCGACCCAACATTGAAGAAGACAATGACAACATTCGAACCAAAAAAGCTCGCAGATTGTGTCAAAATGGCACAGAAGTGCGAACGAATGCTGGAGGACGAGAAACCGCGCAGGCATATTTGCGCGATAGACGAAGTTGAGGCCGCCCCACCCCGGCCACCACCTAGATGCTGGTCGTGCGACCAAGTAGGCCATTTCTCCAGAGGGTGTCGCAACCAAGCGGTGATTCCCAGACGAAATGCATTCGCCCAGAATATACGGCGAAACACCCTTGAGTGTTTCAATTGTGGTCAGGAAGGCCATATAGCTAGACATTGCAGGGCACAGTGGCCGGCAAATAATCAAGCTAGGCAGATCAGACAATTGGACGAGTCACAAGGCTCGAGTCCCGCATCTCATCGGAGGCTCAACGCTGATAACATGACACCGTGGCGATACGCACAAGGCCTGCCGCATAGAAAAAACTAGTAGCTCCTGTCGATACACACGAGGCCAAGCCGATAATAAAAGTAACAGTGAATGATCAGGGCTGCGAAGCATTCCTGGACACCGGATCGGTTTGTTGTCTGATAAGGCCTGACATGGCAGGAAAATTTGTGTCGGCAGGATTAGGTACAGTAAGAATAAAGACTGCCAAACTAAAGTTAAGTACAGTGAGTGGCGCGGAAATAGATGTGCGGGGCAGAATTGCGCTGAACATTAAGATAGGAGGTAACACGTATGTGCACGACGTGATAGTGGCTCAAGTCGGAAATTATCCAGGAGACATACTAATAGGGCTCGATTTACTCCAGCGCATAGGTAAGGTGGCCCTGGACATGACCAGTGGACATGGTAGTAGAGTGATCGTGAACGGTCATTCGTATGCATTAAGGACGGTAAGTATGCCGGAGAGTCGATCAATCTGATCAGACAAAGAAAAAGGGTAAGTATGCGAAGGTCTGAGGTCGCGGCGGTGCTACCAACAATGAGCAGTGACGATGGTGAGTATGGTATCACCGACGAGCTACCCGAGGCGGAAATACCAAGCCTAGAGCATCTGCACAAGCAGCAGCGTGAGAGTTTGTTAGCGCTCCTTGGTAAGTATGCGACAGCCATTTCTCAGCACGAGCAAGATTTAGGCCGATGTGACTTGCTCCCACATTGAATTGACACCAGGAACGCGCGCAGCAATCGAGGAACAAGTGCAGAATATGCTAGCAATGGACGTAATTGAGCCATCAGCGAGCGCGTGGGCATCTCCTGTGCTCCTCATCAAAAAAAGGGATGGCAGCCATAGATTTTGCGTCGACTTTCGACGAATTAATGAGGTCACGCTAGCAGACAAATACCCGAAGCCCCGAATTGAACAATTCTTGGGTGTCGTTGTGAGGCGCATGCTACTTCTCAGCCATAGACTTGAAATCAGGCTACTGGCATATCCCTGTGGCGGAAGCAGACCGCGATAAGACAGCATTTGCTACGGAGTCGGCACAATACCGATTCAAACGCATGCCTTTTGGGCTGACTACAGCGCCTGCCACATTCCAGCGCTTAGTAAATAGAGTATTAGACCCAGTGGTTGGAAAGACGAGCTACGTTTTCATAGACGACGTAGTAGTATTTTCGAAGACGTTTGAGGATCACATCGCTCATTTGGAAGAAGTTCTCGCTCTCCTTCAGAAGTCAGGACTGAAAATTTCACTGAAAAAGTGCAGCTTTGCCGAGCCCTCCGTTGAATATTTGGGACACGTTGTCTCGAAAGACGGAATTCAAGTTGACCCCAGGAAAATCACAGCCATTCGGGAGTTGTTACCTCCCAAGAAACCAAAGGATGTCCGAAGAATTTTAGGAATGGCAGGCTATTATCGAAGACACATCCCAAATTTCTCTGAGCGAGTCGCACTTTTGACGGCGTTGACTAAGAAGTGTGCCAAATTTGTGTGGACGAACGAACATCAGGCCGCATTCGACGCGCTCAAGTTGGCTCTAGCGGAAGCGCCGGTGTTGTGTTACCCAGATTTCGAGCGACCGTTCAGGCTGCACACCGACGCCAGCGATGTCGCGCTGGGAGGAGTCCTGACACAAGAAGCCGACGGCATGGATTATCCGATCGCATACTACTCACGGAAATTTACACCGGCGGAGACTCGGTACAGTACAACCGAAAGAGAGGCTTTGGCCATTGTGGAAAATGTCCGCCATTTTGCTAGATATCTCTACGGCCGAAAATTCGTGATTCTGAAGGATCACCAGCCACTGCGATATCTGTTTCAATACAAAGCGACCGTTCCACGTATCGCCCGCTGGGCAGTGCTACTGTCGCAGTTCGAATGTGAAATTTCGTATAGACCCGGCAAGGAGAATGTGATTCCAGATACGCTCTCCCGTGGAGTGGCAGCCATCCGCCCGACCGTGACGGGAGCGCTGGACCCGTACGAAGTGTTCTGTGCAGAAAAGGTAAGTATGGAGCAGCGCAAAGCACCGCACTGGGCCAATGTCATCAACGCATTGGAAGGAAAAGGTGAAATGGTGCAAATCCGAGCCAGTACAAGGATTTCGTGCTAGACAAAGACTGTTTATTCTACCTGGAAGTGGGCAACAATCGGGACATTCGCAAACGTGCAGTGATTCCCGAATCCCTGGTAAAGCCCGCGTTAATAATATCGCACGATACGCGTATTTCCGGACATTTTGGCGTTAAAAAGACCCTACACCGTGCTAGAGAATTATTCTTTTGGCCAAATATGGCACAACACGTGCAAGAGCACGTGAAAAATTGCGCGACGTGTCAGAAGCGAAGTCCTCATGGGGCCTTAAAGCAAAAATAGGCGAATTACCGCCAGTCTCACGGCCATTAGAAAGGGTGGGAATCGATCTCATTGGAGAACTGACACCGACACATGCAGGAAATAGATATATTCTGACGATCGTGTGCCACTTCTCTAGATACGTGCAGACATACCCACTGCACGATAAAAAGAGCGAGACCGTAGCGCGAGCGTTCATGAATTTTGTGTGCCGGTATGGCTGTCCTGAACACATCGTGTCGGATCGAGGTACTGAGTTTACTGCCCAAAATTTTCAAGAAATTTGCCGCGTTTTGAAGTCCAAGTTGCACTTCACCACGGCCTTTCATCCGGCCAGTAACGGAATGACGGAATCATTCAACAAATTGATCAAGACAACGTTGGCGGCCACCTTAGAGACGGATCTTACATCATGGGACGAGCAGCTACCTTTTGCCACGCTCGCTCCCCTCAGGGGGATACCGGTATTGTATCTATGGGAATTAGCGCTCCCAGGGGGACTATGTGAGGGCCTGAGCTAAAGGTTAGGTAGGCTTCCTTTTGTTGAAATAGAATAGGTTTTTGTTTTGTTGCGGACCAACTTTTTTCGGTTCACTGCTATCCTGTTTTTCAGCACCTACTACTTTCTTCTTCAACTTTTTTCTTGTTTCATGAACTTCTTTCCTAGCTTACTGTTTCTGTGCACCTTGTGCATAGATTCCGCGTTCCCTCAACTCTATACTGAATGGTGCCTTCCTCTTTCCTCTCTTGGAACATCTTTGTCGTGGTTAAGGGAAGCTAAAACTTTCTTATATAATAATAATAATAATTTGCCACGCTCGCTCTAAACTGTTCGTATCATACCTCGGTAGATAACACGCCATACTATTTATTTCACGGACGCGACGCTCCCATGCCACTGTCCGATATTCTGCAGCCCAGGATACTAAACTATGCTTTGGAGGAAAATTTTCCGCCATAGCCATGTGGTATAGGTTCTGCCGCCGTGCGGCAAGGACCCGGGATCGAATCTCGGCGCAGGCAGTGGCGATTTTCTCTGTTGGGTATAGGAGAAAAATTCCAAGCACAATACCCCACTCCACCCAGGTGTCTGAAATGGGTACCGGTCTCGACCGGGGGAAAGCGTCATGGCGTCCTGGCGTTAGTTATAAGGCATTTGAAAGTCCAATGTACAAGGTGATATGTATCAGGCTTGATTGGAAATAAAGCATCCGTAGATGCCTTCATTATTATTTCCTAACGCCGCCTTTGCCAGGTTGCAAATTGCGTTCGAAGGCGCGATGTCAGCAAGCCGAAATGCACATGACAAGAATGTGAGATATCAGCGCGTGAGAGATAAGGAACTTAGAGTCCGCGATTGCGTATTTCTCCGGAACACCGCAGGAAGAAACAAAGCTATGGGAAAATTCCGACCTAACTGGGTAGGCCCATACCGGATTCAGGCCCTTCCAACACCGATGAACGTCGTAATACGACAAGTCCACGGCCGCCAGCATGAGATAACGGTCCACAGGAATAGACTCAAGCCCGCGTCATTTCAGCCGGAGGAGGCATTGGTAATACAAGACGAGCGCCCCCGCAGCAATGGGAGGAGCGTCGAGCGCGCCACCGAAGTACTTCACGAAGACAGCGACTCGGAAAGCAGCGATAACGAAATTTACGTAACAAGGCCTGAAGCTCCATCACCCCTACCCAGACCGGCAGCTAGGCGTCCTTACGCTCTGAGATCTGCTGGCCCGGTAGAGGAGAGGACTACATAAGCAAAATGCCTATGTAGCAAGTAATTAGTAGATAAGCTTACTAATCTAATTTTCCCATACAGAATAACCAAGCAAGTAAATAGTAGATAAGCTTACTAATCTAATTTTCCCTTTCAGAATAACCTAGCAAGTAAATAATAGATAAGCTTACTAATCATAACTTCCCTTTCAGAATAACCAATTAAGTAAATAGTAGATAAGCTTACTAATCTAATTCCTGTTCAGAATAGCTTAGCAACAACTAGGTAGAAGTACAAATAAAAACATTACAAGAGCAGTAGTACGATCGAGCGTTAGCCACTACGCAAGTAATTGTTTAAGAATACCATCACGCCACATGAAGGACTTTCTCAAGTTGACTTGTGACTTCCAAAGTCACACGAGTGACTTCACTTGCCGGTTGAGCGCGAGGCCGGACGAGGGTAATAAAACCATCTGAGACATAGAGAGACCCGCTCCGAGCCCGGGAAGATGAGCTCAACCGCAGGAAGCAAGTGCGATGGACAGAAAGGAGGCGTAGGATACAAGTAGAGATTTGACATACAACTTGTAAATAGCGGTACTAGGCAAATTATATCGTAGTGGCTGCGCATTTCAGAATGACTGGAATAAACTTAGAGGTAGAATTACATTGTAAGGTTTGACATTTTCAAACAACTGCAGAGATATAAGGACGGTCACATCGTAAAAGGAATTTGATTGCTGATCAATTGACTGAGATGTGTAATGAATGAAGAGAAATTTCGATGGAAACTAGGCCCGTCTAGGTACAGATAAATTAGACAGTAGTACAATCTCATGTACAGCACGGCCGCAGTAGAGGTTTTCTTTCACATAAATATGGCCAGTCTCTCTCTAAGTCCTCTCATAACTAGTAGGTTAAAATAACCAACAAGTGTGGCGAAGTTTTCATTTTCAGAGTATTATTTATAAGTATAATCTTACTAATAAAATTTGCCTTTCAGATGTAGATTTAAGAGACAGCAACTTGGATGGGAAGTAGATATATCCTTCCATTATTATTATTATTTTGGTTGAGCAAATTCCCTGTAAGGAATTTTCTATTGTCGTCGGGGAGGGAGTAAACTTTGAAAAATTTACTGCTTCTAACTGACGGTTAAAGAAGAGAAATAGGCACAATGCAGTCGCTAAGAGACAGATGTTCAATTTAAAGTCATTTTGAGATGGGTCTTGCTGCACTTGGAAGAGCGAAACATGATCCTGAGCTGATAGGATGCTGATACTAGCCGCTCGGAGCAGAACTCCTGAGAGCTGGGTAGAATTCCTACCGAGACATCAGATTAATTAAGTTGTCCATTACGGACATAGCATAATTCTTTAACAATACGGCTCCCTAATAGTAACGTAGTTTAGTGTGGAAAAGCACGCTGGACGAGGCACTCGCGAGGAAGAGGCTCGATACGTGATTCACGAGACAATGGGACCGCAGTAGGTCATAAAATTTGAAGCGCCACATTGCTGAGGCTCATGTAACCCGAGATAGAGCCGACTTCAAGATAGAGAAGGCAGTCGAGACAGAGAGAAGCGCACAGCTGTGCGGGTGCGATGCTAAATACGAGATCGATGGGAGAACGAAATAAATAGCGATGAGCAAAGATAATAATATAGAGATGGATGGCGCCTGTGCTGAGAAATCTCAGCGTGAACAGCATCGAGCCGACGCTGGAGCTGAAATATTTAATGATAAAATGCGCTAAGGTGAATTTGAAGATTTTTCAGGAAGGCGACGAGCGAGCGAGGTGCTGACGTGTGCGCGTGCCAAACCAGCACCACAGCGGCATCCAACGGAGCGGAACGGAAGTAGCGGTCGACGTAAGAGAGAGAGGCATTCATCGATGGTAAGATCGGGAAGCTCCTGTTGCGAAGTAATCCGGGCGTGAACAATGGAGGTGTGAAATTATCTGGTCTGCTGATGAGCGTTGGAGTGAATACGGCGTGAAGCGTGACTGTGAAGGATATTTTGGGCATTCCCATCGGCATGTGCGCAGTGCCTTGAAGGCACCACAGCTGTTACCCGATATCATGAGTTTATAGAATGCGGAAAATAAGTCATGAGATTTTGAGGTAAGAAGATAAGTCATGTGAGACTTGGAGATAAAACAGAAATGCATACAAGGGGACGCCTTGCGTATTGCAACCATACGAAAATTCAGGCTTGCTTCTCACGAATTGATTAGCAGATGCCACTCAGGCAAACAGTCAGCTGACACGGAAGGAGTAATAATGTAGGAACATTTCATCCATCATATTTAATCATAAGGACCTGCACTACGGAGTGAACGAAAGGATAGGAAGAATGTTCATGTGTTTCAGAGAGTGTATGTTAATAAGGGTCACCGGAATGTGTGCTGTTCGTGTGCAGGAGTATGTGCTGTATCGTGTTGCAGAAGTGTGTGCATTTAGCCATTCAAGTCTGCTAGGACTTGCTATGTCATGAATCACAAGATAAGCCCATTCATCATGTAAAATACGCGCTCTCATTCTGAGGCGGCGAGAGGAAAAATTTGAAGAATAGGCCCTATATTGATGTCTAACCCATGTAAGTTAAACTAATGCTCGACCTTGTGCCGTAGGAAACGGTGACGTATATGCATCGGAGGCGGAGACGGAGGCCGAGCGAGGTGGTGCGCCAGCTCGGAACATACGTCGCAGTGCGCCACTACGAGGTGACGTTGTGGCTGCCCGACGGAAGTCTGGCGAGCGTCTCGGAGGAGACGGACTGGGCGCAGGCGGCTGCGACCCTAGAGGGACATGTGCTCATCATACACTTCGTCCCGAGGAAAGGATTTTACCTAGCCGGGACGACCCTCAACGAAGTAATAAGATACCTGGTCTTGCCCCGGGACGGTGGAAAGATCGAAGCCAGAACGGCTGGCACGCTCATTTCGTCCTCGACGGTCGCGCCATGGTACCTGTGGCGGGAACCACTGCGACATCAGGAATTCCGACTGATGATCAGTCAATAGCAACGGGTATCGCACGGGAACGCGGTACCGCAGGAGTCAGTGTTGTAATTATTAGTAGTAATTAGGAGGCTTGCTGGTAAAAGTTCTCCAGAGTTAGATGCAGTCGTAGTAATGTTCCACAAGCTAGGCTAAGGAAGTTTCTCATGTAAAATAGGATCTTTACAAATTAGTGATGTCTTCGCGAAATATCAGTTGACACCTTGCGAGCACCCGCGAGTGATGCTGTTGTTTCTTGTATTCTGGTTGTTTGTGTTGTTTCGGGGTGATTTGTACAGGGTCGCCAGTCGGGTTGGAAATATACTGAGGCCGAGACATAGAAAAAAAAAATTTATTATATAATTTTTTTTGGGCATATGAGAGGGTGTATGAAGTCAGATTCATCCCCTATCTCACATTTGCCGAGCGAACAGAATAGCATGCACGGGAAGACAGCATCTCTGAATTTACACGGGTCGTAAATGTAAGCCGGCTCTCGAGCATTGGTTTTGGGAAATAGACGATCGGGACGTTCTCATAAAAAACACTTCCCATATTAAATTCTATAATTTGACGCGCTCGGATGCAGCGGTTACACAGAGCTGAGAGACGCTGGTGCGGGTTAGCGCCGGTCGGATAAATTTCCCAGGGATTGTAAAATATCGAGACATTAATATAAAAACAATGTGCCAGTCCGATCGTGTAGATGGGGAAGAGAGCGTGGGATCAGTCGTTGAATTAGCTATGGCTACAGAGAAAGCGGGGCCCCCACGAGAACTTACCCCTGCATCCCTTCTCCCCAAAAACCTACCCCGCTTTTGCCCAACCGCACCCCCTTTTCGGGAGGGAGGCGCGAGTCCAGAATGGAGCGGGCACAGAGGAGGAAAAGCATTCAGTGGCCGGTCGTTTGAGTGAGCGGTCAAGGGCTCCAGACGGGAGGGATCAGAGATTAGTAAAGTAAAGTTAAATAAAAACGTCGATCGGTGCTCTGATAGTTGAGGCTTCCTTTATTTCAGTTTCATAACTTGAGATCGGCGGTTCAAATAGTTGTGCTTTCATTACTTGTGGGTCGTGTTGAGCGTAGGCTAAACGTTCATTTTGGATCGGGTTTCCTTGGATCGTTTGTCGGCTGTTTCAGATACAGTCAGTTGAGATCATTATCGGGTTAGTATTCGACTGTATGATACACAGTCGGTGGTATGTATTGGAGTCGTGAAGCAGGGGCGATCGCCTTTACTATATACTGAGTACGTGCTCACGCTAGAGTGATTGTTCGAACGGTGGTTGTAGAGAGGTGATATGCATCAGGCTTGATTGGAAATAAAGCATCCGTAGATGCCTTCATTATAGAGTCTTCGCAGAATAATTAAAGGGAAGCCGAGTATCGATATAACGTGTATCAACGTAGAACCTCGGGAGTGTTACTATCGGCCAGTTCCTTTCCCAAATAAATGTTTAAAGCTTCGGCCTCGTACATTTTCCTCTCTCGTCTCTTTTAAACTCGCCATTAGAAACGCGTGCCCCTGAAACTCGGCCGCTACCTGAAGATGATAGTCACATTTGTTCTCAAGGCTTAATTAAATTCAGATCTTAATAAATTCGAGGCTTTATGCCTCTGGTGGCAGCACTTCCGCGCTACCCTCTTAACTCTTAACGTAACGCCGTGCCGAGCGAGTTTACCAGAAAAGAAACAGAAATGATGAATTAAAGACACGAGATTTTGGAGCGGAAGAAAAAACCGACTCTTTACACTTGTATTCTTTTGAAATAGGTATAAAAATGAACCAAGAAATTTTCAAATTTTTCGGACAAACTACGACCTAAATCGAAAAATTTCACGAGTTCAAATATGTTTGTCTTGCAAAAATACATATTCTGACCAAATTTCAGACCAATCGGATGAAAAAAAATTTTCCGGAGGACCCCTTAATGCATTCCTCTTTCCTCTCTTTGGAACGCCTGTATTGCGGTTAAGGAGGCTTAAAAACATAATTTAATCTACTCTAATCTAATTTTGACTGATTATCCCCGTTCCGGTCTCTGGTCCGATCTCTGGTCCGGTCTCTGGTCCGGTCTCTGGTCAGGTCTCTGGTCAGGTCTCTGGTCTGGTCTCTGGTCAGGTCTCTGGTCAGGTCTCTGGTCCGGTCTCTGGTCAGGTCTCTGGTCAGGTCTCTGGTCAGGTCTCTGGTCCTGTCTCTGGTCATTTCTTTGTTCAGGTCTCTGGTCCGGTCTCTGGTCAGGTCTCTGGCCAGGTCTCTGGTACGGTCTCTGGTCCGGTCTCTGGTCAGGTCTCTGGTCCGGTCTCTGGTCAGGTCTCTGGTGCAGTCTCTGGTCCGGTCTCTGGTCCGGTGTCTGATCCGGTCTCTGGTCCGGTCTCTGGCTAGGTCTCTGGTTCGGTCTCTGGTTTGGTCTCTGGTCCGGTCTCTGGTCAGGTCTCTGATCAGGTCTCTGGTCAGGTCTCTGGTCAGGTCTCTGGTCAGGTCTCTGGTCAGGTCTCTGGTCAGGTCTCTGGTCAGGTCTCTGGTCAGGTCTCTGGTCAGGTCTCAGGTCAGGTCTCTGGTCAGGTCTCTGGTCAGGTCTCTGGTCAGGTCTCTGGTCAGGTCTCTGGTCAAGTCTCTGGTCAGGTCTCTGGTCAGGTCTCTGGTCAGGTCTCTGGTCGGGCTTCTGGTCATGTCTCTGGTTAGGTCTCTAGTCCGGTCTCTGGTCAGGTCTCTGGTCGGGTCTCTGGTCGGGTCTCTGGTCAGGTCTCTGGTCAGGTCTCTGGTCTGGCCTCTGGTCGGGCTTCTGGTCAGGTCTCTGGTCAGGTCTCTGGTCGGGTCTCTGGTCAGGTCTCTGATCGGGTCTCTGGTCAGGTCTCGGGTCGGGTCTCTGGTCAGGTATTTGGTCTGGATTGGTCACGTCTAATATGTTCTAAGCACAGAATATTGAAGAATCATGAATTTTTCGGTCTATTTAACGTTATCTTTTGTTCGTCCTGAATTATGAAACCTTAATTTTCGTAAAATATGCCACAAAAATGAACACTATTTGCAGATGATAGCCTAATTTTTTTATTTGGCACAGAACCTAGTCGATGGAAGCTGCTAAAAAATAGCTACCAATCATGAGAAAATATGTTGTAAAAATTTATCATTCGTTCGGAAAAATTGATCAATCGCCATTTCGATTAAAATAAAGTTGACGTACAATGTACTACAATTCATCCATTCAGTTGGTCATCAAACTTATCGTTAAGCACAGAAGAGAAAGCTCATAATATGCTGGTTGGTGCTCAAGGAAAAGGTATTCCATCACTATTGAGATTAAGTTGATTGCATGATTTAGTCCTCTGATTCCTCGTGGAATACAAATATGGCTTTTGACGATTCTCTTCTTTTAGTCGTTTAAATCTGTAAGAAATGTATTCATCTTATATTTTGTTTTTATTCATAGAAAGAGCATTCTTTCAACATGTCTGTTATTTTAATGTTTTTAATTGCTTATAGCCTTGTATATATTTTTATTTTGCAAAAAAAAAATTGGTGCATCTGTTGGAGGGAGTGTATGACAGATTGGAAACATTTTATTGTCAAGCACTAGATTGCAGCCGACTAAATTTTTGGTTTCCATACCTAGTGATAGCGTCAGTGTGATTTATATGCGCTGATTAGATTGATTTCAATAGGCTGGTGCCTTCGAAAAAACAGTTGGTTAAAGAAGTTTGAGGATTCGATGAATTACTCATTCAATGGTGCTTGTGTCATACGTCAGACATGTGCCCAACCTAACATCCGCCAGTCACAGACTACTGCGAAAATTATTAAGAGTGCTTCGGCTGCCGCCTGGAATCCCTGAGTCTCATAACTCTCACATTCGATTGCAGGTATTCGGAGTGAGAGGTTCAGTCTCGTCTTCGGAAATTGTGATCGTGTGGTGAATTTGCTATTATCGAGAAGCAAAACCTTTTGAAGCAGTTACCGCCAGACCGGCGTGCAAAGTTAACTGCTGACCCTCCGGACGGAGGATTGTCGCCTCCAATCATGCCTCCAAAGTTGAAACCCAACTTGGCAAACACCAGAGAGGAACCGGAAGATCAGGATGAACTGAGTGAGGACGTGATCAGTGCCAACGATGTGGAACTGGAAGATTACAGGGCAAGAGAGAGAAGTCAATCTGAGCTACCGGGGACGGCAGTGATAGAAGGAACCTGGTTCAAAGAAAACAAAAAATCAAAACGGACAAGGACAACAGCAGAAACCTCAAGTGACTCGGCTCCGGACTCGGCCAGAAAATACATTGCAACAGAAAAAGGAGACAAACCATATCCAAACTGCCCCGGTAATAAAACTCAGGAATCTCTAGGAAAAAACTGCACGGTGATCATTAAACAAGTTGAATCAAGTGAGATCAACTGGGATTCGAAGAAAAAAATAACCCTTGACCCTATCTGTGTATCAAAAGGATTAGACTCTGTGCTAGACAACAGTGTGGTGAAAGACGTCCGAGTCAACAAACGTAGAAATGTTATTGCTGTAGAATTCAAGAGCTCAACCACCCAAGAGATTGAAAAACTTCTACAAGTGGGACACATTGGAGATAATGCTGTCAAGTCCCACTTACCTACAGCAGAAGAGCAAAACACTGTTTATGGAGTGATGGGCCCCATTGGAGAGGATGTTGACCTGGAAGAGTTGCAGTCAGTTGCCAGCTGTGAGGGAGCAAAATAAGGAAAATGCAAAGAATCTACAAGTTTTCAAACGGATGCAAGGAACCTACACGGTCAGTAAAGGTAGTGTTTGGCACAAAAAATATTCCGCAGCATCTGAGACTTGATTTTGTGCAATACAAAGTGAGGCTATTTGAGCTCCCTCCTCTTCGATGCTATCGATATCAGAGACTGGGACACTTGGCCAGTGGATGAGCAGCCCCAATGAGATGTCTAATCTGCAGTGGAAATCACCCCAAGGAAAATTGCCAGGCTGCATTGCCAAAATGTGCAAACTGTGTAGGTCAACATGTTGCATGTGCAAGAGAGTGCCCAATGATGCAAGATGCAGCAAGACTACAGGCCCTGCAACAGGATGGTTTCACCTTTTATGAGGCTCGCAAGCAAGTGATGGAAGAGAGAAAAGCAAAGCAAGGGCAAAGAAGTACTGGGAATGCAAGTCAACTAAATCATGCAGGAACATTCACACATTATACAGTGCCCTCTGGAGATGCTAGCCTCAACTCAAGCCCAAGAAATATGGCAAATTTGACACCAAACCATCCTTTAGAGACAGGGGAAGTTGAGGTCGATGTCCATCAAACGCAGGGGTCCTACTACATCCATAGAAAAGTACCTCGCCAGAAAGAGTCTTACGCAAATGCAGTGATATTCCCATATGCCCAATCAACAACACCAAAAATCCTGCAGTGAAATGATGGAAGCAAGCATTATGCAAAGCGTCAAAAAAACTGTAAGTAATGAACTAGAGGAAGAGATTATTGAAAAGTACCAAAATTTAGTGCAGGCAGCAGTTCAGCAAATATTTGCAAAAATAACCAAGTTCATAAGTGAAGCTCTGTCTACCAACTTATCAAAGGGAAACAAGAAACAAAGAGACTTACTTCTCATTGGAATGGCACGGAACCACTTTGGAGCCCAGATTGGAGAGGCTCTCCTTGGACAATTTTGCCAATCAGAGGACACGTCTCAGACGGGGATGGCTGCGCAGGACCAAGTTCCGGTCTGGGGAAAGGAGGCTGCAGTGAAGAACCAGGAAGGCCTACTAGAAAGAAGTGAAAGTGTAAAGCAAGTGTCCTCTGCAAGTGCTGGGTCAAGGAAAAGGCCCCAGAAACAAAGAGTTTCATCCAGAAAACTTGGCCTGTAGAAAATGAATTCCACCTTTTTACTCAAGAATCAGAAACTGAAGATACAACCGAACATGGAAAATAAGCTCATACTGGTACAGTTCAATTGCAATGGTATATCTAGCAAACTATCGGAACTTAAGCTCTATATTTATACTAACAAACCTGACATTGTTTGCTTATGTGAAACCTGGCTAGGTCAGAATGAGCCAAAATATGTGGGATACCAGGCTGTGTGGTTGCATCGTGATATTGCTCCTAGAGGAGGTCTAGGAATATTAATCCGTGATGATATTGGATATTCTGTAAATGGGCTTGACTTATTTCAAAATGGAAGGTTGGAAATTTGTTCTATTCAAATTAGTTCCTTTATAGGAAGAGTAGATGTGTGTAATATTTACAATGCCAATCAGAATGTACAACTTGAAGAATTTGTGCATTATTTTTCTTAAATGTCTACTAATTTTATTTTTGTTGGGGACTTTAATGCTCACTCTCCAGTCTGGGATCACAGAGGAAGGCACAATTTCACAGGAGCAAGCATTGAAAGATTGATGGAAGTATGCCCAGTGGGCTTATTGAACCCTTCTGATCTTCCAACGTATATAGACAGACGAACTGGTTCTGCCTCAACCCTTGATCTGTGCTTGGTTTCTCATTCACTTCCTATACAGGGGAACATACGTAGGGGAGCTGATCTGGGAAGTGATCATTTTCCTATTGAGTGTGTTTTTGGAGTGCGCATTACAAAATCTGACCCAGCAGGTCCAAAGCGCTGGATTCTTAAGAATGTTAGGTGGAGGGAGTGGTCCACTGAACTAGGAAAGTGTCATAATATTGTCTGTCCTGCAAGTGTTGATGATTTACATGATAATTTTGTTGCTAATCTAAATAATTGTTCATTGAAAGTTTTCTCCCAAACCTCAGGGAAACCTAAGTTACATAGGAAAACTCCTTGGTGGGACGCAGAGTGAGCAGCAGCAGTTCCTAGGAGACGCAAAGCAAAGAACATCCTGTCTAAGACTCCAAACACTTTAAATCTAGAAGCATATCTCAAGGCTGAAACACATGCCAAAAATGTCATTAAAAATAAAAAACAAAACAGCTGGAAATCCTTTGTTCAAACACTGAGTTCTGATACAAATGTTGCACAGGTGTGGAGAGTAGTGCGTAGCATGAGCGGGCTAACAACACCCAGATCTAATTATCCAATAGGCTGCACAAACAGCACATATTCAGAGAGGGCAGAACTGTTTATTGAATACTTCACAAGACATAAAATCACAACATCGGATTATTCTGCAAATAACATTAGAAGCAGGATCAAAAATATTGAGCACATGACAATAGATGAAAATTGCCACAATGCCCCCTTGGTGTTGTTTGAAATTAAGAGAGCATTGGAGGGGTTGAGACAGACCAGCCCAGGGAGTGACAATATTCCTTATGCTATGCTTCAGAAGTTGCCTAATCTGTTCCTTAACAGGTTGCTATACCTATTTAATACAAGCTTCTTCTTGGGAGTTGTGCCAACCTAATGGAAGACTGGTATCATGTGTTCAATAAAGAAACCAAACAAAGATCAAAATTCTGTTCAGGGCTATCGTCCAATAACCCTCCTGCCATGTATTGCAAAAGTGATGGAGAGAATTCTGAAAGGTCGGTTAAATCATTTTCTTGAGTCTCATAATGTGTTCGCTGTATATCAAACAGGTTTTAGGCGTGGGAAATCAACGACTGATGCACTGGTGCTCATCAGTAATTTTATTAGACGATCCATTAAAAATAAATATCTCTGTGCAGTAGTATACCTAGATTTAGAGAGTGCATATGACTGTGTTTGGCATGGTGGGTTGATATATAAGCTACTGAATGTGAACTGTGATATTAGGTCTGTGAAATGGATTCAGGCTTATTTAAGGAACCGAACTGTTAAAGTTAGGATTAATTCAACACTGTCTACAGAAAGAGTTTTTGGCTGTGGTTTACCTCAGGGGTCTGTCCTTAGTCCTCTCCTTTTCAATGTCATGTTGCATGATTTGCCTTGCTGTACTGATGTGGAAGTGGTGTCTTATGCGGATGATATAACTATACTATGTTCGGCCGAGTCATTGCCTAGAGTTAAAACAAAAATTCAGAACATGTTGGATAAACTTGATAGATGGCTGAAAACTTGGAAGCTCAAAGTCAACCCTGTTAAAACTAAATACCAACTATTTCATAACAAAAGAGGATACTATGATGTAGAGTTGAGACTGTGTAACTCTCTTATCTTGCCTATTGTGAACCAGAGAGTGTTAGGGGTGGTTTTTGATGCATCTAAGCTAACACTGCACGGCCATGTTGAGTACATTCGAGCTGACTGCCTAAAGAGGATTAATGTTATGAGAGCTCTATCAAGCTCTAAATGGGGATCATCTCAAATGCTACTGAGAAGGTTATATATAGGGTTTATTAGAAGACAAATTTCTAATGGTGCTATCATTTATCCTGAATTTAATAAGAAGTATATGAGAATTTTGAATGTTTTGCAGAATTCTGCCCTGAGATGTATTGTGGGTGCATGGAAGACCACCCCTATCTGCTCTCTTGAAGTTGAAGCCTTTGTGATGCCTCTCGATTTGTATTTTAAGTTTCTCATAGTGAAGTGGTGCTGTCAAAAACAATGTAATTTGGGATCTAGGGAAGTCTCCTCAATGCTACACTTGTTTGCTGCGTCAGAAAGGAGTGACATTTCTGTTAGGTTAAATAAGATTCTGTGTGATACCCGTCTGGAGATACATCCAAAACCATGTAGAATTTCATTGTATGCCATTCCACCTGCGACAGAGTTCAATAACTTTATTTCCTGTGATGTGCCAAATAGGGAATCATGGTTGCCAGCTGAGGCTAATGTAAACTTTGAGATTTTTTGGCTAGAAAATATAGTAACCTTGAGAGGATTTACACTGATGGGTCCAAAGTAGCAACAGGATCAGTGGCTGCTGCCATGTATGTTGCATCATCTGGGATGGCAACTTCCTGGCGGATGAACCCGTCTCATTCAGTTGTAGGAGCTGAGTTGTTTACCATATTACAGGCTTTGAAATACATTCAAAACAAACCAGGGAACAGCTTTGTCATATTGAGTGACTCACAGACGGCACTTGGACTGCTGCTAAATAATAAAAAAGATGCATATAGAGAATTTTGTTTGAAAATCAAATTACTGATATTAAACTCCTCTCATCCAGTACATTTGCAGTGGGTTCCTGGTCACTCAGGTATTCAGGGAAATGAAATTGCAGATAGATGTGCAAAGCTTGGCCATCAGAATCTCAAATGCGTTTGGACAAACCTCCATTGTGAGGAGTTTCAAAGTCAAATTCGGAACCAGTTCCTTAATGTCTGGACGCACCAATGGCATACACAAGTTGACTCCTCCGGCATTGGTCGCTTCCTCAGAGATTTGTTGGATAGGCAGAGGAGGCTAACATATAAGGGGGAAACTCATAGACGAATAGAGTGTGCAGTTAGCAGACTGCGTATGGGGCACGCTGGTGTATTGGCACATCTCTTTAGGTTTAAATATGAGTCCATCTCCTAACTGTGAAGCATGTGGTATTCCTGAGACTGTTGAGCATTTCCGATTGCACTGTCATAAGTATTCTAGGCAAAGGAATGTGCTAACCTTGCAGCTTGACCCCATGGGTGTAGAAGTTGACCTCGAAAACTTGTTGGGCTGTGGAAACCACACAGTCAATGTTCAAAGGAAAATAACTCATTTACTTGGCAGCTTCCTTAGAGGCACTGATAAATTGGATGTACTTTGAAAGTTATAACATATAAAATTCCTGAACTCTCCTTATCAAATGACTTGAGTAACACTTAAATCAGTCTTATGACGAGCCCCATTTAAATGTTTTTGTTGGCCATATGAGACAGCTTCTGCTGTAAATGAAATTATACATTCTAAGTGATGTCACCACTTGAGTGTGAAATTGTGGAAAAAAATTGTGTGTATTTGGATGTTAAACCACTCGCCATTATCTGATCACCTTGGCTCTGACTGGGCGCAAGCTCTGCGCTGCATCAAGTTCAATGAGAACCACGTCAAAGCCTTGAATACAGCACTGAAGATACCAGGTCCGACGGGTTTCTGTTGAAGAAAACCAGCGACTTTATGAGGAAGACCTCTCTTCCTCCACCCCGACTATCATCATCATCATCATAACTCCCATATGTTCTGAAAAACAGTTCAGTACCTATCACGGAGGTACGTGTGCTTCTTGTATGTGATAATTGCTTGTTCATAATTGTTAAAGAAAAGAAATTTAATTAGGCCTTGGAAGCATGCGTTTTTCTGGTGTTAAATGTGGCTAGAGCCAGTTTGTATGTAGAACTGCAAAACCGTTCAAGTTTGAGAAGTGAGAATGGAATGTCAACCAGAGCACAAAAATGTGACTGAAGCTAACATGAGATTTGAAAGTGATGAACAATGTTCTGTCGAATGATTCTTTAAAGAATTCTACTAAGGAACTTGTTACTTTTTGCGCTAGAATATTGTTACTGGATATATTTAAAATGTTATGTGGCTGTTTGTAAGTGACAGTTGGGATTGTGGTAGATGATTAATAAAATATATTCCAAACATAATTTAGCTATGAGCAAACATTTATATTGTTCATCATGAAATGATTCTATTAAATTTTAAAATTGTTATCATGATATTTTATCAAATATTTTTCCCCTTTGAGTGCAAAATAGTTCACATTATTCTGACAGAAATGAAATTTGGTAATTTTGATACCTATATGTATTCTTTGAAACATTATGGATGAAGCTAAATATTGCGTACTATAGCTGTTCACAACATAATCTCAGTATTTCATAATTGCTGCATGTAGGTTTCAGCATAATTTATGTATAATTTCCATCGATCCTTGAAGAAAAAAGTATAACTGGTTAAATGTCTGGTTTTATTAGCAAGATTCCATACTCAACTTAGTAAAAATTTAAGGATATGCTTCTGATTCATGATCAACAATGGCAATTTGTAGCTCACACAAATTAAAAACTTGAGCATTGTGATTTTGCCAAACACACAAGGCTAAATGAAACTGTGTAAGTAGTTTTGCACTATTAATTAATGGAAAGTATTTTTTTTGGCAATCTTACAACTTTTTCTCTTGTTCTACTACTGGCCTTCTATAACACGTGAACTTTATCATCCTCCAATTTGACTTTGTCAAAGTGATAGCTTAAATCCAAGTTTTTTTTTAACTTTGATTGGTGGAAAAAATAAATACTTTCTGAATAACATATGTCATTTTTCTAAAATTTGATTTGTGGTTAATATTATTACTTTATTTTGCTTCCATGTCATCTGATATTTTCAAACCAGTTCTGTAATCCATAGATTGCCTATAATATCTTTCAAGCTGTAGTTGATTTAATGGGAAGGGTGGGTCAGAAGACTTATTTTAAAGCCTTTTGCTAGATCATTTAATATGACTACAATACTTCAGTTGATGACGATTTCAAATGTTTCAATGTTACAATATTGGTAATTATTTTTGTTTTTTACTTTCAGAATTGTTGAAGCCTTGGTATACTTGCATACCAAATATGATCTGATTTTCTGCAGGGTTGCTATAAAAATATTTTGTTAGTATCATAATGTTCCTGAAATTTTTGTGTCTTGCACAAAGTGAGTATGCTTTTAATGAGATATGCATAAATCTGCTTGAGATTCATGTCAGAAAGAAGTGGTCTACACTTTCTGTACCGAGAAACATCTTTCAGTACATGGTGTGTATATTACCTGTTTTGTGGGCATGTTAAAATGATTATATCACAATCAAGTGCTGTTCTGAAAATAGTTAAAGCACTTAATGAAATAAATATATTGAAACTTATCTAATTACTTTGCTATTTCAGTATGTCTGTGTTGTTTTTCATAATTACCAGTATTAATATCCATTTGTGCTGGGAATAATTTTGTTGTATATGTATTTTTTTTAATCAATTGTGGAAACATTGCAATGGATTAGTATGATACCATGTGTGCTTTTCAAACGAGTATCTTTTTGTTAACAAATTTCATAAACAAATATGGATTTTGTATCAACTTCATAGAAATGAATTAATTTTTTCCAATTTTCCAGTAACAAACCAAAATTATTTTATTGCTGTATTTCCTTTCATAGCACACTGGGATATTTGAGGAAGCCTTCATTTTTAATTCTGTCCTAATCAAGAACACTAGCAAAACAAAAATATTTTATCACTATCTTTTTTTCATAGCACATACAAAGATATTTTGGGAAGCCTTCATTTTTAATTCTTCCCTAATCAAGAACATTAGCAATTGAAAATTGTTAACAATTTTTAATTCATTCATGTCCATGTATTCTCATTCTCCTCCGCTTTGTAGAAGTTTTGGAAAATCAGGCTGACTACCTAGGCTCATTCTTTCAGTATTACTGAAAACAAAAAGGGTGGATGGTGATAAGCAAGCCACTTAGCACATTGCTAATTAAACAAAAAAGGCAAACAAGCAGAATTATTAGTGTTTTTAATATGTTTTCCATATTCGCACCTCTTTTTTGTTTGTTCAGGTACCGTGACAAGTGGTCATCTGTGACAACCTTATTTACTGCCAACTACGTCTGTGTCACTGGCATGTTGGGAAGAGGTCTGCATCATTGAGGGACATCAGTCATGATGGTCTGGCTAACTTGTTTCTGCTGCTTGTCAACCTTTTCTGCGAGGAGCAACGCTTGGTTTGAAATATTTCAAGGAACTCTTTTCAGGAAGGTAAGGAACCTCTAGGTGTATCTATGGGAATTAGCGCTCCCGGGGGACTATGTGAGGGCCTGAGCTAAAGGTTAGGTAGGCTTCCTTTTGTTGAAATAGAATAGGTTTCTGTTTTGTTACGGACCATCTTTTTTCGATTCACTGCTGTCCTGTTTTTCAGCACCTCCTACTTTCTTCTTCAACTTTTTCTTTTTTCATGAACTTCTTTCTTGGCTTCCTGTTTCTGTGCACCTTGTGCATAGATTCCGCGTTCCCTCAACTCCATTCTAAATGGTGCCTTCCTCCTTCCTCTCTTAGAACATCTTTGTCGTGCAATTAAGGGAGGCTAAAACTTTCTTATTTAATAATAAAGGAACCTCTAGGTGCTTAACAAATGTTGTTTGAATATTCAGACATCGTACTGGTGCTGATTGATTCATTTTTATTCTGTATAGCACAAAAATGGTAGACTTAATGTTAAATAGTAGAATTCAGCAAACTTGAAAGAAGCCGCTGCTGAAAGGGATGTTTCTCCACGTTCATTCTGCAGTTAAATGTGAGTTCATCCTGTATTGCCTCAATTGAACAGATGTTTCACAATTGGTTAGGTCGCCAATTAAAGCTTAGGAAGTCTTTGTACAAATGAATTAGGATTTTTGTATGGTTGAGGAACATCGTTTCTCGGTATACTGTTGATGTTTTTAATTGTAACTCATTGCTATTTTTTTCCACTCTTATTCGGTTTCTAAAGCTTCTTTCAATATCAGTGGTTTTAATGAAATTAATATCTTGTTATCATGAAGCCTTTTTCAATTGTATGGTTTTCATGCACAAGTTGTTGGGACACTCCATGTGCACAGATTCCCCGTTCCCTTCATTTCATTTTGAACAGCACCTTCTTTCATAATTGTTGAAACCTTGTTTTAGTTTGAGAGGTTCAGATCAACTTGCATCCAAATTCATATAATATTTTGTTATGTGCAGAGCAGAGTATAAAATATACAGTGGACTGATGAAGCTCGATAATATTTGAAAATTCATCTATACTTGAGGTCAGGAAATTATTCGTAGCCCTATCACACATGGCCGAGTAAATTAGCAATATTTGGTACTTGATGGTTGTTTTAGATTACACATTGTGGATTCAAGTTTGAGTAAAATGATTAGTAAATCTATGCAGGATTTTTAAAGGCGTTTAAGAATATTTTTAAACTCAACCCTGGTTACATTGCTACGCAGTTGAGTGGGCACCTTTAATAAATGGATACTTCACAAAACCACTGCTCAATAAAACTTGCCTAGGTGTGAGCGCATTGGATTTCAGAATGAAAACCTTATCTCATTTGTTTCAGCACAACACCCGCGTCAGGGCGCTCAGTGGTCTCAACCTGTAGTTCCGACAACCTCGGTAGCTGTCGTCCTCATCCTACCTCGTCTCAGTCTGTTTTGGATACTCGCCCCAACAGTGCGTTCGACTTGCCAGTTACAGCCAAGTAATCCAACGTACTGTTTCTATACGCAGAGGATATATTGTGACGACACCTCTTTACAGTGCATTGAACCGCGTTCTCGCTTAACGCGTTTCCTGCGAAGAACCCACCGGTGGTCACTCAAGGGATTTTCATAATGCTGCAGACCGACCTCCGGTCACTCACTTAATTTTTATAAATATTTAATAGTAGCTAAAAACAAGTAAGATCGAGGGAATGATTGCTATTTTCAATGTTTGTTACTGCAATTGACTTTAAATTTGCATTGAATAGTGAAGTGCAGTTTAACTCGGAGCAGAAAACGTGTTGAACGAATGTATGATTTTTCTAATGGTAGCCAAGAACTTCTAGTGTGATTGCCTATAGCGATTATTGTATTCATGTAAATGAAAATGGATTTATTCCTTGATAAGAGTGGGTTATTTAATGCGGATTTGACGATTTGATGAGAATTAATGCGTATGGATAAATAGGTTTGGAAATTTTTTTCAGTATCAAATAGAATGAATATTTTTATTATTGTGGTAGACTTGTTTAACTTTTCAAAGTTTCGGTTTCCTTTTTTTTTTGCTCAAATGTGTGAAACAAAATTCATTGCATTTGTTTGCAAGTTTCTGGATTTACATAGAGACGTCCGAACTGGTGCTGAAAAGCTTTATTTTTTACTTCTGGTAGTTCCTTTGCTACCTGATAAGAATATGAGTCCTCTCAGGGGGATGCAGCTATTGTATCTATGGGAATTAGCGCTCCCAGGAGGACAATGTGAGGGCCGAGCTAAAGGTTAGGTAGGCTTTCTTTTTGTTGAAATAGAATAGGTTTTGGTTTTGTTGAAGGTTCACTGTTGTGCTGTTTTTTCAGTCCCTACTACTTTCTTCTTCAACTTTGATCTTGTTTCATGAACTTCTTTCTCATCTTACTGCTTCTATGCCTTTTCTGCATAGATTCCGCGTTCCCTTTACTCCATACTAAATGGTGCCTTCTTCCTTCCTCTCTTTGGATCGCATTTGTTGCTGCGGGCGGGGGGCTAAAGCTAACGACTAATCTAATCTGCTAAGAATATGAGTTCTAAAAACAAAAATATGTGCTATATTTTTATGCATAAATCAATTTTTATGTAGGATAAAATCGTGAATTTTTTTGCGTTTTCGAAATGAAATTGATTTTTTTTAAATATAATAACTACCGTTTTATTTCTATGCGGAACATAAGTGATACTTTTACAGCAAATGATATTATTTCAGACCTTGATGGACGTGGTCGGGCATGAGCCTGTTTTTGATAAGTTCACAATTTTGTCCATAAACTGGAACAAAACTTTCTTAGTTTGATAAGTGAATGGGGATTCTAATTTTTACAACTATTGAATTTGGATAAACTAATTAAATATTAAAAAGTATGTGAAATAATTTAAAATTTGATTAATTTAAATGCCGTTGATTGAGTTGAGAATGAAATTTTGATTGTTCTTTTTCCATGAATATCAGATGTTTCAAAACCATTAAGATAGAGGTGTTATTAACATGAACTTTTTTAGTGCTGAGTTTTGTACTTATTTAGTACTGAATTTTGTTTTGTTAATTTCATAATCAAATTATTAGCATAACAAAACTTTCCAAGGAGACTTAAACTTATTCATTAGATCCTCGTAAATTTGTTATTGATGCAAGTTTATATGCAAGTCAGAGTATCTTCACCAATCGACCTCGGTATCGTTACCAATGGCGGTCAACACATCACGAATGACGGCCTTATGACTCAGTGAAACCAATGAACATCGTTAAAAGCGACGTTATGGAATTCCAGTTTTGCTTGGAATTTTTTTTATTTTATATAGTTCAAAAGGAACACGATTACTTTCATTTTATGTTCACATGAAATTTGAGATTCCAAGTTCTAAATACAAGCTTCAATTTTTTCACTGTGTCGAAACGTGAATTCTTACTTGAGATATTGTTAACTTAGCAAGAATTTGAGCTCAGTATGAAACTAAACGTGATTATTAAAATTATTTTCGTTTGTTTGAACATTTCTGACTTATAGAAATGTGCATGCAAATATTAAATAATTATATTTTCCATTTAATTTTTATATATAAATATGTTAGTAATTAACTTAGCTGCTTGAGCTGTGATCTGAGTCACAAACGTACAAACCTTTCAGTATACTACTTTAAAATAAATATTGCTGAAAATTTCTTCGAGTGCAAATGAAACTCTCACATTGTATGTGCGTAGTAGTATGTGAATGAAAATTTCGTTTTTCAGATGACAAGTGTTAAAAAATTATTCCACAGTTTCAGAATAGAGAGAATGTTTCCTAGCGGTGTATGAGACCTTAACTTTACGTAAAATAGAAGTAAGATACTATTTCGTCTGCTCTAATATTTTTTGATTTTTGTAGAAAAGTACGTACAGTTGTTCAAAAAATTCAAGTCACTAGAATTATCTGATTTTATAGCGTCGATTGCCTTGAACTAAAATTTGTAATATATAATGTTCTATTTGTCATACATCAAAATAGTGTTATAAACCTGTATTGCCATAGTAATTTAATGAGAATTCTTATGTGCGATAATTATGGTAGAGTTCTTTTGTCTGATACAACTCCAGAAAATTTTTGTTTATTCTAATGTAAGACTTTCGCTAACTTTGTGAGAACTCGGTATTTATGGACCTCCAAAATGATGAATAAAATATTTCCATTTATTCGAAAGTTCCTGGATTTATTTGTGAACGTTTAAACAATACTTGAAACATTTTATTCTTCACCTTCATTTTGTTAGTTGTGTACGAGGAGCTCACGAGATTAGAACTCAGGAACTTAAATTCACCGCACCAGAACGCTATCGATCGCGCTACCGGCCACAAAGGTGGTCGACGCACAATGAAAGCAATCTCTTAACTTGACTTTGTTAGTTGTGTTAAAGGGAAAAACTAAATAAGCATTTTTAGGTTCTTTCATGAATTAAAATGAAATCTTTCTGTATACAGATAAATCGGGATTTCATTTGTGCGAGATAAGTGTGAAAATTTATTTTCTTTTTCCAAATGAAATTTTTTCATCGCAGTGAAAGACATGCTTAATTTTACGAGAAATTGATTATGAAACTTAACGCAGAACTAAATTATTTTCGTCCGTTTGAGTATTTCTAGACTTACATGGAAATGTGCATACAGCTGTAAATATTTTTTTTTTATAAATGAATTTTTTAATTTATTCGTGTGAAAAATGAGATTTAAAATTTCTAAGGTATTGTGATAAACTAGAATTTCATTTGTGCGTGATAACAGGTGTTGGAATTTTTCGTTTCAAAATGGAGAATTCTCGTGGTGAAGCGTGAGACCTTTACTTTACAAGTTAAATGGAACTGAAAGGGGAAAATAAGATTGATTCTGATTGTTAGAATATTTCTCGATTATACGGAAAGGTGCTCACAAACGTAGAATAATTTTGATCACTTCCAGTTCTAAGTAGATAAACACTCAGTGCTGAATTTTTTCCACCATTTTTATTGCTTTGAATCCAACTATAAATTTTCCGAGAATTAAAATGCAGGGAAAATGTGTCATTTCAGTGTTGAATAAAATGAAAGAACTAAACTGATGCTGTTTTTATTTGGACAGAAGAATGTAAGATATGGTTATGCTGAAGCCTATGTTTAATGCGTGGAAAATGTTTAGTTATCTAAAATGCAATTTAGCTTGAAATCAGTTATTTCTTCTTTTGATAAACGTTAAGGCATTGAAACCGTCACAATCAATCGAATTCATGTGTCATGTTAAAATATATTTAACGCTGTTGTGAGGAAGATCTTGTAGACGCTCTTAATTTATTCACAGATTTCAATTAATCTGTTCAACTCTGCATAAATTCGTGAAGTTTCTCTACACGACGGCATGAAATATTTCATATGTTTTTTATAAAATTGCAGAATACGCTGATTTTATAAGTAGTGCATTTTTCCTGTTGAAATATTGTGATAATTTAAAATTTAATGGTCAATGTGGTACAAAATAAGCCTCGAATGATTCATTGATTCTGCAAATACTCATTTTTCTTAATCCAAAGGCAAGGTTCCGTAGATTCCGTAGATTTCCCCTAAGTGTGTCATGACTGCCCTAAGTGTGTCATGTAACACACTAAAGTGTGTCATGGCACTCCATGACACACAATTGTGTGCCGGTTTTGCGACAAACGTATGACACACTTAAGTGTGTCAAAATAACCCTATATTTTTTCTCAGTGTAGGTTTAGTTAATACAGAAGGTATGACAACAGATTATACTCTGTATTTCAAAAGTTAACTCTTACCGAGAAACGAAACGAAGGGTTAGACTTTATTTTGGCCTTGCTCTTTCCAACAGGGTGAAGACATTTAAAAACCAGCAACATACGCTGAAGCAGTAGAAGCAGCAGAAGATTTAATTAATGGTTGATTCTTCCTAAAGAAGAATAAAGAAATTTAGTTCGTAGTAATCAGCGACGAGATCACTATTCATCAAGTATCATTTCGTTAATGTGGCAAATTTCGTCACGTACTCACTTGATTTTATGCCGAAGAAGAGCCCTACGGCTTTTAAAGATTTTAAAATGAAATCAGTATGAAGTGCCAGTCCAGCGTGGGCATGCGATTTGGGTTACGAATTACCCTAATCTACTCAAGCAGTTAAATGCCTTTAAGGCACGTTCTAAGGTTAATTGACCCTTGGGCTTTTTAAGGTTTAAGGTTAATTGGCCCTTGGTCACTTTAAGGTTTAAAGTTAATTGGCCCATGGGCTCTTTAAGGTTTAAGGTTAATTGGTCCGTGGGCTCTTTAAAATTTAAGGTTAAGTGGCCGTTGGGAACGTTAAGATTAAGGTTAATTGGCCCTTGGGCACGTTAAGATTTAAGGTTAATACGCCATCAAGGCAAAACCTTGAAAGCCCACCAACGGGCTTTACTAGAACTAATCACTGGACTGGCCAAGAACACGAACATGCATTACGTAAATATTCAAAATGAAATAATAACGGCACCGTTTAAACAAAAAGTAAGCGAAAGAAAGAAAAAGGAACAAAATAATACAGTAGCACAACGGCGCTTGCTGCCGAGATCTCTCTCACTGCCTGACTAATTTTTGTTAAGAAGACCGCGTTCCAAGTGAGAAACGTTGATACCAAGAGGTCTTCATACGGCATTCTAAATTTTCTCACATCACAAAGCCTGTTGCTAGACAGTCATTGCTTAAGTTCAAATTGTGTGCTTAATTCTACGTTACTGTGTCTGACATGTTTTCTAGTTTAGCCTTGTGTACACCAACTGCAAGAAAAGAAAGAATTATCTTGAGTACAATACTCCTAACGCTATTACGGACTATGCATTATTGGGGCGTTTTTCGCATTTTACAAACGCGAGTTTTGAGATTCATGTGGCAACATCGCTGCGGATCTTCTGCACAGGTCCGCAAGACTGACGCAGCGTGTTTTTTGGCCGAAGTGATCGAGTAGAAACGTTCTCCTAGAATAATCTCAAGCTATGGTGTCTCAGTGTAACTGTGTGTAAGAAATTCGTTGATTTTTTACACGTTGTGTTCTCGATTAGCTATATTTGTTTGCGTGTCTTTACAGTGTGTTTGATAGAGGTGAACAGCCGCTTCCTAGAGCATTCAATGATGCTGCGGGAAATCTGTGAATCACCTATTTCAAGTCAGGCTAGTGGTAATAAATTCCTGGTGCTCCTTCAAGCAAGTATGCTTCATTATGGTGCAAGAAACTCAGTGCTGATTTTAGGCTACGTATAAGTTAAGGTAGTCATCAATTTGGAATTGAAGGAGCCTTCGAAAAGTTGTAGCCTGTAATTAAAAAATGGCTGTTGCCAACATGTTGCCTAGGAGTGAGCATGAGTCTGCTCAATTGACGCCTTGCAGGATGTAAAATAACAAGGCTAACACTAGTAACTTTGTACATATCGATTATGTATAGCTCAGTTGGGATTAGTTCACCTTTATTTTTGTCAAGAGAATTTCTGAATGTCTGACTTAGTGTTGGCCTCTCACTCATGAGCTGGGCTGGGCAAGTTGCGCCAGTCAGCAGGTGTGGTTTTAATATTTTATTCTAGAACCTAAAAATGTCCTTTATGTGCAGTTGACGGTGACATCAGAGATTAATAAAGAAACTGAAGAGTTCGTCTATTCTTCCGTACCTGTTGAAACTCGTAATTCTGACTAGAAAAGTGAAGATAGCAAATCCACAGTCGAGTCAGAACAACGTTCTATTCTTTTTTATCTCGTGCTCAGTGTAATCTGTTGATTTACACTGATGATTTGTATTTTGTTTTTCTGCTGTTCAAGGTTCAATGAAAGATCTGAACGTTGAGATGTTAGCTCTAACTGGTTACTATGTGAACTTGTGCGTAGTGGGATGGAACACTTCAGTTAGAGGGGGTGTGTTGAGATCAAACTTCAGTATGTATATTTATACATATGTATAAGTTGTCGTAGTCATCCATTAAATTACTTCCGTTCCATTTTCTATGTTCATGTGTAAACTTCCTGTGGGGACTCACTGAGTTCTTCCTTCTTCTTCTTGTCGCCAAGCCTGATGTACGTACAATATAATAGCTCCTAGTTTGGACTGTTAATTTGTTTACCCCACATCTCATACTTGTTATCGTTGCCGTACTCCATAATCCAAGATGGAACGATGCCTAACTGGTCTAACACAACATTTCATGTTTTTAATCTATTCGAAATAAACTGTTTTTTAGTTTCTTATTTAAATGCGTTATCACAATCCGACTACCGCAACGTAGGGGAACGCATTTTTTTTTTGCTTTTCTCTGAATCATGTTTCGACAATAAACATGGGTATTACGATAAACATGTATGAATAATGTGGTCTTTAGCCGGAAAATAAAGTCGCAAGTGAAACGGTAGCGCGCCTACCAGCACTCGGACTTACCTTCCTCACAGTCGTCCTCGCTCCTGGCCGGCCGGGGCACCAGGTACGACTGTTCAGAGGTGTAGCCATCACCTCCCTCGGAGCAAGAAGATCACTCCTAATCGTTGCCGGGCACTCTCACCTCGGACAACTACGCAGCATTCCCACTGCTCTAACTTTTGTTTCCCCGCAAACTAGACAGCTCAATCACAGCCTCACGATAATAAGCAGAGGCGTAACTCGGAACTAGGAACGAAATCTACGTCTTCACTGCACCGCTATCGAAAGCACACTGCCGTCCCCGCCCGTAGCCGTCCGGCTGCGGCGGCAAGATGATCGTTTCGTCGTGGCGGAGCGAACACCGTTGCAGCGCCCTCTTGCGGCATCAAACACCACAACGCCACATCTCCCCCAGTTTCTCACGAAATTCACATTGCTTAGTGCCTAGCACTCATACTCATTTAAGTCTGTAAGACGCCGTCGCTCACGGCACGACCGCCTCAATGGCTCAGGCTCCCCCCCACCCCACTGCTCCTCAGCATCACTGCCAACAGTGTCTCACCCGTCGCCCTCCTCTTCCGGGGAATCATGAGTCGACTTGCAATCCGCCGCCGACTCAACGGGCACCTTGTTTAAGGCGTCAACTACAACTCCCTCTGGAAACGCAAAGGGAGTTGCACGGCAGTTACCCACACCCCCGAAGACCATTGCCCCGGGCTCCGGGGTGCCAGCAACACCACCATGGTTCTCAGAAACCCTGCCCCACTCACCACCAAACCGACGTTTCCTAACGTCGAGCACATGCCTAGGCATGCCGTCTACGCACACTACGTGCTTAGACACGACGTTGGTGACCTCACCTGACGTCCACTGCTTCGTGTATGAGATCAGTGAGGGTTTCACCCACAAATCATCACCAACAGCAAAGCTGTTGTTCTCGCAGCCATCAATCACCCGGAGATTGACATCAAATGGCACTCGCCAGCGATACCTAAATAAACAGCTCGACGGGACCGAGCCAGCCTCAGTTTCCTTCCGAGGCGTCACATTGTCCCAAAATGTGGCCTCTTCAGGAGAGATACCTCCCCTAGCAGCGATGGTGATTTCTCTCAACGATCCTATTGCTACTCGGGGCGTAAGCGGCACGGAATCGCAGAGAAATATCCCCCTCATCAGCAAACTGCCCAACAGTCGCTGATCGAAACGCCGTCGAATTGTCCAACAACAATTTGTCACACGACCTCGCTCAATTACGACCTCCCGTAAATGAGTGACAGTGCTCGCTGCTGAGGCCATTGACAGTGTTGTCCATCCATGTGACGACTGTCCGGGAATCACTGGCGGCCGGGAAGGTTTTAAAACCCCAAGCAATCGCCAAATTGATACCCCGCGCAACCGCCTCCAACTCAGCCACATTGATATGAAGATGGTCTGACTCTTTTTGGAGCCAAGACGCATCCTCAACAATGCGGCCAGCAACTTCAAGGGCCACGCCGACTCCGAAGGAGCAAGCATCAGCCCACACGGGAACGGTACCATGCGGATCGACACCCAAAACGCCCCCAACAGGGTCCTCCCGAGGAGCTCGCGCCACCAGCTCCTCAGCCAACAAGCTGACAGAACTGTTAACCGAGTCGTCCCAAGAGCCGCTGCACCCCAGCCGTTTCAAAAAAGTGCAACATGGACGCAGCCACCCTGCCACGGGGTAATGGCCGACTAGCCGACCACACCAAGAAAACAGCCCTCTATTCCTTAAGCCGGCATTCACCGAACCGAACTCGGAGAGAGCAGTCCCCCTCGACATCCGAAGATGTTCATTTGAATCTTTCCGTAAAGAAATTCCTAACAAACGGCCTCCATCCAGGCTGTCAGGTTCCTTCGTCACAAGTCCGTACCTCACCAGATGCTCCGGAGCTCATGCGCGCTGAAAACGGATTCACAAACCACTATATCATCGATATAGTGGTCCGTCCCTTGATGAACTCGGTCGTTCAACGACAGAACCTTGCCGAGAATCACCGTCACGATTCGAGGCGCACACGAGAGGCCGAAGCCTAATCGCGTCAAAGCGTAAGGCACACCCTTAAACTTCACAACCTGGTATCGCCGCAGATCCTCGGAAACGTGGATCTGCAGGTACGCAGACTTAAGGTCGACGACCTTAAGCTCGCCTCGCAGCTGCCGCCATTTCCAAATCTTGTCGCCACACACAGCGACCATGTCATCACCAGTATGACACTCGACAAAGCCGTTCAACTCACGATAATCCATGACCGGACAGACTTTGGCCTTCGTTGGTTGCACGACGGCCAGCAACGGAATGACGCCCTGGATGGGGCCTTGCCACCGCCTCGACCAACCCTTCGAGATCCAACTCTGAATCTCCGCGTCATAGCGCTCACGCACGTGAGGCGCCCGAGTACATCCGTACTCCACGATCCGAGTCTGCAACCCCTCGGGCGGCTTCTCGGACCACCGTCAACTGACGGTCCACCGACCGTCAGCGAATCTAGCAACAAAGTCAGGGTCGACCATCTCGATCGGCGCTGGCTCACCTCTCGAATCCAGTGACCCCGCCCCTGCCACCAGGCCGGCTCCCAGCTTGGCACAGGCGGGTCCATTGCTGGACGCCCTACAGTATCCATCTGCCCAGGATCTCCCCCAGTCAACTGCATACTTCGAGTCAGAGCCTCTCCTGACGGTGACACCCTCCACTCCCCCCCCCCCCCATGTGATCAATAACATCATTTCCCAAGAGACAGTCAATGCCAAGATTCCCCAACTCCGGCATGACGAGCGCAGTGACAGCAAACCAATGCTCCTGCAGCCCGAATACCACAAGACAGTGCTTACCCTCACAGGAAGTTCTGCTGTACGCCGTTAGCAGTGGCCAACCCCGGTTGGCGTTGACCCACAACCACCCGCGGAAAAACCACTCTCTGCTCGCTCCCGGAGTCTACCAGGCACCAAGAACAATGCCCATTCAAAAGGGCACGAACGACTGGCAAACGACTCCTAGCTGTAACACCAGTCGCTCCGAGCGATTCCAGATCGCCCCGCCTCAGCGACACACTTGTGCCGCTCAATGTCCCTCTCTCCGAAGGGGCGCCGTCACCTCCCTCGGAAAGAGGAGACCTCCGGTAAGCTCGGCTTACACGGTTTCCATTGAGGAGGACACGTCGCCCCTACTGGCGTCCTCCACAGAGAAACCCGGCCCACCAACCGTGGGCCCAGCTACCATCCTAGACGGAGCTGCCGTGGGACAGTTACACGCAAAATGCCCGATCTCTCCGCACGCAAAGCATGCAGACTTCCTTCTGGCGGGAGCCTTTGCGGCCCCCCTGCCAGCAGGCGCCGCAGTGCCTTGCTTCTGCGGGCACACCCTCACGCGGTGCGCACCGCCACAGCGGTAGCAAGCACCCCTGCCATCACTGCCCTGCTTCCCAGAAGCAGCATGGTCTGCCCCAAGCTTGGCCCCTTGGCCTCGCCCGGCCACAGCCCTCTGTGCGGCCATTCTCTCCCACACTTTTGACATCACAGGGTCGAACGGCGCATTATATGCGTCCTCTCGCGCAACTGCCCAAGTGTACAGAGCAGTGGTGAGAGCTCCTTAAAATTTGAGCCTAAAGATCAAATTGTGGAGTGTGTTCTCCCTCAGGCTGCTTGACATTCCGGGCAGACTGTGAATATCTTTAGACTTTGTGGTATCTATGCCCGAAGCGAGTGCCTGAGGTACAAACGAACCCGGCAGGGTAAGGAAAACACAACTGGAATATAGGCCGTATTATTGTGAAGATCGCCGACAGTATGGCACATGAGGTAAATAATTACAGGCAGGTAGTATAATACTCAAAGTCGACTTGGAGGACCGACGGTTGTCGGTGAGTCACGTCGTGAGTGCCGTGGCGTAGCGGTGCGCCGTCGAGGTGACGATGGAAGAAAGAAAGAAAGAAAAGAAAAACGGTTTATTTCCAATAGAGATGGTACAAAAGTACCATCATTGATTTTTAAATATCTTAAAATTAATACACTTAGATGATACACACACACGAGTATTGAAAAACTCGTGTCACTAGTCAAAAGAAATGATTGAGGGCAATGAACTCCTAATATAGCTTAATCTACATTTGATAATACATGTAATGATAATTGTAAGAGATAACACAATTTCATGGACGATGCATTTTCATTGTGGGGTGAAAACACTTCTGACAGTATACATGTACATGACAAAAAACTTCGCAATTCTTGACGCCAGGAAATAATATATGAAATCGCTTGTTTCCGTCAATGTTCACAAGTGTCATTTTAAGGAAGCATGAAAAAAAGAAAAATATATATATATATAAATATATATCCATATATACACATATGTACGTATACGTATGCATGTATGTATATATCCATACACACACTCACACACACACATACACACACACACACACATATATACATATGTGTACATATAAGCATGAGGACCAAGAAGATTATAGGTTTTGTATTTCTGATTCAACAATTTTAACATAACGGTCATTAGTTTAACAAGCATTTTATTTAAATATAAATGGATGATCGCACAATAAATGTATAGTTTTTATACGAATGCTTAACAATACTAAAGATATGACGAGTTAGGTTATGTTACAAGTTGAGAGTGCACAGAAAAAAGACCATTATCTCTAGTAAAATGCTAGTTGTCAGTCTAGTACACACATATGTGCACGTATACCTGTAAATATTTACACATACACATGCACACATATACCCACGCACATATTTACACCTAACTAGTAAGCATACAAAAATGCATTTCTATGCATCGAGGCAATACATACGCATTCTACAGAGTGTCATACGCATAGCGTGGACACGTACACATTTACACAAGTAAGCATGTGCGCAATTATCAGCGTAAACTAGTCAGTATAAACCAGAATTCCAATCGAGGGAAACGGAGAAAATATTTTTTATTATAGCATGAATTTTATAAAATTTCGTACTAAAAATAGTGGCACAAAACAGTGTACTTAAGTCAGAAACATGAAAACGATTGTGGGACGTGAATAAGAAAGAAAACATTAATGTCCTATAAAGGTTTCATATTAGAAAAAAAATCACATTATCTATGAAATATGGCGCAAATTGTCGTCAATTGATAAACAAACATAGGTATCACATTATTATAAGCATATAACTATAAGCCGAATTAGTATATTACTGCAGTATAAATGGATGATCACACAACGAATTTATTTTTTTTACATGGATGCTTTACAATTTCATATTAGAAAAAATACATTATCTTTGTAATATGGTGCAGAATGTCTGTAATTGATCAACACACACACACATAGGTACCATGACGGTCTAGTTTGATGCTTGCACAGAAACGGAGAGGAATGACATAAAATGCCCCTTCGACTGGTTCATCTACTCTAGTGCACACAGTTTTAGGTGCAGATTTACACACCCATATGCGCACATACACCTATATACGTACACACATATACAAGTAAGCATGTCCGCAAATGACAACGTATAGGCGGTCAAATCATAATACCTACGCATACTTCAAAACTGTTGTTTGATGTCTTGAATTATAAAACAATGAGCGAGGGAGATTGTTCAGCAATGGAGATACCAGGTAAATGAGATTCGTCAGTACTCATTCAGTATGTTCTGTAACTAAGGATTATTATTGAGACACAAGATGACGAGTTATTTTGGCTTTAAATTCTCTCGGTCTTTGAGGGACTTTAATACTCAGGGGAAGTTTGTTCCACAGTAAGGCGCCTGATATGGACAGAGCCTTCTGCCCTAAGTGAGATGAACGATAGTTGACTAAGACATTATTGTTTCTGTTCGGTTTTTGATTGGTTACAGTGGGTGGATGGAAACGCACTATCTCAGCATTGCTCTGAGGAAGATATAACGAGGAGAATACGTATTGGGCCTTCTGCATGAGGAGCCTTTCTTGGATAGGGATCCAGCCGAGTTTATTGAGGAGAGGGGTTACGTGATCACTTCTTTTGAAATTACCGTTGCATACCACCTTGGCTGCAAAATTCATGCATTTTTGTAAGTCCCTTTGAAGGTATTGAGGTAAATCTCTCCATACTAGGCTGCAGTAGTCAATGCGCGATAACACAAGGGATTGAATGGCTAATAATCTGGATTTTTCGTGTAGCATACTTTTTATACGATGAAAAAACATTAAAGTTCCGTAGATTTTGTTGCAAGTAGTCTCAACGTGAGATTTGAAGGACATATTTCTATCGAACCAGATACCTAGATTTTTAACTTTTTCTGATGCATTGATTTTATCATTTCCAACTGCAAGAGTATGATCTGAAGTTTTTTTAATTGCATCTATGGATCCAAAAATAATGTATTGTGTTTTATTAGCATTTAATTTGAGACCATTTCGGTCGTAGCATGATTTCAGGCTAGTCAGTAAAGTTTCGGCTTTAATTTGCGTCTGTGGTATTTCCGATACAGAACTTGTTATTGCAATTTGAACATCATCTGCATACATTGAGATCCAAGTGTTAGAAGGCATTGGAGGGAAATCATTAATGAAAATAGAAAACAGTAGCGGACCAAGAATGGATCCTTGGGGAACACCAAAATTGTTTTGAATGAATGGGGACAATTTGTTTTCTATGCGGACTGCATGAGATCGATTTGACAAGTAACTTTCAAACCATTGCGTGTCTATTCCCAAGTTCAGTATTTTACGTAGAAGTCTTTCATTTTGGACGCTATCGAACGCCTTAGAGAGATCGAGTAGTAGCAAGAGTGTTACATTCTTTTGATCGATGTCACTGTATATTTTTTCAGATATATTGAGCAGAGCGTCTTGAGTGCTAGTATTTCTTCTATAGGCATATTGATTTTGGTGGAGTAAATTTGACTCGTCCAGGTGAAATGACAGTTGATTTGTCACCACTTTCTCAATAGTTTGGACATGACAGGCAAAAGACTGATGGGCCTGTAGTTTGATGCTGTATTTAGGTCACCACTTTTGTGCAACGGTCTAATAACGGAGTGTTTCCATTGGTTTGGAAACGTATTGGTTACTATTGATGTATTAATTATCAGACGAATCCATGGTGCTGTAACAGGGAAACTGTCTTTGATATATTGAAGACTGATACCATCATGTCCAACTGCCTTTGTGTTTTTTAGTGAGTATAAGATGTTTCGTAACTCTGGTAAATCGACAGGGCGTGGTCTCCACTTGACATCAGTCCTCGAGGGTGCAGTGGGGCATAAATTTTCAATTGTCGTTTCATCTGGATTGGTACACACCTCACTGAAAACTTGAGCCCCTACTTTTGAAAAGAATGTGTTGAAATCCGGAGCTGTTGCCAAAAGATTTTCAAAATTACTTATGCGATCTAAATTTTTATATGGGGCTACCTTACTAATGATTTCCCAAGTTCGCTTCGGGTTATTTTTAGCCGTTATCAGTGCCTGGTGGGAGTGAGTTTGTTTCGCTTCAGTGATTTTCTTTCGAAGAATTTTTTCATGTTCTTTATATCTCTTGTATAAGGTACTGTTTGATCTATTGTTTTTGTACTCTCGCAAGTTAGCTTTCTTTATTCTGCTCATCTCTTTAACTTCGTCAGTAATCCAAACAGTCCGTTTTGGCTTGTTTTTTTGGTGACGTAAGGTGCACAATCGTCGAGAGCTGCTGTGAAGTTCTCGTTGAAAATTGACACTTGTATGTCAACATCGTCAGATTGCATCATTTTCTGGAATTCGGTAGACCTATCGAGTAGTTTTTCTTGAAATAGTTCTGCTGAATAGTGCCTTTTCGAGCGATAGGTCATTAAGCGGTATTTTTGTCTTTCCTTCGCAATATTAATTTCACATTCTATAGAGTGGTGATCGGAAATAGAAGGTGATATTACTGTACTAAGTATTGCGGTGGGATTATTTGTGATTGCTAGATCGAGGAGAGTTGCAGAGACTTTAGTGATGCGAGTCGGTTCTTTGACCATTTGTGATTAGCTTAGTTTATACAATAGTTTGCTTAACTGATTGTTTTTGTCCGTTAGGTCAACACTGAAATCTCCGAAAGCAAAGAATGATTTTTTTGCCTGAAGGATTTCTTTGAAGGTTTCCTCAATGAAATCTAGTGTTAGATTTAGGGGAGACGATGGGTGCCGGTAAAGGCTGCCAATGATTATTGATTTGTGTTTATTTATTTGCACTTCTAACCAAACCATTTCAATGCCTTCGTAAACTTTATTCGCTAGTAGTGAAGATGTTGAGTACATTTCTTTCACAAAAATACAAGATCCACTACCTCGGCTGGTTTTAGCGCCATCGTAGCGGTATAACACGTAATCAGGAATGTTAAAAAATGAACTTTGGGTTCGTGAATCAAACCATGTTTCTGAGACACACAGAATGTCAATTTTTTCAGTGACCAACATTACTCTGATTTCATCCAATTTACCATTCAGGCTTCGAGCATTTACATGCTTGATTTTGATTTTACCTATATTAGCACTCTTTTTAAAGGTAGCGAGGTTACTATCTCGATGGGATCGTTCAGGGGATTTATCAATTTTGTCTAAGTTGCCCAGGGTGTTTGGCCCAGCATCTGCTATGTAAGAAAGTCTACTATTTGGCTGGGCAGCGGCACTTTGTCAAGATGAGGTAACCCCGGTCTGATTTTTGCCTTGTGTGACAAGAGCACTGTAGTGATCGTTTTTACGATGGAGCAGTAGTGGAGGGTTATTATTTGATAACTCTGAAATGGGAACGACTGATATTTTCAAAAAACAATGATCTTGTTCATCCAGGACGAGAAGTTTTTGGCCTGTCACATTTGAAATGATTAGTGGTATAAGGTCTACAGCAGCTTGGTCAAAATGTTTTTCGTCAATGTAATTATCTATGAGGTTTTGCATGTCGCCACTGTTCTTGTCAAAAAACTTAGCATATGTGCTGTAGTTTGCTTTACTCTCTGTTTTGATTGCAGCCTTTAGGGAATTGTAATTCCATTTTGATGCTGGTTGTTTTGTAAGTAGATGAGCTACTGCGTGGAGGAGGCAGTGTCCATCGGCTTTGGTGGGAATCAGTTTTATGTTCCATGATCGTTTCAATTCATCCATTGTGGAATTCATGCGTTCACAAATGGGGCTGGAGACGTTTTTTTTGCACTTTTTTCATCATTAAGAGGTTCTGAGAGGTGCGGGGAATTTACGTTTTTCTGGCTCTGAATTCCCGTTCTGTGGTGATTTCTCGTATGGGGATTTGCAGAGAACTGAGAAATGCTCGTGTCAATTATATTTTTTCGGTGATGATTGTGCATACCGTTGGGTAGCGGATTTTCCATCGATTGTCGACTGCAATTTTGCAGCGATTTCTCTCTTCCTGTTGATTTTACTGCTTCCGAGTATGTGATTGAATGTTGATTTATACTCGTGTCTGAGAGGGGCTTTTCATCCTCTTCATCAGCATTGGATAGCAATGAAAACCTATTTTTTGTAGGCACTCCGCAGTTGTTTGTGGCGGATGCAGGAGAGGGCTTGTTATATGAGGGCAAACATCGGGAGGAGAGGGGAGGAGAGGGTTTGTTATATGAAGGCAAACATCGGTTTATGCTGCTGGAGGTTTCACGTGGATAGGCGGTCAACTTAGAACAATCATTCAACTCATTTTGCTGTTTTGAATAATCATTAGAGTATTCAATTTCTTCATTCAGATCATGGGAGTTTCTGACACATGAGATAAAATGGGAAGTTAGTCTCAAAGGTGATTTTAGAGCAATTTGTTGAAGAAAATGATGCGTGTCTTCTCGCGTAACGGGCCAAGTGCGGACATTGTTGTAAGCTTCATCAACAGGACCGGTTTTTACATTTGCTCGCAGCGGAATCAGTTTAAGACCAATTTTTCTGCACAGGCTCGATGCCATGTACAATTGCTGCCCACTGCAGGCACTCACCACATAAATACGAGAAAGAAGATTCTTTGTCATGATCAATTATTTTAATTTCGTGAGATTTTGGGACGAGAGGCTGAAACCTTTGAAACTAATTATATAGTTCCTGAAAGGAGGTGCGCGTTCAATCTCATCATAGAGATCATTTAGACGTTCCGAAGTTATGGTCTGAATCTATCAATGTCATCTCTGTTGATTTTTGTGAGACTATTGTCTCCCACGAGAAAGGTGTCTAAAGGGGATTTCGCATAAGGATGGTTACTCGCAGCTACCACCGGCGTAAAATCATGAGCGCTGATACGATAACTTAAAGCAAAAAGCCGTTCTGTAATCACTTGAATATTTGATGAGGCTACTGCTTCCTGAGCAGCCGAGAATAGTGAATGTCGGAGTCGCTGCGCGGAGAGTCGCAGGGAGAAGTCTTGTGTGAGCTGCTGTGAGGAGGCTCGTTGGAAGACTTGTGTGAGCCGTTGCAGTGAGGAGGCTCGCAGAAATAACACTTGTGTGAATATCAGGGTTCCTGCGAGTGCACTGGGCGAACTGACTGCGTCTGCCGCGCAGCTCAATATATAGGGCTGGCGGTGGCCTCACTGAAGCGAGCTAGCCCTCTGGTTAGGGGACTCGTGGTGGCGGGTTGTCGCCGTCTGTGCTGTGCTAAACGTACGTGGGTGTATTCAGATGTTGCCTGGCTGCTCGGAGCGCGCAGCTTGTAGAGGCTCGGTCCGGCACCCCGGCACCGAACTTGAGCGCTGGTTGGTCGGCCAAAAAGAGCGCTTCGAGGCTGTGTGGTGGCGCTTTTGAGCTTGTGTGGTGGTGAGCGCGCACAGCTAGGTGAAACCACCATAAAATCTCCCTTGGTCAATCCCACTCTCCCACCCAGACGCGCCAAGTCATCCAGGTATACGTCCAAGCCGACGTTCAATGTACCGCCTATAAGCCTCCTGCAAAGGCAACGCGAATTGTGCGGCTAGCGTAGACCTAACTACCTGCCACTGAGCAGCATCACTGACAGTCATGCAGTGAAACACCCGAGTGGCGTTGCCGTCAAGCATAAATCGAATGACGTCGGTCGGCGCCACGCGCCCAGTTGGCAGAGCCTCTCCAGATTCTCCAGCCACTCCAGCGCATCGATCGATCATTCGCCAGTCAACTTAGGCAGCTGCCTAGCCAACCGTTCCAGGGTCGGACCACGCGCCTGAGTCAGGATGTTGGCCAACATGCTAACATCCACAAGCAAGCCCGGCGTGCTCCCCGCCGGTGGCACTGACGATCCCGGATCGCCAGCCCCGGCCGCCGCAGCCTTCTCAGGCGCCGCAGCCTTTCCAGCCGCCGCCATCTTGCTAACAATAAAGATGGCTACGACAGACCAACGCTAAGGCCAAAATAGCTTGTGGTCTTTAGCCGGAAAATAAAGTCGCGAGTGAGACGGTAGTGCGCCTACCAGCACTCGGACTTACCTTCCTACAGTCGTCCTCATAATAATAATAATAATAATGAAGGCATCTACGGATGCCTTATTTTCAATTCAAGCCTGATACATATCACCTTGGACATTGGATTTTCAAATGCCTTATAACTAACACCAGAACGCCATGACGCTTTCGCCGGTCAAGAAAAAAGAAAGAAAAACATTCCATTTCAAGTAGAGATGGTACCAAAGTACCATCATTGGTTTTCAAAATATCTCAAAGTTTGTACACTTAGGTGATACACACTCCGGTACCCATTTCAGACACCTAGGTAGAGTAGGGTATTGTGCTTGGAATTTTTCCCCTATACCCAACAGAGAAAATCGCCGCCAGCGCCGGGACTCGAACCCGGGCTTGCCCACACGGAGGCAGGTTCGAAAGCCACACGGCTATGACGAGCACTCACTCCTGTCCGGCCGTGCAACCAGGTACAACTGTTCAAAGGTGTAGCCGTCACCTCCTTCGGAGCAAGAAGATCACTCCTAACCATTGCCGGACAGCGCTCGTGTCAATAGCTGGCCTCTGCCCCCACTCTATCACCGCCACCATCACACACACCACCACCACCACCCCTACACCTGTGATGGCTGCCAGATCCCGCCATTCTACAGATTATTCTCTATCGAAACGACATGTTTATTTGGATGAGAAGACAAAAATATTACGAATTGTACAATAACAACCGTATTGTGTTCTCTTGTTTCCCTTATATATTCTATATACAAAGTGTTAACGACAGCCGGATATTAGGAAGTACGTCTGGCATTTCAGAAATCTCACCAGCAGCCTCTGAAATTTTAGCCACGCAATCTTCCTCACATTCATTCAAACGTTTTTGCTTAAACCTTTTAATCGAATATCACTAAAAGGAAATTTCATCATTGTACACTCTCGCACGTTAAAAGTGTTTGTAACCTAAATTCAAACTGAATATTGCGAGTAATTGTATCATCAAATTTCATACTTTAAAACAATAAACTGATAATATCTCAAAAATCCAGAATTGTTCTGAAAATTTCAGAGAAAAAACTGTTCATCTGGCTATATTCTGCTTGTGAAAATGTGTATCTCTTGTCGTAAAACATCCTGCATAAACTCGCATTATCTCCGTACAGTTATCAGCCAGCAGGTTGTAATTATATCAACTTAATACATCTGAACACGTGAGTGGTTTGTTTTAATTGTAACCGCATCAAAAACTTATAAACGAAGGAAATAAAAGAAAAAAAGAAAAACCGTTTATTTCCAATAGATATGGTACAGAAGTACCATCATTGGTTTTTAAAATATCCTAAAGTTAATACTCTTAGGTGATACACACACATGAGTATTGTAATACTCATGTCACATGAGTAAATGAGTATTGTAATACTCATGATAAAGAGGGATGGCTACGATATAAACGATAAAGATGGCTACCACTGACCAACGCTAAAAGAAATTCCGATACAATTTATAATTTTTACCAAGAAAACGTTTCGGAGTCCAGCTCCATCATCAGTTCACACGAAAAACAAAATTATTACGTCTGAAATATAAGATCAAAGTAAAATGAATTATAGGTACTGTTGCCGCAGTTCTGTCATCGACAAAGCAGCGCGACCCTTTATGTTTGAATTAGTTGGAACTTCGTTGACTCTTGGCCTGTTCTTGTCACTTGGCGTTAGTTAGCGTAGGGCTCGGTTGCCTCCGCCGGTGTTGCATATGTTGCACTTCGGTCGGGGCGTCTGTGTCGCTGCGCAGTAGGTATTTTTATTTCATTTCTCTCGTTTGTTCATTAGTCATTTATTGCAAATTCGCTTGTGTAACTTTATGTATTCTCTTCAGACCAATGTTTATGACCTGTTTGTAGTAACAATAAAGACTTGCTGCTACACGTGTTTGATAAACATTGTAAACCAAATCAGGTCGTAGAGTTAGGGAGATGCGAAGTCGCACGACCTGGCAAAATCTTGACTTCGATGCTCTCCCCATGTAGGCGTGAAATAGACCCTACAGGTACTATAAATATATCATGAAAGTAAATATACAAAGTATGTGACGGACATGAACAATGAATAAAATACAGAAGCACAAAAAGAATACATGTGACACATAAGTATGAAATAAAATTAGGCTGGTTCTGACAATGAATCTACCTATTCACTATTTGCAAAGGATACGAACTGTCCATATTGTTCAAATGAGGGTTTTGCTTGAAAATATGGAAGGACTCTAAAATTCTGAATTCATACGGGGTTGAAGCTTAGTCTAAAATTTTGAAATCGGCAGGAGATATAGGAACATTGCATTTTTAACTTAAATAGGTAATACCTAAGGAAGGACATCATTTTGAATATAAATATAAATATTGTTCACTTTGATTGAAGACGAACTATTGTGAGACAAAACGAACGACAGTCTTTAAATGTGCGTGTTCAGTTGATATATATTATTTATATTGCCGCAAAAGAATGAAATACTAATGAAATTCCCACAACTTATTATTACGAAAATTGCGACAGCAATATATAACTGAACAAATCTTAATATTGTTGTCTTCTTATCCAAATAAACATATAGTTTCGATAGAGAATGATCTGTAAAATTGTGGTATCTGGCAGCCATCACAGGTGCATGGGTGGTGGTGGTGGTGGTGTGTGTGATGGTGGCGGTGATAGAGTGGGGGCAGAGGCCAGCTATTGACACGAGCGCTACCGGGCACTCTCACCCCGGACAACTAAGCAGCTTTGTGCACGCACGCATACTCTCGCCCCCCCTACCCTAAGCACCTCAGAGGTCTTATAAGCGGTGAGCTCATTATGGCCCGCGCATTTGGTCCGTGTTCCACCCTTTAACGACATCGCTACCAGTAAACGTCGCAGTTCTCCAGCGTTTCCCTGACCTTGGTCCTCACATTGGTAGCCAGTATGGGGACCCTCGCTTTCTAACTCCTGCAAAATGACCTGGGGGCTGATTTGAACTACTCTCTGTCCGCCCAGTATTACATTCCACTGAACCAATTCCTCTATCTCCTACATAGTCACAAATTCCCTCGCTCTTCCACGAGGATTTCGTAACCAAGGTCGGGGAGTTGTCCTACGTCCCGCTGCTCGATTCCTACGGTAATTCCCGTAATTTCCTTAATTCCCGTAAAAGACTTCACTCTCCTGAAAAGAGTCCTGCGCTTCAACGCCTTTCTCAAAACCCTCTGTCACATCTGCAAAATAGCTTTCTTTATCGAAGCGCGTCGGGTACTGAACCGCTAAGATTTTCTTCGTCTCAGATTGACTTCTAACTGTAGCTACTAAACGTGCCAGCAGCTCTTCAGACGTACTGAACTGACATTCCAAGATTTTTTTCGAGAAGGATTCGTCTAGTGAAGGCGCCAAAACCGTTAACGCCAAGCTGTAAACAATGCTGTCTCCAACGAAACGTTTCAACTCTGCCTGATTTGCACAAGTTTGGTAATACGGGTGGCGCTGCCAGCCTAACGAAGCTGACAACAGGTGCTCTGACAATTTACGTATTTTAGCAAAAGCAGTTACCAACTGGGCTGTTAAAGCATCGTTGCGTAACAATTGTAACTGATTGAGATCGCATGCCAGGGCGTGAATAGACTTTTCACCCCTGCACACATAAATATCATCCAAAATTTTTATCACTTCCTCGAAAGTATAGTGCAGGTCAGAGTTGACTAACTTAGTTACAATTGAATTAAAATCTCCTACTTGTTTGTTGGCAGACCGAACAAGGAGCTCTTTCTTGCTGGCGTCTGAAGTCACGTCTGGCAGAAGAGACATATACGCTCTCAAATTCATTACGTGTGTTTGCCAGCTCTTATTTTCAAGGAATTCCGGATCCTCCCTTCGTCTCCTTCCATGAAAAACAGGAATCTCTGCATTTGACAGGATTGTTCCTGCCCTAGGGATACTAGCAGCAATCTCCCGTGCTAATAGCGTCCTATCTGTAACACTAGTGCTTAGACCGTAGGTCCCGACTGCTTGAGGATCTGTCATTGCTATATTCTGGGCCCCAAACCGTGGCACACTAACTCTCCTGCGACTAGTTTTTATCGTATCTGATCGTATGAATTCCCCCGAGTCTGATGAATCCGACATGAGGTGTTTTAACACAAATATTTAGATTAAAATTTTCACCTCACCGTTATAACACAATAGGCAAGGAATAGGCATTTGGTCCATGTTCCACCCTGTAACAACATCGCTACCCGTAAACGTCGCAGTTCTCCAGCGTTTCCCTAACCCTGGTCTTCACATTGGTGGCCAGAGAGTTGACGGACCCACGAAGTTAAGAGGATATAATTGAGAAGTCAAGAAGATATAGTATTCGACGAGAAACCTACAGAAGCTTGAGAAGAAGATCCAGGGATTTCAGCAAATCAACACGGCGGAGAAATCAATAACTACAGAGAAATCAAGAGAACTACCGTGATGATCGTCTGGTGACGAGAATTATTGTAACGTCTATGAAGAGGATCTGCAGAGACAGTCAGAGCAACGAGAAATCGATTATAAGGACAGCATCTACAGCCAGAGAGCTTCAGAGATCTACGGAAAGGGCGGCTACAGACCTAAAAATTACATCTACGTGGTGATTCAGCCGACTACAGCTACAGAGAAACAATAAGGAAGTGTAATAGGTTGCAACTGCAGGAAGTGAGTCACCGGAAGCTACGGTTACGTGGCACGCCGTGACGAAGGAACAATTGAGACCTGAGATGCATGGGCCAACAGGAACCAGGATCCTCAATTAAACTGACGCAAGAAAGAAGAAAGAAAGATACAATAAGATTGTAGATTGTCTTTGTGCGGATACGATACGGTGTGCACGTGTGCGTCTGATCCTCCGACGAAAATTGTGGTGAATTAAAGTGAAGTTGCTGAAAAACTGGTATAGCTTGTATATTCGCGTGAGTACAGTGTGTGACTTTGTATGGAGTGCTCGTGAGAGTAGTTTTTTTGTTGCGTGAGAGTTGAGACTGAGCATTGGTGTGGTGACTTGCAATTTTTGACTGAGGTGTTTTGACTGGTAAGCTTTCTTTGCATATAAAGAGTATAGTGTGTGACATTGTAGAGAGTGACTGTGAGAGTAGTAGGTAACGTTTTTGTTTCTTTTTGTTTGATAACTTGATTTTCAGTAGATTTGATGAGTGCAGACTTCTTCTGCCTGTGAAATTTGTACTGAGATAGAAGTCTTTGTTTGAGAATGGCAAAAAATAGGACTGGTCGTAGGAAGGGAGGTGCTAGTGGAATGGATGAGGAGATTGAGTGCATGACGTGTAAAGAGTGGGTAGATATAGATGCATGCAAAGGTTTGAGAGAGATGAGTCGGAGAAAGTTGAGTGATCTTGTGTTTACGTGCTGGAAATGTTTGAATGATGAGAGTAATAAGTTGGAAGAGGAGGTTGAGAGATTGAAAATTCTGATGGTGGCTTTAGAGGCTGACTTGAAGGATGAAAGAAAGCTGAACGAAGGAAAGAATGAGAATGGTGCAAAAGCAGTGAATGATGAGGTAAATGAGGACGCAAGCAGGGTTGCGGAGTCGGAGGAATAAATTTGCGACTCCGACTCCGACTCCACCTTTTCAGGATTTTGCGACTCCGACTCCGACTCCGACTCAACCCTTCCAGAATTTTGCGAGTCCGACTCCGACTCCGACTTCACTTTTCTGGAATTTTGCGACTCCGATACCGACTCCCACTAATCACAATTTTGTGACCCCAACTCCACCTATTCACAATTTATAAGACGAATATTACTGGTTGCAGGTGTTGCAACCCGTTCATATGGTTATAATGATCTTTATTCACGAACGATTTTTAAATCGGCCGCAAAATGTTAAAAATAAAGTTTTCCTAGTAAATATCTTCTAGTGTACATGATCCTTCAAAAATGACGGGATTCGATAGTTTATTTTAAAAAAGTCGCAAGATACTTGTATAGGTGACCAACAAATAGGTCCACCCTAATAGTACCCGCGATAAAACATTCTTGTACTTGTGCACTGGTGAAACTCGTTTCTCAGATACAGTCATTAAGTATCCTTATGAACGTCACAGACGCACACACCAACCAAGGAAGCAACAACTGGGTATTATATTTCAAATTATTATTAGCAAAGGAATTTTCAGTAAATTTGCCAAACCATTTTACCACGATAAGCTGCATTTTCTCGACAATAAATTCAATTTTAAAGCAAAATTTTTTATTTATTAACAAAAGAGCACATATGCAAGGTTTTCACATTATTTGAATGGTATTTATGATACCATCCACTCGAACTGATTCCCATTGTAATAACATAGGGGGAATTACACACATAAACACATTTATTTATAAATTGATTGAGACACCTAGCGTTTCATTATATTTATAGGGTATTTTTTGTGCGGAGAAATTCCACCATAGGTTGAAAAGCTCAAAATAAATCAATTTTCCCGAATGATAAAATGCCCAAGATTCCTTAGTTTTGGAATTATGTGATGAAAAATGGGAAAGCTCCAGGTATGGATGGCTACAAGGTTGAATGTCTAAAGAAAGGAGGAAATGTGGTTGTAGAATGGTTGGTACGTTTATTGAATGTGTGTTTCGAGGCTAGTAAAGTGCCAGTGGATTGGAGTAGCGCGTGTGTAGTTCCGTTGTACAAGGGGAAAGGTGAAAAGTATGAGTGTAGTAATTCTAGGGGTATAAGTCTACTGAGTGTCGTTGGGAAGCTGTATGGAAGAGTTTTAATTGGAAGAGTGAGAGTGATCAGTGATGACGGATCGTGTGCTTGCTGAAGAACAATGTGGTTTTAGAAGTGGTAGAGGTTGTGTTGATCAAATGTTTGCTGTGAGGCAGGTGAAAGAGAAATACTTAGCAAAAGGTAAAGATGTATATTAGGCATTTATGGACCTAGAGAAGTCGTATGACAGAGTGGACCGTGAGGTTCTATGGCAAGTTGTAAGCTTGTATGAAGTGGGTGGGAGACTGTTGAATGCGATCAAGAGTTTCTACGTTGATAGCAGAGCATGTATGAGAGTAGGGAATGAGGTGAGTGGTTCCCAGTTGTGACAGGTGTGAGACAGGGATGTGTGATGTCGCCGTGGTTGTTTAATTTGTTTATGGATGGTGTGGTGAGAGAAGTGAATGCCAGAGTGTTGGGAAAAGGTGCGCAGTTGGTGGGACAAAACGGTATGTATTGGGAAGTGTGTCACATGTTGTTTGCAGATGATACAGCGCTGGGGCTGATTCAGAGGAAAAACTGAGGAGAATGGTTGCAGAGTTTTGTAGAGTGTGCGAAAGGTGTAAATTGAGGGTAAATGTGAATAAAAGTGAGGTGATGAGATGTTCAAGAGATGAAGTGTTTGGAACTTTGGATGTGAGGATGAATGGTGAAGTGATAGAGGAGGTAGAGCAGTTTAGATACCTCGGGTCAGATGTGGCTGTTTAAGGAGAGTATGGAAGTAGAGGTGACGCATCGAGTGAGTGAAGGCTTTAAGACATTGGGTGCAATGAGGAAAGTGTTTCAATGCAGGAGTTTGAGTATGAATGCTAAGAGAGGACGGTATGAAAGTTTTATCGTTCCAGTTTTGTTGTATGGAGCAGAATCCTGGAGGTTGAGGGCAGCTGAGAGGAGGAAGTTGGCTGCGTTTGAGATGAAGTGTTTGAGGAGCATGTATGGAGTAACAAGAAGAGATAGGATCAGGAATGAGTTGGTGAGGGGGCAGACTGGTGTTATCAAAAAGTTGAGCAGGCGACTGGATGAAAGAGTGCTTGGATGGTTTGGGCATGTTGAAAGAATGAATGTTGAACGGCTAGTGAAAAAGATTTATACGTCGGAAGTGAGTGGTTTTAGAGCGCGAGGTAGACCACGGAGGAGTTGGATGGATGGGGTGAAACGTGCTTTGTATTAAAGGGATCTGACTGTGGACGTGGCGAGAGGGATGACTGTAGACAGAAGTGAGTGGGGGCAGTGCGTAAGAAGGTAATTTTTATTTTTGACGCTGTACTGGAAGTTGCCCGCGTGTGATGGAGTTGACCTGTCCTGTACGGGAGGAAGGGCTACACTCAATGAAGCGGTCGGGGTAAACCAGCTATGGCTGTCGAGCCTGACTGTGGAAGGTGGTTGTGCTGGGCTGCTGCTGATCCTGGCAGTCTGGTGCGGCCAGTGCTGCCTCTATCGCCTCCTATTGCTAAGAGTGATGATTGTGGCCTGCTGTCGGCTACCCTCCCATAGGGAGGAGAAACCTGGTATATGTATGTAAAAATACTTTGAAACTTAAAGTATGATACCACGTTCGCGCCGGTGTTAGTGCTACCTTTTTCACTTCAAATTAATCCAAGTCAAGTTCAATATACTCCAAATCAGGTTCGAATTAATCCAAGTCAAGTTCAATTTAATCTAAGTGAAATTCAAATTAATCCGACGGTAAGTTGAGTCAAGAATTAACACTATCACTCGTTAATTAGAGCGTTTTTTGCGTTAAAAATGTTTCTATTAGATGTGATGAGTGAGACAATCGTTTTTCCTTTCAGTAAGGAATACATAAAACTTTTGCCTGCGTTACAATCTAAAGACAAGCTGTGTTAAAATGTGCTAAATACCCAGCATCAGGAGGCAGAGTGTGATTCAGATCTTTGATCGGCGTAAAAGATACCAGTCAAACATAAAAACTTCGTATTATAGTACTCATTGAAATTATTTTGAAATTCCACATCAATGGTAGTATTTATTCATTAAAATATTTATGTTCAAAAGGCAACGTTATGTTACACATAGCAGTATCGGGGATTTATTTACACTCATTTAGAGATTTACATGCGTGAAATTTCATTTTATCACCTGTGAAAAATTATATACATGCGAATACATAAGATCACTATTGGACGTTGTGTAGATTTAAACTTTAAGAGAAATGTATAAATGCGATTCACTGAGTACTTATGTACGTTTCCGTTCGAATACAATTCATTGGAGTACATTACTACACTCATAAATTCCTCCATTAGCAATAAAGGTGTTGCCATCCCTTCAAATTAATAGGCCAAGGCAAATATATCATCTATGTCGATGAAATAAATTGTAACTTGTTTTACGAAAATCGTTTGTACGATTCAGAAAAGAACTTCGTTGCTATATTTTTTTTATGGATTGAATCTACCTATCTTCCAATGATATTCTTATGTAAAAGCATGTATATATGATTTCATGCATCTGATAACGTGAAATTTACGCAAATGAATCTCTATTTGAGTGTAAATAATTCCTCGATACTTCTATATGTATGTGTAGCATAAAATTACCCTTTGAACATAAATATTTGAATGGAAGCAATCTGCCATAAATGTAAAATTTTAAAACAACTTTAGTGAGTAGTATAATAAGAATTTTTTACAAGTGACTTATATATTTTTCGCCGCTCAAAGACCTGAATCACACTCTGCCTCTTGATGCTGGATATTTAGCACATTTTACAACAACTTGTCTTTAGCTTGCAACACCGGACACCGTTAGAAATTTTATTTATTCCTTGCTGAAATAAAAAACGATTGTCTTGCTCATTGCGTACAATAGATACATATTTAATACAAAAAACGCTCAAATTACCGAGTGATTACGTCAATTCTTAACTCAACTTATGGTTGATTTGGTTTGAATTTGACTTGGATTAAATTGATCTTGACTTGGATAAAATTGGCATTTTTTTAGATTAATTTGAAGTGAAAAAAGTGAAGTCTTGATAATTCCGACACCACTAAAACAGGTTTTTGATATTTTTACAATGAAAACTGCAAACAATTTGCGGTTAGTAAAAGTATCTGCAGTTTCAAGCTATTAATCATTAAATAATGTTTGCAAGTTTTATTAATTTCATGAAATAGCTACCAAAGTTTATCATTGATGACTTAGTGTTAATTTCCTAACGAACATTTAAATGGTGAACTTTTCGTAATGGTAAAATGCTTGCAGATTTTATTATAAAAATTACAAAAACTGCTTAAGTGCGGTCGGAACTATCCAGACTATAGCGTTAACATTGACTCGCACGTGGTATCCTACTTAGAGTTTTAAAGTTTCTTTTAGTGCTTATAACTTGAAAACTAAGGAGTTTTGTCATTATCTCATTCGTGAAAACCGATTTATTTTGGGTTTATGTACCCATGTTTGAAATTTGTCCGCCCCCAAAAAAAAAACTATATGGTGTTGATTATTCTTATACAATAAAATGCCAAGTGTCTCCTTATACAAATAAATGAATAAATACATTTGGGTATTTCCTGTGCATAACTTCTATGTTATTACAATGTTCAATTCAGTATTTAACAAATAAAATTGATTGGTCCGTCTTGGTTGGTTGGTTTGTCTCTTTCACGCTCAACGAAATTACAATATTTTATTCAATTTTTATGCTCAAAATCACTAAAATTATGATATATCATACACACATGCGAATAAGGTGGCCAAGATTTGCACACCGCCTTTTCTTCTCTGCACCTACACTATGCGGGGTAACAATGCAGAAAAGGTGACACGTTATTGCTCAACGCAATTTTATATATCGGTTATTGGTAAAAGTTGTATCGGTAAAAGTTGTTCAGCTTTCGTCGCCGGGTGCTCTGACATTTTTGAAACGTTTTGTTTACGAATATCTCTTTAACAACTTCTTCGTAAACGTAGGGAAAACAATAGCTGATGGTATTCCAAGTGAACCTACTGATCACCTGGAATTTATGGATCATATTCGAGAACCCAACTCCTTTTTCTTTACGCCTACAAACTCCTCCGATGTAATTACGTGCATAAACAACATGAAAAATAAATCGAGTGGGTTACAAACGTTTCCGACTAAAGTACTTAAAGTTATTGCTGACATTGTAGCCCCACTGATATCAAATATTATAAACCAGTCTCTCTTACTAGGCACTTTCCCGAACTCCCTCAAAGTTGCTAGAGTAACCCCTATCTTTAAAAGTGGTGAAAAAACCTGTGTAAACAATTATCGACCTATCTCCATTCTACCAATTATTAGCAAAGTATTCGAAAAGATTGTGTATAAAAAAGTGTACTCTTATTTTGAACAAAAATCATTTCTTTACGATAAACAATACGGTTTTCGCTCTAAAAAATCAACAACACAGGCTATATTAAATCATTTACAATTCCTCTATTCTAATATAGATGAAGGAAAGCCTGTCTTCTCTGTATTTCTTGACTTCCGAAAAGCATTTGATTGTGTGGACCATAAAATACTATTATCGAAACTACACTGTTATGGCATTCGAGGGATTGCCCATGATTGGTTCAGATCATACCTAACAAATCGGAAGCAATACGTTGTCATTGACGACGCAAAATCAGACCCACAGACAATTAGCCATGGAGTTCCACAAGGATCTGTTCTCGGGCCTCTCTTGTTTCTGATTTTTATCAATGATATTGTAAAATCTACATCATTCTTCAAATTCATAATTTTTGCCGATGACAGTACGCTTTCTGCGGTCCTTCCGAACCAAAATCCTGCTATGATTGTGGAGAGTATAAATACTGAACTTCACAAGGTTTCATCGTGGCTCAAAGCTAATAAAATAAGCCTAAATATCGATAAAACAAATTATATTACTTTCTCATACAAGAAAGATGTATCTCTCCCATGCATTAAAATTGGCGAAGGTGAAATCGAAGAAACCAACTCATGTAAGTTTCTGGGCATCATAATAGATAAACATCTGACCTTCAAAGAGCACATCACTCATATTAGTTCTAAATTATCAAAATCCATCGGAATCCTGAATAAAGTTAAAAATTTTCTGCCTGAAACAGCTTTACAAATGCTCTACCGAACGCTCATTTCTCCATACTTGCAATACGGAATAGAAGCATGGCACGGAACTGATAAAAATAAAACTAACAAAATTTTTACTCTGCAGAAAAGGGCTGTCAGAGCGGTAAAGAACCTAGAATATAATGCTCACACAAATGATTCTTTCAAAAATTTACAAATACTTAAACTTTCGGATCTCTACAAAATCTCCATCTGTAATTTCATTTACAAAACATTAAGAAATGATGGCGACAATAGCCTAAGACAATTATTGACTGCGCAAACTGGTCATCACGACCATTTAACCCGAAATAGAAGTAAATTCATGCTTCCTTATTATTCAAAGGCCAGGTCGCAACACAGTATTCTCTTCGTTGGAACCAAAACTTGGAACTCTATACCTGCAGAGATCCGTGAATGTAATTCGTACAAAGTATTCAAGACATCTTGAGTCTCACTTCCTATCAGAATACTAGTCGTGTAAGATCAATGTGTCGAAATCTTGCCTCCTACATGTAACTAATGATAATGTCATAATGTAACTTGCCTTGTGTACCATAACCAATCTTCTCTCTGCTCTTGAATCGTTTTATCGAACATACTGTTAAATATAGCCGACTTGACCTATATTGTAAAATACAGCATAAAATATCGAGTTAATTATCTCAATGATCAGTCTAATGCGAAACTAGGTTAAGTGAACTAGGTTAAACTTTTGTACACCCTAGAATAACGTGATGGTAGGATGCCCTATAGAAGTCGCTGAACTTATTCGGGCCCACAGGTAGCTATACTCAAATTTGACCATTGTACTAGACTTAAGTAAAATTCTACCTCTGTATCACCTGTGGTAAATAAATTGTTTAAATTGTTTAAATTGTTTAAATTGTTTAAATTGTTTAAAATTGTTTAAATAAAAGCCAATTTTAGCTTCTTTGTGTGTAACATGATACTGTCTTTTATATGCGATTTCCCTTTTATTATGTATTCCACACTTTCTTATGTTAACAAACGTCCACGTTCTTTTCGTTTTGTATTTTTGGTGAAATTTCGTACGTTTTCAGCCAGAAAATTTGCACTATCGCATAAATGCAACAATCATTGCAGCACAGATAGAGCATTGCTTTCAGTTACAATATGTGTGTGACTAAGTGAAGTATTTGCTAGTGTTGTGAAATTATTTTCACTGCAGCTCGTTCACATGGATTTTATTTTCTCATGTGTCCCAATACTGATATTGATAACCTTACAATGTTTCCAAAACTTTCCTAAGAAAAAGTCATCAATTATTATATAATGCTGAGAAACAGAGACTATTTCAGTTTTTAAAATTGTGAAGACATAATTATAAAAATCTCCATTTCAGCGTATGCTTACTTAGAAACTGGAGAGTGATTATAAGATAAAAATTAAACATGAAAATGAAATAGTAAAATACAATATAGCTTTTGATCAAAAAAATTCCAAAAATAACTATGAATATGAGCAGAAATTTTCATTATTTACATGTTAACTTGACCTAACGACAAGGAAGTAAACAAAACAAAGAAACAAATTTCAAGTACTTAGGTGCCACTTATAGGTGAAAAAATAAACTAATATTACAGTTATTAACATCAAAATAAGCTAATTGAATTTTCATTATCAATAGTGATTACGTAACCTGAAAACTAGAACTCTTTATGTATCAGACCCTAGCTTCAGGTTTTGGCAAAGACTAGTCACTATCAGTATATCACAACCTAAAGACTAGAAATATTTATGATCACAAAACTTTTGGTTACTGCAAAGACTAGTCATTATCAATCAATACACCAAAGCATGACCAAAAGAAAGACTAGAAAAGATCGTTATAAGGAACCACTGGTATAGAATATCGACACCGTAAGAGCGTACAGAGTTACCAGTGCCCACTCTTTATGTGAGTACAATGTATTACATCAGCTGAGCTATTCTGCAAATAACTTGCAACAAATTAACTACCAGTTTCTAGATCCTACGTATTAATGAAGGGGGAATGAGAGAAACAGAAACAAACAGAATGAATTTGCGATGCTTTCAATTAATAATTCCGGCTTTTTCACTGTAATATGTGTATGCATTATTGCTCCAGTACGAAAATTATGCTTCGCACTCGTAGGTATGACATATATAGGAGTGTGAACCCACAACGACTAGCCATCAATGACCGTATTAGGTGATAGGTATAAATACGCTGCTTCGAACCTCGAACAAAATAATCAATAAATACATTGCGTATTTTGTAGCTTTTCAGTAAAGTATTTCAACTCTGTTTTGGTTCCTTTCGGTTTTAGACAATTATAAATAACTTTTTGCAAAAATTAGAACTGAAGACACCAAAAAATAGCGACTCCAACCTCGACTCCACCACATCCGAATGAATGACTCCGACTCCGACTCCAGCACATTCGGAAACAGCGACTCCGACTCCGACTCCGACTCCACCAAATTTAGAAAAGCGACTCCGACTTCGACTCCGACTCCATCCTAAAACATGCGACTCCGGCGACTCCGACTCCCGACTCCGACTTCGCAACCCTGGACGCAAGGAATGCAAATGTAATGGAAGATGAGGCAAATGATGGTGTAAATGAAGTGGATGATAATGCAAATGATGCTGCAAGGAGTGTGAATGCAGTAAATGATGGTGAAAATGTGACAGATGAGAGTAGAAGGATGAATGAGCATGATGAAAGAGGTACAAATGGAAAGAGAGTGAATGAGCGACCTGTTGATGTGCCACATGAGGTGTAGTGGACGCGAATGAAAGGAAGATGAATGGAAAAAGAGTGAATGAGCGACCTGTTGATTTGCGACATGAGGTGCAGGAGCCTGTAGTGGAAGCGAATGAAAGGAAGATGAATGGAAAGAGAGTGAATGAGCGACCTGTCGATGTGCCACATGAGGTGCAGGAGCCTGTAGTGGAAGCGAATGAAAGGAAGATGAATGGAAAGAATGATCTGAGTAAAAGAATTGAGCGAAAGAGCAGCATGAGAGGGCGAGTGAGACCTATGATTAGAATATGTGGGGATAGCATGATGATGAATGTTGATAGGTTCATATATATGAGTGACAGTAGCGCATGTACGAGCATGAGAGGGAAAGGAGTGGAGGAGATTTGTAGGCATGCTGAGAGAGTGATAGATGGAATGGATGAAGGAATGGTTGTACTGCAAGGAGGTGGCAATCGGTTGCTTGAATGTGGGAGAGAACGTACGGTGAATGCAATTATGAAAGTTGTTAAAAGGGCACGGGAGAAGAGTTTTAGAGTGGCGGTGACTAGCCTCCTAAGAAAGCCTGCTTGTGATGAGGAGTATGAAAGGGTACGGAAGGAGGTGAACAAGGAGGTGCATGAAAGGATTATGAGTATGAAAGCTGAGAGTGTGAGAAAGCATGAGCTGGGTTCCAGCTTCCTAGACATGGATAGCGTGATCCAGGATGGATGTTTTCTTGGAGATGGAGTCCATCTTACTAAAGAAGGTGAGATGAAACTCTCCAAGAAATATATCCGGTGGATCAGGGCTACTCATGTCATAATGGAAGGTGGAACTGGATGAATGAAAATCCGTCAGAGCAAAAGTGAGGAATGTCTTGAATTGTCCAATTGTGTTGTAAGGTTTTGAAGTATAAATGTGCGTGGATAGAATGCAGGGAAGTTAGATGACCTTGTAGTAGAATTTGAGAATGGAAAATTGGATTGTGTTGGTGTAGTAGAGACCCAAATGCGTGATAGAGTCAGTCTAACATGTAAGGAGAATAAGTATCATATGATGGGAAAAGGGCGTGTAAATTGGCAAAAAAGAGGTGGTGGAGTTGGTCTGATTGTAAAGAATGCTCTAAATTGGAAATTAGAGGAACTTCCTGTTGGAAATGAACCTGAAAGTGAAGATTTGTTAGAAATTAAGTGTGAAAGAATGCTGCCAGAGAATGTATTGTTGTGATTGTATGTTATATGACAATTGATGGGATTTTAGCTCATGAAGAGAATGTAAAAAAGTATGAAATAATAACAAGGATTGTACGAGAACACTGCAGGTGCCCTCTGATTGTGATGGGTGACATGAATGGTCATGTTGGTATACTTGGTGAGCCAGTGAATGCAAATGGACAAAAATTGATAGATTTTTGTGATGAGAATGAACTTGAAAACTTGAATGTCACAATAGGAAATGGCTTGCATACATGTCAAAGCAGGGAATGGAAAACTGCAATTTACTATATGATTGTGAATAGTAGAGCAAGGGTGTGTGTCAGTCAATGAAGTGTTTGTAGATGAAAATGGTTTTGATATTGATAGTGACCACAAAATGCTTGTGCTTGAATATAACTGGGGTAGAAAGGAGTCATTGCAGAAGGTCAGTAGTGTGAAAGAAAGTTGGCAGATAAAAATGGCAAACTGGGAAGAATTTAAGAATGAATTGAGTAGGTGTAACTGAAACAGATGTGGAAATGTAAATGACCTAAATGGTGAGATTGCAAGAACCTTGTATGATGTGGCAGAGCAAAAGATTGGTAGAATAAAATGTAGGAAAGGGACAGGGAATGCCAGGTGGTTTACAAGGGAGATAAAGGAAGAACGAATGAGAAGAAAGACTTTAAATAAGAAACAACGCAGTATGAGGAAAATGTATGAAAGAAACAGAATTACTGAGGATGAATGGCAGAGTGCATGGAATGAGTACAAGAACCAGCAGAAGAAAGTAAGGAGAATGATTAATGAGGCTAGAGGTAAAGGGGAGAGACACCAACTTGAAAATCTAAGAAAGAAAGGTCTGGATGGAATAAAAGATTGGTATAAGTTTATACAAGGTAATGATAGAGGTAGTGAAGTTCAAGTTGATGAATTAGTAGTCAATGGTTGCAGTGTGCAGGATAGGATGCAAATGGTGAAAGCAGTTGAAGAATACTGGGAGGACATTGGTGTACAATTTTCTTAAAATCATACTTGTACATTTTTTCCTCTCGCAAAATTATGTACGTACCTTAATTGATAGCACTTTAATATTTGTGAAAGTCCACCTTCGAAGTTGACCTAAGAGAAAAATCATAGCGAGCGACAGCTCTTATTCTTCGTACGCCTGATGTGTCGCAACGCACCCTAGGTCTTTCTCGGCTCTTCCTGCCGTTACCGCAGTGCATGGGTACGCACGCAATCGTGGAATCTTAGTTACCGTCATCTAACTATCTTATCGGTATGACACCTCAGCCGAATTCTCCATACTTGTTACAAGCAACTATCATCCTCATGCGTTGCTGCTAAACCTTAGGCCAGCATGGGCCAGCGTGGAGTTTCGGCGCGGGAGACCTGGGCAGCAGAAGGATCTAACGCCAACGGCCTTATTTATTTGGTGTGTCGATTGGCACTATGCCATTCTTCAAAGTTGGTCCACAGGACGCGTTCTCACCGTGTTCCTTATCCGGAGGGAAAAGATCCCCTAACTTCTGTGTACTTTCCGGGACCGTAGGACTCTTGTCCATTCCTTTTAACAAATCACTCCTAGGAGTAATGTGGAATGTTAGCCCCATGTGTGCGTATTCCACTATTTTCATCGATTTTTTTCCTAGTGTCCTGAATGTATTCTGTTATCTTTTCTTTTGTTATCTTCCGATAGGTTTTTTGAAGCAGGTAGCAGATGGCGATTTAGAGTAAATTTGTAATTTTCTGTAATAAATGTAAACGTTAATTTCCTTAATTCTCCTTTCGCTACCTCTCGATTTCTATCAGCTTTGCTGGAAATTAGTGAGCTTAACTCACACCTAAACCTCTATTGGAAAAATTTTGTATAATTGGTGGAATGAATGAGCAGGTTACAGATGATGAACCCGTAAATTTTCTGATTGATGAACGTGAACTGCAAATGGAAAACGAAATCGCTTGTGAAGAGATTATAAGTTTTTTGAAGAAAGTGAAAAATCGAAAGGCATGTGGCCCTGATAAGATCCCATATGAGTTCTATAAATGTGGAGGAGAGAGTGTAGTCAGTATGTTGAAATGTTTTTATAATGAGATATGGAAGAGTGAAAGAGTACCGGATGACTGGAACAAGTGTAATGTAGTTCTGTTGCATAATGGTGGACATAAGAGTATGAAAGAACTTAAAAATTACAGACCAATTGCACTGGGTGACACTGTATGTAAGAACTTTTGTGGTATTTTCAATGAGAGAATGAAAAACTTAGTTGAGGAATTAGGAGCCCTAGGTGAAGAACAGAATGGATTTAGGCAAGATAGACGTGGGGAGGATAATCTGTTTGTAGTGAGTGAAATAATTGAGCGAATGAGGAAAGATGATAAGAAGGTATATTTAGCATTCCTGGATATTGAAAAGGCGTATGACAGAGTGGATCGGGTTAGGCTCTTTGAAGTTTTGAGAAAGTTGGGTTTAGCAGAAAAAAAGTAAAAATTGTACAAAGTCTGTATGAGAACACAAGCGCAATATACAGGTTAGGAAATTTGGAAACAGGGCAAGTGAGGAGTGTTAGAGGAGTGAGACAGGGCTGTACTCTGTCTCCCCTGTTGTTTGGATTGTACACAGAAGAATTAGCAGTTCGACTGAGAAGGAGTGGCTTAGGACTGAAAGTTGGTAATGAGAGACAGATGTTTGCTGTATGCTGATGATGTGGTTGTGGTTAGTGAATGTGGACATGAACTGCAAAGGATGCTTGACATTGTGAATAGATATAGTACAGATTTCAAGATGAACTTTGGTTCCGACATAAGTAAGGTTATGGTTATAAATAGTGATGAGACTGATAGAGACAGACTGTGGAATATTGGAGAAATCAGAATAGGTAGAACAAAAGAATACAAATACCTAGGTTGTATGATAAGTGAAGATGGATGCACTAGAACTAAGGGTGAAAAAGTGGCAAAAGCTATGCAGTGGAGTGGACGGTTAAGTAGTGTGGCCAGATACAGAGCAAACAAGTATGACTGTGTGAGAGGAATGTGGAAGTGTGTTGCTGTACCTAGTGTCATGTATGGGATGAGTGCTCGTGCCTGGAATCCCAATCCGAATTTTTTCGTCGGCGAACCGGTATTTATAATCGATTTCCATCGTTTATCGTAAGATTTCCAACAGTAAGGACATTACTGGTAATCACCGGTAATTTTAGACGTTATAAATGCCCACCGCCAATGGTGACAGTTATCTACCGTCGATTTTTGACGGTAATTTCGACCATAGAAAAACGCTGGTAAAAATACGATCGTTTTTTACGCTAAATTTTATAATTTTAAATTAAAGGTAATGCTGGATGGCCCAAGCCTAAGTTTAATTGATGAAAAGTTACATATTATTATGGGATGTATTTCTGATAGTCATATATTATTTTACTTATCCTTTACATGCAATAGTCAGACCCTCAATTCTTCCAACATGTGAGTCAAAAACATAAGTTCAAAATTAAGATATTGCAGGAGCAAATTTACATATTTCGCTATTTTTATACGTTATAATTTTCAAGACATTAGAATATGAAGTTCATGTTTTCTAATTTAAGCTTCAAATGTTGAGAATTTAACATGAAATATCTGAATTTTAGCGCTTGATAATTTCTTTGCAAATAAAAGGATGAATTTTAATAATACAGGACCATTATTGTGAAAACAAAGATTAGGTGCATTTCATTTAAATAGCTTATTTATATCTAAGGAAAAAATCCTGGATGTATAAAATGCATTATTATAGTTTGATGTCAACGGACAAAATGAATTTCTGACTTTATTCAATATTTAACTCACGCTTCAAAACGTTTCAAAGGATATAAAAGGTTCCAGCTCTTTAAAACGTGACCGTTTCGATGAGTTGGAATATTAGTGTTAAGTTCTTTTTTACGGTTGAAGAGAACGCGATCCTAAACCAGAAGGACTTATTTTTAAATATTACTTATTTTATGTGAATTCGTTAAGTTTTACATGTTCAAAAGATGGACGACCTATAACCCTATACATTCACAGCATCAATTAATGAGAATGTTTTAGAATTTGATAATTTTTTCTAATGAAAATTTTTTTATTCAAATCAGAGAAAAAATACAAGAAAAATTACTCGAACCTTCGCGCACAGTATACGAAGTTCCGAACGTTAATGTAGGTTTGAATTCGAAAATTGTGCACATATTTAATTGCGACTCTAGCTATAAAATAGCTAGATCTAGATAGTTTTCGTTCCATCTAGATATCGCATTTTGTATTCTTGCTAATAGCTGTAAATCTAGATAGCTTAAAAATATCCTAGATAGTTTCTAGCTAAAAACATCAGTAATGAGTTGGAAGCAGAAATACATTAAATTTGACATCAGTTGAGACTTTATATTCCATGTTTGAAAGGCGTTCAAGCGTTGTTTGAGTGTCGATCGTTCCTCGTTTAGTCACGTGAGTCTGTGTGAGAGATTCCGCGGGAAGTTAGTTGTACTTGGGATTAGTCGTGAGTCGGTACTCGGAAACATGAGTGATCAGTTTCTGAGTTGTTGTCAGCTGTGTGGATACTCGTTTGTGATACTGTGACTCCCTTGAAAATACCGAAATTTAGCCTGTCACAGTATTCAAGATATGGAAATTGGGTCAAACTATAAAGGTTCTAGCTGTGAAAGTATAGAAATTTCGTTAACTATTCATTCTACATAGCTTTCACTTGCTGACCGTGCGTGACTCATCGGGAATTCAAATTGGTAAATTCAGTTAACGGGCCTGATTAAACGGTGTAATTCCACTGTTAGCTACTAATTTACTAGGTATGAATAGGCTCTTTATTTGATTACATTTTCACTTTCATGATTTATGACTTTCATTTATAAGATAAAATCCGTATTATTCAGGGTGTCTACTAGGTAGTAAAGTAGTAAAAAGTAGTAAAAAGTAGTAAAATTTGGAAAGTAGTAAAAAAAGTAGTTAAAAGTAGTAAAATTTGCCTCAGGGTAGTAAAAAAATTGTTGAGTGGTATAATTCTCTGAAAATTTAAAGTAAGGTTACATATTTATATAGAGTATGAAGAATTTTTAAAATTTATTTTTCCCATAATCAGAAATTTGCCTTGATTTATGGGAAATATTCCTGTAGAGTGGGGTGCAATTTTAGGATTGGAGCACACAAAATTGAAAAAAGTTTCAAAATTTTTGCGAACAACAGTAAAAATAGTGTCTTTTTCTTCTCATTCCGTTTGATCTGAAAGTTATCTAGTTGTTTATGATGGAAGGTTCATTTGAGCCTTTTTATTATTAACAAATTATTGAGAGAAAACAATAAAATGGCTTTCGCTTTGATGCGGTAATCGAGGTTTCATAAATCGTATAAATGTAAATTTAAAAAATGTAATACCAGTGGCTATGCATTGTTGAAAACACTTCTATTAGTGCGCACTTACATTGAGATACAAGCTTAGAAACTTGTGATATCAGGGATTAGTATTGAAAATAAAATAAGGATTTAAAAATTGTGCATTTATGATTATGAGGTCGACATTTAACATCTTTTATTCTCACGTATCAAATATGCATTATACGATCTCAAGGAAAAATGGAATATCATACCTACATATTTTCTTGTGGAAGCATATCAAGTGGCTTTGATTGAAGTATGTTTGTCAAGTAAAATAACTTATATTTTATTAAGAATTACAAATCTTTTAAGTTTAAAACATCTTGTGAACTTTTTCGTTTAAATTTTATGAATAAACATTAACAACGAGCCAAAATTTTTTAAATTGGTTGTTGTACTTATCACTAAATAACTATTACATTTTATTGGATTTCATCTTTAGTGGATGCAGTTGCCCGTAAGATATACATATAGCATAGTTGGCACAATTGTTCTTTTTGTGCACTTGTTCCCCTCAGGGGGATACAACTATTGTGTCTATGGGAATTAACGCTCCCAGTGGGAAAATGTGAGGGCTCGAGCTGAGAGTTAGGTAGGCCTTCTTTTTGTTGAAATAAAATGCTTTTGTTATGTTAAGGACCACCTTTTTTCGGTTCACTACTGTCCTGTTCTTCAGCTCCTACTACTTTCTTCTTCAACTTTGCTCTTGTTTCACAATCTTCTTTCATAACTTAGTAACTTACTGTTTCTATGCCCTTTCTGCGTAGATTCCGCGTTTCTTCAACTCCATACTAAACGGTACCTTCCTCCTTCCTCTCTTTGGATCGCATTTGTTGCTGGGTAGGGATGCTAAAACTAATGACTAATATAATCTTTGTGCACTTGATACTCAAAAATTAAAATATTTTATTCACAAACGAAAGCACAGAAATAAAATTATTCTCAATTAGCTTTTAGAGTCCTGCTGCAATTTCAGATGAGTAAATCGTGAATCAAACTTATTACATTTCAATTCCTCCTAATGAATAATGTTTAATTCAAAGTCATATATTTGACTGGAAAGGTCTTGATTACCATAAACTTGATGTGGCCTTCCAATTCTTATTCCAAGACAAATATTCTCACACTCCAAGTTGTTGCGACAGGATAGAAACATTGCAATGACGTGAAAGGAACTTCTCCGCAGTTCATTTATATCCAGAAAGTGTTTTTTCGGATCTGAGCTTGATTGTGAGCAGTATTATCTTCCTGTGAAAAGACAAGTTTGTTCTGTCCACTGCGATTTGGGGAAACAACGATTTACTGAAACTATAATTTTTTTTTAAAATTACCTCTTTGTAAAGCTGAAAGTTTTTTTTCCAGTGACGTTAATTTACGTCCAAATACAGAAAGAATTATGTTATAAAATTATCTTTTAATACAATGTGTCGAGAGTTTAGTTCCTTTGAAGTTCCTTTTGGCAGGCATGGCGATTCAGTTTCCTCCAGGATGTCGTCATAGCATGAAGATGCTCCTTGTAATCAAAGTTCATTCTTCTACTAAAAGCATATAGGAAAGCTACATGAAATTTGCATTTTCGTGCTTGGTTCTGTAAAATAACATGTTCATAACCTATTTGTTATTATTGATCGCAATTAGGATGCCGATTTAGATTTTGAGGTACAATAGAAAAATTTTACATACTCGTATTTCCGAAGTGCCATAGTGTTTGGTCATAATGAAATTCCTTGATATTCTACCCTGCTGTAAAGGGATCTGACAATCCCCTGGTGTCTACTAGTTTCCAGTCAGTTTATTTTTTCCATATGATGAACTGTTTTCATAATAGTTGAAAGATGTTAAGACAAGTTCTTCGCCAAACTTTTGTTAGAGTCCATTTAGGATGGGGGGTGCCTTAAAAATTTAGGTAACTTTTTTGCCGTAAAGCTTCGGTTGCTCCATTTAATATTAAGTATTTTAGGTATTAAGAAACTTGAAGCTGTTTTTGAACCTTTGGTATTGCGTATATTATTGACTCAAATTACTCATTATAGGCAAATTATTTATATCTCTGGACATTTGGACAACAATCATTGTGTAAAAATAGGTAGTAATTTTTTGCCGTTGAAGGTAGTAAAAAGTAGTAAAAAGTAGTAAAATTTGGAAATGAAATATCAGTAGTCACCATGTTATTGGAAAGTATTTTTATTGCTTCAAGATATGAAGTCGAAATCATGAAATAGCTCAGCTGGTAACATGAATGACTAACAAGTAGCATGCTATTTGACTTAGTTGCACGAGTTGGAGCAGGGTTTTGTAACATATAACTCATTCTCTAGGTTTGAAAATAATATCTTGAACTGTGAAAGATTTGATTCTCATTAATTACAAATTTATGCAATACATGACATAGAACTAAGATCTAACTCCCGAATACTATTGTTGGTATTTAAAGTTTTTTCAATTGTTTCACTGCTGATGTAAGATTTCAAAAATTGATTGAACGGATTTAAAGCTCACCGTTGTGCATTCACATGAGAAATGCGTATGTTTTATAAATATATAGGCCTATGTATCCATTACAAATAAGACATGACTGTACCATGTTAAACTGTGTACAGTCATGAACAAGGATTTCTGAATATAACAGCTGACTGATGTTAACTAAATCCCAGTTTCACCAAAAATTATAGTAAAATATCATTTTACACTCATATTCATTTGTGTTGAGGGGTAATTTCTAAAAATTTAGTGAACTTATCCTTACCAATTTAAATAGTCTTTGCTTTTAGTAGTTTAAATAGTTTATGGGATGAATAATGTACTGAAATATGTATGTATAAAATTTCAAAATATCAATCTAGAATCTGTCTCTGAAAGATGCTGTTCAGGAAATGAGAAGTATTCAACTCTCATTCATTGAATACTATGGCAATGTTTCTCTTTGGATCCTATTATTTGTACAATGTTGGTATGGAAATTATTTGATTGGTTTCAGTGCAAATGTAAAATTTGTTAATCAATTTCCTTCTGATGAAACACATTACTCTGTCTATTCACTAAAGGAAACTACTAACCAGTAAAAATTTGTCCATGGAAAATACAGGAACCTATATGTGAATGACTATTTTGTTCATATTAAGATAGACATCGAAATTTATTCCAGATATGCGAGAGGTACCAGTTTCCAAACAAAATATGATTAAGTTTATAGGGCCTTGTTTTAACCGTGTGGTAACATAATTCCTATTCTGATTTAATCACTGTGTTTAAGCACTGTGTATGTATGAAAAAAAACTATTGGTAAATGTTAATTGACACCAGAAATATCATTTGAGAAAAATTTTTTGAAATATTCTCACATTATGACTCATGTGTACGGATACACACTTTCTGATGAACTTTTGCTATCTTGACTCTACAAATCTACAACATCAAAGGAGAGCTTGAGTTTGGTGATTGTAAAATGAGTTCACCCAGGAGATTGTTCTCAATCTAAATGATAACACACATGAATAAGTTTTTTATACTTGCCCGAGCAAACTTGTTTGACTTCAAACTTTGTGTGTACAATAAATTGATCTCAGAGTCGTCCAGTAATGCAAATGAAAGCTTAGTCAGAGATATCCCTCTAGATTTGCTCGAGTTCTGAACCTAAAGATAGAAGTTCATCTCAAAGCAATTCTTCCAATGATGCTTCTATTAGTACCTCATATTAAATATTACTCCAGGTTTGCACATTCTACCTTGGTGAAGTGTGAAGTATTTAGACCTTATTAAGTGAATGCTAATGCAATACTCATTAGGCAATCCTTTCATCCCAATAATTTTAGTATTTGAATTGCTTTGATGGCTCAGTGTAAAAAAAAGACTTCAAAATGATTTTTCTTCTGATTAAAATTATTATCATTATTGTACAAAACAGGAAATTACTTTCCAGGAATATTTTTGTTTGTGAAATATATAATGTTAGTTCAAATTCCTCACAAATATAAAGATAGACATAAAACTTATATTATACATGACATTAAAGTTTCCAGGTTCCAACTACGGTCAATAATAAGGATTAAGGGAGACAACAAACTAAATTTTAATTTGTGGACAGATTGCTCAGAAATTTGCCCAGTCTATGTAATTTTTTAAAAGAATAACATTTTGCTCCATGTATATTTCGTGATTTTGGCCATAGTTTTTAAACAATTTTAAACAATTTATTTACCACAGGTGATACAGAGATAAAATGTTTCTTAAGTCTAGTACAATGCTCAAATTTGAGTATAGCTACCTGTGGGCCCGAATAAGTTCAGTGACTTCTAGGGCATCCTACCATCAAGGTTTGTCTTAGGAGTACAATAATTTTTAACCTAATTCACTTAAACTAGAGACGCATTAGACTGATCAATGGGATAATTAACTCGAAATTAGATACTTCATTTCACAATATAGTTCATATGGACTAGATTTAACAGTATACTCGACAAACGATTCAAGAACAGACTGAAGATCGGCGAAATTAACCAAGGCAAATTACATTATTAGGACCAGTTATGTAGGGGACAAGGTTTGACTCTGTGATCTTACACGACTAGTAATCTGATAGGAAGTGATGGAGAAAATGAGATTCATGAGAAAATGAAGAATATTTTTCATAGTATATGGGATTTTTTGGACATTTCATAGGAATGGAAGTCTGAGTTTTTATATTCTAGAACAAAAACTAAGACAGTTTTAGAATCTTTGTAACATTGCTAGCAAAGTTACAGAACTGGATTTTTCATTTTCCTTTCGTTTTCTATTGAAATGTTGGTCAGAAATTCATGGTTTTTTACCATCACCATCTATCTTAAGACCCCTCTTTGGGGGGCTCTAGTACCCGTAACCCCAATAAATTTTAGGACACAACAGCCCCTTCGACTTAATGAACCTTTCTCAGCAAAATGTAAAATTTTTGATCAAATCACACAGTTGTCCCCCTCAAGTTATTAAGAACTTTTTCAAACATGTGGTAACACTACAAGTTCTATTGTGATTTACTTTAACTGTGTAATTTGATATGAGATGAGGAGTTTTTGGATCAAACTGATCAACACAAGCAAAATCATTGCTTGTAAAATGATTCAATGTGAATATTTTTTTAACCCTCAGAGTCATTCAGCTTGAAAGTTACTTTCAGAAAAACTTTCGTCAGCTTGCTACTGGTAATCTACCATGCCTGCACAGAAACGCAAATTATTTTCTGAATTGTCGACGCGGCAGAAGCATCAAAGGATTGTTGAAAGAATTTTTTCAGAAGATGAGTCAGATGAAGCAGTTTCTCATACTTTCCTGTTGAAGATGGGTGTGATTCGAAATCTTGTTTTTATGATGAAATTATCCCAGAATCCTCCAATAATGCTATTGAAGCGAACTGCTCAAAGTTGTCGAGTGATACTCTTCCTGATAACAGATCAGATATGAACATGTCTGATCTGTTATCAGGTTCATTGGTTCATATCAATGAAGCAATGATCATTGCTCCATTGAACAGTCAAAATTCAATACGTGATGTTCCTAATCGCATAGGGTCAATCAAAGAACCTTCAGAAGAATGTTTGAGCTCAATCAGTGATACTCCTGAGCATAGTGACACGTCTTCATTTCGTAGCGATTCCTCAAGTGATGGTTCAAGCAATTGTGTCTGAGATTGCAATTTTAGCGTTACTCCACCAACTACATCGGACAATCTTGAAGAATTATTGGGTGAGATCTTAGCTAAGTGGGCCACCTCTGAAAAACAATTGTCAAGTGATTGTTTAAGTAGACTGTTATGCGATTTAAATGTGATTCACCCATCTATTCCGAAGACTGCCAAAGCTCTAAAAAAATCGAATCAAGGTGTGAACGTCGAAACAATGAGTGAATTTGGAGAGTATGTTCATTTCGAAGACTGGATTAGATGTTGTGCAGAATTAGTGAATAACTCTTCAATGCCTAATTTGCCAAAATTGAATTTGTGTGTTAATATTGACGGTATTCCTCTGTACACAAATTCAAGAAAATATTGTGCATATCCAATTTTAGTGAAGTTTATGCACATTGAAAAGCTCGTGTGTGCAGATTTGTATTGCACAAACACTCCTGACAAGTTGTTTCCACCACCTGAAATTTTTCTTGACCAGTTCATCGAAGACTTAATGACATGCTCCGATGAGGAGCTATTTAAAGCAAATAATTGGACACTCCGGCTACAATAGTTGTGAACGATGTGTGCAAAAAGGAAAGTATTGGGGTGGGCATGTTGCTCCCCTTGAAACTGAATGTGATGTAAGAACAAACGACTCGTTCAAATCTAAAGCTGACCGTGATCATCATCTCGAAGATAAGACATCTCCTCTTCTGTCCTTATTAGATTTTCTAATGGTTTCACATTTTGTTCTTGATTATATGCACCTTGCATGATGATGATGTCGATTCTCAAAGTGAAAATAATGCACAACCTGAAGAGAACCGGACTACCTCTCGAGTGAAGAAAATTCTTGCACAGTCAAGTAAGTATTTTCTTACTTATCCTTACTTATGTTTTGTGCATTGATCGTTCTAAAATTTACAAAATTTAAATCTTTAAAAGAAACCCACAGGTCTTAGAGGACGCGTCACTTCCTCTAATGTTGAATCTTTTGAATTTTCTAATGATACTTATACATGAGAAGTATTTAAATTGATAGCAAATCAAGAATGAGTTGTTGCAATCAATAATTTAAGAAGCAATGACTCAAACTATTTGCTTCTATTATGCATGTACTGAGTATTTAATTTCTTTGTACGTTATATTGTATAGCAATGGATTTTATGTGTAGATGAGCAAAAAACTTACTTGATATAGCTGTGGGCCTGAGAGAAATTTCGGACTGGGAATATGACCCTATCAAACCTTCTTTTGTCTCTCTTTTCTTCGGCACTGATAACCCTTGTTTGACTGGTGCACTGCATCTCACATCCCTCAGCAAATGCTACAGTAGGTGAACAGTTTCAATTCATGAGGGTATGACAAATGCATGAATCAGGTTTAGTTGGCTCACACAACAGCTTCATTTCAAGTAATGTTACTTCTATGCATTTTTTATTTTTCTTTCCACTTAAGCTTTTTAAATGCTAAACAAACTTCTGTAAATTTATGTAAATGTTCAGTAATAAAATTGCATCTGTAATTAATACGATGCCATTTTTTCATCCTTGCATTCAGGTACATTTAGAGGTGCTGAACTGAAGCTGTACACTCCTGGTGGCCATGAGACTGACACAGTTAAGCAACCTGAGTGTTCATCTTTTGTGTCATCGTCAGGAGCTTCAACTCAGTATACTACTTCTTCTCCTGCTGCAACTCGGTCTATTGCTTCCTCAGCTGCATCGACTCAGTCAGTTGCTTCATCTGCAGCTACCTGTGGGACACCCTCACCAAGTGCTTTCAAGTTACACAAGCCCATTGCTCCCACACCCGTTTCAATTACAGACCCATGCAGGTAATGCTGTAAAATATAGCAGTTAATTATTATGTATTAGAATCCTTGATAACAGATATTGTCATGAATTGTTATACATCTTGTTGATTGGTCATTTATAGGCAAGAGAATGCATGCACTACATTTATGGAATGTACAAATTATTCTATTTAATTTCGTCTTGGAATTTATTTTTTCCCTACACATTTTCACTTATTTTCGGAAACATAAATCACGCAAAAATGTGTAACATGTATGTGTACTTCTTTTCTCAATATCATATTTTAAAGATGGAAAAAATAAACATTCATGTTTCTTGGAGTTTCATGAGTTTCATTTTCAAATCGTGACTTAGGCCTCTAACTTTTAAGGCATGTTACCTGGGCTGGTTGCACTCAATTACCTGTAATAACTTTGGTTACTCAAGTTAAAGTTTAGCGTACTTTGAAATGTTAGCTGAAAAAATTTTTCGATTACTCCTGTGACTAACTATATTTATTCTAATCTCCATAATAGACCTATCTTTATTTTTTTACTTTTATTTCAGGAAGGACTGTACTGCGATTGAGAAGATCAACAATAAGATTGAAGTTCTGCTCAACATGTCTCGCTCAAACAGACGAGACATCAAGAAAATTTTGGCCATTCTTGAACCTCAAAAGCCTTCTGCCACCTGTGCTCAGCCTGTCTCAACATTTTATCGAGCAACGTCAATGGAGGAGCTTGACTAAATAGCGACCAATCAAACAGGGGTGAGGAAACACAATAGCTATAAATAATTCAATACCACATAAACAATCCTGAGGTTGAGTAACGCATTCTAATTTTTATGTGGATAAGATTAATTGTTCATTATGCATATGCTCCTGGCTGTCACAATACGCACATCCATACTTAGTGATTGCTCTTACGTTAATTGATGCCCCATCAGCTACAGAAGTTATCGTAGTGTAGGGCTCAATATCCCGTACAAAGTGGAAGATTAATCTAAACTATCATTTTATAGAATCTAATATAATTGGTATACAAGACTTCAGGACTAAAACGTCTGAGACAAATTATTTTCTGTTGGGGATTTAGCAACTCTTGAATCCGTTAATGACGATCGTTAACTTTTAATGCCAGTTCAAAAGAAAATATTGTTCGAGTAAAATGGTATTTAATAATAAATTATCAGACCGTACAGATTAATGGATGTTTTATTCCTGTCATGTTCAATGATTATACTTCTAAATTCCGGATGTTATGTTCTGCTGACAAGTTAAGTCAAATCTGAAAATGATCTCCGGAAAATTATTATTGAGTTCAACAGCCGCCCTCCTGATCTTAAGATGCATAAGTGTCAAAGTATATACTTTTGACATGGAAAAAACATGAATTTGGTCAGTGATCGCACACATTAAATTGATCATTACCTTGAAAGTAATTTATATTTTAGGCTATGATTGTTGTCTTTGCAACACCTGCTCGCAGACGTGGTGAATTATCTCAAACAAACTGAACTGACAGATTTATTCACCATTTCTAGAGAATATAGCACTCCATAGCAACTCTTCCGAAGGAGGTAGAAACTGTATGAATTTCGATTCTACTTGGTCCTTTAAATATCCAATCATCGAAGTTCCGCAATTGTTTCATTCGCTTCGTTTGTACTTCCGATTAGGTGAATGAAGTTTCATTTTAATGAACTGTCGTTAGTTTAAGAACGCTTATGTTTATAGCTTCTTTATTTCTTGTTCTCAAGTGAGCGTTGATTATAAAGGCAAATTCAACTGATTGCGTCCTAGTCATTCAGCATGATACAGTGTTGATAAGAGATTTCAATGCGATTAGAGTTTCATCCGTACAGTTAGGCCATTCCTCACATAGAGTGCGTATTTGATTTCGATTTACCACACAATAACATTGCATCTTCTATCACTATGATGACGGAGCTCTAGCGATGCGTTGGCGTCAGTTTGCGGGACACCACGGAACGAATGATGCAGCGCATCACGACGGCTGATGTAGCTAAAGAAATGTCCTACCCGGGATTAGGACAGGCTCTCCAACGGACGAAGATATCTTTCAAGGAGCATCCAGCCTGCCAGTTGATATTAGGTTCGTGTAAGCTCATACTTATTTTGGTTCATAGAGGACCAACATAGAAGACTGTTGTCTATTGAAATTACACTACGATCAAATACAGTACGTATAATCGGTAATTTAATGCTGTAATAAATGAAAAAATGCGCTGTTTTTTCTTTAGAGCATTGTTTCTTCTTAAATATATTTGATCGTAGTTTAATTGCAATAGACAACAGTCCTCTATGTTGCGTTGTAATATCAGTTCCCCTCAGGGGAATACAACTATTATATCTATGGGAATTGGGATTTCCAGGGGAAAATTTGAGAGCCCGACCAGATAGGTAAGTAAGCCTTTTTCTTGAATAAGATGTTTTTGTTTGGTCAAGAACCAGCTTTTTCGGCTCACTTCCGTCCTGTTTTTCAGCATCTCAGACTTTCTTCTTCAACTTTTATCATTGTTTCATAACCTTCCTACGTGACACTCTGTTTCTGTGTGCGCGGAATCCTATACGGGAACACCTCTTGTGCATAGATTTCACTTTCCCTTGACATTACAGGGTGTCCCAAATAAACGATGAACAATTTCACGGGCTGTAATTCAAAAACCATTAAGATATTAGAAAGTCACATTTTGTTTCTTAGCATTTTTTCCATCTCTGTACAAAATTCTGGGAGAATTAATCCAGCCGTTTTTTGTAAGCAGTATCTTTAGTGACCGATGCTGAAAACCTGTTTGCACTTATTTGGTTAATTTCGAATATTATGATATTAAAACCATGTTTTTAAAAGTTATGAACCGTTTATTAAATGGAAAATGCCACTAAAATAAAGAAGAAATGTTACTCCTATTGTTCGTTTCCTTCGGTGTGTCCTCCGTTTCTCTCAATATACAGTTGCATTCGCCTCATTCTCGCCCTCACTCGTCTAACGTGAGCATCTCCTTGCTGCAAAATGGCGGATGATGCAAATTGATGATTGCAGCAAAAGTTCCAAATCTCCTTGCAGCAAACGAACAATAGGAGGAACATTTCGTTGGTGTTCTTTCTTTTAGTGGCATTTTCCATTTAATAAATGAGTAAAAGTTAATAATAACATGGTTTTAATGTCATAAAATTCTAAGTTTACCAAAAGTGTGCGAGCAGGCTTATAGTATCGGCCGCTAAACTGCTTAATGAAACGGTTGAATTCTTCTGAAATTTTATACAGAAATGGAAGAAATGTTAGGAAACAAAATGTGAGTTCCCATTTTTTTCAAGTTCAATAGTTTCTGAATTGCAGCCCTGGAAAATTAGGTATAGGTTTTTTGGGACACCCGGTAAACTAATGGTGCTTTAATCCTTTATCTTTTTGAACATCTTTGGAGTGGTAAGGAAGGCTATGACTAATTTATAAGCAATGTAATGGTTTTTTCATCCGTATAAAATAATTTGATTCAGATCTGACCGCCTGATCTGATATACTCAAAGTTACCTTATAAATAAATTATCAATAACTTTACCGCCCAGTAGTGCAATAGGGTACAGATATCAAGTGTTGTATTCAGAGTTAAGTTAATTGACTTGTTCTCTGATAGCAGCCAAAGTTCCCAATGTTGCTATCACAAGTAGAGCTAGCCTGGCCTGCTCCAAACACAGTGGTAGCTAAAACAGTCATTGGGCAAACGGTAATTTAATTTATTTTGTTTATATTTGCACAATTAATATTACTAATGTATTCCAATTTATCAGGTGCTTTAGCTGCAGTCGGGCATAATGAAGAACAGAGACTAAAGGCGTCAGCCATCCAAGAGGTCCAGCGTCACTGCAAAGATTGGGCTGGCTCAAAGAGACGACGGATTGAGTCAGAAGTGTCCCCGGCGGAAAGGAGTACACTTCCTCGAAGTCTACTTGCTTCTCCATCTCTTGCTTTGACCGTGTATCAGACGCCTCATTTGCTTGCTCCGTCGGCATCAGCTGATCATGCTCCTCCCTTACCAGGAGTGGATAAAGTTCAAGTTGACTATGAAAATCCTACAATTATTTTTCAGGTGATATGAGTGGGGGTGTATAACTTGGCGAACGATGTGCCTTTGAAAATCCCTGCTGGGGGATACAAATATTGTATCTATGAGAATTAGCACTCCCAGGGGAAAATAAGAAGCCGGAGCTGAAAGTTAGGTAGGCCTACTTTTTTGTTGAAATGATGTGTTGTTAGTTTCATGAAAGTCCATCTTTTTTCTTTTTCTTTTCTTACCGGTTCACCGTTGTCCTGTTTTTTAGCATCTCTGACTTTCTTCTTTAAATTATATATTGTTTCATAAATTTTTTTTCCAACTTGCTGTTTCTATGCTCCATCTACATAAATTCCGCATTCCCTAATAACCATACTAAATGGTGCCTTCCTCATTCCTTTCTTCGAAACGCTTTTTTTCGTAGCGATAAGGGAGGCTCAACCCTCTAACGCCCATCAGGACTTTTCGGTCGTCTTTCAAGAATAGCCTCAATATATTATATTTCTTGTAATTTTGTTCTCTAATGTGTACTTCGGAATTCACTGCCGAGGGGTAGCCCCATCCTCGTTCTGAAACCTGTCACTCCCTGATGGCAGAGTAGGTCTTCTGATGGTAGTTATGTTTACGATCATTTGAGGAGTAAAATGCTGACGCTGAAGGGTTTCCCGTCAAATCTGAGTTTTGATCCGATTGGCCTGAAATTTGGCCTGTATATGTATTTTTGAAAGAAAAACATTTTATTCGTGTAACTTTTTTATGAAAGCCTCAGTTTTTTCGAAAAATTTGAAATATTAGTTTTTCAGTTATTTTATACATATTTCAAAAAGATAGAAGTCCAAATGTTTTTATGGTGGAAAAAATTCAAATACAGTTTTGGAATCCATGGAACATTTCTAAGAAAGTGATAGTCCTTTTTTGTATTTGAATCTTGTTTATATATATATATATATGCGTTATTATACCAATGTATAAAATACAGCGAATTTTTGTTTTTGGACTATGATAAAAAAATTAAAATGTACAAATTGGAAAAGAGGACTATCAGTTTGTTAGAAATGTTCCACTGATTCTAAAACTGTCTTTGTTTTCTTCCTATCATAAAAAATCAATGAGTTCTATTCTTTTGAATGTTGAAAATAAGTAACTATACAGTACAGGCCAAAAACAAAACTTTTTGTTGAAGTGTAGTTTAATGGAAAATTTATGTAATTGAATGTTGTTTGTATTTCGATAATCTATATTCATTTGTATTTCGATAATCTATATGCATAACTTCATATTCACACTGTGAATGTATTATATATATTGTAATTTACATAAAAAAATTTATTTATATTTTTCAGATAAAAATTATGCAACTTTTTATTTTCAATCTGATTCATATGAAATTTGAGTGGAATATGTAACTTTCAAAAAGAAACACAATTTCATCCATACATTTTTTTGATTCAGACCTTAGTTTTTGAAAAAAAATTGACAAATTGGTATTTAGTCCATTGCATGGTATTGATGTTTCAAAAGAATAGAACTCATTGAGGTTTTATACTAGAACAAAAACAAAGACAGTTTTAGAATCCTTGGAACATATATAACAAAAATATAGTAGCAATTTTTTTATTTTCTCGTTTTGTTTTCTTTTTTTATATAGGGTCGAAAATTCAAGATTTTGGTAGGCTTTCTTTTTGTTGAATTAAAATGTTTTTGTTATGTTAAAGACCACCTTTTTTCGGTTCACTGATGTCCTGTTTTTACCTACTACTTTTTTCTTCAACTTTGATCTCGTTTCATAATCTTCTTTCACAACTTACTGTTTTTATTCCCTTTCTGCGTAGATTCCGCGTTTCCTTAACTTCATACTAAATGATGCCTTCCTCCTTCCTCTCTTTGGATCTCATTTATTGCTGCATTTAGGGAGGCTAAAACTAACAACTAATCTAATTTAATCTTTTATTTTCGTTTAATCAAACAGGATGTATTGGCATTACAAAAATTTCTGTGTTGTAGCACCATTTTAATGGGAAAGTTGTATATGAAAAATTTTGAGTTGTTTATTTGCTTGTGATGTGAATATCTGGTAAATTAATAATTCTATAGAAATTACAAACGTTAGAGCCGCGCAGAAGCGGGAGGTGGAGGGCTACTTCTTCTGAAGAGGTGTAGCTGTGGAGGATAACCTCGCCCTCTGCTACTTGCGACTCGATTGCATTAGTGCAGGCCCTGTCGTCTCCTCACTCCCAATTAATGGACTAAGATGTGTAGTGTTTATGAGAGTTGGACATAGTAGATATTTGGACATAGTAGATATTTGATGTGTAAGAATGGAAGTGCGCAAATTTAATTTAAAATTGGTAAAATTTTCTTAAAAATCGGTTGCTGGATGAGTCCTTTTGTGGTGGTGGTGGTTAATTTTAAATGAAAGTTATATACGTAGTGTTTGCAGTGATGAATCTTACAAACAACCTGTGATGAAATTCTTTGCGTGCCGAAGATATTTTTGTAAGAACTTATTTCAATAGTTGAATGATGGCTGCTGAAAATGAAATAAATATTTGTGTTGAACATCTGTAATGTTTTAACCTATTTACAAATCACTGGCAATTTAAAATGACTTTATTTTTTTGTGAGACTTATCGTAATTGTCTCGTGTTCTACGATGAAGATGACAATTTGAGCCTTCTTACTGTAGCAAACATCAGCTTCCCAGCTATTTTTTCTAATAATGCATTGTTACTTGTTACAATAGCCCTCACCCTGTAATACTAATCTGTTCAATTATCGCAATTTGCAAGAAACTTGCCGAAAAATATAGACGTTATTAAACATATTTGTTGAATTAGAGTAAGTAATTTCGGAATTTTTGTGCAGTCTTCAAATTCGCTGTAATTGGACAGATGCATTTCACGAGGTGTGGCCTATTGTTTTTGGGAGCAATTCGCTATTTTTGGGACAAATCGTTGCACTGCTTATGAATTTCCTGGAATATAGTGGTTAGAGTAGCCATTTATAACGTTAAATCAACGGTAATTATCGTAAATTTTGAACGACGACCGACTATAATAACCGTTTAACTGCCGGTAATTGACTGCTTGAAATCATCGGTCTTCGTCCAAAATTCACGATAAAAACCGGTAATTTAACGTAAATCGGACGATAATATGAGACATTCGCGACACTAATTCTGACGATATATCGTCGGTTTATAGGAAGACGAAGATGATAATTACTGGTAAATTCGGACGTAAATTTTCGTCGGTCAGACGATAAATTTCTGACTGGGATGGAAGTGATCTTGAAAAGCTGGATGTAATACAAAATAAGGTAGGACGGTTAGCATTGGGTGCTCCGAAATGTACAGCTACAGAAGCCATTAGAGGTGACCTTGGGTGGAGCCTATTTTCAGAAAGAATGATGAAAGCAGTGCTGAATTATAAGGTGAGAATTGAAAGAATGCAGAATAGCAGATAGGTAAAGGGAATTTTTGAATGGAATCTGAGTGTAAGCTATTGGGAGAAAGTGTGTTGGGGGCATGCAAGGAAACTTAGTATGCAAAAGTTTATTGATGTTAGAATTGGGAGACCTGTAGATGACTGGAGTTTAATAAATGCTGGAGGTGTAGGGCCTGAGTGGGACTGCAAGAGGTGGAAGAAAGAGATTGAGAGGCAAACAAAAGAGTATGGAGTGAATAAGTGGAAGCGTAGCATGATGCGGAAGCCTACACTTGACTGGTGTATGAAAAAAGAAGCACCTAAGTTTGAGATGTTCTATGATGGTAGTTTTGGAAGTCAACTCTTGTTTGCTGTGAGATGTAAGTCATTGAGTGTGAATAGACGTACATGGAGGTGGAATGAGAATAATAACAGATTATGTCGGCAGTGTATTAGTGGAGTGGAGGAAACAACCGAGCATTTTGTGCTGGAATGTAGTAAGTATGAGCAGGAGAGAGAAAGTTTCATGAATGTGGTGCTTGAGCAGTAAGAGTGGTATACCAGATGTGCTGAAGATGATTGCGGTATAAGCTGTATTGCTGGACTGGATCAGGAGTGTAATTTGAGGATCATTGAAGCAATGAAAATGTTTCTTGTGCGTGCCTGGAGGAAGAGACAGTGACTGGAATGAGCCAGTCAGGTAGAGTGGTCAGTAATGACCCAATATGCCTGGGGATGGTGTTTGACACACTGGTTATCCCAGTTATGCCGTCCAATGGCAGCTTGTGACATGGATTGGTAGATCCTGAGTAGTTTAGTGGACAAGTCTGGTACCAGGCGCTGAATTCTTTGTGTGAAAATTGTGTAGAGAATTGTAGGCCGTTACAAAGGCCCCGACGCTGTCGGCCCTCAATTTCAAGTTCAAGTTCAAGTTCAAGCCGACTACAGCTTCGGCTACGGACGAAGTAGTAACGGTGCATCGCCTACAACGACTGCGGAGATCGCGACATCGTGCGACAACTAAACCTACAATTTTAGATAAGTAAAGCAGCAATTATTAATTGTTATAATTGTTATAGTTCTGTTGCAGCCTAGATATTCGTTGTGCGTGAAGCAGACAGCGAGCAGTGATAGAGTTTTTGCCAGGCATTTTTTTTTGCTATAGCCAGTGCGTGCAGGCGTCAAGGCCAAACAAAGGCTGCACTTGCAGAGTGCAAGCAGTGTGTTCAATAACCCCTAGACATGAGTTTTTTTAAAGAGTTTAAAGAGAGTTTTTTTCAAAAAAAGGGAGTGGCGCTATTTTTTTTGGAGTGTTTTTATAAGTGAATTAACTAAATTTGTACTGTTTTAGTCACTGTTGTATAAATTTGCGCTTGAGCAACCCTTAAATTGAGTAGAGCAGTGATGTTATATTGGTAATACCTAGACACCAAACTAGTAACGTAACTATGCCTGAAATTTCAGTAACCATCGCGTTTAGAACGAGTACAATGACTATCACGGTTATTTTCCTGGCGATGATATGTTGGCGAAAGAGACGTAAGTATCCTTAAATGCCTTCTGTAGCCTGCGCAACATGTAGGTCATGTAATGCTACTTGTAATTCGAGCGAAGCGATCAGTTGCAAACCATGCTTTTTACAAGTAATCCCTGTTTGTTTTGGGGCAGGAAGGACATTTTTGGGGTGACTATATTTTGGACATTTATTGTGTCAGTTTTAAAAATCATACGTGAATTTTTTGCTGGTTGCGTCTGGTAGGATGTTGCAGGGGGGAAGTGCGTTCCAATTTTCCCAAAGGTAATGCTGAAGACCTTTGTAAAACTCAACATTCTAGCGTTGGAGTATAAGTAGAGTTCGAGAGAGTACTACGGATCAAGGGATCCATTATTGAGAGAACAATTCGCTGTATTAAGAGGACAGGAATTGATTGAAAGATGATGTACAAGTAGTACAATGCAGTGAAATGATGAAATAATGATGAAATATGCTGTGGCTTTTAACGTGCTGAGAAGTGCTATGTGACTTCGAGAGTTGAGGATAAATAATAGTAGGAAGGAGTAAAGGTACTCTTCCCGAGTGAAGTGAATAATAGTGAATGTTATTCTGATGAGACCTGATGTTATTGCTCTGAGCATGAAAGAAGAAATATGTGAGAAAAATAGAGAGCAAAAAGGGCAGAGACCACGGCAGAGTTAGTGTCCGTGAGATAATTAAAAGAGAGCAGAGACCGCGGCAGAGTTGGTGTCCGTGAGATAATAAAAATAAAGAAGAGAAAGACTCTTCCAGTGTACGTAAATGGTAAATCCTGAGAGGTAAATGATACCGACAAGGCTGTGGATATATCTGGTAAATGGTTTAAGGTTACCAGGTAAATTTACCAGCGAGGTCGAGTAATACTGTTGAGGAATAGTATTAAAGTAATGCGCGCAGACAAGTGAATAAGCTTTAAGAGAAGCTGTTACCGTTGATTTTCGATGGGACTCTGACTTTAGTTCATAATTTCATGTGGTGGAAATAATACCATTGATACCATGATGGTCAGAATTTAGCATTGTAGATTGCGGTTGTCATTGTACTGGCGAACAGAAGTACCATACGAGAGTAATAATGAGAGGCGATAGACGCCCATTAATTAACCACACGTGGTGGTCTGGTAATTAGTTAAGAGTAACGAGTAATAGAAATGTAGAGTGTGCAGAGCAGCACGCATAATTTCATGTGCAGACGAGTGAGTAGTTTTTGCAGCTTATTTTTTGCATTGGCTCAAGGCCGCGAGTAGCTCATGCTGTACCATGCAGGCATTGAGCTTGACCAAGGCCGTGAGCGCCGTATTCCCGGTGGCTCTGGCTGGCAAGAGTTGACTGCTGATATACGACGGCGTGGCTATGAATATGATTGGTGAATAGTCATGAGTAAGATGTGTTTTGGATAATTGACGAATAATTGACTAGTGCGAACTAATTAAAAGTAAGAGCAAAATTTAATTTATTTCTTAGTTATCTGTTAAACGAGAGTGGCTGTTTTTAATGTTTTTTGAGCACGTTTACGATCTAGTGCGTCATACAGTCATTTTGCAAGCCTACTCGAATTTCATAATCAGTAAAGATTTATGTTGTGTAGTTTGAAATTAATCAAACGTAAAAGAATGTAAAATTTATCGTCAAGTCTCCCAAAGTTTCCACGGGACAATTTACAACTGATTGAACGATTAAAATTTAGAGTATTTTACGTCAATGTTGATTTTTACCCCTACAACAAATCGTGTTTTTACCGTAAAAAGTATGTTCTTATGTATTCAATTGTGTCTTTCTGTTGCATTTGCTTATGCTTCATGTTAACCTCGTATATGCTTTAGTATTTAACTTTTTTGTTTAAGGCATTAACGTAACGTGATATGTGAAATGTAAAGTAACCGTTCACAGTATGAAAGTATAACAAGGGCAGAATAACAATGTTCTTAAGTTCTTATGTTCGTGTGTAAAAGACGAACGTGATTGTTGGCATGTTTTGCGAGAGTTGACGACTTTGCACATATTTAATTTTTTTTTTGTCGTGCATTGTCTGAGAACGTTTCAAGTGCGCACTCTTATGTCTCGATGAGAATTAATTTGCTGAATTCACACTTTAAATACAGATTCAAAAATTCTAGCGACATCCGGTTGCTGATGCCGAGATTTTAACGAGGAGACTGAGTGTTTTCGATCTTTCAAGATATTAAATGCCTCTTCGGAATTCAGCTGATCTTTATTTAGTCAGCATTCATTTCCTGAGAAAACTTAAATGATAATGAGAGACTTGTTTTTGTTGGACATTTAAATCATTGACTCAAAGTTTTAAAAATGTTTACTCGTCATTAACTAAATAGCAAGAGTCGGTAATGTATCACTCTGACACTAAAGGGACAATTTGGTCATTCATGTACTAAATTTTGCGCTTTAGCCATGCTAATCTTCGTATTTTTTCCAATTTCAGGTCGCAAGGGTGGGAGCGGTAACACAACATCTTGTAACACGGTAACATGGTACATGTACATGGCCTCGCGTGGGTGTACGAAAACACAGCCTGGCGCCAGAGCGCCTGTCAACAAACATAGGCGGCCTTGACGGCAGTTAAGCCCCCGAGCGCAGTCAACAACTTAACAAAAATCAAGCTACGCGCGCAGTTAATCCATACTAATTAGAGGTGAATCACCTTCGTGAAAGGGAAGGAGAACAGCGGTGAATCATTGATGAACTCAAAAAATAACTGACTTTACATATTTAATTTGGTGTTAACTTGAAAAGGAGTGTTTATCTTTTACAGTGTTACTTCACCGTGAAATGTGGTAATTTTAAAGTCAGGCTCGTTCAGAACTAAGAGCTTTGTTTACTTTTCATTACGATTGGATAACGAATATTTGAAAACGGATTAGTGATTTTTCTCCTTTGTGTTTGCAGGGTGCGAAACCCGATTTTCATATTCATACTTGATGTTCTAAACTAGCGTGTGCTCGATTTTGTTACGTATTTTCTTATATCTTACTCCACGTTCTATATCATTATGATTTCGATAGAATTGAGTCTTACGAGTCTACGGCACTCTGTTTATTCCGATTATTGTTTTAACCAATAGTGAAAAAGTTCTGTTCTAATTGGTACGATGTTTGGCTTTAACATTATAATAATCAATAACAATAACATACGCGGATGACAACAATAACTTTAACTAACGTCTATTCTGAAGTCTACGGAAACTCATACGACGATTTGTAATCATTATCTAACGTCAATAGTTTGTTTTTGGTGAAAACTTTAATGATTCTTTAATTTGATGTCCACCTAATTTCATTATCCTTTCTGAATTATTTTTCGTTACCTACGAGGTAATAGCGTTGTTCATTATAAAATTTTCCGAAATTACCTTGCCGAAGAACTCGTGTTTTGCTTGGAGTCAATCTATAATCCCTAAATAATCCCTGTAATCACTAGTATATTTTGTGTTAGAAGTAATACTTTTGTTTATGCCCGGCTTTATTAACGTCAGGTAGTGATGCTCAATGAACTTGGTGATGATATCAGTAAGGGTAATTTTTGTGGTAACGTTTCTGAATAATCCATGTGATTACCTGATGTCTAAATTGTTTGTCATTTAAAATACGTTGTTGCGACGAGTGATAACTTCTAATTGCAAAAGAAGCGAAATTGATTGTCGAAATTATTCGTTTGGACCATTGGTTGTTTTAATGAGATTATCTGGCGTTTCATTTACTTCCCTTTGCTGTGTCTTGTTGACGTTAGTAAGTATATTGTATGTTCAATAGTTTTGCTGTTGTTTTTTTGTAGCAGCTAGATTTTTTTTCTTTTCAATGTTGAGGTTAAGGGCATTATGTTATATCGCTTCAGCGCATTTGTACTTATTGCTTGTGTTGCAGAGTGTTATAAATAATTATTGGGCAAGGTATCGTTTACTGAGTTTGATCAAATTTATTTGTTTGGATTAATGGTGTTATCTTCGAGTTTGACACGCATGAAAGGCGGAGACGAAATCGATTTTAGTAATCTTGTTTAAATTTGAATTATTTTTTTTTGCTCACGCCTGAAAATTATTTTTTTTTTGTATTTGTGATTTGAGTACCTAAAATTGTTGGAGGAGGGAGGTAATGTGCACGCGCGCATACTCTCGCCCCCCCTACACTAAGCACCTCAGAGGTCTTATAAGCGGTGAGCTCATTAGGGCCCGCGCATTTGGTCCGTGTTCCACCCTGTAACATCGCTACCAGTAAACGTCGCAGTTCTCCAGCGTTCCCAGGTAGCAAAATTTATTGACCTAATATTGAGCCAATATACAGTCTCAATATTGACTGGATATTCAAAATGAACTTTGGGGCAATACCTTATTTTGGAAAATTCGGTTGATGTTAGAAAAATATATTGGCCCAAAAACAATGTTATCATCAACCCAATATCAACTAATTATTGTGTCAATATTGACTTGATAATGAAGTGTTCCCTACAATAACTTTGGCATAATACTCAATTCCTGATAGGTTGATATTTGTAAAACATATGGCCCCGATAATAATAATTTCACTAACCCAAATTAGCTAATTATTCTGTCACTATGGACCATGGTAGACTAAAGGAGGTAAAATCACTTCTATGGGGACGTCAGTGCACATTCGCAAACTCGACTAGCCAATAGAAAGGCTTCATTTCACACAAGCCGGATGACGTCACTAGGGTTACGTGACGTCCAGCGGCAGCGTACTACGATGCAGCGTACTCTGCCCTTCCAGACGTACGATCAGAAACAGAACCGACAGCCGGTGCTGCTTCCGCACGACGGATTTTAGAAAAATAGAATTCCGTCCGCCTCCGAGCTTTTCCACCAGTACTAAAAGGTTATCGATCTCCGAGTTTATCATAGGGACAGCTTCATATATTAAAACCTCAGTTGAAACAATAGGAAAATTAGTTTAATTTAGTCATACAGGGTGTTTTCATACTTTTCTATACTGATGAAGCAGACGATTGCGCGCCGTGTTCAACGGTAAAAAGGATCATATAAAATTCCAAAAGATGTCATTTATTTGTGATAAAAAGTGCAACATCAGTATTCCCCTTCTAAGTTTATGAACTAAACGTCGGGAGAATTGATTTTCAAATGTATGTACGTTTCCAGCATTCAAATTTTTCGAGTAATGTCAACACCAAAAAATTTGCAAAATTTTCTTTCAAGCGCCATTCCAGCTTCAATACCAAAGAAACTCGAACACACTGAGTCCTAGAGCACACACCCGTTATGAACTACCGCATTTTTTAAGGTTACATAACAAACAGAGGGCAGATTAGATTTGATTAGGTATTAGTTTAAGCCTCCTTATCCTCCACATAGGCGGTGCAAAGAGAAGAAGGATTAGATCAGATAATAGTTCAAGCCTCCCAAACCGCTAAAAGATTGCGTTTCGAAGAACGGAAGGCACCATTTAGTATGTAGTTGAGGGAACGCGGTATCTATTCAGAATATGCGTAGAAACAGTGAGTTTAGTAAGAAGTTTATGAAACACGATGAAAGTTGAAGAATGTAGTAGGGGATGAAAAGCAGGACAGCAATGAACCGAAAAAAGATGGCCCGTAACAAAAGAGAAAAAAACACGATTCTGTTTCACCGAAAGAAAGGCTCACCTAACCTTTCGCTCAAGACCTCCTACATTCACCACAGGAGCGCTAAGAACAAACAGAGATTACATTATTGTTATGAGGGAAAGTTAAAATTACCCTCATTTATGATACACTGTTGAAAGGATTATATAAAGAAACGATAAGAGGCAGAAAATATAGAAGAATATGACATCGTTTAGCACCTCTCGCCACAAAAGAAAAGAGTTCTACAAACAGTAAGGAAGAAGGCACCATTTGGTGGGGCAATAAGAGATCAAGGAATCTATGCACAAGGCGTGTTCCCGGATAAGATATTTTACATGAAAGCAGCAAGGTAGGATGTTTATGATAAAAATCATATCTTGAATATGTGAGGTTTCAAAGAACAGGATAGCAATGAACCAAAAAATAGTCAGTTCACACTAAACAACAAACATTAAGTTAGATCATTAGCAGTACAAGACACTGTAACCACAACAAAGTTCTATCAAATAAATGAAGGAATCGTTCAATATGGACTTGAAAGAACGGCGAATGAATGCACAAGGTTGGTTTCCATACAAGACTCCATGCACGTAATTAATAGCAAATGAAGAGGGCAGTTCCTGAAACCAGGCAATAGGTGAAGGAAAACGTCAGAAATGGTGAAAAATCGACTGCAGTGAATGGAAATAGGATGGCCCCATAACAAAAGAAAAACCTACGCTCTTTCGTAAAAAAAGTAATTTCCTGATTAGAACTCAAAGACAGGAATCCCAATTACATAATTTGAAACAGATTCGTTGGAAGCGCTGTACGTGGGAATACCACAGTTGAGAACAGCAAGTCAGGAAATGACGGAGGAGCAGTACAAGAATGCCATTAAACATACCACTTATAAGGATATAAAAATGGAGAAAAAGAAAATGCGGCTGTAACACCAAGCTAAAGTAACGTACCGCGTAATTTTGTGGAGTGGGAGGGCTCCCTTGAGCATGGAGTGGATCAGCTGATAGAAGTAAATCAAAGCCCATTATTATTATGATTAAATAAGAAAGTTTTAGCCTCCTTTTACCACGGCAAAGATGTTCAAAGAGAAGGATGAAAGCACCATTTAGTATGGAGTTGAGGGAATGCAGACTCAATGCACAAGGTGCATAGAAACAGTAAGCGAAGATAGAAGTTAAAGAAGATTATAGAAATTATCAGTTAGTTTAAGCCTCCCTATGCGCAACAAAGGCGATCCAAAGAGAGGAAGGAAGAAGGCACCATTTAGTATGGAGTTAAGGGAACGTGGAATCTATGCAGAAAGGGCACAGAAACAGTAAGATGAGAAAGAAGTTAATGAAACAAGATCAAAGTTGAAGAAGAAAGTAGTAGATGCTGAAAAACTGGACAGCAGTGAACCGAAAAAAGATGGTCCGTAACAAAATAAAAACCTATTCTATTTCAAAAAAAAGAAAGCCTACCTAACCTTTAGCTCAGGCCCTTACATAGTCCCCCTGGGAGTGCTAATTCCCATAGATACAATAGTTGTATTCCCCTGAGAGAAATCAAAGTCCATGAATTTCGTTCATTCCATGGTGCGTTTCCCTAAAAAAGCTACCGCAGTCAATATCTCTCTGAAGTTACTATACAACATTTTTATATATAAAAACTTATAAATATTTAAATTGTATATTAAATACAAATGAAAGCAATGAAGCGAAAGGTGGTGAGCAACGGAATCAAAAACGCATTCTATTTTCAACATATGAATGGCTTAAGTATGTTACTTGCAGGACTTCACATGTTCTCCTTTAGAACAGCAAGTTTTCAATGTAAATACTAACAAGTTCTGCAGATTAGCTTAGAGTATGACTTGGAATCAGCCTCTCTTACCACAACATAGCTTTTCAAAGAGAGGAAGACACACCTTCAAGTACGGAGTACGGTGAATGAGGAATTAATACACAAGGTGTGTTTACACACAAGGGACGCAACGCATAGACACAGAAAATTGAAGATAAAGGTTATGAAAAAAAATTAAAGCGGAAGAAGAAAGCCATAGGTGATGTAAAAACAGCATGGCAGTGCGCCGCAAAACGATGGGCCATAACAAAAGAAAATTAAGCATTTTAATTGCGACAAAAAAAGGCCTAGCAAACTCTCAGCTCGTTACTTTACATCACTAAATTTATAAGAGTGGGGAGCAAAACATAAGCCAACAACTCATCCCTGCATAAATGAATAAATATTTTCAACACCTAAAAATGTATTTCGCTTCTAAAATCTCGACACAACGTAACTTTCGGACGATAATGAATTAAATAAACTATTTTCCTATCAAAAACAATAATTAGAACGCCATCGCTCAAGACTCGTTTCAACATTTTCCTGCTAATAAGTTCGAAAATGTACACACAAGACACAACATGAAACTGAATATTCAAATCTACGAAAGAACTAGCCGTAAATAATGAGTTAGAAAACATCACAGAGCGCAAAAATTGAAGCACTCTCAATACATTAAGGCATCTTCAAACATCAGTATCAGTGCTCTGCGCACCAGTAAGTTAGGAAACACAAAAGTAGAAAGAGCATTTTAAATTCTAGAAGGAGAAAATAAACATAATAGACTATAAAGACAAACCATAGAAAGATCAGTTAAAGTTAAAATTAATCTTTGTATGCCAATTCTTCTAACTCCCTGCAATTCTGAAGCCTATGACCTATTTTATACCAACTATGGGAATGATGCTCTAAATTAATTGTTCATAACCGTATCATATTCTTCACAAACAATCGTACGATCATCAATAAGCAGAAGTGAAACCAGAGGGACGTTCAGAAGAGAAGAGCATTGATCAATAACAAAACATTACTGTACTACAGGTAACTTTTCAAAGAGAACATAAATTCAGTACAGACTGCTGGGAAGTCTATTCTAACATAAACTTCAGAATGTCAAAACCGGGGAGGTGAGCATAACCCAAGCTACGAGAGTATTTTCAAAGCGAGAGTATTTTCAAGTTATTAACCTTGCACTACCGTCCGTTATTGTGTTATGCAATGGCCAACACTGTACCACATAATAGTTCACAGCCTTAAATAATGAACAGACCAATAAAAAAAGTTTATCACTAGTTCGATACCATAGACCACCTCACAACCCCATTTCTATCATTTTTTTCTTTTAGTTTGGCTAACAGCTGAGTCCAGTGAGTAACACAAAGACTAAAATTAAGCTTTCTTATATTTTATCGGAATGTATGAAGTGCTGCTGTATAGCAGCAGCAACATGAAGTTATAGGTTTTAAAGGAGGAAACAGCAATTCACCCCATCTTGATCCAAATGAAATACCGCGATTCAAGGCATAAAATGATTTTGCACACACAAGTGTATTGAAGCATCAGCTCAGGATATCTGCTCAATGTGTCCGTAATACCCCTGCCAGCAGAGAACACCTCTGCAATTATACTCAAGAAACCATTTAAAATTAACTGAATAATTTGATCTGACAAAATTTATCATATTTCACTTTAGAGCATCATGTTGACAAGGGGGCAGGAGAAATGTGCAGTGGAATCCCTTGTGCACCATTTTATCAAGTTTACCTGTAAAACATGTACTCTGCAGAGGTGTATTGTAAGCTCTGACTGACTGTATTGTTCTAAATCTGAAGAAAACTAGATTAAGTACATTATTATTTGAGAACAGCAGGCGAGAGATTTAGGCCAGTTATCATGAAATAATTCACTAACACTTTTGCAAAAGCCTGGTGAGTGACTAATTCTGTTGAAAAGATAGAGGAAAATCCTCTCACAACAAGGAATAGCATTTATGAAAGATTTATTGCAATATTTCAGTCTCTTGCACTGATCATCAGATTTAAGATACTTTTCAAAAGACCCAAACAGAAGGAAATTGAAATATTTTACACTAAGAATGGAACAACATATAGTATAGTCAGACAAAGATGTTTTTTTCTTCAGTTGTTGCTGATACACGTCTGTATTCATGGCAATGTAACCGGAGATATAAGTGGCAGCATCTTCCACTTTCACTGAAGCCAAAATTCCTCCAATATCCGTTGAATACCGTTGAATACCACGACAGCCTTTTGCGCCCCTTCATCCATCTCAATGATGGGTGGAATTATTTCACTTTCTTCATGTACCTGGAAGGCAAAAATAAATATTAGTGAACTTGTCACACCAACAGTTCCTGAATTAGATTTTGGCTCAATAAGCATGCATTTCAGTTGCATTAGTGAGGGTACAGATTAAAATATGTTAGAGAAAACAAAAGGCAGAGTTAATATAATAAATTGAGGTACAGCTGGTAGTATTTAATCAATAGGGTCAGTTAAACAGAGAGAAAACTCTAAATATAAAGCAGTATTAAGATGCACACATAAGGAAATGGAGACAATGACAAACTAGAGTGTAATACAGACTTTAAAAATATCAGTTGCACTGGGAGAAAAGGAAAGGAAAATGCCAGAGAAAAATCATTAGTGAAAAAATAAGGGGAAAAAGAGCAAATTACACTACAATGGGGTAATAGACCGGAAAGTGTGAGATACATAGCTTCAGGTACAACCAAATAAGTTAATTAATACACTCAAGCTAGTTTTCACACTTTTTCTTCAACAGTTAATGTTGTCTATAATATAAATAGTTTGTTCATGATATTTAACAATACAACTAAAATCAACTAATCTAAACTATGAAAGAAAAAGTCTTAAACACTCAAGCATCAATTTTACATGACATAAAAAGGCATCCGTAAAGGAGAGAACCAAAATCGATTTTCCAATTTTTGCTGCCTAAACATAGTTAATTAGATCAAAATAAACAATTTTTCTTCCAAGCCCTTTCTATTGCAAATGAGTATTTGATGAGTTATAGCGGTATGTTAATTTTCGTCTATGATGGCTGGAATGCGCTCGATCATTCGAGCGCATCAAAAGGGAGTCCATTGTAACCTTTCTGTCCAAACCATTTCCTTACCCTTCAAGCACTAGAGTTGCGGTCAGTAATTTCCTGCTATAACTTGTTAAATACTCATTTGCGACGTAAAGTGCGTATGAGAAAAATTGTTTATTTAGATCTAATTAACTACGTTTAGGCACCGAAAAGTGGAAAATCGATTATGGTCCTTTCCTTAACATTTACCCATAAAAAATTAAATAAAGATTTGTTCTCAATTTCATTTTTGCACAGATGTTTTCTTTTTCCTGCTAAGAAACAGAGAAAAGGAGACTAAGATAAAAACAGAACCATAAAAATAAACAGAAAAGGAACAAGTCTCGCTGAGCGGCGCAGCCGCCCAGCGAGAATGAAAATATTGATTATAACTGGAATTTGATGCTGATTCCGAATCTGCAATTTGTTTTGACCGCTCTCGATTTTTCCAATTTTTTGTGATTTTTTTTAATTTTAAATTTTATACATTTTTAATGTTTTTTTTGGCCTGCACCACCTCATGATCCGAACTCTGCCATTCTCGACCCAACCTGGTCGGACTTGGCATACTTTGGCTTGCACCACCTCATGATCCGAACTCTGTCATTCTCGACCCAACCTGGTCGGACTTGGCATACTTTGGCCTGCACCACCTCATGATCCGAACTCTGCCATTCTCGACCCAACATGGTCAGCCCGTGCCTTGAAGACCTGAGTACCGGATAGGGCCGTGTTCCACCCAACCTGTACGGACATGGCATTCTTTGGGCACCACCTCAGTTGTTGCTAGCCGCCTTTCCAAAAAAAAATAAAAAAAAATCGAAAAAATCGAGAGCGGTCGAAACAAATTGCATATTCGGAATCAGCATCAAATTCCAGTTATAATCGATATTTTCATTCTCGCTGAGCGGCTTCGCCGCTCAGCGAGACTTAAGCTACAGAAAAATCTATTTTTTAATTAAATATGGCTTTGTAGCTTCAGAAAAGATTTTTGAAGCAATCATAATAAAATTATGATCAGCAGCAAGAATTAGCACCTTGTATATAGGAATTATTTAGCATCAAATGGAACACCATGAATGGTATGCCTAGAAGAAGTCACGTACCTTTAAAAATGCATTTCCAAGTATGCTTAGAACAGTGTCAGTTTCAAGAAGGTAATTGCCATAAAAAGTAGCACTTACAATGGAAAATCATAGACAAGATTTTGCATCTTGCTTGTAAACACTTGACATTTAGCTATAAGGTAGAAAGTTATTACAAGTTAATCTGAAAATTTCAGATAAGATTGGCTACACAAGAAAAATTGGAGCTATTCTGAAGTTGCATCAAACATACTGTAAACAAGTTTTACTATGTGGCAGTCCAAACTAGCTTTCATGTCTGAGCACTGTAGGTTCTAAACTTACTTCTTGCTAATGTCAATATAATGCATAGATCAAAATTTTTAAAATGCCAGTGAAATTTTTTACTATAAATCTGGTAAAATTTGACAGCACATCCTACTTCCAGATTAATTCACACAGAAATTCAAATACCATGAATGCTGATAGCACCCTACCACAAGATTTAGGATTTTAGGTTACCTTTTTGGAATGAAAAACTCATGAACAGTATATCATTAATCAGAATTTAATTGTAGCACATCCTATTCCTATTTTCTCCTTTCCTTTAAATTATATATATCAAGCAATTCAACAGCAATTTTCAATGTATTTAGCATTTCAAATTTGAGCTGTACTACTGTATCTGGTGGCAAAGATTTGGTTAAGAGATGCCACTTCATCAAATGCAAAAATAAGTTATCAGCCATTATTTTTAAATTATTTTCGAATAATGTTCAAAATTCTATTTTTACCTTCTAGTTCCAAACTCCTGCGATCATAAAACAACAGCACAACACCTTTTTCCAATGAAATGTGCGTCTTAAATGCAGAGAGGATTCTTCGGTAGTCGGTCTTTTTAAAAATGGCTGCCAGCAAACATAACTTACATAAGTTCGACTTAAGATTTTTTAACTAAACCTTTCCCCTGGACAAAATCCATTCTTCAAAATTAAAACCAGACCTTTGAAATATCTTGGGTAGATTTTTAGAATTATTCCGACACCAAATAAAGGAACACTTTTTTAATTTAACTTGAGGCGCCGACATTGTGATTCACTCGACTCGTTAACACTTCATCTGAACGGAAATGCAACATTGTCGTACGCGTAACGCTAACAGTGATGCCAGATTTCGGGTTAGCAGTGTTGCCAGATGCAATTTAAGCGCTGCAATTGGTCGGATGCCTTGACGTCACTGCGGTTAGACTCGATTTCATAAAAGACTGTTTTGCAGCTACCTTGTTTCGTCTACTATGCTATGGACTTCATATTGAGGTGTTCCTTAGAATAACATTGGCCTTTAAGGCCTGTAGTTGTTGCTGGTTAAGCAACTGAGTTCCGCTTGAGGCGGGTGAAGCCACAGTACAATGAAAGGAAGTACGACGACTTGAAAGCGTACATACGCTGCACTCGTGAACCAATCAGGGCTCGAGAATTCGATGACGTTCGAAATTGCACAAATTTTCTTTTATTAACAGTAAAAAATTTATGCAAGGGCAACTAAAGTATTTCTTTTTTCCAACAGTAGAAAATTTAAGCAAGGGTAACTGAAGTATTTTTACCTGATCAACATGTATACGCGTTATTATCTTGCTACATCATTTTTGGGTAAATTAATAGTCTTTGCTCACAAATGACGATTGTCCAACAAAAAAGGATATAAACACACATGGATAAAAAACATTTTTTTACGTAGGAATTAATCAAAATAACCAACAGACACCTTTTGACTAGTAATTTTCTACGCATCATATTCGGTGGTGCCTTCATTTGGCGTAGAGTCTACAATAAATCATGCGTTCTTCTTGAATCAGAGGTTCTAGCGTCACATAAGTAATATCGTACAAATTGCATAAGGTATAGTGTCATTAACATGAAGAAACCTTGCATATTATTAAGCTTAAAAATGACTTGAACATTTATCATAATGACAAATAAGGATATTAAGACATTATTACGAAAATTAAATTTATGCATCCTACAAAAAATGAGGAGGAGGGGGTGAGTCAGATCATCTCTTAGTAGCTTAAGTGAGAGTGAATGGTAATTTTTGCGGTTTTAGGAGAGGCAGGAGTTGTGTAGACCAGATATTTACAGTGCAACAGCTGTATGAGATAATTGGAAAATGGTAAGGAATTGTTCTGGGAATTTACGGATCCTGAGAAGGTGTATGACAGATGACCGAAAGGCGATGTGGGAAGTGTGGAAGGTGTACGGAGTAGGCGGTAAGTTGTTTGAGGCTGTGAATAGTTTTTACTTTGGTAGTAGAGCTTGTGAGAGAGGAGGAAACGTAGAAGGAAGCTAATCGAGCACAAAAGATAGACACCTCGAAGGCTGAGGATTCCTAGTAATTACACTTGTGGTCGCAACTCTACATAACAAAAGATGGCAAACTTAACTTATAGCCTATCTTAAGCTTTATGAGTTAAGAGAGGGACCATCTAGCATGGAACGATCAAAAAAGTTGACGTTTTCAAACAGTTGAAGTTTTTGTGCTTCATTTCATACTGTACATTATGAATCGATCGAGTGCACAAAATTCACTTTTTAAGCATGCATGAGCTTTTTAACCTTTTCACTACATTTTGAGGTAGACTGTATTTTTTTGTTCATTTCTTTAACAGCTTGAAAAGTTCGGCACTTGACAAAGAATCGCTCTAAAAACTGTGTTATCTTAGAGGAACAGAGAGATGGTTGAGAGCAGCGTTTGGAAATGACATTGATAACGCCGGTTGAAAAATTAGGCATGTGGCTGAAATGTTTGAAAAAGTACAAAAAAACTCTCTCGTACTGGGAAATAATGTCAATAAAATCTGAAGAACAGTACTTCAAACCCTTTGACGAGTCGACGGTTTCTTGGTATTCTTTAAACGAAACAAATAGGTGCAGGTTGAGGTCTTGGGTAGTGAGGATTGATGAGCACTTCGAACAATTCATTAGCGTCACGCCATCCATCCGCTGATGATAGGAGTTCATTTTGTGCGCTAGGTAGCCGCTGAAATAGCCTGTTGCTCCTTCTGAAACGATACACTTCGCGGCACCGCCAATGGTCGTTTGTCCATCAAAAGTCAGAGCTGCTTCTATGTGAGCTTCATCAAGCTCAAATTTCGATGCCCGTTCAGTCTGAAGCTTCTTTTTCTAAGGGGAAAAGAATTGAAAAATATTCATCACATTAGAAGTAAATCTTAAAACTGCTGTTTTAAATAAATTGTACATAAACAATTTTCCAAAGCGCTTGGAATGCTTTCCCGGTTAATGACACAAAGAAAATCGCCTCTATAATTATGGTCTTAGGCGATAACTTCAACAAAAAAGAAAAAATGTACACATAGGTTAGTTTACTTCGTCAAGGTATTTTGTGTTTCAAACGTGTTATTCAGTGGCAAACTTAAACAAACTACAACGAAATACGGGAATGGAGTTATGTCTAAGGTTTCTTATATGCATTAAGTGGTATTGCTTACATTGAAGATGTATCCGGTGATTTCTTCTCCTGCATTCCCGTCAGTCTCGCAGTTCCCAGACACTGAATGTCCAATGAGTGACGATACACATAACTGGGAGTAGTTGTCGATGAATTGCTTGCCATTAGGAAACTTTTGAATTAATCGGATTTTGCAGAAAAAGTTTTCCAAGCTGTCTTGACACAAGTTCCTAGTAGCAAGGTAAGGAAGTGACATTTTATCTAATTTATTCCTCAAACTTTGGAGAACATTGAAGGACTGCACCCAACCACGAATGAAAAGAGGTCGACGATCATGATTGGCTTCGTCGAGTTTTTTCAACCAAGCAACGTAGGATGGTATCTTCTTGCATGAAGAACTGCTCGAGTTGATCGGACGCCGAAGAGGAACTACGGACTTCGAAGACGAAGAGTTCAAAACATCAAACATATCGTTGAATTTTTTGCAATATGTGCTAGTGCTCAGACGATCAGATCCTATACGACAATTTGCTACGAGATAGTCGATAGCACAAGAACTACTGTTGGACAAGACTTGAGTTGCCAGCTTCACTTTCATTTTGTTTTGAAAGTGCAAATCTGATAGATGTTTTCGACTAAGCCTAGGTACCAATCTCATGCTATTCATTTCATTGATGCTGAACATCTCCAGGAGATGTTCCCATTTGGCTGAGGGTCCGGATGAAGGCATTTTAACTTCTTTTTTCAGAAGGAAATTTCTCGCACTCTTAATTAGATGGGGTGGGTCACGGAAAATGTAGCAAGTCTCCCCATCAATACAAATATGTGGTCTATCAACAGAACAGCCTAAGTCCCTGAATGCCTTCTCAAAATTTGAACCCTGGTCAGTCGTTATACCAAGAACAAGAAAACCCTCCGACTTCATAGCACGAACAGCCTCTTCGATGACTTTGATAACCAGGGGGGATTTCATGGGTCCTTTGGTGAGAAAATACCCTATTGGCTGTTTCCAAGTTTTTATCACGCCGACGGCCATTACACACAGAGCAGAGTTTGCAAGCAGAGGAGAACGTGTCTGCCCATCATCTTCATACCCAACAACCCTGTCCTCCTTCGGGTCGAACACTAATCCTTTACGGAGAGACATTTCATCGAGGAGCAAAAAACAGAGCTTATCTTTCTCTTCAACGATGTCTACTTTTGATTTGATCATTTCAACGCTCAAGGAGTTTATTCCTGGCTTCTTCTTGCAATCTTGCAGATGTTTCTTCAACGTGGATTGTGAAGGCAATGGCAGAAATTTTCTATTGATTTCGTACGCCTTTCGGCCACCCATGAGCATGTTTAATGCTATCCATTTTTGTTTAACAGTGTACCTGGATTTTCGACGAAGTTTCAGACGGATAAATTCAGGCAAGTAATTGCCTAAACGAGGATGAACGTCATTTAAAAAATCATCCACATTGACACGTTTTCGTCGGCATTTTGAAGCATTGGTTTTAGTTTTCACACTTCTCCGATGAACCTTTTTCTCAGCTTTCAACCTTCTGAACTGTATATCAGTGAAAGTATTTGAGGGGTAACCTTCTCCAAATAGATTGCGCCTACATTTGGGCGGTGGCTTACAATCTGGTACAGAAACCGCAATGGGAAGGTTTTTTTCCGATACTTCAACTGTAGATCGGTCATAATTTAGTAATTTTGGAGGAGCAGACTGAAAAAAAAACAGGTAATCATCAATATTTCGTAGGTCTAACATTGAAAAACGAAATACTATCAAAGCATCAAAAACTAAACAATCGCAAGATAAATCGGATACAAAATTGATTTTCGATGCTCAAAAATATAAACGTATAAATGCATAGGCATGACTTTTGTCTATCCACAAAGAAGAGGTAGCTACAACAAGCACAGCAAATCAAATATTTGCAAGAAACCTAATTGTTGTACATTGAATATAATGAAAGAAAACGTCTACACTCATACATTCATACTCAACTCACAATCGCATGTAAACTTGGTATTTCATGCACATACTGTCAGAAGCCAGGCCTGACAGAGCACGATGGTTCCCTCGACCGCATCATAAAAAGGGCGGGAGACCCAGAACTTGTCGGCTTGACTCGCATTCATAGTGACAAACTAAAATGCAACAAAATTGATTTGCACTTCTCTTTTTTGCGTACGCACAGTTGCCTTATCCATTGACATTCCTCTCGCATCCACAGCTTTCTTCACCCCATTCCTCAATCCAAATTTTGGTTTGCCTCTAGCTATCATTCCATTTATATTATAATCGCATTATTTTCTTCACGAGCCGATCTCCACGTATGCGCTGTCCATGTGCCAAACCATCTTAACTCGCTGCAATCAACTCTTTCCGAAATTTCTTTGTATGAACCTAGAAACAACAACTGATTTATTTCATACTCTCGGTCAATTGTATCCACAATTTCTAGTCCTCTACTCAGCACTCTCGCATTCCCCACCCCCCACCCCCCACCCCCCCATCTATATACATATGAAACGAGCGAGTATATCTGATAAAAGGTAAAGTTATGAAGTGCTCAAGAGATGGAATGGTTGAAGAAATAGGAGTGACGCTGAATGGGGAGATACTTGAAGAAGTGAGCTGCTTCAAATACTTAGGTCCCAGTGAGACAGCAAATGATGAGTTGGGTGAGGGGGTGAGAACGCGGGCACGAAGGGATATCAAGCGTGGGGTGGAATTGAAGGCGGTCGTAAGGAATAGATTAGTAGGTATGAGAGCTAACAGCAAACTGTGAAAGTGTGGTTGTGCCAACAGTGATGTATGGGCCGAAACATGTGGGCTGGGACAAAGTGAAAGAAGACGAGTTCACTGTAGTTGAAATAAGATGTTCGAGAAACATGGCAGGGGTGACTGGTAGACAGCTGGTGAAATGATGAAGTGCAGAGAACGACTGGTGGTCAAAGAAATGGCAGAACGAGTTGAGTGCAACGTGTTAAAATGATATGGTCACAAGAGAATATTGAAGATCGTCTAGCGGAAAGTGATGAGTTCACAGGTAAATAAAAGGGAGTGATAGAGGTAGGCCAAAATTTGGAGTGAGAATGGGGTGAAGAGATATGAGTGACAAAGGTATGACAGGCCCGACAGCTAACGCTGGTTTACCCCAGCCGCATCTTAGTGTGGCGCGGAGGCCCTGAGGCCGTCTACGCGACTCACTTTCATACAACATTTTTTTTCTTGTAAAGGTCGCGTAAAACATGCATGGGCCCATGTCCTTCCTGCCACGTCAAAATCAGGCATTCATAATTGCTTTCCGTTCCTCTCTATTTCTGCGTACGCACCACTGCCTCTCCATTGACACGCCCCTAGTATTTACAGCTCTTTTCACCCCATCCCACAACCTGAATTTCAGTCTGCCTCTAGCACCATTTCCATTCACACTGGATCTCATCACTTTCTTCACGAGTCGACCTTCACTCATTCTTTTCATGTGGCCAATTTCAATGTGACGATAACAAAAATGCAGAGAATCTTACACTTACCCGAGGTCCCTTGCAACTTGCATGTTCGTTTAAATTAGATGATTTCATTCTTTTAGGATCACTTGAAGCGGAGAGAGCGCCGAATGTGCGCTTACAGGAACAAGAAGAAGCCTAAAAAAGGTTCAATTCATGAATACATCCAAGAAAAACTGAAACTTGTCTAACAATTTAGTCTTTTCATAATAATAAAATAGAAATTAAATATCAGCGTCCAAGAACCTAACCGCAGCAATTTTTGTCATTCTAAAGCGGAATGAGAAGGAACGAATTAGTTTGGAATGTGCAGACTTAGTAATTCTGAACATTCCCTGCACGTGAAATCAGCAAGATAAAAAAGTAGAGGAAATGGAGTTCAAGGATAGTCAAGCAAAAAGGTGAAAAGATACAAGAAGCTAGGGGTGAAGAACAGTAGTCCCCAAGCCCTAACTAGAGCTCAGTTCACCTAATTTCCCATTGAGGTCGCCAATGCTAGTAACATAAGCTAGGTAAGCTTAGTTAATCGAACCTAATTGCCCTACTTGCCTTTGTATTATAATAGAATGTCTCCTGGGAGAAAGCTAAGTAAATAATTTTCACTACACTCTGTCTTCGAGTTTCTCAATTCAAAGGTATCACAAATTCACTATAAACCTCACATGTTCACATTGGAACGCAAAGGCTCTATCACTTAAAAATGCCTTGAAACCCCAATACGTTGCTTGTCATTCCTTTTCTAACTTTTGACCTATTCGCACAACTTAACACAATTGGCACCCGCATACTGGCACCCGCATACTGAATAATCAATTTTTCAAGCATCTTCAGATTTAGCGCCACTTCGAGTCTTAGAATCATTACATATTTCAAATAATTCAAGACTCGACTCGTATCACAAGTATAATTCTTTCTCGACACACTCTGTTGCAATGCATATATATATTCATTGCACGTACATAAGTAAATACCTCATAATCAAATGTATGTATGTATGTATATGCGAGAGCTTTCTCCCTCCACAAGGGAAGGGTAGCTACAACATGTGCAGAAAACCAAAAAATTTCATAAAAACATAGATAAAAGAAAATTCTTCAACGTTCACACATCTCCATCTAATCACAATCGGACACCCTTTGCGCTCCAGGCATATGTATTCAGCAGCCAGGCCCGACAGCTACCGCTGGTTTACCCCGGCCGCATCATGAGTGGCGCGGGGGCCCCCGAACTTTTCGACGTGACCATCATTCATACTAATTTTTTTTATTAATTAAACATTTCATTTTTTATTTTAAATATTTCTAAAAGTCACGCCTCAATATGAACGGGCACCTCCGCGCCATGCCCTTCATGCTGCGTCAAAGTCAAACATTCACAATTGCCCTCCACTCCTCTCTATTCTGCGCACACACAGATGCCTCTTCCATCGACATACCTCTGGCATTCAAAGCTCTCAACACTCCGCTTTTCCATCCTAACTTTGGTCTTCTTCTAGCACTCCTTATAATCAAATACCTATCATATATACCTCATAATCTAAATCATGTGTGTATACACAAAACATCTTTGAAAACCTAGCTGTGACATGAAAGTAAAGTAAAGAAGACCAGACCTTGAACGTAGTAAGATCAGTCTTGTGACCCGCCATGAGAGTGTTGGCTTGCTCTTTCTCCTTCTCCAGACGACTTATGGCCAGTTGAGCTGCTGAGTGTCGGGTCTGCAGAGTGGCAGTTTCAACTGTCTTGACGTTTGCCTGCAAAAAACATGTATACTTGAGACCTTATAACAATAGTGCCCTTTATACCAAATACTGTCAAATGTATTACAATACATCCCTGAAGGTTATCAATCAGGTTATCAAAATGTAAAAACAACACAAAGATAAACATTTTTAGAGCTCACGGAGCAATCATGTACGATGTATGTATTGGTTGTATTTCTGCAAAAGGGGTTACAGAAATATTATTTCAGAGCCCACAGTACCATAATTATGAAAAGTATGCGACTCTCTTTAGAAATAAGGTACACAATATGGTTAGCCACGCTGAATGTTTTCTCTCACGATTCAGTACATTAATCACCAAATTCATATCCTTTCAAACTAAAATGTTCAAAAGCTATAATTAGTGTTATTGTTTACTCTTCAGTTAATTTGAAGGGTTGTGCAATTCTGGTGAATAGGTTCAAAACAAAAATTGATATATCATACTATGATTGACTATTTGAATACAAGGCTTATCATCCATATTGAAACTATCATGAAAAAACAAAACTATAAAACTAATTTATCAACTTCGAGGTATGAAAGCAATAAAGTAGTCATTATCTAATATTCAATTATCCATACTTGACGGATTTTGAAAATAAAGTGCTTGAAGAAGATAATTGTCTACATTGCAAGGCGAAACTATCATGAAAAAGACTCCAGTGTACATATGACTCAAGATGAAAAAGAAGAAAGATATGGAATGAAAGTCGGAAGTGTAGGAGTAAAAAGCTGCAAATGGCAACTGATAAAAGAATGATGTATGAGCAATAGTTGTAAAAAAGTGAATCTAAGTTGCATGACCATTACAAGGAGAAAAGAAGGGCAGCAAAGACAAACCTGACTTGCAAAAAGAGTGCTGCTTGCTGCCGATTGGCGGCAAGAAAAATCTTGAAGTTGACTTTCAAGTAAAATGAAAAGTATTCTGAAAGGAGGAAAAGGTTACAGACAACTAATGGAAGAAAAGATCACAAACTGAATGTTGAAAAACAAAATATATTATTGCCTGAAAATGGGGTTGCATAGAGGCAATGGGCAGAATTTAAATTATATTTTTAAAAATGTCAAAGCAGATAACAAAGCTGTGATTATCACAAGTACTGTGGAAAAGAGAAATATGCAGTTGCTAGGTTAATGGAATGAATAATGGATGGCAATGGAAGAAGTGAAGAATCAGTGGGAAAGATACGGAATCGTCAGGCGCCTAGTTTTGATAGATATTCTGCTGAATATACATAAAATCACTCTTTATAACACAAGATATGCAAACTTAACTAACCCAAACTTACTACCTATCTTATCTTTTTGTAGAGATATAGCCATATACATATGCATTAAAAATATAGATACACATGCTTATACTAACAAATGTACATACATACTATTTTACAGATATATTGATATACAGGTATATGGGTAAAAATAGGAAGATATTTTAGCATAAAGTTATATTTTGTCAGAAAATAAATTAAACCACACTATTCCTCTGTTATTGTAGTCTCAATTCATTCCATGGGATTTTTGTTCACTTATTATACTGCATGCATTCTGCCAACAATACTAAAAAGACATATACCTACTGCTCAAATTGCTACAATTCTATGCAAATATATATACACACAGCAATAAAACAGATTGGTCATGTATATGCACAATTATATTTTCTGCTTTAAACTATGGATTGTGGATAACTCAGTAATTATTATGGGTGTATTAAGGTAAACAGACCTTTGCGCTTCTTTTTCGTGATGATGAAAGAAAACCGGATGAGCTTCCTGTAATGATTGGAGCTTCATCAACAGAGGTTGCAGTGCATTGGGAATGAGATGCTACTGATGCGGAGCTTCCCACATGAACCAGCTCATCGTTAGGTGGAGACTCATCAACAAAGGACCCTGCAACTGTAATATTTAAGTTATGTTGGATAATGTGGATATAATTGAGAGAAGGAATTACAGGTAAATACATGGTATTATTTCTCTAAAGAAACAGGCATGGATTTCCAACTTGAACAATCCATACAAATGTACGGACATACATACAAAGATCTAGTTTATGGCTACAGAAAAAGCTTACACCTAAATTTTCATGATAAACACTCTCCCAAGACATCAAATACAGCAAGCTGTATACTACATTTACATTTCTCCATCACGTAAAATGAGAAGAGTAAGATGAGGAAGTTTAACATGATACAAAGAAAGATGGAAGCCCAATTGGCATGGAAGAGAGAAGTCCTGAAGACATATTTAAGGCTATGGGTTCCAAGAAATAATTCTTGGGATAGTCATTTTACTTAGCATAAGAGAGTCAAACCTAACTATCCTAACCTCACTGCTTTTTATGCCCCCAGGGGGTAAATTATATTTCAATAATCTGTGTATAGGCAAAAGAGTTGACAATGATTATCAAGTATGAAGATAACACATGGAAACAGCATAAGGATTTTATAGATATACATCTTCAAAAATTCATGCTGCCAAATTGAAATAATGTAAAACAATTGTAATAAAAAACAGTCAAGCCCAATTAATGTATTTACTTCAGGAACACAGCAAATGAGATTTTTTCATTATGTATATTGAGTAAATTGAGTTATTTTCCCCTGTGGGAAGAGGGGAAAAGAATACTTCCACCGTACTCCCTGTGAATCGTAATAGGCGATGAAAAGTCACGAGCCAAGAGGAATGAAAATCCCCTCTTCTTGTATTACCTTCCTACACACCAACAAGCATAAAGAAAAGGTGGAGAGTGATGCTCTACCTGCGAATTTCTGTGTTTGTTGTAGCTACCCCTCCCTTGTGGGGGCAAAATAATTTTGCCTATGCATTCCATGTTGAGTAAAATTTTCTGGCACAGATGAACTAGTGAATGATAGATATAGGTATTCAAGTTATAAAAATCATCAAAGTCCTTATTGCGATAAACATATAACCACAGTAATTAATATTTTCAATCAACTTCTTCGAAGAAATTCAAACTATTTGGAAAATATACTTATATATTTCTATCATTGTTGAAGAAAATATTTCTTCATCAGGATACTTTGATTGTGGCAAAGTCTTACAGTCATACCTACCATTGAATCTTTCATGACAATTTTAAGAATAGGCAAGTATAATATGCAGATTGTTTGAATTGATAAAAATTCATTCAAGTGACCGTTAATATTTTGCACTCATTTGTATATCTTTGATAATATAAATTAATATGTATGCATATGAAAAACCTTCCTCCCTCCAAAAAGGAGGAGTAGCTACAACAAGCACAGAAAGAGTAAAGTTTACAAAACAGGAACAAGACGGAAAAAGAAAAGAGAGAAAAAAGAAATATACATTTCATTCTTCATAAATTTCCCAGTCCACTCACAAACACACAACTTTGCGTTCCGGGCATTTGTTTCAGCATCCAGGCCCAACAGCTACTGCTGGTTTACCCCGGCCGCATCATAGTGGCATGCGGGGGCACCAAGACCGTCTATGCGACTCACTTTCATACGTTTATTTCATTTTTTTATTAAAGGTCGTTAAGTTTTTACAATCATACAATATGTATATCATAAAACAGAATTGAATGAAGTACAATGCCCATTTGTTTACTATTATTCCAGCACTAAAGCAAGCTGCATGCCATTTCCTTCTAGATTCATTAGCTTATGTTCAGGTTCACCAGAGTGTGGTCCAGTCCCACTCTCAGCTCCAAGATAGGAGCGGCTGATCATATTGACAAAATATAATTATTGTTTTGTGTTGGAGCATCTTTGTTTTTGAGCCTCTTACCAGTGATGGTAAGTTATCAGCATGTGTTTGTGTTGTAAGGGCACAACCCTATGAGTACACTCAAACACTAAAGGTCCAATCTGTCAAATGGTCAAATCAAGAAGAAGAACCAAACAAAAATTTAAATAAAAAAAACTGTATTTCTAACAAAATACTAAAAATGATGAAATAAATTATTAGTTGGTTAACACCCAATAGTACACAGTTGATGGCAAATGAGATAAATGGATGATGTGAAAACAAAGTCCGTAAACCATAAATCACACAGTTTTTAACAGAACAAAATATTGACTCAACCAATAACACAGGATAAACCAAATAAAATGACAAGAAAGGCAGCTCGGTAACTGAAATATCTGTGATATTGTATAACTATAAATGTCAGAGGAAGCACAACTCAGAAATAGATCAATGAGGCTGATGCAAAACAAAATTTAGGTAGGTGCAAGGCACAGCAAAGCCAGAAGCAGAGAGCAAAGTAGGAATGAGAGAAGACCCCAAGTTCCATTGAAGAAAAAGGATTTCTATATACAGAGTATGGTCATCACCCTCTTATGGCACAAGATAGGTAACCTATCTAATCAAACCTAACCCTATTGCCCATCCATGCCCTATGAAGGGCTCGCATTCTTAGTTTTCACATTTTTGTTCATTTGAATACAATTCTTCAAATGTTGATAAATTTCTATACAGAATTATATTTCATTCTGACCTGAAGAATTTTAATATAAATCAAGGTATATATAACCATTATCATAATTTCAAGTAAAAATATTTCAATTTTTTATGCTCCATATATGTTATGAAACTTTTGATAAGCAATTCCTTGAATAGGTCAGTATTCAGGATATGGAGTTGAGTATACAAGTCTCCGAATCTTTCAAATAAGTAAATACATGTTGAACATTATGAAAGAAGAGTAGTGGATCAGTGTCACCAAAAAGGACTGCAAATTTATAATATCAACACAATATGAATAACATAAATTGATCTACCTACCTGAAATCCAATAATATTTGCAATAGCTTTAAATACATATTTAGTATGTGTAACAAATAACATTGGACATCACCAGTGGACCTATGCACTTGAAGTGAACTCATACAGTACCCTGCCAAAGTTGGCATCCGGGGTAGGGACTCTATGTATAATACATATTTTAAATACAGACAAATTTTTGCTTATTATCAAGATAACTGCTCAAGAAAAATTAAAAATATTCAAAAAAGTCATCAATCATAACACACATGAAAGCCCCTGAATTGTTGAATACCGCTTTTGGAGACTAATTGTGTGATATATTTATTACAGTAATTATTGGAAATATTAATCAAAAATTTTTTCATTTCATTTCAGAAAATGATGCATTTGAAATAAGCAAAGGCATAAGGATTTCTAAAGAAAATGAGTTCTGTAGAAAGTTTTTCAGGACACTGGTTCATTAGAATGTAACAGTTTCAAAGCCTCACACTACTACATTAGAAGCATACCTCAGAGAAAATAGTCAAAATTTGCATGACATCTAATAAACTCTGGAGCATTGAGCTTGTCTTAAACTCTGACACTGTCAAGACTCTGCAGTGTAATTATGTATCACCCATAGGCCCTGATTCACCATTGATGTTAATTTAAGTAAAGGCAATAAAATAATTCCTGTAATCAAATTTTGAACAAGGTTTGATCTGTTTAGGCATTTACATAGACTTCATGGAAGTTTTCCTTTCTGTCATTCACAGCAAGCTGATGAAGGTCAACTCATTTTGAAATCTAGGAAAGGTCCATCAATGACTAGCAGAATTTATGATGAGCAGATCCCAGCAAGTGGTAGTCACTTTTCCTAAATTTTTACTTGTCCACCCTCCTTACTGTCTTTTTCCCCCAATACAACCATACTATCATTAGCTGTGCTCATCATGCCTGTAAAGCTTTTTGCCTATAATGGTCAACAAACTCTGAATTGAAAAACTGACATGTTGAAACTTAAACCATTGCAAGTATTCAGTAGGAAAACAGTAAGAAAAATCCTGCCATTGGAAAATCTCAAGATTTTGGGTACTTTTGAGAGAGTCATGGCATTATATATTGCCTAAGGGTCCTAATAACCCTTACTCAAATGATGCATTCTAAGTAGCTAAAACTAGAAAAATATGTTTCGCATTTGATTTTTCATTGAATCTTCTTATGAGATCAGAACAAAAAACATATTTAACCAAAAAAGGATTAGGCAAATTTAAGCCTAATCTAACACCACAAACCCAAGGAAAGCATAACTAGTTAGACATACTACTACCAATCATGTGTTGGCTAAGCATAGCAAATGACAAAGTTAATACTGAGTAAAGGCCTAACTAGATCCAGTTTTGTGTCAGAAGCTGAAGTTTATAAAAATAAATGTTACATTAGAACTTTAAATGTATAGATAACCTAACTACCTAGCAATAATCTCAAAAAAACTAACATTTTCTTTCCTAATCATGAATCCAGAGTACTAGCTTCTAATTGCACACTGATTTTACAGGTTTTTATTAGCAATATCTTACCAGCAGCTTGAGAAAGTTCTTTTTTAGTGTTAGGTACTTCTCCTCGTTTTAAAAATCGTCTGAAAGGTGACAAAATACGTCGATATTGATCCCTTCGAAAATGATCTTCGCACACAAAATGATGCGTTAAAAGTGTTTCCAATTTCACGTCCAATAACTTTTGGTTTTCACACAAAACTATCCATTCTTTATAATTGGCTCTTGGAAATCGGTGAAATATCACGTTACTATTTTCTGAAGTATTCATACAATCACGAAAATCGCAACGCTTGGTTCTCGCGTACGACGCCATGATGAAACTGCATCAGAAATATTTCAAACTTGTATCTGGCATCATCCAGTCGTTCGGTGATTGGTCCGGCGGTGTGATGACGTCAATGATGCACATCTCCCTTTAATTTGACTGTAATTACTATACTTCTATTCATTTTACTGTGGTGAAGCAACGAGCATAATTATCTGGTCGTACTTCTCCTTAAGTTGGTATCAGTGATACGCTAGCTATATTTTAGCACGTTTTTCTTAGATAATTTTGCATTTACAAATATTAGTATTACTGAACACAAATGGACTAGAACTGAGTTTGAGGGGTAACTATGGTAGAGTACTACAGGCCCAATACTTATTTTCTGACATCAAGTGGATATTGGTAGAATATATTGTCCCAATAATAATTAATTTTTAACCCAGTATCAGCTAATTACTGTGTCACTAATGTCTTGATATTGAAGTGTTTCCTTAAACAACACTTTGGCTTAATAATTAATTTCTAATACCACATCAATATTCAGAAGGGTTCAAAGACGAGAAATATATATAATTCTGATAACTATGTTACCCGATGTACATACCTACACACCTACAAGACTATGAATTAAACTGCATTCAAAATTTATCTAAAATCCATGATTACAAACCTCTTTGGCATCGTAGTCCAAATTTTGTGTTGCACGTACGTACCAGTGGTCGGGCAACCTGTACTAAGCAGCATATATACGTTCATCTAAGCAGCATATATATGCGTGGTTGAAAAATTGCACGAAAGCGCTTTACTTAAGAATGATGCATGCAAAATGGGTTATATGGTAGGAATAGGCCTACTCTATAACTTCGTTACGAAATTAAGTCATTTATAACATCTATGGAAATGAATTTATATCAACTTAATTCAGCATATAGATTTTAAAGATTTTAGCATATTTTTTTAAAAAATTAGACCTTCGAAACTCATTGGACGGCTGAAAAAACAAGAACTGTGAACCTGTGATTACAGTAATTCCGAATATACATATTATTGTAACGTATTCACATTTCTTGATACCTGTCATATATATCTGCACTCATTAATGACTGCAATAACTATTCATTAACTTTATTGGTACATTTTAAACAAATTACTCCGTATTATTGGAAAACAATATCAACCCAATATTTGGGCAATAATAATTTATATTTTAACAAATTTTATTAAATTGCGAGATTTTTAATTATTATGAGATAGTTTCCACTCATATGAATATCGTACATATATATATATATACACTGTTAGTTTAATATTAGAAATAAAACTATTTACTACATTGTCCCAATAACAAGTTGATATCATAAATAAATATATCTTTTTTCGATATTGTCTTGTTATTAGCCTATTATTGTAATCCAAGATTCCAATATCAGGTCAATAAATAATTATCAACCCAATATTGGCCTAATAATTTCTTGCTACCTGGGTTTCCCAGACCTTTGTCCTCACAGCTTTCCCACTGCACGAACTCTAGTTTCTCTGCAAACTAGACAGCTCAATCACAGCCTCACGATAATAAGCAGAGGCGTAACTTGAAACCAGGAACAAAATCTACGTCTTCACTGTACCGCCCTCGAAAGCACACTGCCGTATCCGTCGCAGGCAGACGTCTGGCTGCGGCGGCCAGATGATCGTCTCGTCGTGACAGAGCGCACACCGTTGCAGCGCCCTCTTGCAGCGGCAAACACCACAAATAATAATTAAGATCTCTAAGTTAAGGTATTTGAAAGCGACTTTTACCTATATATCAATATAAGTGCGCACAGACGAATGCATTTTTTTCAACTAAGCTTTACAAAGATTGTACTCTCTTAGTTACTTAGATTTAAATACACTGTCAAAATAAGATTACGCAACGAAGGGAACTCATTTTGTTGTGCTTTTTTACCAATAATTTTTTGTTTCAACATTTTACATGGGTATTACGATACCAAAGTGTAATTTAATGATGTTAATGCTAGGGTATTTTACAACCAATGTTTCAACATTTTATGTATGAACTTCATCGGAAATAAATTGTTTTTCTTTTTCTTTATATCTTTCCCTGAAAACCGGCAGGCGACAGTCAAAAGCGGGTCAAACCTAAGTTTTTTGACGGCGCACGAGTCGGATAGGCTTATCGAAGAATTTCTGCATTTTTTCGAAAACCGTTAGGGTCGTGGTCATATGTTCGAAATTGAAAAGAGAGAACGTTTCACTCTTTCATTTGAGAGTAATTTGACGTCGATGGGTGCATTCTTTCAAAAGTTAAAAGCGGGTCAAACTTAAATTTTTTGACGACGCGCGAGTAGGATAGGCTTATCGAAGAATTTCAGCCTTTTTTCGAAAACCGTTAGGGTCGTGGTCGTATGTTTGATATTGGAAAGATAGAATGTTTCACTCTTTCATTTGAGAGTAATTTGAAGTCAATGAGTGCATTCTTTCAAAAGTTACGAGTCGTGGAAAGTCTAAAGTCGCACGAGTAGGACTCAAGAAATTCTCAAGAAATTTCTGTACTTCTCACAAACCGTTTCTTGAACCGTCTCGGCTGCGGCCTGCCGGATCCTGAAATGAGTTGTAGATAAAAAAGTACAAAAATATTTTAGAGTTCTATTAGATAACTTATCATCCTAATTTCTAACTAGAAATACATATAAATTCAGTAGTAAACCCATTTAAAGTTTTCTGCTTGAAAGAGACATTATTTTCTGAAAAGCTGTTTATTAAAATCCCGGTATTTTCTCATTTATAATAAATATGGTGTCAGGATTCTGGGTAGTTAGTCATAAGTAAACTATAATGTGTCCAGGTTTAAGAGTTTATAGTAGTAAATAGTAAACTATAATGTGTCCAGGTTTAAGACTCTACGTTCAGACTCGGTCACAGTCGGACGTGCGGGGAAATGGGGCGGTAATTGTTTAAAATGCAAGGGGGAAATAACCTAGCCATGCGTAAAAATTATACTATCAGTGAATGTGTTTGCTACCTGTGGAACTGCGAAAGGGAAAAAATAACGTTTGTCTTATTTCTGCTTAAATCAGTGCACTTTAAATGAAAAGCCAACAAAGCAGTGCTGGCAAGGGTTGTGAAATGGTGTGCTCAGCCCGGTCTCGAACGATAGGCCTGAGTGAAGTGTGAAGTGGCCTTGTTCCCTCAGTCTCCCCTCGCCGAGACCGCACCCCCCCCCCCCTTTCCGAGCCTGCACCTCCCCCCCTTTCCCGTACACCTGCTTCCCGTCTTCTGACCGTTCAGAGCATGGCAAATCCTGAAATTTTTCCGCTTCAAGCAACCAAAGAAATTACGTTTGTTTTGATCAATTTTTGGCAATGTCAAACCTCTCAGTTCCAGTTTTTGTTCACTTCCTACGTGGCCGAGACGGCAAATGTGCACGAAAGAATTATTGTGTTTCGTACCTATTTTTTTGTTACAATAGAACATGGATGTTGAAAAATTTCTAATGTACACAATCAATTATTGATTCACCAAATTAGCTTACATTATTATCAAGTTCTTTTGATGGACAATTTTGGTTAACTAGTGACGTTAAATGTGAGAAGGGTAAAAAACTTCTTCTCTGAAGGAAATTTTGAATTTAAAAATTGAAAAACTTGATCCAGCAACTTTCGTAAATAATTTGCCATGTTAAAAAAAATAGAAAAAAAAACAGAAAGTGTACTCTGGTAATTTCGCATCTTTTGGAAAAATAACAGTGACCATCATTCGTGAACTATTTCTATGTTACAATAGAGCATGAATGTTGAAAAATCTCTAACGCACACAATCAATTTCTGATTCACCAAATTGGCTTACATTATTATCTTTTTTTTATGGAAAATGTTGGTTAACTAGTGACGTAAAACCTGAGAAGGATAAAAAACTTTCTCATCTTCGGTTCCTCTCATCTGTTATTGCAAAAAAACATCATGTTGAGTGTACATGACGCTACCTGTGGAACTGCGAAAAGAAAAAAAATAACTTTTGTCTTATTTCTGCTTAAAACAGTGCAATTTAAATACGAAGCTAACAAAGCAGTGCTAGCAACACGAAGGAAATGGTGTGTTCAGCCCAGTCTTGACCTATAGGCCTGTCTGTCTGAAGTGTCCTTGTCCCCTCAATCACCCCTCACCGAACCCGTTCACTCCCCCCCCCCCCCTCTTCCCGTACCCCTGCCTCCCGTCTCTCTGACTGTTCAGAGCATGGCAAATCCTGATGAACTTTTTCGCTCCAAGCAACCAGAGAAATTACGTTTGATTTGATAAATTTTTGGTAATGTCTAACATCTCAGTGAAGTTTTTGTTCACTTCCTACGTGGCCAAGACGAAAAATGTGCACGGAAGAATTATTGTGTTTCGTACCTCCGTTTCCCTACTAACACCGAATAGTTTAAAACATCATAGCTATACAATTACAACGCACGATGCATCACTACGAGACTCGCTTCGCAGGCCGGAAAGTGCCGTTCTCTGCACAAATGTTGCCCTACACAACATCCCGAAAAAATGGTTCTCTCAGGGGCAAAAATACGACTTTACCAAGCAAAGTGCCTGCAAGTAGGGGACCTACATCCTCTCACGCACAAGATTCTAATGCTCAAAAAACGGGAGACTTGTTAACAGCTGCCAGTAACCCCGTCAAAGAATGTGTGTCACCTTCCGAAGCAACGTCAGTGAAGACTATGCAACCAATATCGCCGGATGAGGGAAAACATATCTGCCAAACCTCCAGCAATCATTTGAAGGTTCGAAGCAGTGAAGTCTCAGCCGCAGCACCACAACCACCTGCTCCTCATCTGAACAAGCAAAACAGCGTGCCAGCTCCCCAGCTCTGCGTCAACAACAACGCTCCGAACTGTCCGCCAGCGGCGGGGACACAAACACCATCCTCATCAGTGGTACAAGAAAAAATAGTTTTTACTAATAAGGACATTTCAAGCGTGGTAGACTTTTCTCATTCTTCAGATAATATGTTCGATAATTTTCGCGCACAAACCGATACTGGCAGTAAATTACCCCAGAGCGCAAGCTGTGAAAACAAAATAAAATTTCCAGTACAGAGCAATAAAAATAACACTGTTGCTTCTTTTAATGGCTACTTGCACCCGCTTCAAATAACAAGCTCTCAAAAAATTCATGAAATTGTTCACAATTTGTCTCTAACAACAGCGTTTTTCAATAAATCCCTAAGACAACGTGAGCCTCCTAGCCCGTCGTCGATTTTCTCTACAGTATCAAACATTCAGAACCTAACCGAACAGCTTTTTGCTTTAAATTCACAAATAAATTCTCAAGACCTTGCACCTGTGGTACCTGCTAGTATCTCTTGTGAAATCGACTCCAATTGTCGAGAACCTTACGACACTTTGCTGTTAGGTGATAATATCCTAAGCACGATCAGAAGAAAGGACATCGATCGCTCGTGCTGGATCAAAACTGTTCCATCAGGGCGCTTCGATGACTTTCTCCATACTGTAAATTGCATGCCTAGATTTAAAAATTATATACTAAGTTTTGATGGTCTCTGCCACTCGCCCTCAGACCTTGCTCGAATCAAACAACAAATTGTAAGAAAGTACGCACTTTCTCGTATTTATATTGTCAATGCTTGCAGTGCAAACGAATTCAACAAAGCGAAGCATTTTTGCAAAAACCTGGGTTTAAACTTGATTCAATTTCAAACTTACCCAGATAATGGAAATGGTGACGCACTCAATAACTTTCAATGGCCTCGGACCCAGGAAGAGAACTTCTGTTTTCTTCAACAACTTGCAGTGAAATCAACATTGCGAATCACCGTGCCATATTGTCCTCGTTTCAACAAATGTCAAGCAATAAATGGAATTGTAGATCATTCCAATGAATCGAAAAATTCACGGAATGAGACAAATAGTCTCACCTTAGACTTTCAAAAAGAAAATAAGCCTATGCACATCACTGCACATGGTACACCAAATCCTTCAAAATTGATTGCGTCATCAAGCAGAGGCCTGAGTAACTCACTCACCCACAGCATGAGGAACGTAAACAAGCCTGAGCCTTTCCCTGATTCGATCTCAGACAAATATAATGTGAGTACGAAAAATAAATTTGCGTTACTTGCAACAGACACAAATAGTGATTGCGACATGCCCTCCTTTTCAACCAATTCTCAACTTTCCAGTGAGTACGCAGGAACCAAGGAAAGTCAAGCGAATACCGATATTCAAAACTATTCCAAAGAAAATCAAATTATTCGAAAAAAAATCTGATGCCTCTGCCGGGCCTCCGTCGAACGACCAAACTAATACTGCTACCGAAAAATCAACAGTGAATCAAATCTGCACACGCGTTGCACACACACTGGACGACTTGAAACGATCGCTCAAATTGGAGCCTGCTTACACTGTAGGTGACGGACACTGTCTCCTCCACGCCGTAACGACGCAGCTTGCTTCACAACAAAAATCGAAATGGAATTATATATCTCTGAAAAAAGCCATCAAAACTGAGAGCTCCAGAAACAAGGACCAGTATGCAAAATTCGTAGACAAGAACAGTGGCAGTTTCGAACAACTCATCGATAAATACATCGATATAAAAGTCTTCGATCACGCAGTTGGAGACCTCATACCCCAAATACTTTCTAATGTAACGAGAACACCAATTCACGTATTTGAGGAAAGAGACAATGGTATTTGGAAGACGACAATCTCCCCTACATCAAATGCTCTGATAAACTGTCCTCCGGTAAACATACACCGGAAACAGGACCACTATAGCGCCCTCTTGAAAATGCGTGATGAAAATCGTGTTGCTCCCTCCCCCATTTTGTGACTAAATAACAGTGATCAAATTGAATATGAAGCTGAAATTACAAACAATGAACGCGGCAATAAAGACCTAGAGACGAATACTAAATGCCCTGCTAGACCTAAAAAATGCAATAACTCCACTAAAGATCTGCCTATTGAGGTAAATAATATCAAAATATTGCACATAAATGCTTGCAGCCTCAATGGTAAAATGGATGACGTACGAGTAATGTTGATCACTAACGATATCGATATTTTATGCGTATCTGAAACATGGTTCGATTCACGAGTCGAAAGCTCATATCTCAGCATTACCGGGTACAAATTGTACCGTTATGACGGAGTCAAGAGTAAGAGAGGTAGCGGTTCATGCATTTTCATCAAAGATGTCTACTCTACATCCTTAGTTCCGATAAAAGAAAAATGCGAAGACATAGAAATGGTTTGGCTCAATGTTCAAGTAAACAAACAAAAGTCTTTCATTATCGGCACTCTTTACAGACATCCGTCAGCATCTCTTCGTCCAACATTAGATTTCATTGAAAATACGCTTAGATCAATCTCTGCAGCCAAAAAGTCTTTCTATGTTTTCGGAGATTTTAACGTGGATCTGACAAATAAAAATAATCAGCTAAGCAAGATGCTGCACAGACTTAATCTTTCTCAAATGGTCCAAGAACCAACGCGAATTACCAACACTTCTAAAACTCTTCTTGACCTAGCAATTACTAACAATCCCCAAGCAGTACTCAGCCCAGAAATCTTACCGTCCTTTTCTGATCACCATTCGGTAGAATGCCAAATCAATATTGCAAAAGAGAAACAGAAATCTAGTTACATTACATATCGCATGAAAAACCACTACTCCCCTGAGATATTTCAAGAAAAGCTATTAGACAGATGGAGTGAATTTCAAGGCATGGAAAACACCGATGATGTCAATCTACAAGTTTCGCTTTTCAACGAAAATTTCGTATCAGCTCTTAACGAATGCGCACCTTTCACTACGAAGAAATTTAAGCCAAGAATTTCCAAATGGATAACAGATGAGATAAAACATTTGAGCAGAGCTAAAAGAAATTTGCAGCGTGAGTACAAACTGAATAAATCAGACAGTATGCGTCGAAAATTATATAAAGATCATGAGAAGATCCTACGAAGAAAAGTTAAGGAAGCAAAACGGGACTACTTCCACAAAGAACTCTTGGCGGCAAAACAAAACCCTAAAAGAACTTGGGAAATCATTAGAGAAGCTGCTCAGTATAAAAATTCAGACTGCAAAAGCACTTTTGACAACCCCTCAGAAATGGCGAATGACTTTAACACTTTCTTCTCAAAAGTTGGCGTAGATGTTTTCAATGAAGTATCCAGGACAGTTTCAGACACATCTACAGAGGCAAATCTGAGCGATGTTTCATCCCCAAATAGTAACAACAGGTGGAGACCAAAGCCAGTTAGCGTCATAGAGATACGAAAAATCTTATACTCACTAAAGAATACTAAAGCGACTGGACATGATGGCATGAGCCTCCAACATATAAAAGACAGCTTCCCTGTCACAGCACCCTTTATTCGCTTGATAATAAATACATCTATAGTCACAAACAAGTTTCCCGTTCAACGGAAACTATCCATAATTAAGCCATTACATAAATCTGGTGATATCGACATAGCGTCAAACTACAGACCAATCAGTCTCCTGCCTGTTATGTCCAAAATATTAGAAAAAGTAATAACAAATCAGCTCTCGTCTTACATAGACGAGTCACATCTACTGCATCGCAATCAATATGCTTACAGGAGGAATACCAGTACTCAGGACGCCCTGTTAAACATAACAGAAAAAATTTACAATGATATTGACCAAAAAAAATTAACTCTCTTACTATTGCTTGATCTCTCCAAAGCTTTCGACAGTGTTGAGCATAAGAAACTTCTACAAAAAATTTCAAACCTCAGAATAGACACTCAGTGGTTTGAAAGCTACCTACGAAACCGCTCTCATGCAGTGTGCTTGAATAACAAAATGTCATCATTCATACCAAATAACTCTGGCGTTCCTCAAGGTTCAATCATCGGCCCACTCCTATTTTCAATTTTCATCAACGATTTCCCCACCATGCCGGCAAACACAAAAATCTCAGTGTATGCTGATGACGTACAAATTGCCATGACAAGCTCAACAGCGGATTTAAAAGAAACACAAGCCAACGCTGAAAACCTTCTGAGAAATCTTAAATTGTGGTATGACCATAATGGCCTCAAACTTAACGCAAGTAAAACGCAATGCATTATTTTTGGATCACAGAATGCGACTGAAAATTTACCACCATTCAAGCTAACATTTGGAGACGATACAATTAAACCAGTCGATAAGGTTAAAAATCTGGGTGTTTGGTTTGACAAAAATATGACTTTCAATTCACACGTCGAAACAATGTGCAACAAAATTAACGGAACCTTAATGTTCTTTCATCGTATAAAGAACACACTTGACGAAAAATCTAGATTATTAGTGATCCAGTCTTTAGTTTTATCGCGTCTGGACTACTGCAGTCTTGTGTGGGGAGACTTACCTAAATGTCGTCAGGAAGAGTTGCAAAAATGTGTAAACTTCGCCGCCAAAGTGGTATGCAAAGGAAATTTCAATAAATACGATCATGTCACCCCTCTTTTAAGAAAACTCGATTGGATCCCAATACCGAACAGATTCATGATCCAGAAAGCTCGACGAGTATTCTCCTCTCTGTACCTCCCCCAAAGTAATGCAGTGGTGGTAAAATTTTTTCCATCTAATATCCCAAACGAAAGACCAAACCGGAGGAACGATGTTTTAGTCAGTTACCGTTCATCTAACGTGGGACAAAAAGCTCTCTCAGTTTCTGGAGCTTTTTTGTGGAACAAGCTTCCCCAGCATATCAAAAACTCTAAAACTGGAAAAGAATTTAGAGTAAATGTGTCACGTCATTTTGCATCTCTGTCATAGGGCCTGCAGCATCTCGGTGTGAACTTCCCATCTATCAGAAATTTTAATTTTTCCTGAATTTTCTGTTAGAAATTTAGAAACTATTTCATTTTACGTTTGCTAAGCGATTCGTATATTCATCTTACTTATTTCTGTCGACAACAATGAGCACCACAGCCGTCAGTTCAGTGCAGCAGAACGAACGTTCTTTCCATAATTAGGAGTATTTCCTCATCTTTATTTTGTTATTTCTTTCTCTTTTCTGTATTAATTAATATTTAACGTCCGTATGACAAATATACCATGAAATACATTTTGTATGTACACCGATAAACAGGTTGATAGATGTGAGGGTTGTGCAAAGTTTATAATGAATTAAATTTTTGGCTAACGTTGTCTCGCTATTTCAAAATCATTCTCGAAGATGTTTTCAATCGATTTTCGGCTGAGCTGGGGGGTAAGGGGTAATTTAAGCATTGCATTTAGTCTTTTTATTTTTATTTTTTTTCCGTGCGTTCAGCGCACACTAGCACTGAACTTTCAAATCGGAAAAAACTCTAAATTTCTGTAATCAAAATTATCATTTTGGATCAAGGCCTAATCTTCCTATATGTGCCAATTTTGTGAATATTCTCCACTCAGATGTGATATCCGGCCACAATGTTACTCCATTTTATCCCACGTACACATAACCGTATATTGCTGAAGAGTTGTGTTGCTTCTTGACTATAACCTGATTTTTCTTAAAAATTTCTGTTAAGAAATTAAAAAACAGCTCATTTTTATGTTTTTCGAAGTCTTCTCTTCCTTTTAGTTATTTTTTTGCGAAAAATTTCTTAGGATTACAGTGAGCTCAGCTGTTATTTCCTGTGTAGTAGATGGTAGGTTGCTTCTATCTTTTATCTTATATGTGTATTTTTTTCTAATATTTTATTTTCAATAAGTATTTATATTAATATGTGTGTGTACGTGTGTAGGTATACATATGTATCTACATAAATAGATATACATGTTTCTATTTCATTTCTTTACGCAAAAACCATTCGGTTAATAAATTTTATTGCAGTAGCGAAATGATTCAAAAATAGATCTATCACTTCCCCAGAGGGCGTTTCTGTGAATCGGATTAATGTCATATATAATTAATTAATGAAATAAAGTGCAATTTGAGCATATGAATCGTAGTAAAATTATCTTTCTGTCCGTATATTGTACAAGCTATGAATTTTGATATTGAATATATGTTTGTTCACCAATTTCTACAAATATTTTGTAGATATTTGTCAATCATGAGTGGTAACCGGCCTACACTGTATCTCTATTTTATCCCATGTACCCATGTCCGCATGATGTGGTGAATAACGAGAAGATATGAAATATGTTTTTGGTGGTGATAGGGCTTTGCATATTTTTAGGGCATATTTTTCATTTCTCATTCAACTACCCTTGACAGAGATAGACTATTGGCAAGCCACGTGTGGTTTGTCTATTAGTACGCCTCGTATATTTTGTCTATTAATATGCCTCGTATGGTCTATCTATTTTTTACACCTCTGATAGCTTGTCTATTAGTACACCTCGTATAGTTTGCCTATTATTATTATGCCTCGTATGGCTTATCTATTTGTACACCTCGGATGGTTTGTCAATTAGTACTCCTAGTATAGAACTTTTGTTAGACTACTAGTACACCATGAATGGTTTGTCTATTAGTACGCCTCGCATATTTTGTCAATTAATATGCCTCGTATGGTCTATCTACTTGTACACCTCTGACAGTTTGTCTATTAGTACACCTCGTATAGTTTGTCTATTATTATGCCTCGTATGGCTCATCTACTTGTACACCTCGGATGGTTTGTCAATTAGTACTCCTCGTATGGAACATTTGTTTTAGGATGCCCAATATTTAAGAAACTTTTAAAAGCCAATATATTGGCATGTATCTCATGTGACAACTTGGAAATAAACATTTTTTCTTTTTTCTTTCTTTTCTTAATACTAGCTCATCGCACTTAGGTTAAACTGTATGATACAATTGGAGTATTGCGCAATCAATCCTAAAACATATGTATGATATATTCCATGAATTTGTTTGACTTATACTGGGAATTTCAGAATAAGCAAATATCTGTATATTGACAATGACCCAATATAGGGATTACTGATGCGCTTAGCGCCACATCCATTGCCAAGGCTCAGTAAACCAGACGTGGGTGGTCTCTGAGAAGTGCCATTATAGGCAACAATTAATAGATTTGAAAATATGGGAATGATTTCAGGAGTAACAAAAAACAGATTTAACGAACCCCTCACATCAAATTAGGTTAATGGAGCCAAGGCTTCGAAGAATTAGTCCCATCGAATCTTTCTTCAGTAGGCAGGGAGAGGCCGGGCTGATGGCCTTCCCATAAGAAGCGCAGCGAGCAAGTCCCGCCGTCAGAGCCCTCAACGCCGAGCTCAGTTGGCCGACGCTCGCTTGTTTTGAACGGCACATGCGCACCGAACCAAATTATGGCTTAGCGATGGTTTACACGCTAAATTTATGCCCGTTGCCGAGGGTATTGGGGTTCGTTATTATAATTTAATTATTAAGAATAGGAATTAGATAGAAAAATGAGAAGTCTTGGATTTATGAGCTAAATACTTGAAAGGAAAATAACGTAATACGTCCAAGACGGACGAACCTCCACATATTCCCGGCAACAGGAAAAGCTGGCAGCTTAAAAGCTTAAACAAAACATTAGGTTATATATTATGTATAATTAGCATCTGCTTCATTACAAGAGCCTCACAAAGCTCCTTTATCGATGAGACTCCGTAGGTCTCTTCTTTGGCGCAATGCCGCTCGCCTAGAAGGACGGGAATCGTCAACATCGGCACTGGCCACGATACTTTCAAATTCATTATTTACCCAAGGCCCCTCCTCACCTGCGCTCTCGATATCTAGAGAGCCCTGGTGGGAATGACTGGCAGAGGAGCCATCTAACTGATTTAACAGATCATAGGAGCTCTCGCTATCGCTCTCTCTCCCCACCCCGGGATCCGGATCGGTTGTACTCAGTTCCAGAGGGTAAAGAAGAGAGATATTGACCGCAGTCTCTGCTCCATCAAGTTTTCTAATTTTTACGACGCGAATTTTATCATCACGCCCAACCAAGAGTTAAGTAATACGAACTAAAACCCAAAAGGGCCTAGTCTTGACAGGATGCTTCAAAAGCATCACCTGCCCTACTTTAAGAAAAGGGTTTTGGTGAGGCATGGCTTTAATAGGATAGGGTCATCTTAAAAACAATAAATATTGCTGATACCAGAGAGATTTAAATTTTGCTATTATCACATCTCTATTTTCTAAAGCTGAAACCAATGTGTCTCGGTAATCCTCTTCATCCTGCTCGGCCACCTCATGCGCCTCGTCGGTTAAAACGAGAGAATCCGCTACAGGATAGAGTTGTAATAATTGATTTGGAATAATAGGGATTATTTTTTCATCCACTTCAGTGTAAGAAAGAGATCTGTTGTTCAAGTTAACGGCTATATCAGAAATAGCTGTAGAAAAGGAAGAATAGGTGAAGGTCATGCGCCCAAAAAGCTTGTAGGAGCATTGTTTGATAACTTTGATAAGCCGTTCTCAAACTGCGCCAAACTGCGGGCTATATATAGGAATAGTTTTAAAGGTAAGATTATACGAGCGAAACCTATTTTCGTACTGCGAAGAAGTAAGAACTTCTGACAGAAAATCAGCCGCTGCGGTAAAAGTACGCGCATTGTCTGAGTAGACAGTAGTCGGAATCCCCTTCGCATTCGTAAAACGAATAAAAGCAAAGATGAATTCCTCCACCGTCATAAAAGGCAATAATTCCAGATGGACAGCACGTGTCTGGAAACACACAAAGATAAGAGCATACATTTTACACCTATTATTAAATGGATCCAAAACCCAAAAAATAGAAGTAAAGTCCATGCCTGTTGTGGCAAATGGACGCACAAATGACGTACGAGTATCCGGCAAAGCTGGAGGATCAGGATACGAGTAACTACGTGCTTTTACCTTCTTGCAGGTAATGCACTGGGAAATTACAGTTTTAACAAAACGTTTAAATCGTGGGATCTGATAGCCGCTCAACTTTAGCTTTTGAACAGTGGACTCCAAGCCAAGATGCTTAGAAATAATATGAGCATGAGTAATTAATAATTTCGTAAGATGATGATTAGGTGATAATAAAATATGATACTTGACGTGGTAGTCCATGTCATCAGCTTCAGATATGCGACTACTTGACCGAAGCAGTCCACGATCGTCAAGAAATAGATTAAAGTATCGTACAAGTTGAGGCGGTGGAGGATTCTTGCTCTGCGAGCCTCCAGCTCCTCAGAAAAAGATTCGCGCTGCATAGAGACCATTAGGTATTCCTAAGCTCGGACCTTCGAATACCCGGGATCTCCATGCTTCCACAGCGCTACGGCGCGGAAGACCTTCTCAAGCACCCTCAACAGTAGCTGGTAAGAGGAAAACCGGTCGATATTAACTAAACAATCAACAGCAGGAATCACAGTGGCGAGAAAATTGTCTAGTAAGTACTGAGATGGGATACAACCCAACTGGCCTTTCGGCCAGAACTCCTCGGGCTTCTGCAGCCACGATGGTCCCTCCAGCAAGAGCAACTTTAGCTCAAGAAATTTACTTACCTTAAGCCCCCTAGTTAAAACATCTGCAAGATTAAAGGAGGATGGTACACAACCAAAAGTTACACGAGTATTACATTTTTCTAAGTTGGATTTCAGTACCCCTATCTCCCTTAGCCTATTAGATACAAACACATTTTTTCGAGGAGGATGACCGGCTAGTAACCATGCCAAACACACCTGTGAGTCCGTAAGAAAACTAACATCGGTACTCTTAAAAGGAAAGTTAGAGTCACTAACCAAAGAGTGCACACACTGCAGGGCAAGAAATACAGCAAGAAGTTCTAAAGAAGGGAGAGTACGCTTAGGTTCAGGAGAAACTTTGACCTTTGAAAACAACAACGCACTGCGGTCTTCCTATACACCATAAATGCACGTGCCATATGCACGGCTACTGGCATCACAGAAGACCACCAATTTGGTGGGAATGCTTCTTCTCAAAGTCTCCCTAGGAAAAGTAAAGCCCTCTAGTTCCCCAAACTCCTCACAGTAACATTGCCACTCCCTTGCAATTTCCACCGGTATAGGATCATCCCATGAAAGGCGTAAGGATGTCAATTTTTTCAGGATAAACTTACTACGTACAGAAAGGGGCGACAGAACTCCAACAGGGTCAAAGACAGAGGAAACCTCTGAAAGAATCCTACGACGGGTCCTAACTGAAGAATCTAAGCGTTTCTTAATAAGCGATAATTGGTCAGACCTTGAGTCAAATGCGTAACCCAGCACGCTCATAGTTGAATCTCCGCTCTGATAATTATAATCTGATGGGATCTGCGCTAAAAGAGCATCACAATTCGACGCCCATTTCCGGAGAGGAAAACCACATGCCTCAAACTCAGAAACGGCACTCTTATAAGTGGCGGCAGCTACAGCAACATTGTTAGTAGAATATATAAAGTTATCTACTCGTAATTTATTGGTCATAATGTCTCCTATAGTAAGATTTTCAACTTTAGTGGCATGCAATTGGAGGATATGGTTCAATATGTACGGACTAGAAATAAACCCAAACAAGATAGTAGTATAGCGAAAGTAGGAATAGGTTCCGTTCCTGTAGAGAACAAAGCTAAACTTATTTCGATCTTCCTCGTCACTTAATTGTATCTGGAGGAAAGCTCGAACTATGTCTGAGAGAAGTACAATAGAGTTAGATCTAAAATAAATGAGTAGCCCTAACAAATCATTGATTTGGTGTGCTCCTACATATGAAGCCTCATTTAAGCTCGGGTACCCCCTAATCTTCAAAGAGCAGTTGAAAACTGGACGTATTTTGGTGGAAGCGGCTTCCGCACGCACTACAGGTCTATGAGGTATCCATTTATGGTTAGCCGGATCGATGCGCTTAAGAGATAGCGGCTCAATAATACCCAAGTCAAGCTGCTCCTGGAACACAGCGTTATAAGCAGATTCGATGCCTTTTTTCGCACCATCCTCAGCCACTCTCTTAGCGAGGTAGCGAACCAGAGTAAAGTTACTGGGCACTTTAGCTAAAATCTGGCGATTCCAGGGCAACTTAACAGAGTAACGCCCTTCTTTACACTCAACCGAATTTTTAAAATCCTGCATCTCCGTGTCATCTTCCCGTTCATGCTGCGGGATACCGATAGATTCTAAACTCATTAATTTTTCCAGTCCATTTTCAACCGCACTTTCATCTAAAATATCTAATGGGGATGTGCAAGCCGAAGAAGGCTCGAGAAAGTAAGCAAGCACTTTATTATTCACGTTTTTAGGTAATTCAGAGTTTAAGGTGAGTTTACGCTTGACAAATTCAACTTTTGATTTCTTAGGTACAACTTTCACTTTATTTCGAGGTTCCTTACTTTTTGCCTCCTCAGCGTTAGACTTTGGTTTCGCCGAAAGTGACGAGACCATACAATTCAACTCCCCAAAAGGCAGCAACCCATTTGCCACCCGCATCACTTTAACGCCTCCGTAAGTTTGGAGTTCAAACACAGAAAATTTTTGTAGTACATTCACACCCAAGATACCGTGAATGCGAATGCGGTCAGATTTAACTTCAGGGAAAGAAGTAGAGATTGGTAGCTCATTTTTAAGTCGTTGCACTCTTTGTTGCAGTCCCCCCATCCCCAACTCCAGCGACAGATCCGGACAACAAAAGACTTTGAAAATGTGCTTCTCTACATAAGGCAAGGTCAACCGTAAATCTACCTCCTTACCCCGCAAAAGTACGCCACTGCCAACGGTATTGAACGCGCGTGAACAAAGTTCCCCATCTTCACACGATAGGTTCAAAGAACTGAGATTGACTATAGTAGACTGAGAACCAGAATCCAGGACAAAGTTCAAGCGTACCACGCCACCACCGGCGCAGGCAACAAGAGAAACTACAGGACACATTTGTAAGTACTTTCCTAATTGTCAAGAGGAACCAGTAGCCATAGCTGAGAGTTGAGGACACAAAGGACTTACATGCGCATTCGAATTACACTTTGAACAGCGAAATTGCAGTCGCCCATCCTTAGCCGGACACGCAACCTCGCCATGTTTACCACTCATACACCTAGTGCACAAACCTAACTCGCGTATGCGCTTAACGCGTTTATCGTAAGTATTAAAACGCCTACACATGAGAGAAGAGTGATTTTGCATATTGCAAAATTTACACACTTTAGTTACATTAGATTGAATATTTTTACGACCGTGAGAATGAGGCTTAGCCCCGTTTCTCTACCCATCACAGACTGATTTTTAGTTTTTTGATTATTTTCAAGCAGCGAAACAACTTTATGACCGTTTTCTAACACCTTCAAAGTAAGAAAGGAAGCCCTAGAATAGCGAAGGAGTTCCAAAAGAAAATACTCCGGCAACTTACCACGAAGAACAGCTGAAATGAGCAAGTCTCCAAACTTCTCGCCCACGTAATCAACCCCAAGCTTGCTCAGTTCCAAAAGACGAAACTTAAACCGAGACAAAAATTTGCTGACTTCAGCCAGAGTATGAACCTGGAGATAGTGGAGAACTATCCTGTCAGAATCAAGAAACTCTTCCTCCAACAACCTCCACGCGGCTTCATAACTAGTCCCAGAATTGGGCATACCTTCAATTAGGCTAAGAGCTCGCAGGTGTAATTGACCTTTCAGATAAATAAATCGCTGTAAACCAGTCATATTAGGGTAGGCGGAGACAGAGTTGAGAAAAGCTTCCTTAAAATGAAGAAAAGCGAAAGGGTTATCTTGATTGTCAGCAAATTTGCCTGACAACCAGCTGAGGGGCCTTGAAGATACTCATAGGAGCAGCAGTGTTGAGATCCAACTTCAGTATATATATTTATTATTATATATGAGTTGTCGCAGTCACCCATTAAATTGTTTCCGTCCCGTTTTCTATGTTCATGTGTTAACTGCCTTTGTAGAGCGATCGAACCCTTCCTTCTTGTTCTTGCCGCCGTACCCGACAGACGTACAGTACATTTAGTTCCTAGATTAACTACTGTGTTTCTCTATCCCACACTCATACTTATAATCGTTGCCGTACTCCATTATTCCAAGATGGAAAGAGGCCTCTCTGGTCTAACAGGTTATGGGCCCAGTAGTCTAACTTTTGATGGCAATGACGAAAGGTATGAGTTGTGGGAAGTGAAATTTCGGGCCTACCTAGATTTGAAATCGTTGGATGCCGTCCTTGAGGGCGAAGAATCAAGTCTGGATGTTGAGAAGAACAAGCAAGTGTTCTCCTAGCTTGTACAAAGGCTCGATGATAAAAGTCTCTCGTTGATTATCAGAGACGCCTATGGAGATGGAAGAAAATCCATGAAGATTCTGCGTGATCATTACCTTGGTAGCAGTAAACCGAGAATTATTTCTCTGTATTACGAGTTGGCCGCGCTGAAGATGAGAAATGGCGAGACTGTTACCGACTATTTGCTGCGGGCAGAGACAACTGCATCCTACCTGAAGAAAGCCGGCGAAAATATCAGCGATGGACTGATTATCGCCATGATTATCAGGGGATTGCCAGCTGCCTACAACGCGTTTTCTACTGTCATCACGCAAAGTGACAGTACAGAAATGAATTTCCAAAAATTCAAATCGTCTCTCATGAGTGAAGAGGAAACAAAGAAGACCCGACAAGGCTACTGTGAAAGTGAAGAAAGAGTTATGAAAGTGAATGACTCGAAAATTACTTGTTATTTATGTGGTAAGTCAGGTCACAAGAAATCCGAGTGTAAAAGTCACAGTGCAAAGAAAAATCGGTGGTGTTCAATTTGTAAAAGTGCATCTCATGATACTAATTTTTGCAGAAAGAGAGAGACCGCGAAAGCGATGGCTACTGATAGCAAAGATGTGAAAAGCTCTTTTTGTTTTAGAGTATCAACAGACTCAGAAAGTGCTTCTGTTGTAGACAGTGCAAAGTTACTGGTGGATTGTGGAGCAACTGCTCACATTATCTGTGATAAATCTCAGTTTGTATCTTTAGATAAAAGTTTTGATCCTAGTAGGCATTTCATTGAATTAGCTGATGGTTCTAGAATGAACAATATTGTAGATTGTAAGGGTAATGCGCAAATTACCTTGACTGATGCCAAAAATAGGAAACACAATGTTCTTTTAAAAAATGTTCTTTGTATTCCTAGTTTTAAGCAGAATATTTTCTCTGTCCAGGCTGCTATTGATCAGGGTGCATCATTTAATTTCAATCAAAATGGTTCAAAGTTGTTTGCTTCAGATGGGAATGCGTTTAATATTAAAAAATGTGGTAAGCTGTATTATTTAAATTCTGTAAGCTCTGTTGATTCCATTAATGCTGTTGGTGAAAACACTCTGAAGGAGTGGCATGATATTCTTGGGCATTGTAATGTAAAAGATGAGTTGAGCCTAGAAGGTATTACTAAAGGAATGAAAATTACCAACAAGCATAATTTCGATTGTGAGATCTGTGTCCAGGGTAAAATGTGTCAATATAGGAGCAGAGACCTTGATGAAAAGTCAAGAAAACCTTTAGAGCTAGTCCATAGTGACCTAGCTGGACCTATAAGCCCTACTTCTTTTGAGAATTCCTTGTATGTTATGTCTTTTGTGGATGATTTTCAGGTCTTATTTTTGTGTATTTCCTAAAAAGTAAAAGTGACACTGTTGGGGCATTTAAGAAATTCTTGGTTGATTCTGCTCCATTTGGCTCTGTTAAACGTTTAAGAACAGATAACGGCACTCAAACTTGTTCAAAGCTGTTGTTACGGAGAATAAAATAAAACACGAATTTTCAGCTCCGTACTCTCCCCATCAGAATGGGACTGCTGAGAGATCTTGGAGATCATTGTTTGAGATGGCTAGGTGTTTGTTGCTACACGCAAATTTGCCAAAAGAATTGTGGAATCATGCTGTCAGAACAGCTGCTTACATTAGAAATAGGTGTTTCAACAAAAGGACTGGCAAAAATCCTTTTGAGATGTTCACGGGAAAGAAACCTGACCTTTCCAATATGCACATTTTTGGTTCAAAATGTTTTGCCATGGTTCAAAACCCAGGAAAGCTTGACCCTAGGTAAGAGCAGGGTATTTTTGTGGGATATGACCCGTGCAGCCCTGCTTACATGATTTATTTCCCTGAAACTTGTCAAATAAAAGAGTCAGATGTGTTACATTCTGTGATAAAATTTCTAGAAATTTGGTGGGTGAGGATGAGTTCATTGCTGTAGATAACCCTGCTGAGCTGAAACAAAGTGAGAAGGCTGACAAGGCTGAGGCTGAGTTGAAACCTGGGACTATCCCAGAAGTGATTCAAAATGAAACTCTTTCAGATGCAGAGCCCACTAGAAGATTTCCTTTGAGAGAAAAGAAGCCCCCAGCTTATTTAAAAGACTATGTTGATCTAGATGAATTGGATTTCACTAATAATTTTGTTGATTATTGCTACAGAGTGAGCAGTATCCCTAAGTCTTACTCTGAGGCAATTTCATCCCCAGATTCTGTTGAGTGGAAACAGGCAATGACTAATGAGGTCGCTGGACTAGCCGATAATGAGACGTACGAACTTGTTGAAAAGCCAAAAGATAGATCTTTTATTGGGGGACGATGGGTTTATAGTGTTAAATCAGGTCCCAATGATCAGGAAACTTTCAAAGCTCGTTATGTCGCCAAGGGATATTCCCAAGTAGCGGATGTAGACTTCACAGAAACTTTTCTCCAACAGCACGTCTAACTTCTGTTAGAATGCTGATGGATATTGCTGTGCAAAAGTCGTACATTGTGCACCAGATGGATGTGTGCACTGCTTATCTTCATGCAAAAATAGACTGTGATGTTTTTGTAGAACAGCCTGAGGGATTTGTTGAATTTGACAAAAATGGAGAGAAGTTAGTCTGCAAACTCAAAACATCTTTGTATGGCTTAAAGCAAAGTGGCCGTAACTGGAACAATCTCCTGCATCATTTTCTTGTTGAACAAAATTTTGTTCAATCTCTTAGTGATACTTGTGTCTATGTGAGGGAAACCGACTCTGGAAAAGTGATTATTATTGTATGGGTTGATGATTTACTTTTGGCCTCTTCTAACGCTGTTGTATTGACTGAAGTCAAGTGTTCATTGTCAAATAAATTCAAAATGAAAGATCTTGGACAAATTTCATGTTTTTTAGGCATTGAATTTGATGTGAAGCATGACTCAATTGAGATGAAGCAGTCAAAGTATGTTGAGAAAATTTTGTCCAAATTTAGGATGTCTGATTGTAAGCCTAAGTCTATTCCATGCGATCCCAGTGCCAACAAGCTTGATGTAAGCTCTGATTCTAGGAATTTGTGCGATCCAAAACTGTTCCGTGAGATAGTTGGCGGCCTGATCTACTTGATGACTTGTACTAGGCCTGATATTTGCTATGTTGTTACATTACTGTCACAACATTTAACTTGTCCAACAAATGCTCATCTGAATTTGTGTAAATTTGTGTTGAAGTATCTTAAAGGTAATATTTCATATGGTTTGAAATTTGTGAAATCCGAGAACCCCGTGCAAATTTCTGGTTTCTCTGACTCTGACTGGGGTGGATCCTCTGACCGTAAAAGCATATCAGGATATGTGTTTAAATCATCTAGCAACAGTTCACTGATATCTTGGAAGTCCAAGAAACAAAATATTGTTGCTCTTTCGAGCTGCGAAGCTGAGTATGTTGCCTTGACTTATGCTGTGCAGGAGGGAAATTTTCTCAAGCAGCTTCTGTGTGATATGGATGGATATGATGAACCGGTTGAAGTTTTTGTTGATAATAGAGGTGCTATTGACCTAGCCAAAAACCCTGTTCATCATCAGCGCTCGAAACATATAGACATAAGATTTCATTTCATTCGAGCAATCATTCAAGACAATAAAGCAGTTTTGAGCTTTGTTCCTTCAGAGGAAAACATGGCTGACATGTTCACAAAGCCTGTTGCTAGACAGTCATTGCTCAAGTTCAAAGTGTGTGTTTAATTCTAAGTTACTGTGTCTGACATGTTTCCAGTTTAGCTTTGTGTACACCAATTGCAAGAAAAGGTAGAACTTTCTTGAGTACAATACTCTTAACGCTATTGCGGACTATGCATTATTATGCGTTATATTTTTTGTATCGTGCAAAGTGTAATCTGTTGATCTACACTGATGATTTTTTTATGTTGTTTTTCTGCTGTTCAATGTTCAATGAAAGATCTGAACGTTGAAATGTTAGCTCTAATTGATTACTATGTGAATTGATGCATAGTGGGATAGAATACTTCAGTTGGAGGGGGTGTGTTGACTACTGTTGAGATCCAACTTCAGTATATATATTTATTATTAAAAATGAGTTATCGCAGTCACCCATTAAATTGCTTCCGTCCCGTTTTCTATGTTCATGTGTTAACTGCCTTTGTAGAGCGATCGAGCCCTTCCTTCTTGTTCTTGCCGCCGTACCCGACAGACGTACAGTACATGTAGTTCCTAGATTAACTACTGTGTTTCTCTATCCCACACTCATACTTATAATCGTTGCCGTACTCCATTATTCCAAGATGGAAAGAGGCCTCTCTGGTCTAACAAGCAGCGACAGCAAGAGAACTATCAGGACTTCCAGCTACAGAGGCACCTAGTGCTTTCAACTCTGAAATTCTATATGTGAACTCAGCTATACGTTCGAGCACTTGGACCTCGTATAATGCCCTACTAGTTAGGTCATCCTCAGCTTAAGTCTCAACATCACTAGGAGTTAAGGAAGAAATGTCCCTAAAGCGCTGTAACAAAGTTCCCAATTGCCCAAGGGCCTCCTGCAGAAAGGTACCAGACACCCCAGCTTCCTCCGCCTTAGCGACTATAGAAAAAATACTCTTTTTTACACCGCGCAGGCTATTTCCAATCTCTTTAGAACTTCTAGGCGCCGACATGATAAGTACGCCGTAAGAACCAACACAAAATGAAAATTTCATCGTACTATAGATCAATAGTTTTATCAATTACAAAACCTATTCCTATGTCCGTGATGCTAAAGCACAATTTCACCTTATCAAAATTATAACAGATTACACTTTCACCGTACTACTGTGTAATATAGCGAGTAGTGTAAGTTCTAGTTAGAGAGACCTAAAGTTGGCAACGCTCGTGAGAGCAACACTCGCAGTCAGTCTTCTATTGGTCTCGGGCTCAACAACAAGTAAATGTTAGCCGAGTGTGTATATAATTACCTACTGGGGTTAAGTATCTAACTTTCTAATTTCTAAACTAATGTACTTAATTCTACTCGACTCTTCTCTATATATTCCCACCTATCTCCGCTCTACTCTTGCTAACCACATGTCTGGTAATTGAGTATTTAAGTTGTAAGGTATCTAAGAGGTGAGTGAATTATTTACTTGTGATGTGTCATTGCATTGTCTATTTATGTCAGCACTATTACTGTGTCGTGTCTATGTGAAACCTATACTGTGCTCTAGTGTAGGATTTCTAAGATTACCAAATACTGTATTCTCTTAACAAAAAAAAATTTTATTTTCAATATTATTTTCCACGCAATAGTAAATCTTAATATTAGCAGCACAGCATTTCCTCAATTCCAGAAAGGGATTTTTTATTATTATTTTCCACACAATAGAAATTCCTAATATTACTTAATTTTAATCTGCCTACAGATGCACACAAACCAGGGGTGAGCTCAACAAACGAACAGGCACCTAAATAATCAGTAAATCCTGTAAAAAGAAGAGCAGCCCAACGAAAAAAAATGGCACACATCTGTAGCTTAACCTAACGACTGCTCACTGCGCTCGGGAAGTGGAGCATTTGCTACAAAAGTGTAAAATTATAAAATTCCTCATTCGCACTTAAATAGCATAATTATTGACATTAAAAATCTTACTCTAAATTATTATTAATAATTTTCTACTTATAATTAGTAATCATTGAAGTTTTTGTGTAAATGCACGAGAGATAAAATAACGATCGACATTCTCGAGTCTTAAGCCTCTCTGAGTGGCAATACTGCCGGGACGCTTGGGTTGCCGACTCACTCTCTCGTTCCTCCTTAGCTTGTGTGCATTACACCGTTCATGTAAGTGAAGGAAATTAAGTGTTAAAATAGAGCAAATCTGGTAAAGTATAATTTTAGTGTGCATTGTGTTAAGTTTAAGGATCTGGCCAGTGTCGTGATACATAGATAACATGTAAATAGTCGTAGAGTTCGTAAAATAGCATGATTCATTCAGAGTGCTATTTCAACATGACATAGCGTGAATTTTGCATGTCATGTGCATTTCTTATGTCAAGATTATAGTAAGATGCTCAACTATGTCATTTCCTTACAACAATATTCATATACTTGCAGTTTGTCATTATGATATTGAAATTCGCGCATCAAATGACTTCGTGAGAGCGTACGGTGGATTGCCGGCGTTTCTTGTAAAATGGCGGAGCGTAAAACTGCTTTGTCATTTCATTTTTTATATTCACTGTATTATGTTTTGGAATATTTTCTTTTGCTGCAAAGCGATACGTTTAGTTTTTCTTTTCTCAGTGTAGATATTATTCTTTTTTTTATTACAAGATTCCTTGCTGTGTTTTCGGTATGATTGATATCTTAATGATATTAGGACTGTTTTCTTTTTATTTTCTCGTACGGATATAGAGATGTTATAGAGTACAAAAATTATTCATTCATATTCATTCATTTCTTAGCTGATTCGTATTTCATTCATATTTCTCGAATCATGGTGCTTAGATCACACGTATCTTTTTCATAATTCCACAAAATGGAATAACCGATTAATACTGCTTTAAAAATCACGTACAAGTCTGGTACTGTCATGCATATTCCTGCAAAAGTTTTTAGCGGTGTGATATTTCATTATATTCCCTAAATCATGCGCTTAATCGCATGTAGTTTTCAATAATGAATAACAATTATGTCAGTACCAAAATAATTCTCGTAAATTTCGTGCTCTTATTTTTTAAAGCAAGGGCAGTATCGAAAGAGTTTGCCAGCTGTTAAAAATCTATCCTGTTTCATGAGCGTGACAAAGGAGAATAGCCATTGCCAGCTTGTGATCTTTCTATCTTCTTCCTGAGCCTGTAAAGAAATTAATAGCTTGAGTTAAAATCTATGGAAGAAGTTCAGGTTTTTCTCCGTGATGGAAAATTTATCTTGATGACGTCACCGTCTGTCACCGTGGACGCACGCTCCATGTTACCGGAGCTAAATTGTTTCAGAATGTGAGGGAAGGAAAACTCCACGAAGTACGAAATTAGAACTGTGTGTCCGTGAATGTGCCGTCTACCTAACTAAATGGTAAAAGTGAACTTTCAGTGTTTCGGTGATTCAATTATGATCATTTTAACAAGCAGATCAGAGTGGCGAGATGTGAAAACTCTGTGTTGCTCTCGCAGTGCCGGTGAGGGGCAGCGCGAACAAGCACACCCCTGCCCCCTCCATCCCCCCTCCATCTCCACTCCATCCCTCAAAAACACCTCCACTCTTAACGTGGAAGAACAAGTGCCGTTATCTCCAGAAACAAAATAGAAAGTGTGCTCTGTCAAACTCGCATCTTTGGAAAATAATGGTGACCATTTTTTGTGAACTATTTTTGTTAATATAGAGCATGAATGTTGAAAATTTCTAATGTACTCATTCAATTTTTTATTCAAAAAGTTAGCTAACCTTATTATCATGTTCTTCTGATGGACAATTTTGGTTAACTATTGACGTTAAATGTGAGAAGGATAAAAAACTTCTTCTTCTTGAAGAAACTTTTAAATATAAAAATTAAATAAATTTGACCCAGCAACTTCGGAAATAATTTACCATGTTAAACATAGTAAGCCTGTGTTCACAGACAGAGCATAATTCCACAATGTGAAGTAAACTTGAACAATCCGACGTTTCTCGAAAAGTTCACCAGAGCAATCTTCTGATGGAAGAGTTGAAGTTCTTTTTCTTCTTTTCTTCTTCTTTTTTCTTTTCTCTTTTCTTCCCCAAGCAGGACAGCAAGCAACGCTGCTCTGCCGACCGCAAGCATCCTGCCCCCTCCTCCCGCTCACACTCTGTCCTCCTCTGTCTTACACCCCAAGCCCCCCCCCCCCCCCTTGCTTTCCTACTGGCAGTCTCTTTTTATCTACCTCTAAAAGGCAAGGTCTTCTACTTTAACCCAATGAACACAATTTAATTTTTCTTCCTCTCTATCAACGTCACAATGTATCAATATAGAACTCGTTCAACTACTCGGAAGGTTGCCCCATCTGAAAAAACATCTTCCAGTACAGCTTCGTACGAAAAGCTCAGTAAAAAGCGTAAAGCACCAGCCATTAAGCGGAAAGGCAGACCTAATAAATCCGCCCCTGTGAATCCACCAGTTCAAGGTCCTCAAACAGTCAAAACGAAAAATGCTTCTCGGACGTTCGTGAAGTCTGGTATCAGCAAGTGTTTCTCAGCCCCTGAAGCATCACTAATGACTACAAAATCAGAGTCATCTGACACGGGCGAAAATCTCTCAGGCGCTGCTTGTAATAATCCAGCTCCCAGAAATAATTCATCTTCTCAAGTTCTGAAACCTGCTACGGGCACACCCGAAGCGAGTTCAAGAAATTCCGTGCAAGCAGCACTCGACTCTCAACCCCACGCTTTGGACTGTGTCCGAGAAGATTCATCGTCCACAAAGCCGAGAATCTTTAGTAAAGAAGATACGTCCTCACTGGCGGAAGCTGCCACGGCACTGCGCGCTCCTTCGTCTCGCCGAAACGATTGCGTCATGGCGACGTCGCCCCTGCCCTGTGTCACTGAGAAAGCTCAAAATCGTTCACCGCCGACGGAAACACCAACGTCACCGTTAGAACGCGATAAAATTTTGGATGTGTGCAACCAGTCAAAAAGCAGAAGGGGTAATTTTAATTATAATTTTATTGAAAAATTGTATGTAGACCTTTCAGGCGGCGCAGTTATGTTTG